>OZ020268.1:69192853-69900256 GCA_963971225.1 Melieria omissa | reverse complement strand
TACATATGTATATGAGTGCGTGTATATGTGTGCGTGCATGTTCAAGCCTCGATAATAAAGTGCGAGTGTAATAAATTTGAAAGGCATCAGCCATCGAATATGTTTTGCAAGGTCTTATACAAAAAATCATTATAAATGATTATAGCATAAAAAAGTATTTGTCTGTTCATATTTTTCCATATTCATATTCACATATGTACATGCGAGTATTTGTACCTATATATGTATGTATGTATGTACATATCAAGCAAAATGCACATAAATTCAAATGTTGGCTTAAATTCGAATCGCCATTTGGCTGAATTTGACAATGTGCGGTAGCTTTTTACCAGCACATAAGCAACAACAACAACATTTTTTGAAAGGTTAGGCTGTTGCAGAATTTATGGCTTTCAGATAAATGTGCGAACGATAACAATGCTTTGCTTTTGCTTTGTGGGATGCATGAAAATACTATTTGAGGTTATTGAATATTTTATAAAAACCTTAAAAAGTAAAAGTAAATTAAAAAATTCAATAACTAATTTAAAATTCTTATTTATACAAATGCCACGAAAAAGCAGCACCAGTCACTTGCAATCAACTCTAAATGACTTAAGGCCCCTTTGAGAGTACCCGAGATAAGGTCATGTAATATTTTTATATTATATTTTTATACACACGCTTCACTCTACCAGCTTACTGAAATTTACAGTTGATTGCTATCTGAAAGAAATATGTATTAAGAAACAAGCAGCAAGAGAAAAACAAAAAGTTATTTAACGCCAACGCCAAAGGCTGAAAAGAGCAGCGGAAATTGTGAATTCCTGAAATGCAACTGAAACAAAAAACAACAACAATTATGAGGCTGAAGTTAACACTACACTTTGAAGCAAAGAAAATACTAAAAAAGACTGAATGGTCAGTTTTAACACAAGTCAGATTAATGTTCCATTGAAAAAACGCTGCCTTCCGCTTACCATTTTCAACCAGATTTTCAGCCAACTGTGACTGCGTTTTTCTGTGAAACTGTAACGACGTTTGTTGTATTCAAACCCATGTTCGAGTTTCGCTTGTATTCAAAACTAAAACATATATGGAAAAAACAATTTTTCTTTTAATGGCAGGAAAAGGAAAAACTTTCAGATTAAAAATGCCTAACTGCCTAAAGTATTACATTTTGTATATCTTAAACTAATAAAGTAAGAAGGACAAATTTCAAGGAAGTAGTAGTGTTCATATTAGTCCTTAAGATATATTTTTTTCAAAAAAAACAATGTAAATTTGCAAGGATATTCAAAGATGAAGTTTTAAAAGGACATTTTCAATACCTATTCGTCCTTTTGCAAAAAAAAATTAAATTTCCTAAAATTCTAAGAATTTTTCTCTTTCATTTGATACCCATATTGTTATTCTACAATGCGCCCAATTTTTAATATAATATTTTGAAATAAACATTTCCTTGAAATTTAAAGCCCTTAAAAAAATTCTGACGTCAGAGAGAAAAACTAAAAACACAGTTTTACTACATTTGGCCCCTAGTTTCGCGAGTATGTAGATTTTTTGTGAGTTTAAATTTGTTGTTGCACGGTGTAATCACTCAACATTATTTCAAGATAGACGTGCTTGCTTCTACACATTTCTTGAAAATATTTTCAATACAACTCAATGTTTGTTTATCTTATTTATAATCTTATTTATTAGTTTATTTATTATCTTGTTTATTGACTGTTATTTCAACACCAAAACTTTTATTGCCGTACAAAGAATTTCTTAATATCTCCTACTGCCAAGCAGAAACTGATAGCAATAACGCTAAAATCATAAACTTTTCCCAACATATTTTAAACCAACAACACTCAACATGCATACTTTTAACTTGGTTTGCTTCTCCAAGGCATTTTCGTCGATTATCGTTAGGCATAATGAAATTTTCAAACATTCAACTATCCGCAGAGCCATGCACCTCCAAGTAATCAACGCTTTTCAGCCGCACACACACACACACACACACAATTAAAACTCCCGCCGACGCCCTTTCAGATGCGCAACCCAAACAAAATTCAATTTCGGTTTTGTTCCAATTCTCAATCAAGACACTAACACAAATAGCGATTGCGCATACCACCCGTTGGCCCAACTCATTAATTTCCGCTTCAACGCACCCAACAACGCCAGCACACAAAGTGTTGGGCAGGTAAGCAATTTTGCAAATAATGCCCCACGATCTGTGGAGAATTGAGCAAATGTCTGGCGACGGCAGCAACCGCGCTCCACTCAATACGCAACCAGTCACTTGGGCGACGCTGTTGATTGACTTATTAATGACAGACGCGTTGTGGCCGCATGACTTGTGCGCCGTTGAGTTGTTGTCCGTCAGCAAGTTGACTTGGCGCGCAACGAAACGAACCAAGTGAGAGTGACTGGCACTGGATTTGGCTGCAGTTGAGCAGCGACGCATCCGCCGCACTATGAAACCCAAGCAATCAGCGCGAAATATACCAATTGCGTGACTGGGGTTAGTGGCCGCGGCCGCAGCGACAACCCACACAAAATGACACCAGACGCCGGGACTGTAATTAAACTACAAAAGCCGCAAAGTGTGTTTTAATTGGCATTGGAGATTTAAAATTGCGTGCCCGCCTCTGCTCGCTGATGACTAATGAGTGATGGCGTTGTGGGACAGGTTTGGTGTGTGTCTGGCGCTGTCTAATTGCTGCAACAAGGGTCAAACGTAGGAGCAACACTAACCGCACAGCACCGCAGCGTCAAATCCCAAATAAGAAAATGCTTAAACAAGCAGAGGGATTAACAACTTGAAGACATTCTTGCAATTTCTTTATATGTAAATATGTTCTTACATATGTAAATATGTACACACAAACCCTACGATGCAATCTAAAACATGTTTGTTGCACAAAATGTTTTCCTTATATTTAAATTCACACATTCAAAGGCCAACCACGCTTCAGTAATTTTTGTTCATTTCATTTATTTTATATCTTCCAACAGTTGTTCTGTTTCCTTTTTATCTGACAGCACTTATCGGCTCAAATTTTCTGCTTATTTTTTCCAACAATATTTTAAGGGGTTAAATACAAAAAACAACAACTCTTCTATAGCTCAGCTGGCATTACGGTAAACAATTTCATGGCACAACGCTCGAGCGCTTTGTTCTACATGAAACAATAAAAAAATTTGCAAACACGCCAAATTTTGGGTACAAGCATCAATTGTGCGTACAGAAACAATGCCTTGAAGCAGGATTTCTCATTGGCTAATATTTGTAGTGAGGTTAAGCTTCTAAAGCTGCTGTTTGTGTGAAAGATGTCAACACTAGAATGCCTGGTGAACCCAATCTTCCCTAAATGGCAAAAGGGTTACAAAATGGGGGAAATATATTACGAAGAATATTTTAAAGAATTTGTATCTATGTTTACTTTAAAAATAGTTAAAGGTATAAAAGATTTAGTTTCAGAAAGGAATGCAAGAAAATAACAAAAGATCGCAGTGGAGTCAGTTTGCTTCTTCGGGGCATTTTAGGGCTAAGGTCATACACCGTTTTGTTACTTTATGTGTCAATGTCAGTTCCTGACAAAAAAGAAGACAAAAACTCCCAGGCTCCTCACAATACTCCAACCTTAAGAGATGTGATCCATAGGGTCCAAAATCACATTGAATCTCTCTAAAACCGAGAGCTGTACCATCCCAATGTGGCAACCCAACCTGACATCCCTTTGTGTTTATGTTATGTGAACTGTTCAGAAAAAACGCCGTCACTGCCACCTTATCTTCCTTAGGTCATGGTGACATAACGTTGCTTGAGAAAACATTTGTCGTATGTGCTATTAAATTCAATCATACGACATTCGTTTTCTGCGGCGACGATTAGTAGAACACATTTGTAGAGCAAAGTAAATCATAGTTTCTTCAGCAATTTAACCAAAACATTTAAAATCTAACTATTTTTTGAACACTAGTAATTATTTTATAATCTATTTCTTCTATAAAAATCAAATTTACAAAAAAACAACATTAAAAATAAATATAATTACAAACAAAAATATTACATAAAAATATAGTATTAAAAAATTCAACATGAACTAAATAAAAACATTAAAAAATAAAATATAACAACAAAATATTTCATAAAAATAAAACATAAAAAATTTAATATAAAAATAATAAAAACATTAAAAATAAATGTAATTACAACAAAAATGTTACATAAAAATAAAATATTAAAACAATTCAATAAAAAAACATAAATAATAAATATAATTACAAAACTAAATATTCAAAAAAAAATATTATACTAAAAAAATTCAAAATAAAAAATAAAAACAAAAAAATTTATATAATTACAAATAAAAATAATTTCCAAACAAAATACTACATAAAAATAAATTATTAAAAAAAATCTATATAAAAAAATAAAAACCTAAAAAATAAATATAATTAAAAAAAAATATTACAAAAAAATTAAATACATTAAAAAATCACATTAAAGATCAAATTCCTACTGCCTCTACAGAAATCCGTTAGTTACGTCAGTTACAGAATACGTCAATTTGTCTACCTATGAATCAACTATTTAGTTTTCTATGTTGGCAACATTTAGAACATAAAGAAAATTACAATAACACTAACTGACTCCGATTTTGCAAGTTCTCAAGAGAATTTAAGAAACGTAAAGTCAGCAGACCAGAGCTAAAGACAGAAGTCGCTGATCTGTGCTGATTCATAATGAAAGTGAGATCAAGATGTCATCTTCTTTCAACTCATGGTAAAACATAATTTTATTTGTATATAAAGACTAAAGCTTTCTTTGTATTTGTATTGTCTTTACAAGAATTGAATGCACTCTCGACTTCCTATTCTCACTTTCATCAATATCTGAATTTGCTCTCAGAGTTTCTTGCTTTCACGTTTCAGGTAGCAGTGCAGTAATTTTTTATCATATCATGAGTCTTGTGCTACTTAGACAATTTTTATTATATTTAAAAAATCGTTGAGAATCTATCAGCACCTTTTAATGGCTTTCCCTATAAATTTCAAAGACTAACAAATATTTACATAAATATAAATAGGACAGCAAAGCAAGCTAAATGCCCACAATAAATTCACAATATTTACCAATTTAAAACCCCCAAAATAAACGTTATCTGTCCGTCCTATTTGTTATTGTTGCGTACAATACAGTTAGTTATATTCACAACTGGTTTATCTTGCCGAAGCGCAAATTTTGTCAACTCATATATGTATCTGCATTTTGAGAGCAATTTTCATAGTCAGTCTTGTTTCAACAGTTGATTGAACGAGTTAAAGATGTACGCACGTTGCGCTTTGGTTTTTATCTGCGTGGCAATTTTAGTGAATTGCCAGACAGCAATGGCCAGAAGTGAGTAGAAATTCATGTTCTCATTTAAAACGTTTGCGTCAAAACCTTTTGTTTCATGCCCTTTTCTTACAGCGCGCTATGAAGAGTTCGACTACAAAGGATGTCTGGGCGCTGCCAGTCGAAATTCCGAGAGCCCCAAGGCGAAGCTCAACGATCGGAAGGTCAGTTGTGCGCTGTTCTGTGGCATGAAAGGCTATGCAGCCGGCGGCTGTGACTGTCAGACGCAGAAATGTGTATGCGCCGACATGAATCTGGACTTTTGTAACTTTCAGGAGATAAAATATTATATCTAAATTAAGACAAGCAATATGTGTGATAACAAATGAAAGATGCTTATTAATAGTATATATAAAAAATGTGTATAAATCACTTAATAATAAATAATAAATCATATATAGTAATTAAATAATTAATAAAATATATACATATTTAAATAAATAAATAAAAAATAAATAAATAAACAAATAAATAACTAAATAAAAATAAATAAAAAATGTTAACTCCAAATAAAACTTATAATTGTGGACATTGTTTCAGTTGTTTAAATTCATTAAACTTAAGGAACTTAAAATAGGAAAAAATAGTAAAGCACGTAAGCAGAAAGCTTACACTGATTAAAGTTAAGTTTTTAGATGCTCTGAAACCTGGCGTATTGTTTAAAAAATATTTTAATGTGGCACAAATTTTAATAAATAATTTTATTTTTGCTAGCTTTGTCGTCAAGATTTATGCTCTTCATTACTTAATGACATGCAACTTAATTGTGTTTCAAATTAATTTCATAATTTTATTAAAATGTTGTTTAAACAATTCTTGAAATTTTACACGTGGCAAATGACAACGCAAGTGTTGCCTGAAATTGGTTTCGCCCAAAGTTTGTGTGTCTGCATTTGCCGCCATAACGCTTTGCCTATTGTCAGCTGGTTGCTCATTACATATGCATTGAATGAGTATGCAATTAAAAGTGACACATTAGCCGAAACTTAATCACATTTGCACACAAATTGAAAAATTATGCACTCACACCAACGACTGACTTTTGTCATATTTTCGTTAATCTTGAAGTAGGTGTGGCGCGCAAATGTTGCAAGTAGATGTCAGCCAAGCATGGAGAATTTGTGTTAATTGGGGATATACGTGAAAGCTGACAGGTTTGAAACATTTTCAATTTTCGCGCAGTGAACTGAAGCCTTGTGCGAGATGGTAGATAAGGAAAACTTTCAGCTAGCTTTGGGTCTACAATGTATTTTATTCACTATGAATAAATTGCATAAATAAAACATAAACTGTATACATACTCACCTCACACATGAAATGAAAAAACAAAAATATAAAAATATCTTCGCCGCAGAAAACGAATGTCGCATGTTCCATTGAATTTAGTAGCACATATGACAATCATTTTCTCAGGCGACAATATGTTGCTTTTCTTTTTCTTGTAATGTCACATGTTGTTTATTGCATTTCATTTCATAAGCATTCATTCCTAATTAACCATTCCTAAAGTCGTCGTCATAGACTTTTAGATTTAAATTCTAAATGCTCATTTGATGCTCTTCAGTAAACTAACCAATAACGTCAATACATGTCAAATTCATTCAAGAGATATTTCATTATTTTTGTGTATGCTTAAACATATTAACTGCATTTCAGTCAAAACAAATATTTGAGCCATTAAAAGTACATTTATTCATATTTTACAATTGGCAATCTCAACAATAAGTTTTGTGCAGCTCTTCTATTCGGCTACTATATATTTTGTTCGATACATTATAACATAAATATTGAATATATATTCTCGTACCATATATAACCATAGAAGTTTGAAATTATGTTTAAATAGAAGTTACATTAATAAAATGTAACGAAGAAACACCGCCAACAAGAAGTTTGAACTTTACTTTAGTCTAAGTTTGAACGCTAACGCCATGGCAAATTTGTACAAGTTGAACTCTTAAGTTAACCTAAATTCGCATAAATTACAACTGAAAGAATTATTTATTCTTTTTGTATTATTTGCAGTTTGAAGAAACTGTAGCTGGGCCTCAAAATGTTCGCCATTGCATCTTTAACTCGAAAAAAAAGTGATACGATTTTTCGCTTCGTCACTTTAAACGAGAATAACACAACTTAGCTGCCATTGGATGTGCGTTTGTCATTTGCCAGCCAAGCCGGCCGCCGCCGCTGCCGCAATGAACGCCTCGTCCATGGACGCGGCCGTTGTTGAGGTGTTGGACAAGAAGTCCATTGCTGCCTGCTGCTGTTGCTGCTGTTGTTGTTGTTGCTGCTGCTGCTGCTGCTGCTGCTGCTGGTGCTGGTGATGGTGCTGCTGAGTGTGATGATTGGCACTGCCAGCAGTGCCGACCAGCGGCGACGCCACCGGTGACTTGAGTATGTGCACCGAAACGGACGATTGCTGTGGCGAAGGCAGAGGTGCAGTTGCCGCTGTTGCTGTAGTTGCCGACGTGGCACTACTGTTGACCGTCGCTGCAGCCAATGTTGGCTGCGGCACCTGATTGTTACCCGCAGCTGCAGCTGCTGCCGCCGCCGCCACCGCTGCGTAGTAGGGCGGCGGCGGCGAACGCGCTGGTGTTGCCATTGCTGTTGTTGCATTGGCTGCCTGTGGCGCTGACAGTAAGCCCGGCGACTTGCTAAGGCCATGTTTGAAATGTTGCGGCAGCATACTGTCGCCGCTAAAGTGCTGCTGGCCAAATGTGGCAACCGTTGCTGACTTCGCGGCGGCCATAGTTGTTGGTGTGGCAGTGAACGTGGTGGCGCTGCCGTTGCCGCCTTGGAATGGCGGTGGCGGCGGTGACAAGTTGGTGGGCGTCGTAGGCGCCGAGGCTGACTGTGCGTGGCTGCCAGTCGAGGGTGCCGTGGTCGTTGTTGCCGCATTACCGCGCTGCGACAGCTTCGGTATGTGAAACTTGCTGTTCAGGCCCTTCATGAAGCCCTCCATGTTGGCTGCCATGGCGGGCGACGCGTACTGCAGTATGGTCATCATGTCCACGTGGTGGTCCATGCGTGTGGCCGGCTGCGATGACGACGAGGACGCTGCCGCAGCTGATGTGGGCGCACTGCCAGCGGCGCCAGTGGCTGCACGTTCGCGTTCTGCCGATTTCTTGCTGGACTTGCGCAGCGCCGCCAAGTCACCAAACGAGTTGGTGCTGTTGCTCTTTGTCAGACCAACAGTGCCGCTGCTGCCTGCACCAGCATTGCTGCCGCCAACAGCGGACGCTGCACTCGACAGTTTGGCCGTCAGATTGCCAGACGAATTGGATTTCTGAAAGAGATGTTTGGTTGCATTGGCGCTGCTTTTATTGGGCGAGGTTGCTGCGCTGCCGCTGTTAAAGGCGGCCAGTGTGGTGGGCAGCTTCTTGGAGGCGGGACCGCTGTTAAAGCCCGGCTTCAGACCTGTGTGCTGCTTCTTGGCGTAGGCAGCGGCACCTGCAGTGGCAGTACTACCGCTGCTGCTGCTGCTTTGCTTTGACTTGGCGGCGGCGGTGTTCGATTTGTTGCTCGTCTTGTTGATGGTCAGCTTGAGGCCCTCCTGGCTCGACTTGACCATGTACTCGCTCGATGACTGCGAGGCAGCAATGCCAGCGGACACGTTGCCCTCACTGCTGCCAACCACTGATTGCTGCTGCTGCTGTTGTTGCTGGTGTTGGTGTGGCTGTTGCTGTTGATGCTGCTGCTGCTGCTGCTGCTGCTGCTGCTGCGATGTGTCGATCGGTGTTGTTGCTGCTGCTGTTGTGGCTGGCGCAGTTGCCATCGATGGCCCCATCAAACTAACCTGACAAAGGAATTGTGAATCATAGAGAGTGTTGATGACAAAATTCAAGGCCGCAAAATATTTGGTTGGTTGTGGGTGGCGGTGAGGCGTGTGAAATTCGAAGCGAGGATGTGGATGGAAGTGGGCGGCAAGAGAGAAAATTCAAATGAAATGAAAAATATATGAAAATGAAAATTTTTTTTTTTGGAATTAAGTGAAGGTGAAGCGAAGCATGAAAACAAAATTTATGGGAATTTAAAAGAAACGATTTCGAATTGGAATATATAGATTAATAAATATAATTCAAATTCAATAAGAGTAAGAAATTAGAATAAAAATTTTGTGGTAATAAAATTAAAAATTTCAAGTTAAGCAGCAAAGGAGCCAAGTGTGTGGGTTCGGTTTTGTTAATTTTTTACGGCGCAAAGAGAACGAAAAAAGAGAGAGAAGAAGGTGTAAGTTGTTAGTCGAATTACTTACAACGAATTGCAATGCAAAAAGCTACAACCAAACTATGAACATTATTTATTTCAACCGTTTTTGTTTTTGCAAAATTACTAAATACGCAAATTAAGCCACTAATCCAGTCCATAATCCAACAATAAAATAAGTAACAGAATATTATGAAAATAATGCAAAAAAAATAGCAAAGTGTTGCAAATCAAAAAATGAGATTTTATTAAAATTACGGCAAAGTTATTCTCGTTTACAAAACTAGAAAATACCAAAAGTAAACTATATACAAAATGCACAAAAATCAAACAACTTAGAAAGGTAGTAAACAATGTGTGTATGTAGTCGGACTCGCAAATCAAAGCCGCACTGCAGGTAGGCGCCAAAAGCTAAGGAACGTTTCTACGCTTGTCTACGGACAGCTCGGTATGCTTGTGTGCTTGGGTGCGTGTGTAGGCAGAGGCGTACAGCTTTCTACAGTTTAGTAAAACGTGAATGGACTTACCGCACCGGCGACCACTTTGCGCATCGCTGCCGCCGCGTTCAGTTCCATGCCGCCAACGCTCATACCGCCAGCGCCAGCGCCAGCGCCAAAGCCGCCCGGCGCATTCGCCGTGGCCGTCGCCAGGTGGTTGAGTGACTTCAGCTGCTGCATGCTGGTCACGCCCATGCTCGATTTTACCGCGTTGGCTGCTGCCACTCCGGCTGCCGCCGCGGCCGACAGTGCCGGCACGCCGGACATGCTGGCATTGCTGGCGCCGCTGCTGCTGCTGCCGCCTTTGTCGCCCTTCGGGCTGAGGCTGGTGGCGGCGGCACTCTTCAGTGTCGACATGCTCGGTTTGCCCGAGGAACCGTGCTTCGGCGAGTGCGTGCCGAACGGCGACTTGGGGCTGTTCGAGGCCGTATTGTGCTTCGGGCTGCTGTACACCGGCGAGTGTTTGGGACTGGGCCGTGTGGCCAGCGAGGCGCTGCTGCTCGCGCTGCCACCCCCGCCAACCAATAGACCGCCGCTGGCGCCCTTCGGCGAGGAGGAGGGCGAGGAAAATTTGCGCGCCACCACTGTTGCGGCCGCATCGCTATTGGCAGCCGGTGAATTTTGCCTCGAGTAGACCTTCTCTGGCGGCCCCATAGGCGAGTCGTCGCGCTTCTTTTTGCGTTTCTTCTCCTTTTGTCCGTCGGCCGACACGTCCAGTGCTCGTTTGGCCGCTGATGTGGATGCTCCGCCACCTGAGGAACTAGCCGCATTGCCGCCAGCAGACTTCTTGTCCTTGCCTGCAGTCACGCCCGCTGCATTTATGGGCGTTATGGTAATAGTGGATGATGTGCCCGGCTGGCCCGCGTTGGCACTTGAGCCACAGTTAGATGCATTGCCGGACGCCGCATTGCCGTTGCCGCCATTCGTGCCGCCTTGCCCTGTCAGCGGAATTATTTCAATGCCGCCCGAACGCTTCACATCAGCGACAAGACTCTGCTGCGTTGCTTTGTTGTCGCCGCCAGAAATCGGCGTAATACTAACGCAATTCTTCAGATTCGGCGTCTTGTCTTTCCAGATGTTTTTGTATTTGTCGGCAATCTCAATGTCGGACACTTTGGCTGTCTGTTGTTGCAGTTCTGGCTGCTGCAGCAGCGCCAGTTGCTGTTGACCATGGCCCAAAGAGCTCGCCTCAACAGACTGCGTAGCTGACATTTGCGTTTGACTCTTTGGGCTCTCATGAAAATCCTCCTTTTTCAGGTCGTTTTTATAATTCAAAAATCCAGCAACACCAATGCCACCACTGCCTCCAGCTGTCGCGGCCGCCGCAGCAGCCGAGGTGCTGGCGACATTTTGCGATATTTGCTGGCGTGCACCGGGTTCCATTTTAATGGGGCGACCAGCGCTTCCACCACCGCCACCGCCTGAGTCGTTGGGTCCCATGACCAAACTAAAATTTCCAAAACCACCGCTGCCAGCGCCGCCCGCAGCACAGCCCGACATATTAATGCCGCCGTTGCCGCCGCCGCAGGCAGTGTTGCGCTGAAACATTTTCATAGATTCCTGATCCCAGAATCTAAGCAGCGCACGTATGGTCACCGGTATGGAGAAGCACTTTTCCACAATTTTGGTTAGCTTCATGGAGAGCAGCTCGTAATTGTGGCTGAGACTGTAAATTGTGCATTTCACGTTGCCATCGCGCAGGTCGAACTCAACAGTGGCCATGGACTCCTCGTAGGGATGCTGCAGGGAGACCGAAATTTGATGAAAGGAGATGGCGTTCACTTCGAGTATGGTGGTAGACTCCATGTCTGCAAAGTACGAAGAAGAGTTATGAAGGCGATAAGCTTTCATCAATCCATTCCAAACATACCGTTTCCCATTTTCGATTGCGTTCGCACACAGCTGGCGAGCAGCGTATAGAAGAGCGCCTGCTTCTTGAGAAAGTCCAGTATTTTCGGTACCTGCGATGGCTCGGTAAAGGGCACAGAAGACACCAGTGAAGCCTGCAATTAAATATACAAATATAGAACATATTTTCAATCATTGGTGTTTCATCACATACCTGCAGCTGTTTATTTTCCGTAAAGAAATAACAGTGCGTCTGATCCGGCAAACACACAAAGAGTCCTTTCTGCGAATTTTTCAACTGCTGTTCGGAAGCTGTTTGCACTACCAAATTCATGATTGTGGACACAGGTGACGGCTTCTGTGATTGCGAGTCCATTCCGCTGGCGGCATCGATGCTCACGCCCAGTCCGCGCAACGTGACTTGACAGACTGGCAGCGGCTTATTCAGTCTCAGCACAAAAGTCGCAGGCAACAACATGGAATTCATTTGAGTTAGCGGCGCATAGACCGGCACATCGGCGCCCGTCTGCGGATCCTTGCCCGCCGAAACGGTGGGCAATATTTGCAACTTGTTGGCCGACGATGCCTCCAGATTCACCGTCACGCTGAAGCCAACATCCTTGCCCGTGACCAGATCGGTGGTGAGCGGCTGCAGTGAATTTGTCTCCACCGAGATGAGATCGTACGGCGAGACAAAGTAGGTCAATTTCATGGGATGACCGCCGCGTCGTTTCAGCACCAAGCCCACGGCGGACTCCTTCACCAGCAGCTCATTGTCTTTGCTGAAATTCTGCATTTGAAAGAGATTGAACAAATCCGTCTCCATGGCTTGCAGCGCCACAAAGGCCTTGGTCTTCACTTTGGGTTCGGCATTCAGCTGATAGATGGAGGACAAACCCTCGAGCTGCACAGTGAAATCGGCAAAATCGCCACGATTCAGACAATTGACCAGTTCGCTGCACGATTGCTGCTCGATTTTGCACTCGTGATGGACCTTCACATCGGTCAATGCGCCGCTGGCATCGAGAATGATTTCGAGAAAGAACATATCGGTCGAAATGAACAGACCCGAAGTGTCTTCCATGAACTTTAAGCCCAGCTGCCGCGACAGACTCTCCAACCGCTCCACCAGTCCCTGGCGTGAGGTCACCTTGATGCAGTGCTGCATGCTATCAAGACATTTCTGTAGATTGGCCTTCTCTACGGCGTCCAGCGCGTAGCGTTTCTCCAGCAAAGACATGCGCATGGCCTTGGAGAGCTCCGGAAAGGTTTTGTGCTGCGAGGCGCGCGAACGTATGCGTTCCATGAGTAGCTCGCGCTGCCATTGTTTGTTTTTCTCGGCGGCACTGGGTATTGAGCTGAGCAATGCCGCTGTCGTGGAACCTGCAATGATGAGTAAAGCAATAGTTAAACTTTTACCTGCTGGGAGATGTGTAGATGAAAACGGACTGAAAGAGTTCAGTGCAGTTTTTCATACTAAATGTTGGTTAAATGACTTAAATATCTTTAGAGTAAGAACAGAAGGCGCGATGGAAAGTTAGTGGATTGTCTTATATAGATGTGGACAACTCAAACCTATATCTGACATGTTATCTGACCTAGAAATAGCAGACGAGATGGAATGTGAATAGTTGTTATAGTTCCTTACATAGATGTTACCGTCTCATATCGATATCTGCTCTGTTTGTGAGAAATCCTCATACAATAGACTCGATTCCTAGTATCCCTCAGTCTCTAAATCGTAATTCTATAAGACAACTCATTTGGGACATCACTAGGCACTGCTTAATTGGGTTCTTGCCCATAACAAGGGAAAAGATAGGGAACTTTATTATAATTCCTATGTCTCCTGCTGATCTCAACGATTCTGAAAGAAGAACCCTCATACAACAGACTCGATTGATACTATTACCCAGTATCTGAGTCGAACTTTTGTAAGACAACTCATTTGGGTCATCACTAGGCTCAATTGGCTTTATGCCCATAACAGGGAAAAAGATTTATTATTATTGGCGGGGAAAGTGCTCTGCGACCTAAGAGATCTATTAGCTGTCAAGCTTTAGCTATGATTCCTATGTCTTATCCTGTTCTCAACGATTCCGACTAACCCAGCAAACGCTGCAGAGTTTCAATTGACTTTCTAGGCTTTCGAGCGAAAGAGCAGCTTGCACTACATTCATTCCTCACCCATCATTGCTCACCTAATCTAACTTTTCTATTCAACAAGTTCGATTGTTGTTTGGTTCATTAAATGTAAAAGAACTCAAGTACATACATTCTCTGTTTCATTTAAGTTTTCGTATTGAAAAAAAAAACTATTTAACACAGACTTAACGTAATGTAACCACTGGTAATACCAACCAACTATTTCGTTATATTCTTCATCCAACTCACCAACAGTTCCGGCATTTGACTTCATATTCATTGAACTCATGTTGAGTAAGAAATGCTTAACGTGGAACCAAAAATATTCAATCCCCCACTCCGATTTGGGTGCTGTGCTAAGGCAGCCGTCCTATGAGCCTCTACAGGGTGAGAATTGGTTACAAAATGGTCGATCGCTGAACGTTTTTGCGTAGCTCACTTTTCAGCTGCCCAATGTTAATGCAGATTTTCCGTTCAGTTCACATAATATGTCCACAAATTGTGTTCAACTAAAATACAAATATGACACAACATTTTAAACTGCATATGGCAAAGTAAAAAATTGTATTTATTTATTTTTTTCAATATATATAAATTTAATGAAGCGCTACCATACTCACAGCTGCGGTCGTCACTCGACATGGTTGCAAACAAATTAAAAACGGTGTGGCATTACTAGCGATTTAGTAACAGGATCATTCACAATGGTGATGGGTATAGGTTTTGTGGCGGAATTGTAGGAAAAGTTGCAGGGTTTCTTATATATTTACACCTAATTCTATTTTTACACGGTCTTTTTTACACGGTTTTGATTTAACACCGTTTGAAAATTAAAAAAATTTTTAATTTTTCGTGCTAAATGGAATAAAATCGTGTAAAAAAATTAAAAATTGTTTTATTTTCAAATCGTGTTAAATCAAAACTGTTTGAAAAAAGACCGTGTAAAAACAGAATTAGGTGTATTTGTTAGGAAGTTATTGTGTATGTCTTTTTAAGTTAGTTTTTGTAGTAAATCTATTTAGGTTATGTTTTTTTAGACTTTCAAAACTATGAATATTTAATTAATAGGTAATATAAATAAGTAGTTTCATAATTCAATCATAATTTTAGCTTTTAGTTGTTTTTGTTTTTATACAAAATTACTAAAACAAAAAATACTACAAAAATACTTTTTTTCACTTTTATGGTCTTTAATGGCTGTTTGATTTTTAAACGCAGCACAGAATTTTATCGCTCATGGGCCAGTTACTCATGACACAGAACATAAACTTAACCATAAACATAAACTTAGAAAATTTGAGCGATTACTCATAACTTTATTTCCGTAAACATAAACTTAAAAATCAGTTGATCAGCTGAGCGACAATATTGCCACTTCGATTTCTCCATCTCGTGAACAATCAAATTCAAACTTTTCGCGACATTTTTTTACGTGCTATTATTAAATGTTTGAGCATCCAACGACTAAAATTATTAATACATTTACGAAACTAATAAAAATTGCAATTCGTTTTGTATATTTTAGAAATTATTTTAATTTGTTTACTTTTCAATTCATTCCGAAGAGAGTGGCAACATTGTTTGCGTTTTCCGTAAACATAAACTTAGAAACCAAAACGAAACAGATTTCTAAGTTTACGGTTAAGTTCTAAGTTTATGTTCTATGTCACGGGTAACCAGTTGTACAGCTTTCGGGTATGCCAGGTCGTGCTAGCTGACAAGTAAAACTAAGTTATGTCATGAGTAACTGGCCCATCAAGTTGCTTTCAGCCTCAGAAATACTACCAAAACTCTTTCTTTTTTCACCTTAACATCAAAAATCACCCTCACCTCTGGCAACCGCATTGCCAACCGTAAATATTCCATGCCAAAGTGAACTATTTATACACCACACTTAGTTGTGAGGTATTCCACGCTTCTTTTAGTGTAAACTGTTCCACCATGCAGACGTTCGCCGAAACAAGAAAATTTAACTGCAGTTTTGCTGCAAACATTTATGCAGCGGGATAAATTTTAAGAGGTATGAAATCCGGGAAATTAAAATAGAAAATATGAACATTAATGTGAACTCACACTTAACCTACCAAACATATCAGAAAAATAGATTTTGTTCAATATTTTAAAGTTCACCTATAGTACAAGTGAGATGCGAGTGTTTCAATTAAAATAGCCAAATAATTTGGAA
Organism: Melieria omissa; assembly: GCA_963971225.1. Taxonomy (NCBI): domain Eukaryota; kingdom Metazoa; phylum Arthropoda; class Insecta; order Diptera; family Ulidiidae; genus Melieria; species Melieria omissa. The sequence continues at coordinate 69,883,998 of OZ020268.1, read as the reverse complement.
AATTTTCTATTTTGTCATAAATATATTTTTGCATAAATACGATTTATTTTTACTCAGTAATTTGGTTATTTATGTGTTGCGACTCATTGCCATCTGCAGCTAACCTCCAATACTGCCACGTTTTTATATCAGCTTAACAGATTTATTTTTCAATTTGTAGCCTACATACAGACGTGTAGCCTCGAGTGTGCAACCTGAAAATCACTGCTAGTGGTAATCAATTTATAATTATTTTAAATAATTTGCCATTCTTACTATTCATTGCATTCCATGATGACACTTTCATACCCACAACTGAGCAAAAATGCTGAAATTTGTACACATGCATCACCATCTGAACACATTTAATTCGCTTAGTGCAAAGCAAATGTATTCTACAGCAGCTAAACCCATTTTCCTTTTCTTGCAGATGGCATGCAGCCATTCCATGATGCGGCTCCCGAAAGTCTCTGCTACTGGTAATTAATTTTTTTATTTTAATTCATCAATAATTTTGTTTATTAGTTCCTTTCTATGATGACACTTTCATACCCACAACTGAGTTAAAATGCTGAAATTTGTACACATGCATCACCATCTGACCACAACATACTCAAACTTAGTGCAAACTATTAAAAATGTATTTAACATCAGTTTAACCCATTTATGATTTTTTACAGATTGCAGGCAATTACTGCAGGATGCGCCACGCAGATCGCTGCTTATGGTAATTATTCTCTATATATATTTTTTCATTCAAATTTTTGTATTAGTTGCTTTCTATGATGACACTTTCATACCCACTGCTGAGCAAAAATGCTGAAATTTGTACACATGCATCACCATCTGACTACAAAGCCAGAACAGAACAGCGTAATTTTTATTCTGTGCTGTAACTTAAGCAAAAATTAATTATTTAAATATAAATTGAATTCTTTTACTATAAAAAATATAATTCAGGCAAATGTTTTTTTTCAAAATTTCAGCCGAGACTTGGATTGGCGCATCAACCAAAAGGCAGTTTTGTGCTGAGCTTAGAATCACTAAAACTTAGCTGGCAGATGGATGACTGAAAAAATTAATTAGTACAAGCTTTTTGCTTGCCAACTTAACTTATTTTGCTTTGTTTCTATCTTGAGATGAAATTTATTAAAAAAAAAAGAAATTCCTATGTTAGAAATTCCAAAAAACCATCACTTTAGACTTTGGCTGTCAGTTGCGATTTTAGTTTTTGCAAAATGTCTGGAATCGACTCTGACAGCACAACAGATAATTCCCATAAGTTTATGTTAAATATTTTGTACAAAAACCTAGTTTAAGTAGATATAAAAACTGTTTGTAATGGAAAAACAAACGAGAAAAGGAAACTACACTGTGAAGTAAGAAAGTCCATAAAATCTGCAATTTATTGTGATTAAATGATTGCAATGAACGTTACTTAATGGAGCAAAATAAAAATATATATTGTAATATTAAATATTTATTGAAATTATGTGATTTTTGTCTTGAATTTTTAAACATCTGTGAGGGAAAATTAAACATTCTTTGTCATTGAGCACTGTAAATATTGAGCAGAGAAACTCACCCACTTCCCCATCAAAATCAGTGCAGAGAGTTGAATTGAATACTTACGAGTATATCCGAGTACTTTTAAAGTAAACGAGTACGAGTTCTTTTGAAGTAAGATTCCGTAACTTGTATCATTAAATTTAACTTTTATGAGTATCTTTATTAAATTTGGGCACTAAGCATTACTTTTAAAATGAAACTACATACATTGCATAACATTTACTTCAATATACAATACAAAGCTTTGAAGTGCACTTTACACTATTACACTGAGTATTTTCATACGAAATAGATTTATAATAATAAAATCTGCACTAAAACATTTTTATTTAATCCAATTCGCCTATAACAGAACATAAAGAGAACTGAATTTGTATGAAAGTTTCCAATTATAAATAAGAAACAACTCAATTAATTATGGACTCTGTGCCATAGTGTAAAGTTCACTTTAGATTGACAAACTTATGCACATTTTTGTACTAAAACTACAAACTTAACATTTCTAGAATACATTCAAAAGTTCGTTGCACATATTAGCAGAAATAGCGCCACTCGCACTCCCATCGCCAACGTTCGCTCAGCACCTCCGCTCTGCTGTCCATAGTCTCTGCTGCGCATCGAATCCCCAACCGTCCTTGGCTTGCTGCCAGTCCCATCCGCACCGCTGCTGGCGCGCGGTTTTTTGAAGCTCTCGTAGTACCAGTCCATGCCGTTCTTTCGGTCCACACGATTCACCTGATACGATGTGGCCGCCGTATCCTCCGCCAAGGAGTCCTCTGCGCGCTCAGTTGTCGTTATTTGGTACTCGCGCTTTTGTGCATCGGCCAGCAGCTGCTGTTGCCGATCGCTGCTGCTGGCCGCGCCCACATAAGAGTGATCCGTGCGCGGCGTGGTGCGGTAGAACTCTTCCGCCGTAGGCAGATACTGATTCAGCGTCTGCGGCGTGTACACTTTGGTTATGGTTGAACGACCGCCTGGCGGTCGTGGCGCAGCGCGTGACACCTCGGCCATTGGCGCATCAGTTGTGCTGTCAGCAGTGACCGGCGTTGTAATCACCCAAGAGTGTCGCTTAATCTGCTCCACGTGCTCCTCGGCGGGCGGTATCAGCAGTATGGTCTCCGGCGTGGTGGACTGCAGCAATGGTGGTGGCTTCAGCATGCCCACCGATTGCGCCTCCAAGTCGTCATAGAATTGGGCATCCAACGAATCCTCGCCAGCACTGCCGCTGTGATATGTGTCTGGTGGCGCTGTTGTGGTGCTGCTGCTCGTAGTTGTTGTTGTAATGATGGTAGTCGTAGTGGCCAGTGTGGTGGGCAGTCTGGTGCTGCTTGTCGTTGGCGTTGCCGCGTTTGTGGTCGGGTAGTGCGGCGGCGTAATGCGACGCGCTGGCGTGGTCTGCTCGACAGATGCCTCAGTCACGTAGTAAGTCTGCGTTTCGATCTCCTCACTCTCACGCAGCGTGGTGGCAGTCGTGGTGGTGGCACGCTTCGGCACGCTTTCTGTGGGCCTGGGCACTGGCACAAAGTTGCGCTCGGCTGTCGATGGTCCAAACTTTTGTGCCGCCTGCGCTCGGGTGGGCGTTGGTATGGGCTCAACAGTGCCGCGTCGCTTTTGCGGATCGTGCACCGGCATAAAGCCGCCCACCTGCTCGGGCACTATGGGCCGAAAACCGCCGCGCTCCACACTGGACGGCTCGCGGAAGGCGGTCTTAAAGACGCTGCTGGGCGTCTCGTTGCTGGCCGCCTCGTCGGAGCCGCTCTCCGCAGCCGGCGTCTGGCGATTGCGCGACGACACATCGTGGTACTGCGAGTCCTGCTGGTTCAGGTACTTTTCGAATTCGGCGCTGTTCGGCTGGTACATGCGCACCTTGCCGTGCGACGTGTGCATGCGATGCGTGGCCGGCATGGTGGCAGTGGTCGTTGCGGTATTTTCGCCACGATCCTTGCGCCCGCGCTGGCCGCTGCCAAAGAAACGACCCAAGCTCAGACTGGGTATGGGATAGCCGAAGAATGTGAAGGGCGAGGCCGACTGTGCGCTCGGCTGTGGTCGCTTCTTGAAGTAGTTCGTGTTCAGGATGGTGTTGTTCATGTCAATGTTGGAACTGATGGGCGGACGCTTTTGCTGGCTCAGCACAGTGTTGCTGCCGTCCAGGTGTGCGCCGGATGTGGGCGCATCAGTGGCAAAGACGCTCGTCTCGTTGGTGGGCGTGTAGTCCACGTACTGATCGTAGAAATATTCGCTTTCGCCAGCGAGCGGTCGTTCAGCGGGCGGCACATCGTAGCCGTCGCACTCGTCGCTGAGCTCCTCCTGCAGCTCGCGCTGAAAGACGTCGCCGTGCTCGTTGAGCAGCGGCAGGTGGTTGGAGTTGTCGCTGCTGAAGCTGGTGCTGCTGCCACCAGCGCGCTGATTGCTGTCACCGTAGCCGAGACAGAGACTCTTGTCCATGCGCGAGGCGCGCAGTAGCCGTCCATCCTGGCAGCGCGGACCCGGATAGGGGAAATTCGTTTCCTGCAGCCACACCGACAGCCACTGCATCTCGCACGAGCAGTTGATGGGATTGCCTGGCGAATAGAAATCATTATGTGAAAGTGGTGGGGAAGCCCAAGTGTTGGTCGACACTCACCATCCACATCCAGAATGGCAATGTTGCCGCGCAAATTGCGGAATGTGCGCTCCTTAATGGTGCGTAGGCGGTTATTGCGCATAGAAAGCACGCGTAGGCGTGGCATGGTCTCGAAGGGAGCGCCCTGAAAATAATACAAATTTGTTCAATTGTAGTTCTCTTTGTTTGAATGTTCTTCTTCAACACTTACTTGAATTTTGCATATCTGATTGTTGTCCATCTTCAGCTCCACCAGCCAGTTGAGCGCTTTCAGCGGCATTGTGGACACCATCTTTACGCCGTTGGTCGACAGATCCAGCACCTCCAAATTTCGCATACTGCGTAGTCCAATATTTTCCATATTGTGAAAGTTGTTATTCGACAAATTCAGAAACACCATTGAGGGCGAATTGAAGAAGCTGTCGGGCGATATGTAGCGCAGTGTGTTGTACTGAAAGTGTGAGGCCAGCAAGTTGGGCAGATCCTCGAAGACGTGATCCTTCAGCTCGACCAGCTTGTTGTCGGCCAACACAAACTCCTGCAGGTCGGACAAATGCTTGAGCGCGCCCGGCTCCACGGAGCTCACCTCGTTGCTGGACAAATCCAGATACTGCAGTTTGGGCAGATTGCGAAAAGTGCCCTGCTTCAGTTCCACAATCTGGTTGTTGGAGAGGCGTATTTCGACGACATTGCGCCAGGCGGACACCACATCGGCGTGCACGTTCGTAATCTGATTGTAGCTCAGATCGATGTCGCGTAGATTCACCAAGTTGGACAGGCTCACCGAAATATCCGTCAGCGCATTGCCCGACAAGTCCAAATACTCCAGCGAGCGCTGCAGCTCGAAGGCCGCAGGTGCAATCGTGCGAATGCTGTTGCGTGACAGATCGAGCTGTTCCAGTCGCGAGTTGTTCGAGAACATGTTGTCGGTGATCGTTTCCAGCTTGTTGCCCTGCAGGTTGAGATTGCGCAGCTCGGACAGCGGCAGGAAGGCGCGTTCGTCAATGTGCGTGAGGCCGTTCTCCTGCAGATGCAGCAGCTCGAGCCGAGCAGCGCCAAAGAAGGCGGTGTCATCCAGCGTGCTCAGCCGATTGTTGGCCAGACTGAGGACACGCAGCTGCGGCGCGCCTTGGAAACCGTACTTGGGCAGATGCTCCAGCCGATTGGCGCTCAGGTCCAGCATGCGCAAGTTCGGCAGATTCAGCGACGACTGACCTTTTATATGGAAAATAATGCAATATTTTATTTTGCAACAAATAAAGCATTCCAAGTTTATATAAAAAACTTTATTATATTGTTATTTTTAATCAAATAAAATGAAACAAATAAAAAGAAAATAAAATAAAATAAAATAAAATAAAATAAAATAAAATAAAATAAAATAAACTAAAATAAAATAAAATAAAATAAAATAAAATAAAATAAAATAAAATAAAATAAAATAAAATAAAATAAAATAAAATAAAATAAAATAAAATAAAATAAAATAAAATAAAATAAAATAGAAAAAAATAAAATAAAATAAAATAAAATAAAATAAAATAAAATAAAATAAAATAAAATAAAATAAAAAATAATAAACTAATATAAATAAAAACAATATAAGATAATAAAAATTAAATAAATTAAATTAAATTACAGTAGCGACTCGGTAAAAGCAACCGATTAATGACAGGGGCAGTTGCAACTACCGAGTTTGTTGCAATTATCGAGTCTAAATTTTTGTATGAAAATTTGCAAATTTCACAAAGTTTTATTAAGGTTTCATTAGAATTCATTATTATTTTATTCATATTTTGTTGTATTACAAAAAAAAAGAACTTAAACTAATCACATCCATTGTGTTTAAGAAAAATCAAACAGAAACAAGAACTCCAAACATTTCTTAAAAAGGCTTTAATTAACAAAACAGTTTGATAACAATTTAGTTTTGATTGATTTAAACTGATTGATTTGACTGATTTAAAGGAACTACAGAGAGAGAAACGGAACTTCAGCTGACATTCTAATCCACAAAAAGAAAATAAGACGAAGAAAAAGTTGCGATTATTGAGGTTTTTTCGGCAGCAGTTGCTTTTACTGAGTATATAATGTATAAAATTCGGTGGTTGCGATAATCGAGGAGTTGCGCAAATCGAGGGTTGCTTTTACCGAGTCGCTACTGTAATTAAATATTATTATTAATTAATTATTATTAACTTAAAACTAATAATAATACAATAATAAAAATAGTATTAAAAAACATACTGGCTGGCAGGTTGCGTATCAGATTGCCACGCATGGAGACGCGCTCCACAATGTGCGGCAGTCCGGGTATGAGTTGCTGCAGCTGATTGAAGCTGGCGTCCACCTCGAACAGTCGATCCAAGTTGCGAAACGTGGCCGGATGTATTTTTGAGAGTTCATTGTACGAAATGTTGAGCGTCTCTAGCATGGGATTGTGTATGAAGGCAGTGGGATCGAGCTGCGCCAGTCCGTTCTCGCTCAGGTCCAGACGCCGCAGCGATGGCAGTCCCGCCAGCAGATACGAGTCCACTGTGCGAAACCGGTTCGCTGCCAAATCCAGACCTTTCAAACCTGGCAAATTCCAGAACGGCATGGGCAGATCGCTTGCCAGGCTGTTGTTGCGCATGCGCAGCTCGCGCAGTGCCGGCATAGCCATCAGTGCATCGCGCTCAATTGTGCGCAGCTGGTTGTTGTTCAGGTGCAGCTGCTCCAGCGTGCCATGGCCGCGCAGCGCTCCGAACGGTATGTCCGTCAAATAGTTGTTGCTCATGTCGAGAAACCTGAGCGCCGGCAGTGCGTCCAGCAGCGAACGCAGCTCGGCCACTTGCTCGATCTCGTTGTTGTACGCATAGACCATCTCGACACCGCTGCCGGACGCCTGCAAAAACGACTCGGGATGTATGCGCTTGATGTGGTTGTTGTGCATGTAGATTGTCTTCAGCATGGGCGTGCGTAGAAACGCCCCGTACTGTATTTCCGTGATGCGATTGTCGTTCAGGTGCAGCTCGGCCAGGTGCGGCAGATCAACGAACGAGCCATCCTCCACAATGTTGACAATGTTGTGATCGAGGCGCAGCTTCTTGAGCGTGTCCAGGTCCTTGACAATGCGCCCAATCATGCCCACATCGCTGATCTCGTTGTGGGACAGCTTGACGCTGACCAAGTTCGGCAGTCGACTGAGCGCGCGCAAATGTATCCAATTGATGGCGTTGCGGCTAAGATCGATATTCTTCAGCGATATGAGGCCATCGAACAGGCCCGACTCGATCCGATTGAGGTTCGGGCCGCCGTTGATGTGCACATTCTGCACTTTGGGCAGATGGCGGAACCAGTGCGGCTGCAGCTCGGTCAGCGACTTGCTCTGCACGCTCAGGTAGGTGAGACTCAGGAGGCCGGAGAAGTCGGGCAAGTGCTTCAGCTCGTCGCTCTGTATGGTGATGGCGATCATGTTGATCATGCCGTTCAGACTCTCGACGGGAATGCTGCGCAGCTGCGGCTCCACAATGTAGATCTCGACCAGACTATTCTCCAGCTCGTTCAGCCAGCCGTTCGAGACGCGCTCGATGCTGTTATAGCGCAGCATTAAACGCACAATCTGCAATGTGCCGAAGAAGCGGCCGGGCAACGCGGGCAGCTGATTGTTCTCTAGCACCAGCTCGTCAATGGGACTTTTGATGTTGCGCTCCACGGCCTTAATGCCGTCCATAATCTGCGGCAGATTGCTGTGCGAGCACCTGTGGAAATGAATACTTATTTATTTAAAATTTCAGAAGGGTTAAGATTAGTAATGATTTGTAGAATATATTAGATAGTACAACTACAGGAATTATAATTAGAGAGCTGTTCAAAAGTTGTCATATGTCGGCTTACCATATTTGTATCTCTTTGCCCCTAAGCGAGCAGCGACACGGCAGTATGGCCTCTGAGTGGGGACAACCTTCCGCCTGCACGTGTGCCACCAGCAGCGCAATTGCCAACCACACATACAGCAAGACTAGAGTGATATTATTGTTGTTGTGATAGTGAATTTTGGCACCCAGCGGCCATGGTATCTTCATGCTACGTCTGCGCTTCATAGTGTGTTGTTGTCATACGGATGCGCGTCAGCGAGCAAATGCATCCTGCTGCGAAAGCCATACAAATGAAAACAAAAATAGGCAACACTGGTTTAAAATTGAGATTACGTAAAGTTGAAAAAATTTTAATAAACCATTTACAAGTGTGGTTGAAAATTTAATTTTGCCATAATTACATTGAATGCCTACCACAGAAAAAAAACTACAACACAAAACCCAAAAAAACACCCCGCCTTAGCGCCGTAACTTTTTGGCGCAGCAGCAGCGGAAATTTAACCGATTGTGAAAGATTTGCGCATCCATGTGTGCTTCTGTGTGTGTTTGTGTGTGTAAACAAAAACATTGTGCGCCTGCGCAACAAAATACAACAACCATGACAACAGCAACAAAACATGAAAACAACACACAATAACCGCAACAACAACACAACTTGCTAACTGTTTTGATTTTCAAGATTTTGTAATAACTGCGAGCAGCGCATATCTACTGACAGTATGTGTATCGGTGTATGACGATGTGTGTGGGTGTGGGTGTGCTTGCCACAAAACCGATGCCGTTGTCTTACATTGCAGATTGTACTGCAATAGCAGCAACAACTGCTGGCACCTGTACAGCAGCGCCGTTGCGAATAGCGACTGCGCGCGATTACATCTAACGAACCTTGAAATTATTGTCGTCATTCGTAATTTCTCCAACAGCGAGTTTCTCTGCAATTCGGGTGCCGTCGTTTGGGCCGTGGCGCAACTAAGTGCGGCTCATTGATCAAGGCAAAGCAACAGCAGCAGCTCCAAGAGCCCAACACACAACTCGACCCAAAAAATATCCAAAGAAGTGAAAAGGGTTTTGCAAAGGAAAATCTCGTCTTTTCACATGTTTGCAAAGTGGATAACTTGAAGCCGAAGTATTTCAGTTATCTTTCAAGGTTTTGCTTTTCTACTGTTGTCATCTCTTTTTAGAAAATATTCTTGTAAATTTATTGTTGTTGTTGTTGTTGTTGTTATTGTTGTGCTGTATAAAGTGTGCCATTTTAATTGTCATAATTGCTGCGTGTTTATTAAACGGGTTTCTTGGGTGCCCGTCAAGCAAAACTAATTGCCATTTGCTGAATTCTTGCTTGACACAAATGCAAAAAAAATATTAAATTAGTTCATTTCATTTGTGGTCGGTGAGCGTGTTGGAAACTTTAGAAGATTATAGAGGAGAAAGAGATTCTGAAATGAAGGGATCAGCTTAATACTTCTGGGACTAAACGATCGATGTATGAATGTGTGTATGTTCTAAAGAGTGAAGCACTCAGGATTTGATTTCAACTTAAAAAAGACCCCAACCCACTAGATTTGTGCCAAACAGATATCTGGGGAATTTCAAACACCCAAAACTCTCCTTGTACTATGGGCACAACGAAAAAACTACAATAGAAACAAATATTTTTGTTGCCGTTGGATTTTGAAGAATTGTAAATATTTAACTTTAGATTAAACCTGACTTTGAGTTCATTATCAAACGTTTTTGTTTCCAGTTTATTTTGAATAATCATACTACATATATTTCATTTGCGATTAAACCTAACCTTCGACTCATTATGTCAGTGAGGTACAAGGATATACCTGGATGAATTAGGTTAGGTTTGAAGTGATCTGTTTTGACGGATTTTCAACCGGGAGGATGAAAAAAAACAATTCGACATAATGTTAGTAACTTTTCAAGGTAAATGTTGTGCTAGGATTCTCTGAACCAGTGGTGCACAGAGGAAATAATCGAGGGCAGTTTTGTATAAAACTTTGAACCCAATACCATCTAAAATCATATTTGCTACTCAAAATATTTGTAACAAACAGATACTTGGGAGGTTTGAACCCCTCAAACCCTCCTTGCATGCGCCACTGCTCTGAAACATTCTCATTGGACTATAGTTGATCTCAGTGGCATCAGTAATAAACATCATTGCTTTCATATCAGACGTCAGAAAATACTACTTTAATTAATTCTTGCTTTCTGAAATCAGCCCAACAAATGATCTATAAGACCAGTGGCGCACACAAGAAGCATGGCTTGGGGTTCAAACCCCCAAATACAAAAATTACTGGCGCGAAATATAGTTTCAAATGGAATCGAGTTAAAAAGTTGTACGCAAAACCTACCCAAATGAAATCCTGTGTGCGACACAGATAAGGAGACCTACTGTGAAATCATTATTGATGATATTAGGTGAATTTAAATCAATAAATAGTGCAAGCAATTTTAACTTTGGCTTAAACTCTAACGAACCTTCTAAAAGATGTAAAGTTTAAACTTTCTTTTTTCGTTTATGTTTTCTTTCTATCAACTAACTTACGTTTATACACAGACAGGAAAAATTGTCCAAAACTGCTGTAAAATGTATATATTTGCAGAAATTTAACAATGGTTATTCATAGCCATATCCTGACATATCTACACATATCCTTGTATAAACCTATATTCGTATCCTTGTGTATCCTTAAGTCCTGGCATGTACTTATTTAATTTAATTTATGCGTATCCTTGTGAATCCTTATATAATTGAGTATCCTTTATGAACTTGCACTATAGTCCTCTGATAAATTTTGATATTCTCATTGCTTTCATAAAATATTTTTTTATATCATTTAATCCTTTATGATTTAAATCTTTAAGTTATATAAGCACATGTTGTAGATCCTTTTTTCATTATATTCAATACTCATATTTTTTCCTTTTTTAAAAACAGTTTATTTTTTTGGTTTAAATTTTTAGTATTTTTTTTCATATATGAGAAAATCTTATTTGTGTTTAATTTTCAAAAATTTTCAATACACATTTTCTTTATTCCTTACATCACGATTCTTCAACCACTCAATGGAAATTTTCAGTTTCCCTTATTTAATTACATTTATTACCACTTTTCACTGGTTATGACTTAATTTTTAGGTCAAACTTTATTTTTTAAATTATTGCAAATTTATTATCTAATTTTCCTTTCCTTGTAAACACAACGGATTTTCATGTTCATTTTGCACACTTTGGCTAAATGGCCGTTAACTGGGCCAGCTTAAATGTTAACAGCAAGTTGCATAAATTTTACACATCATAAATTTTCTTTCACTTTCAATAGCCCACAGCTATAAAAGTTACTTTTAGATCAAAACACATAGATAATGTTTTTTTAATTGGTGAAAATTGAAATAAAACGTTTAACGATCGCTTCTGGAACCTTCTGACAGGCGCCTACACATATTTGTTTTTAAATATATATAAGATCCAATGTAAGGTAAGATCCAATGCAATGTAGACCAGGTGTGTTGTTTTCCTTTAAACCGAAATATCCAACCGAACCGTTTGAAGTGCGCGCACCGACTGCCTTAGACATCTTCAATTCTCCAAAGTTATTATCCAAGAAAATGTTGGCAACTGCGTCTATTTTCTATGCTCGTTGCAATTGTTGTTTCATTATCTATACACATTTTCCTTTTAATAGTTTTTTTCTTCATGTTTTTCTGTTTAGGTTTTGGAAAGACGTTGAGCTTCCCGCTTTTACGAAATCTATGCATTGTTGTTGCTGTTGGTGTGCATTATGGCCACAGTTGAGTGCGTTCCACTCAAAGTGTTCGCATACAACACATTCAACTCAAAAGGAACTGAAATAAATTAAAGCCAGCACAGCTTTCGATTGCAATGGAAAGAGCCACAACTGCCATGTGAGCGCTCAAAGTGGCCAAAACGCTGCTGGAGGGGACAGACAAGTGGCCAAAACTCACTCTGAAGCGATGTCGTAAAGCACCACAGAAAACCAATAACGTTCCAATAAAACACAACTCGAAAGCGGCCAGCATGAGTAGGAAGTATGGCGAGCAGCTTGGCAGCGCTTTTGGCTTTTGAGGGAACGCATCCGCCTGCAAGATTGACTGAAGTCTGAGCGAAAATATCAAACGCTGACGCGATCTTCTCGAGTGTGACGACCCAAAGCGGGATTTGACACAAAAATGCTATGCATGTGTGAGTGTGTGTGTTGAGTTAGTTGACTGAAGATCGCACTTTGGGCGTAAGGTTTCTGTAAAATATCAGTTCACACCAGGAGGCATTGCCAAATTGCTGCCGTTGGAGGTTAAGCAGAGTTGCACTCACGTTACGCACTGAGCACTGTACGGCCAATGCGTGGCGGTGAGTGTTAAGTGCGCTTTAATGATGATTTATTTGATTATATTTCGTGTCATTAAATTGGCTAAAGGTTGTTTGACTTAGAGCGTTAAATGTAGAAGAAAATCATCAAAAGTACTAAATATTTTCTTTTTTAATTTTTATTATGCTCGTTTTCTGCCAACTATTTATAAGAGTTCAGAAGCAAAAACCACGCGAGCGCATACAATTTCTGCTAACCTTGTAACTCATCGGTTGTAGTGAAGATTACAATTAATGAGCGTTTAAATGAAATTAGAAACGCATTTGGCAATTGCACACACGAGGTTAGAGTTGCTGCCAAGTAAGGAAAGCAAGTTCGAATACATTTTCCGCAGCTGCCGCCTAGGCGCTCACCCATGAAAACATACATACAACAATTTAAAAGAAAATAAAAGTGTACGCACACAACAAACGAGCAACGAGCATTCAGCAGAAGTTTCACTCTCATAGAAACTATGCAAAATTTAATGGTAAATAGTGGCAATTAAAAAAGCACCAGAAGAGAAAGAAACTAAAATGAAAAATCAAAAAGTGTTGAGCCATAAAAATGCACCGCAACTGATAATAAATACGTGATAAGTCTGCTGCCAAACATGAATCAATGCATTGCATTAAGATTTAGAAGTTATCATGCGGACGGCCGTTGTGCTTGGCCGCTGAGTTTATGAACATATTCCATGTGTTGATGGCGAAAATGCTGAAAATCGATGCAAGAAGAAAATGAAGAAATTGCATCCTAAGTAATGACTGAGAGATGAACTAAGTACTCAGGTTAGGTAAGGTAAGGTTAGGTTAGGTACGGAGGGGTGAGTGCAACACAAACCGCCAAAATCGCCCTTTATGAATCTTTTTTCATTTTTTTCCCTGGAGCTTACCAACAGTTTCAATCCGGGGCCAACTAGTTCAACCTCTAATTGAAAGAGAACCGATTCGAAATTTATCTTTCGCTAGGTTCGTCAATAACTTTGACCCCATGGTACTGAGTCGGCTTTCCTGCAGAGTGCGTCAGTGGCACAAGAATGTTTGTTATGATTTCTACCACTCTATGAAGAGGCAGTGAACTGGACTGGTCTGTAACTGGACAAGTGATGCCATTTGATGATCATGAACCCAAGGAAAGTTAGGGCCATAGTTCCAGCAGGTGACTCAAATAGAGGACTCAATACATTTTTAATCAACTTATCAATATTCATATACATAGATGGCAGATATGAGAGGAAACACAGAGTTATCCACTTCGGTCTTGCCATCTCGTCCACTGTTTAATTTCCTGTTGCTTCCAAATGGCCCAGAAACCAGCAGAGAGTGTCTCAATAGCACCCAATGCCTTGGAGAGAGATACGGAATTTTTGAACAATCTTCGATTTTCCTAAAGATGATTCCAGCGCCCTAAGCTCTGCCTGGCTTTAGCCGAAAATTGTAACACTAAGTGGTTGAAAGCAAAGAAACAAGCGGTGATAAAACGTAATCAATCCTTCCTCCCTTTTCGTTGTCGATCTCCAATCTCGAATACATTTTTCGTCGGAGCTTCATCGTTAGATATGACTAGGCCAGCGTAGCCGCTGGATTTTGACACGAATTACTGACTGTAAATAAACATTTAATCGCACATTTAAACCAAAAGAATCACAACTAAAACTCTCAACTATCTCTCTTTCATAAGAGCCAAAACACAGTTGATTCTGTTGATTTAACAATATTTTTCGAGTTAAAAAGATAGTGAAAAAAAATGAAAATTTTGAACTAGTTAGAGATATGAATTGATTTGTGAAAAAGTAAATTTTGGTACATAATTAAAAACATCAAAATAAACCAGCTCAAAATATTTACGCTTTATAAAATTTAAAAGTAAAAATAAAAAATATTTATTAGGGAACACCTTCCACGAAATGATAGAAGTAAACAACACACGCAATGCCTCCACGAGGCTCGTCGCATTTTTATGTGAAATCAAATTTCTGCCACATCATCACATATAAATACACGCATATAGCTTCATAAGATTTATTAAAAGCATAGAGCAAAAAAAAGCGGACGAGTGTCGCGTGATTTACTGTCAAATTCACGCTGGCACTTTGCCACTTGTACGACCACTGTATAGAAAAGTGTCTTCTTCTGGACAATTGCTTTCTTTAAAAATATTCCAACACATTTCTATGCAATTCGACTATTATTTTGTTTTTGTGGAAGTGCGCACGGAACTGCGTCACTGGCTGCTGTGGTCAATGTCGTTGCACAAATCACATTACGTATTCACAACAAAAACAACCTTGTCGCAGACTAAACTATATGTTTTCTATTCTATATTTGTATGTAAAAACAACAACAATAGCGTTCAACACATTCAACATAATTGTGGGGGACACAGCAAACTGGGTTCGCTCACAGTTGCATTCGATTTGCAGCCAAACAACAAACAGCGAACATTGTCTTTGTTGCTATTGCAGTCAATGCTTGCGAATTTAATCAGTTTTCAATAACAATAATAACAGATATTTATATGAAATTATATCAACAACAACAATTGCAAGTTCATCATTGGTGCAAATAAAATTAATTTCATATAGTCAAAGCAATCAACTGTAAAAATCAGCAATAATTAAAAACTAATAACACATTTTACTCAAAATCAATGAATGCATCTTTCTTATGTAATAAAATGAAAATTTCCTAATATAAATCTCACATTCGATTTATATAGAATGGACAAAAGGGCTGTTTGCACGTGCTTGGCAACACATGAGACGACAGCGTCGGCTGGTCAATGTAACTTTTCGCCAACGATTTCAGTTTCTTTTTGAAGGTCAATTCAATTGCGGCCCAATTGAGATACACAACGCAAGTGAACGTGAGCATTGTCCCCTAAATTGCCTCTAAAGAACACACACACACACACACGCATACATTCGCACATTTAGTTGTGCAAAAACGACGCACTGTTCTTCATTAATGCGACACATGCATTGAACGGAAACGGGACAGTCGAGAATTATGGACACGATTGCATACTTGTCTCGCTCAATGAACTGTCAGTAGTTGTGTGTGTCGATTGTAGTGTCATGTGACTATCACACGACACACACTCGGTGTAAGAGGGGCATGTTCAATGTATGTATGGGTTGGTACAACAACAACAACTTCAACAACTAGAATATTACAACATTTTGGCGCTAGTGCGTGTCGCAATGTGAATGAACTTTCCGACTTGTCATCGGATGGGGGTGTGTCGCACCGAGTCGATCACCGAGTCAAGCACGCATGCACACGCACGCACACACACCCATTTGTGCACATGTTCGTTTACTATTGGAACTAGTTGTATGAATGTATTTGTTTGTATATTTTTCTTGGCCTAAATTGAATTTTTAAGAAGTGTGAAAATTTGTCAATTGACAACGCAAATTCGTACAAAAATATGTTTTTGAAAATAGAGCGCAAAACTGAGACGTAGGTGTATGTATGTATTGGTTGTTGCTGACGCACACAACGCCCAATGAATGTTTATTTAAATAAATATTTTTATTTATTATGCATCGAATTTTGAATGAAAGTCTGCGAAGTAATGGCAAATCGGGACAGTGAACAGTAAAGGAAAGGTTATAGAAATTGTGGGAATGCTGAAATTTCAATGGTCTAATATAGATTCGATGGAGGAGAAAACAGGAGAAGTCGCGCGGAGAGAACTAGTTGTGACAATCAGTTAAGTAAGTATATAATATAGATAAATCTGAGCAAACATTGGGAATTCAATTCAAGTTGATCGTCATAGATGAAATGGGATGACCAACTGTAAGCAATCTACAACAACTTTAAAGGTGCCTCTGGACAGCGAAGCCGAAAGATTGCTCAGTCTAGAGCGGCAAACCTTTAGATGGGATACGATAGCTTCAGGAAACCACTAGCTTAGTTACTCCTGTTGAGTTCATAGTTTTCTTGTAGGCTGTTTTCATGTGAGTGTGAGTGGCCAGTGGTGCATTCTGCGCCAATCGTTTATAAAATAAAAGACATTTTGATCATTAGCACAAAAATCTACTTGAAATAAAATGTGGCTTAGTCATTAGGAAGGAAGTAGACACTTCGACCTCATGTGTTCCACTTTGGCGCACATAGGGATTTATTATGTGGAGAGTTTCGTACAAGATTTTTAAGCCTTATACCATTTGAAACCATATTTAAACCAAAAAAATGTGACCAAAAAAAATTATTTGGACAGATTTCACGCCCAAACCCCTCTTGCATGCGCCACTGAAAGCAGGTGTCCAATGATTTATTGTAGTTAGTAACTTTTTCTAAACATTTGCATTAACATGTGTGAGTATTTTGGTACATAAATCTCAAAAAAACTGATCGAAATAAGGTGACTACACTCTCACACATTCCTTTCGCATAACGACGCTTCGCCACAGGGATTATTTTTCAGCTTAAAAAGCAACATGACTGAATCTCTGAATCCCACCTATACCACAACACAATTTCCATCACATATAACTCGGTGAGACAAACTGACAGCGGCTATAACATTGCCTCATTGGATATGAAATTAGAAATGTCCATCTGGTAGCACGTGTAATGCTCGCCCTCACAATTTCCCTATGGCAACAGTGCAGAATTTTAAAAATTATTAAACGCGGAAAAGCCTCGCCGAAATGGAGAATCTTTTTTTTTTTGCCACACACTCACATATTGTATTCACGAATCGCTAAAGTGTAGGCAACATAACTCAAATTGAATGCACACAATTAACTCAACAGAATCAGGAGACATACAAAAATTCTCAACAACCACTACAATAACAACAAAAGTATTTGCTTGAATAAGAGCAACGCGTCATTAAGTCGACAACATATTTCCCATGTCGCACTTGTCAGCGATATCAGCGAGCCGACATCTCAGAATCGTGAGCTAAATCAGTTGATAGCGACACATCGGCCGACAGTCATCGAGATTTGAAAATCGCGCAAGCAAAAAGTACAGTGGCCGAAAGCAAACTAAAAGAAATAAATAATAAAAAACTATTTTAAAAATTAAAAAAATAAAGAATATAGAATATAGAAAATAGAAAATAGAAAAACATTTAACAAAAAAATTATATATTTTTCAAACAATTGTCACAATGCTACGCAAGTGTGTAACGACTTTAGTGCAAAGCTCCATTACAAGCAATACAGGGTGTCTTGCGCCCAGCGCCTGCAATGTGCTGCGTAAGCGCACCGCTCACATTGGCAGCAAGTCGCGTCCGCCAAGAATTCTCATTACGGGTAGGTGTGACAATCAGATGATCAGTGCCGAAAGTGTTTCAAGTGCAGGCACAACTATAACCCAACTGTGTGTGAATACGCCCACTTTTCCAAATTTTTTTTTACTGTTGGCTGCTGACGTATGAGTATTTTTGGCAAGTTTGCTCAGCCTTAACCCAGCAACACGCCGGCGAATTGCAACAGGCAACAAACATTTCAAGGTGGTCGGTCGCATAGATTTTTTTATTGCCTCTGAATAATGTGCACAATATTTATATTTGCAAAAATGAGAACCTAAATCGTTACGAATACTTTGTAGAACGCACTCGTAAATGAAAAACGTCAGCATTTTTTTAGTGTCAGAACTTTTGCGTAATTGTTGCCAAGTCATGTTTGTTGAGTTATGGATCGAATGTTACGCTGTAGTTGCTGTACAATGTATATATTTATTTTAGTCTTTGAATATAAAATTCTTACTTACTTAACTGGCCATAACAATCCGCAACCCCAAAATCTTTCTCCAGGCACTTTAAGACAACAACTGATTCCAGAGGAATATTGGGCTAACTTCTGATTCAAAACACTATCTTTTTTCTTAATTTCGGGTTGCTAACGTATTTTTCCTTGCTTTTTATTTTTTATATTGGAAAAATTGGCGGATTAAAATGTATTATTCGGATGTCCTTACTTTACATCATAACCTTTCAAAGTTAATAGGACATTTCCATTCTTCTATAAATTAATTAAATCATTTTACTTTTTTCATTTAAACTATGACGATAAATATGAGAGATCAACTGAGTTATTCGATTAGAAATTTTATCAAAATAAAAAAAATATTCCATTGCTAGATTTGCTTGTCGAATCTTCAGAATTGTTCAGAAAAGATTTTATTAGTTAGATTTACTAGTCGAATTCTCAAAATAGAAAAAATTGGGTTAGTCAGATTCACTTCTCGAATTTTCAAAACAGAATCGATTTGAATGGTCAGATTTACTAGTCGAATCATAAAATTAGAAAAATTTTTTTTTAGTTAGATTCACTAGTCGAATCCTCAAAATAGTTCAGAAAAGATATTATTAGATTTTATTAAATTAACTAGTCGTATCCTCGAAATAGAAAGATTTGGTTGATCAGATTCACTTCTCGGTTTCTGAGAATAGAAAAGATTTGAATGGTCAGAACCACAAATCCAATCAGAAAAATAGAAAAAATTGTGTTAGTTAAATTTACTAGTCGAATACTTAAAATAGTTCAGAAAAGATTTCAAAGGACAGATTTGCTAGTCGAGCCCTCAGAATTGTTCAGAAAAAATTTTATTATTTAGATTTACTAGTCGAATCCTGAAAATAGAAAAGATTTGGTGGTCAGATTCACTAGCCGAATCAAAAAGAAGAAATAATTGCATTAGTTATATTTACTAGTCGAATACTCCAAACAGTTCAGAAAAGATTTCATGGGCCAGATTTCCTAGTCGAGTCCTCAAAATAAAATAAGATCTGAATGGCCGGATTCACTTGTCGAATCCTTAATATAGAAAAGATTTGAATGGTCAGATTTATTAATCGAAAGTTTAAATAGGTCTAATTCACAAATCAAGTAAATTTCCAAATATGTAGTTTAGAAAAGATTTCATAGGCCAGAATCACTAGTCGAAGCCTTAAAAAAGTTTAGAAAAGATTCGATTTATCAGATTCACTAGACGAATCCTCAAAATAGAAAAGATCTGATAAGTGAGATTTGCCAGTCGAATTTTTAAAATAGCCAGAGTTCCTAGTCAAATCCTTAAACTAATTAGATGAGATTTTATTAATCAAATTCACTAGTCGAATCCTCAAATAAATTTGACGAGATTTTATTATTAAAATTCACTAGTCGAATCCTCAAAACAAGTTTTAATAAGTCAGATTCATCATAAAAGATTTCATAGGCCAGAGTCCATTCACCATCAAGTTAATAAAAGAATATGAAATAATCTCGATTCATCTACAATTTCTTCAAAACCCTCTTAGTAGTAGTACCCAATATCCCAATATATGTCCAACAAGGTTTTAAAACTTCAAGGTTTTAAATCTAATTCCAGCAGCCAATGCTGCTTTCTTATATAGTAAATATTTTTGTTGTATAAATTATTGTAAATAAATAAATTAATTCATTCAACTGTTCACTTTTTTCGTTATCTTTTAAGCTCAATTTAAATTATTAATTAAATTAAAAAATTTAACTATTGTAAATAAATAAAATAATTCAACTGTTCACTTTTTTCGTTATGTTTTAAACTCAATTTAACATCAAATCTTTGCAAAAATGTGTTGCTATTATTATTATTATTTATTGTTCTTTTCCAGGTGGCCTGGGACAGCTCGGCATCGAATGCGCCAAACTGATGCGTTCGCAATATGGCAAGGAAAATGTTATACTTTCCGACATCATAAAACCCAGCGAGGAGGTCATGGACAACGGTCCGTACATATTCGCCGATATTCTGGACTTCAAGGGGCTGCAGAAGATTGTGGTTAATCAACGCATCGACTGGCTGATCCATTTCTCTGCGCTGCTCAGTGCAATCGGCGAACAAAATGTCCCATTGGCGGTGAGGTATGCAACAATCACACAAACACATGCACGCCTAAACAAAAATATTAAAAAAAAGTTTTTTAATTTAAAAAAACACTTACACTGCGAAAAATCACTGCACAACTTGACAAGCGGCATTTAGTGATTAAATTTGTTGTACACAGTTGTTGTCACTGATTCGCTTAATGAGTTCGACTGTTTGCCAGCCTTTCTGTCTGTCGTTTGTCTATTTGTTTCTGTATATATGTCTTTCTGTCCGTCTGTGTGCTTGTCTGACTGTGTTTTTTTGACTGTGTGTCGGTTTATTGTAAATTAGGCAAACTTTCACTTGGCCACATTTTATTACCAAATAACGCTGCGACGCGTGCGCCGCTCGCGTGCTGACGTTGCTATGTTGCTACAGTTTGCCGCAGTTGTTGTGCATGAAGTTTCCTGAAATTTTTGTCTCTTCAGTTTTTACTATTTTTGTTAAATTTTTGTTATTAATTTTTTTAAATTTTTGATGTCTTGCAACTGATAGAGTCAACATCGAGGGCGTCCATAATGTCATCGAACTTGCCAAACAGTACAACTTGCGTATTTTTGTGCCTAGCACAATTGGTGCATTCGGTCCCGACAGTCCGCGCAATCCCACACCAAACGTAACGGTGAGTTTTTCTTAAGAAAATTTTGTGTTTACTGTCCGCGTCTAAGTAGCTGCAGTATTATAGCTTTGCATGTCGTAGCCTAAGTTGATTTCCGTTTCCGGCTTAAGTCAGTTTCGAGTTGTAATTGAATTGTTGCTTGCAGATTCAACGTCCGCGTACCATTTATGGTGTTTCGAAGGTGCACGCCGAACTAATTGGCGAGTATTACTATCACAAATTCGGGCTGGACTTTAGATGTCTGCGTTTTCCGGGCGTAATTTCCAGCGATCCGCCAGGTGGTGGCACCACTGGTGAGTAATGGCAGCATAAACAGACTAAAAATAATTTTCTTTTTAAATTCGAAACCGACTGAAAGTTTGTTGAGATCTTCAGAGTCGAAAGGTTAAAGCGTTGAAGTTAAATTTTGCGTGACTTTGTGACTGACTGTCTGGCATGTCGATCTGCTTTGAGGCAGTAAAACAGTTGGCCTAATTTTTAAATTATTCAGTTTAAAAAAAAATGCAAATTCAAAAAGTCTACTTCAAATTGTCTCATCGTAAAGAGAATACATTTGTTAAGGTCGCTGAGGTCTTAACTTTGAAATGTGTAAAATTTGCATCTTATTATCAATTTTCAAGTTTACGAGTAAATAAACTAATGCAAAATGTTTGCTTCAAGGCAATGAGAGACAATAAATTTGTGTCTTTACAAAAGACTATATTTCCATTTTTTTTAGGAAACATCTGACACGGCAATTGCTTAGGTTCAGTTTTCTTAAATCTGATTCTTTTTCAAAAAAAATCAAATCAATCAAAAAATCAAATCAATTTTGAATCAATCAAATCAAGGTGAATTAATTTTGTTTGGCCTCATGATTCTTGGAACTTTTTCCTTTAAGCAGAATTGCTTTAATACAGTTTTCTGAAATTTGATATTTTTCTACGAAATATGAAATATAAGATACATAAATTTTCGTTGGTCTCATGATTCTTGGAAATTTTTTCCACAAGCAGAATATATTCCTTGAAAACTAAAACTTCAGAATTCCAATTAAAAATTAATGCAGATAACAATAATAAAAGAAAAATTCTGCAATTGTTAAAGCTTTCAATAATTTATGGCCAACTAAATTCACTTTTACTTTTGCACACAAATTTCAACCTAAACGTCGCTTTACAATTTCAATTCATCAACTACTCACATTAGAAAGTACGATAAATAGGAAAAGTCAATTTAGACTCATTTTAGCTAAAATACAAAAATCTCTCATTCGCTGAGTTTTTCACTTTATTAAGCATTAACGTAATGACTGCAATTGCAGCTTCATGCCGTGTGTTCAGAGCCCTCGACGCATGATTTGTGCAATTGAGCGCATAATACGCTTAACCCAGTTCAATTAAAGCATTGTGCGCAAAATGCCCGAGCAAAAATAAAACCACAAAAGCGAGACCAGGAAAATTGTAGCGAAATAGCCAGAGAGTAGTCACGTTTGCTGTCTTTCAAACTGCAAAAATAGAAAAAATATTAAAAATGTTAACAAAAAATATAAAAATATTTTACTTACTTTATGTGTTTTGCATATACAATTTGCAGACTATGCGGTGGCCATATTCCACGAGGCGCTGCGTTCGGGCAAATACACTTGTTACTTGCGGCCGGACACGCGTCTGCCCATGATGTACATTGAGGACTGTTTGCGGTAGGCGGCCACAGTGCCAACACAACTCAGCTATTCTACTACAATGTTGTCTTTCTCTCGGTTCGCTTTGCAGGGCGCTGCTGGAATTCATGCGCGCGCCACAGGAGCAGCTGAAGCGCCGCGTCTACAATGTGACCGCCATGTCCTTTACGCCCGAGGAGCTGGTGGACAAGCTGTGCAAATATGTGCCCAACTTGCATGTCACCTACCAGCCGGACAGCAGACAGCTGATTGCCGACTCGTGGCCGCAGGTCTTTGACGATTCGGAGGCGCGCCGCGACTGGAAGTGGCAGCCCAAATACGATCTGGGTAATTTGGTCGATTTCATGGTGAAGGATGTGCAGGAGAACTATATCAATGTGGAAAACGATGCTTCACGTGCAACGGCAAAAATTTGAGTGCATCGATGCTTGGAGTCTCTGAGGAATTTAACGAGTTTAGTGGGTTGAGTTGAAGGAAGCTTTTAGCATAAAACCAAAGTATTTGCATTTATTTTCTAGCAACATTTAGGCAAAATAGATATCAATCAAAGAGATTATATAGAATATGACTCGATTTGTCGTCCATTGTTGCTCAATGTTAAAGCTATGATTTCTTTACTATTCATTTTAAATGAATTAAGTGTTTATTTGATGCATTTCAAGTGTATACCTACAGTGCATTTATTTTTGACTTGTTGTAGTTGTACACATACATACATACACTGTAGAGTCAAATTAGTCTGTAAATACGTAAAACGTTAAAACAGGTGCAAGGTGGACTTTTATGAAATGTGCATTTAAAAAGCATTTACTGCCCCATCGCCGCAGGCAAATAAATAATAAATTTTGAAAATGGTTGTTTCATTCAATTAAACACTTACATGCTATGCAAGTCAAGTGTCATTATTACTGATATATGAATAGCGAAGTTATTTACATATGTGACACGTTTCTTTATGACAGCACAGCGCTTTCGTTCCGATGGATTTGGCGCACCAATTCAATTTTTAACCAGAATTTGTAGCACATGGCTGCAGTAAAAAGATGCAATAAGCGATTTGACATGATTTAGAATATCGACTATAAGTAAAAAAGAAAATTGTTAGTAGTTTGTAAATGCGAGCAGTTTAAATATGGGTTGTTACCTTTTTTTGTTGCTATTGCAACCAAATAAATTAAAGTGCAGGTGTCCTCTCAGTTCAAATGCAGAGGCGTCTTCAGCTATAATGGTACAGAGATTCAGTTAAAGGAACAATAAATCACTTGAAGTCCTGTTCAAGGCAATACTCACATCAGTTGTTGAAAAATCAACCACCCCACTTGGTCCAAGCTGTCATGAGTATTTGCTCCTCTTACTTTCGCTTGATTAATGCAACAGCGCCAATTTATATTGGTTACTCTTCATTCAGATTGTTGACAAAATTCACTACGAATTACATTTAGTCGCATTTCCGAGTGTTCATGGCTATTGATAAAATTTCAAAACAAATCCCGAAATGAAATACATTTAAAGTAGTGTGGCAGCATCAAGCAAAAACGTCACCAAACTTAAGCCTAAAAGTATTCTACGATTTGTTTAAATAATTTCCAAAGAACGTCGAAATACCGGTACAAGCTGTCGCGACGTTTCACATATTGCAAACATTTTGTAATAGTTCAATAATGCTTAAAACGTCAATTGAAAACCACAAATCAAATATTTATTCATTTTCGGTGTAATTAGCCAACGGATTTCATACACTTTCGAACGCACAAACGGTCTTAAATGCTATTTCTATTGATATTTCAATAATTCAATTTTCATTCATGTAAGTTACATTTGTTTATTGTATTTCGAGTTATAGGATCGAAAAAATTAAGGTACACATGGTCAGTTAAAAAATAATAATTATTACAAATTACGTACAAAAATGCAAATTCATATAAATTGTAGGCGTTCAACGGCTTATTTCATTTGTAAATTGTACATTCAAATTGTTGTTTGTGTGATTGTTGTTGATATGGTCGATTGCGAGTTGTTTTATTATATTATAGTATATTACATTATATTGTTGTTGTGATATTGCTGCAAGCAGCAATGAAACGAAACAACCGGCGAACATTTGGCCAGCAAAAGGAATATGCTAAGCATTTTTGTCATTGCACACAAAAAGTGTCACGCACAGCGCACAGTTTTGAACTCATAAATTGGGTCACAAATCGATCAATACAAGTTTTTTGGTATTTCATTCTAATACATCTGAAACTCAAACAAGTCATACTGAAATCTCAAAAAAGTGAATCTAATTCATTTGCCTTGAGAAGAACTTAACTAATTGATGCATTTTACATGTTTATACTTTTGTAATTTGAAAGCGGCCACATTCAAGTGGCTGACGCCTGAGCGACGCAAGGAACAAAGTGTTAGAAAACGCGCCTGCACTTTCGGACATGCTCGATGAAGTGCTCATTGGTCCACAGTGAAGTGTTTAAATGTCAACAGTTGTATTACCAGCGAACTGATAAACGCTGCCGCCATGCGTTGCAGCAAATAATGTGGCCGCAACCACCGCTTCATCCTCATCGGCAGCTACACAATTGGCAATCAGCGGCATGGACTGCCGAATCTGTGGGTCGACTTTGCGATTCGCCATTTCGGCTGCATTTGATATGAATTTATTTTTAGTTATACATGAGTTGCGGTCGCTGATATCGCTGCTATATGTGTGCGGCCAACATTTGGGGGAAGCAGTTAGGCCAAATGTGGCGCTCTGATTGAATGCATGCTGACGACTTCTAGCGGCTGCAAATAAAGTAGAAAAATGTCCGCATGAGTAATGAACTGAAGAAAGGGTAGTGCTTGATTTGAACGGAAATGTGTAATAGAGCACAGCACGGAAACAACAGTCGCAACAACAGCATTGCATTGGTGACAATTGTCCAATGAAAATATACAAAGAAAATAGCTACAGTATTTGTGAAATGTACAAAGTTGAGCGATCGGAATTATGTGCTTTGTATAGCGCCGAAAGTTCGCTCAGCGCAGCAATACAGCGCAGGTGTTTTTATTTTAATTTCATATAAAATGTATTCCTGCATTCTTGAGGTCACTCGCCCGCAGTCATTTATATATTGGAAGATAATACAAAATTGCTATAAAAACAGATATACGAAAATGGGTTGGAGATTATTTGGCATCTGCTATGCATCATTTCAATGACTTAGTGAGTTTTTATTGAGGCAATGAACCACTCAAATTAATGAACTCATCTATTAGTATTTAAAGTAGAAATCAATCACAAGTATGTTTGGCTCCAATTTTTTTTGTCTTTTCCACATGCTTTAAGTGATCCAATTTTTTTCTATTGAAATTATTAAATGATTTCATTGTGAAACGCAAATTGCAAATATTGGTCATAAAAATTCTATATGGCCATGAGCGGACACACAATTGCCATCAAGTTAATGTTAATTTTGATGCAATTTGAATAACTCAAAATGTTCCATAGCAGAAGTATGAATAATGGTTTCACAACTACCATAAAATAATCTCAACTGCCATAAATGCCGTCATAAATGTTGTATATGTACTAATATGCATTAGTTGACATACATGAGTTCAAGTTTGCTATAGAATGGTGACACCATAGTACTTGAGACTTTCGACAAGATTTTGCTGCAAAAATTCAACAAACTCCATTTCAAACATCTTTGACAATTCTTAAGCATTTCCATCAGAAACATTCAAACAATTTCACATAACCTACCAGAAATTATCAATACAACCCAATTGCGTACATACATCGTTTGACTTCGCACTTGTGCGCTCGCTTATTATTCCTCCAACAGTTACACTGTTCGTTCGCATTTCGCAATTACATTGTTATGCTAATTATTTGCAGGCGCTCACATGTGAAGCTTAATTTGTATTTGTGTTTTTTTTTTTGCTATTTCTCTTTGCTAAACATACTTTAAGTAATATTGCTCTATTTTACAGGTCTTCATTTGTTTTGTTTGCTTTTCTATTCGTATTGGATAAATTAATTAATTATAAATATTAAAAAAATATCCATTTCATTGTTTCATTGTGCTATTTTTAGAGTTACTCTCATATAAGAAAGTATGTTTGCATGTAGGTAGTTGAAATAAATGTACTTCTTTGTTTATAATTGCATTCTCACATCCAGTTGGAATATTGCGCATTTGTTTCATTCGTTCATTCGAATTTCATTTGCCACACGGCTCCTTCTCACATACACTAAAGCGTTTCTTCCTGGCATACAGCGACTATGTCAGCTTGTGTTGGTTTCTAAACATGTATGTAATTCTATGAAATCGACGCATTTCTCTTCAGGTTTTTTCCCATTTCGTTTTAAGTACAAAACAAACAAATATTGCAACAAATTATAAAACCATATTGCATGAGATTGTGGCTGTGCATGAGTTGGCCTCTTTGTGGTGTACGTGCACACGTTTTTATCAATTTGCTAGATACCTTAAATAAGTATATAAATAGGTAGGTGGCAATTCGAATTATAAAATATTTAATATTTGTTAGCGTGCGAAAAAGTTAAAGCAGGTGGCAAATTAAATATTGTATTCACACAAAAAATATTAGTAATAAGAGAATTGCCTTTGAGCTGTAGCGAAGAGTGCCATGCAGATAAAGTCCTAATACAACCGAAAATAATTAACTGGTATTTTGTGTCAATGCGCAGGCGTACACTAACTTTTTCAACTATTTCACCACAGTGCCAGCAAACCGAAAAAACGATTCGATAATGTTGCACAATTATATTTTGCATGGACCACACTTGTAGTGAAAGCGTTAATGCATATTACAAAAACAATAATAATAATAATAATAATAATAGTAATAATAATAAATACATAAAAAATTTAGAGCAACGCTACACAAGTGTGTGTATGCGTGCGGTGAGATTTAAACCAAACGTTTCTAAACATTTGATTTCTTTTTCAATGTTTTTGTTGTTTCATTTTGCGATTAAATTAAATCAAATGCGACACCAAGCAACGACTGACATCCCGATTGGCGCGATGCAAGTGACCCTGGTAGTTGTGCTGTTGCTGATATGCGACTGGCGGCAATTGCTGTGCTGCTGCTGTTGCTACCGTTTGTGCATGTGTTGATTGCGGATCGTGTTGTAATTGTTGCTGTTGCTGTGCTTGTTGTAGTTGTGAAGCAAAGTGTATATTACTTGCAGTTGTTGCTGCTGATTGCTGATTGAAATTGGGCTGAGCAATTGCAGCGCCCATGGCGACATCTACCTGTTGCGAGTGCGGCTGCTGCGGCTGCGTCTGCTGCTGTGGCTGGCTGTAGTCCTCGGTGTCCATGAGACAGGACTGAGTGCCGATTTGTGTGGAGGGTAGAGAGAAGAAATCTGCAAGCAAATAAGAAAATTCGTATGTTTAAATGAAATGGCAACAATTTGAAAAACCAATAGCTATGTGTGTCACAAATACAAATTAACGATTAGTAATAGTAATAAAAAAACATTAAAATAAATGATTAAAAAACAAACAGCATTAACAAATCAAAAGAGCAAAAAGCAAACACAAATGCAGAGAGAATTTTGTTCGTTTTGATTTTTAATTTAAAACAAATAAAATATTAAGATAAGTGATTAAAAAGAACAGCAGCAAAACCAAATCAAAAGAACAAAAAGCAGCAAAAACAAACACAAATGCCGAGAGACTTTTGTTTGTCGTTTTGATTTTTAATTTACGGTGACACAGAACGCGCTGCGACCGTCCGAAGCTACAGCATGACCCAATTGTATAAAAATAGCAACACACATATTGTGATCGCTTACAACAAAAATAAAAATCGATCGCTACTGCCTGCGTGAACAGCGCAGTGAGAAGCGCAGCGCACCAATTGCAATTGAAATAACCAAAATGCAATTACAAAAAAGTCAACAGCAACAAAAACAAAAACCAACTTTATGCAACGTCAGTGTGCACGAAAAATTGCATTGCACTCAATTTCGATTGGTGCCTTTAATTCTGTTAAGTTGAGAGGATCCAAAGTGATTGCACGAAAAATAAAGTCTAAACAAGTAAAAATTGAATAAATCATATTAGAAATGAATGATTTTAAAAAAATATTAAAATATTTACTACTGCATGCCACAACGAATGGTCGTAGCGTTCTGCTGTCATAAATACTAATCAAAACATTCGCTGGCAAACACTGTAAGCCTAGTAAACAAATTGTTTTGCTTATCAATTTCCAGTCTAACTAATATTAAAAGATAACTTTAGCGCTGGACAGTGGCGGATTAAACTGAAAGCTACTGACAAGGCGCTCACACTTGTGACAATAAATAAGCTACATCTAAGGCAATGATCTAATCAATATAGAGAAGCTTTCATATCTTGAAATATCCTTGATTTTGGTATTTAAATTTTCACCGCAGGGAAGCAAACAACAGACCTTGAACATGCTGCTTTACATATAGGAATAGTGTTCAAAACAGTTGGATTGACAAACAACCATTTATATTATTTGACTTGAGTTTCATCAGTCTGAAAGCAATTTGAAATATAAAATACAATGTTTACTTGAAAAGTGCGGCTTTCCACTGTGCATTCGTTCGATCAAATGCCGATAACAAACAACATTTGGTGCCAACCCCCAACAATTATTATATGGCAGAAATATAGACACATTATCAGTTTCATTAGTGCAAACACTGAAAATAGCGCACCGCTGTCATTGCTTATGGTTGTCCATACTGAAAGGTGTTAATTGTTGAAATTCTTGACAGCAACTTTTTGTTGTTGCCATTTCTTTAATATTTGCTTTTCATTAATATATTTATAAAAGATTTCGCATACTGACAAACGGAAATTTACAAATAACCGCACACGTACTTTGGCCAATTTGCTCAAATTGATGTGGTAATAAATTTTTGAAACATACATTCAACTTGGCTGGCCTCGCTGAACTCACCCGAGAAACACACACACCGCAAAAGCTCACTACTTTTGGCGCATATATATATATGTACATGTAGTTATAAATAATATACAACAAATTGTAGCGAACGTTTGTAATTTTCCATTTTACAAATACACACGTAGCGGCGCCGAAGACGGGAACATAACGCGGCAACGTGCAATTAGCCAAAGTCGACCGAAATAAACTGCTCAAAGAGTCCGACCAGCAAAGAAGAAGCCAAGTCGTCTTAACTGCCAAATAAGACAGTATACACTATAGGCAAAAAATAAATAATGGAAATAAAACGCGGCAAGTGCCAAATGTGAAGCGATGATCGCACCGCAGTTGTGTTTTTCTTGTACACAAAGTAATTAGTGGCGTTTTAAGGTATCATTTGAAAGGTTTGACTTGTTATTTCAAGAAAGCAGATGATGTCAATGACACCAAGAACAGGCAATTATTGACTCTTGTAGTTTTAGATGAGAATTCTTATGTTTTGCGCTAAAAAAAAGACAAACAAAACTCATATTCGGATCAGTGCTTTTCTCTGTCTCATTGTTATTTCAACTCACAACTCCATGGCTTTTGTCTTATCAATTGATTCGAAACCCCAAACACACACACCTCCTTTGGGGCGTTTCAAACAAGCGACTTCATTTAAAAGACTCCTAGGTGACCAGTTGTAGCGCCCACCAATTGTGGCGACCTTCAAAACAAAGTTGATTAGCCCACTGCAATTAAGTGCAAACATGAACTTTCCAACACTGTCCAATGTAAACAAACACGGAACGGAACACGCTGCGAATGCATAACAGCAGCCGCGCAAAAACCAAACAAAACCAACGTAAACACAACATCAAAGCAAATGAAAACAAAAATCAAATGGACACAACTAAAAAACCAAAAGCAAAAACAACAAACAAAACATTACCATTGCAATACTGTGCGGCAGCGTAGTCATCGTCGAAGCGGCAACGCTTGGCGGCAACGTCAGTGTGCCTAGCGCCAATGCCGACGCCTGCGCCAATGTCGCAGTTGGCGTAGTCGTCGTCGGTGACGAAGTAGCGCTTCTTGCAGCGTGCCACATTGCCACCGACGCCGCCGGTAGCGGCAGCAGCAGCAGCGTAGGCAGCGCCGTCTCCTTCGGCGTGTGCGTCGTGCATCATCGCGATGCCATTGACATCATTTGCATTTGGCATGCAACCGTTGTTGTTGTTGTTATTGTGGCTGCTGTTTTGATTTTGTGCGTTTGTGTTGTTGTTGTTGTTCTCATGCGCCGCATTCACATAGGAAAATCCATAATAGTAATTGGCGGAAACGTGTTGCAAGAGGCCGGCGGGCGGCACTGCCGCCTCTATGCCGAGCGTCTGCTGCACCGCACGTGGATTGAACAGGTCCACGTGACGCGTGGGCGCTGCTGTGCCGAACGGCAGCTCCATGCCAGCTGCGCCGCCGTCGACTCCACCAGCCCCGCCGCCATGGGCCCAGCACTCGAAATTCGTCAGCACCATTTGTGGCGGTTTCGATTTTCCCACACAGCCAAAAAGCGCAACACACCAAAAATCGTTTTCTACGCGCAGCCAATGGAAAATTCCCAAAATTGCCGCTACTGCTACTCGGTTGCTTCTTCTGCGGTTCGATTGTCGGCCGTCGCAGCACACCTCGCGTTTTCCGTTGTTGTTTTTGTTGAATATCGGACGCGCGCGCAAGTTCGAGCTGCAAAGAACAGAGAACACGACATATACGATAAACTTTATAAAAATGTATGCAATCATCGAATATTAATGTCCGTCAAGTTTTTTGCTCCCTTCCCCATTTTTTTGCAATAAGCATCAGCAGCAGCAACAATAGTGCTGATGAAGCCAGCGTCACCGGCAGACGCACAGGTACACACACAAACACACCGCTTCTCAAACGACGCGCCGCACCGGCTCGTCGCCTCACTCCTCCCGCTGCTCTATTACCCGCTCACACCCAACATTTCAATACTACACTCGATATTAAAATTCAATTTCGGCTAAAAAACCCGCTGACGGCAGCCTTTAAAAATAAAATCCAATTGGGGGTAAGCCGAAAGAAATTCTACCAAGCGACTGTCCAAGAAGCAAAGAAAATAAAGAGCACAAAAATCCATTTATTTACTTTTTGCCGCCTCCCTTTTGTTAGCGTCTTCTCAACGTAACCGCTACACACACACACACACACTCACAACGGACTTGCGCGCCCGCACTCTCAAATGCAAGCGAAAACCAATTGGTTTCTTTCTCCTCCTACCTTTTATTGTTGTTTCCACTTTTCACCGCTTTTTCTTCACCGGATCGAACAGCACTAACCAAACAGAAAACCGCACGCGACGACTTTGAAAATTCAACTGAACCGTTGCTACCCCAACCAATTTGACTGAACCGCTACAGCGCCACACGAGTGCTGGCCCAGGGATGTTAACGTTACGGCTAAAAGCAGGCATGTTCAGTTAGATGGAATCAAAATTAGTGATCAGAACAGAAAACTGAATTGAATGTGCAGTTTTTTTTGCAAACAAACATTTGTTAATGAAGTTTTAAATAAAATATTAGAGGCCTTAGATGTGGAGCATAAAATTAGCAAACTGTATGTGCTGAAACTGCCTTATCGATGGGTGCATTTCTGGGGATGAAATGCGTCACCTGGTGGCGGCATTAAATGTTAAATAGGTTTTCATATTTTCATGTGGCGTGTGGAATGGTTTGAAGCTTTGCTAATTGAAGTAGGAAAGCATGTTTGCGCGGTTTTGTGAGGCTTGTGAATTTTCTCATTCGAGTTATTACTAAAACAGTTATAATTTCTTGCCGACAGAGTGCGCTCACACAATCAATACAGTATCCCTCAATCTGTGCTGGTTGCAGTTGTTTTCAGAAAATCGTCGCTATGTCGCTATAAATTAACTTTAAATAATATTTATTAATAATTAATCTTCTAAGCATCGTTATGTGTGTTTTTATTTGCATATGTTTGTATAGTTTTGCTGCATGAAACAGTTTTATCAGTAGTCTGCCTTTTAGCGTTTCGTGAACTAATGTCTATATGACATTAGTTATTAAAAATGCTGCATTAAAGTTGACAGGTTGCATATGCAATCAAAAAGTTCAACAAATATTAAAAACAAAAATTGCACGTGCGTTCCCTGATATTGATATTGATATTTCATAACCTCACCTTCCAAATTTTTTTGTCAAGAAATTGAAATGGCGTTATTTTAGATTCACTAAGCCTAGAAAACCCGTGTTTTAATGAAATTTGTATATTAATTTTAAGGACATATGTGACTATTCTTTAACTTACGCAAATTCTGAAACTGAAAAAGCAACAATTACAGCTGATTTAACTTTCAATATATATCGCACACCCACTACAAAAGTGACACAACTAAAAATTTTTAATTTTTCAAGAAACGCAAAAAAATGTTTTTGAGCTGAATAAACATTGTTTAACATAACGTATAGACCGTTTAGTAGAAAATCCCTACAGATTATGCTTTAGGATATGTTACAAAGATTTTTTTGTTTTACACTAGAAAAACCAAAATTTTGAGTTGTGACTTTTTTGATGATACTTTAATTCAATAATTACCGAATTATTTTTAGTTATGTCGCTTTTGCTGAGTTTAATAATTATAAATTACAGTTAAGAAGTTGAAAAAAAATTTTGAAAATTTGAAAATACAGTTCACTCGCGAAAACGTGAACACTCGATTACGTGAACATTTTTTTTCCTATTGAATACTTTAAAACGTGAACAATGCTCGAAGGCTCTAAAACGTGAACACTCTGTTGTTTAACTTTTTCGCAAACATTCATCGCCCACAACCTTAAATGTGTATATACTCGTCCCTTTAACTTTTTTAACTTTCTGTTATAAAACTTAATTCAATTATCTTTTTTTTTAAGTAGTTTCACCCCAAAAAAACGTATTTTTCAACAATCGTCGTAAACTTGAACAATCTCGTAAACGTGAACAGCCTTGCTTTTTATTAGTTCACGTTTTCGCGAGTGCACTGTAATTTTTTTATTTGAAAATATATACTAAAATTGTCACAACTTTACTTAAAATTAACTTCAACAAAAATTTATTTCGTCAACACACAATTCGAATTAGGACTCTTTTGCATTGATCTGCAGCGATCAAATAGCATCACACTTCTCGACATGAAGAAAGACCGAACTGTATTTTGGCAACAGTTAACAACAACAAATATGCTGAGTTTTTGCTTATTGGTAGATAGATGCATTGTGTACATTATTAACGCATAAACATGAATATTAAAAATTTTGAGTTGAGTCACTTTGAAGTGGGTGTCCGATATATGTATAAAATATTGGTAAATAATGTTTTTGTGTATATTGCTTATTATACATTTACTTTAATAAAATTAAATCACATAACCTCATTTATACCAAACATAACAAACCTCATGTATACAAACTCTGCTAAATTGAAATGTAAATGTACACCACTTCTAGTTCAATGATAATCGACATCGTACATACACACAAACTCACACAAGTTAATCCTGCGAGTCATCTAAAAATCCTACATAACCTCATTTTTTTGAGCTCAAAGTTGCAAACGAATTTCGTATATCTACAGTATGCTTCAGTAAAATGAAAATTATTATCTTAAGCAAAACCATCAAATACCATGGTTTTCTTAATAGTTTTTTGAAAAGACTAATCAATAATCTGGCACACAAACTTATGGAAAAACGTTATCACTAACGAAAATGTTACGATTTGAAAATGAATAGTGTCGACCAAAATGCTAATTACGCCAGATGCAAATCGTTAAATGCCTGAAATTTGAGATTGTACAAAGCAACAAAGCCGGAAAGGACATTTTGTAAAGACTACTTTTTGGATTCTGCTGCACATTCCTTCATTGTCAGCTTATCCCTTTTTTAGTTTTGCCAGTGGCATTCTTCAGGCGAATGATTGCGATCTAAATCTTTGCGCTATCATTGCGGCTCGATCTAAATATTTTCCAAACACATTTTCTGAAAGTAGAGGAAAAACTCGCTGAGGCATATTCCTCGAATGCCAAAGCTGGTTGAGGAATTAGTGCGATTTACTTAAGCCGATGCTGCGCAGGCGACAAGGAGCACTGTTGAGCTGCTACACAAAAGGACATGGCAATGTTTTTACAGTTGTCTGCTTTGGCTGATGGCTGAATGAAGTTGGTTGATATATTTTTCACTGCTTTTGTGGCAAAATGTTGCAATCCGTGCAGTGTCTGACATAAAGATTGCGTTGCAATGATAAGCCAGTAGCAAATAAGCAGAAGAAACCGTCGCTTTTTTTAAGCGAAAATCATCTTTGAGTAATGGAAAAGCAATGAAGTTACTGTTGGCTAACCAATGACGCTTTGATAGCTGCGGTTACTTGTCTAAACTAAAGTACAATAAATCATGAAATTCTGTCAAGCATTACAAGGTCCAACTAGGAGCAGATTTCAGAAATATGTCGCAACTAAACAAATCATAAATTACCAATGCACATTGTCCTTGGGAAACGCTGAAAAGGACCTCCAATCAAAAACTGCCAACAAGTGTAAATATTTTATTTATTTTTATTTATATAATCGGCAGCAGAGAACAAAATGAGACTCGAAAAATATCAAAAAGCAACACTTGTTATCATTTGTTTGTGTGTGCGCCATCAGCGATGCTTGACAGGGATAAGCGTTGTCTGCGCCGCGGCGATCGTCACTCTACCTGCTGCGTTGTGGATTTCAAAATATTTACTTTTTTCCTTCAGTCGAGTGCCGAGCAATAATAATCAAGCAACACAATCGCATTTGGGGAACTAGCAGCTAACAGCCAATCTTGATAACTGAACTGAACGCCGAACTGAGGCCAGAAACGTGCTGCACACATTCGACATTGGGATGTGTCGAAAATTGAGCAATTGTCATGGAATTTCAAAGAGAAGATTATTTGATGATTTCGTTGTGTAATATCTGAAATTACGTTAGTGAAATGGCAAAGATCTGATTTGGGAAACGTTTGCTGTTTCCTAGTAACAAACAAAAGGACAATGCTTGAACGATTCTAAATGGTTGAGTAATTTTGACATTAACAAAGTAGATGCGGGTTGAATGCGTTATTTATTTGACAGTTTGTCTGATTTTATTTGAACATTTTTTAATGAGAAGCGATGTTTGCGGGGAAAAATTGCAGGAGCGGATATTCAATGTGATTTTAAAAGTTTTCACAAAAAAAAGGAAAATGTTTGTGTGCTGAGAGAACAGCTGTCGAATGAAAATAAAGTTAAAAAAAATTTAAATATATTGGTCGTCTGAGTTTGAATCCTAACCCTCAGACTGGTGATAGTAGACAGACGAGTGTTGAACCAGTCCGAACTGGGAATCGAACCTCGAGCCTCTGATATAGAAGGTCAGCGCACTGCACGCTGCACAATCCAGGCCGTCAGACTAGTAACACAATGCACTAACTATCAAATCGCAACTCTCCGGCGGTTCATTTAGAAATAATTAAAACTTGCAATGCCAATTTGGAAAAAATGGTATCCTTGTGGATACAATTTTTATAAAAAACTTAATAATTTATTTTAACAACTTCCTTATTTGCCGTTGAGAAGACAGATTTGTGTCAGAAAACTTTTTATTTGGTATTGATGGAGCCGGCATTCGAAAAACGAAATCCTATGAAATCCTTTCAACATCATTTAAGTGATTTTTCTAATACAATTTACAACACTTTTAACTATTCCATATTCATTTTTATCCAGTAGTAAAACAATTAGCTCTTCTTAAAAACAACATTCTGTCTTTTGTATTGCAAGAATTTCGAATGGTCCTTCTGCCATTTGGAAAGTCATTGATTGTGGCTAATAAAACTTCTTTCATACTTCAGCTGAAGTGTCATACTCGAACATCTATGAAAGCACTTCCTGTTTGGCAGTCTGTGAATATCGATGGCACAATGAAAGTATTTCTTTTGACCATAACAGACTGCAGCTACAGGAAGCAGGCCAATAGAGAAGCGCAACACTTTTATTGACAATCGAAAAAAATATTGGCAGCAAAGTGCCGCAGCACCAAATCGCATTGGTCAGGGCGTATTGCTTGCCACTCTTCAAAAATTCTCCATTTCGACATTATCGACAATGGTCGAAAAACACATCATGTCCTTGTCGGCGCAAACACACACAACAAGTCATTTCCTGTCTGACTATCAGTGCCCGGTAAACACAATAAAATCACCCGCAAGCAACAATTGAATTGGAAATTGAAGTGCAATGTATGCGTATCCTGTGTGGCTATTATCTGCTGCGCAATAGGCCTATGAGGTCCTGCGGAGCTATGCTTCAGCGTAGCACAAAGCAATTTTCCAATTTTCCACTAACACCGCTGGGCATTTATGTTTGGCTGAAGTGCCGCTACAAGGTTGCAGCACGTTTTGCAATTGTTTGCTGCACTCTGAGTCACATTGCTACAGTGTGAGTGTGATTATCCATGCATATCCTTGGACACATTCTCCGTTATGGTTAATTTTAAGTTTTGTTTAGAATTCTTTTTAGTGCGTTGGCATTCAGTAAAGCTGCAGCAATGTCTGTTTTATTGAATGAATTCTTTTTCAATTCTTTTGCTTCAACTCTCTTCAGTTCGAGTGCAGGTCCTTTAGACATTGTTTTGTTGCAGTTTAGTGCAGCTGTTCACAAATTCAAATTTTGCATTTATTCTAGTGAATTGTTTTAGGCGTGTGCGGGCCATTTTCTTTGTGCGCATTTTGGCGCGCGTTTCATTCACTCGGCTTTGAGTTATTCACATTGTTGAAGAATGTGTGTGGCTATCCAAATGTTGAATGAATTGAAAACTCTACCGAACACTGAAGCGGTCGAGTTTTAACAGTTTTCGAAATGGATTTTTGTCAGTTGAAAGACAATTCGTGTCTTAACAACGAACAGAAAGGAGAAAGAAAATTGGTTTTGTTCCAATTTAAAAATCATACTAAATAGAATCGAAAAATTTTTAACTAACGTTAAAAGTAAATTTTCGAGATTTTTTTCAACGCCTTGAGAACACGATAACAATTTTGTTTTTAAATAAAACAAAATATATAAATAAAAATCTTTAGAAAGATATAAGCGAGTCGTTAGTTATGCTGATCGCCTGCGGTCTACAAACAACCACTTCCTTGGTTGAGAATTAGTCGAAACAGGACTGTTAAGGCTCTTTTCGTTTCCTATCCAAAAAGATTAGTCGTTCAGAAGTCTGCCGTAATTGTCAACCTCGCTCCTGATGACTAAATCCATCTTTAACTCAAGTAGTTTTTTAAAAATAATGAAATTTTGGCAATGGTGACAGTTTGAAAAGGAACCGAGAACCAGAATTAGTTCGCTTGGTCTGGGTACTCCGTGAGCTATCACGTCAATTATATATATTGCAACCTTCCAGAGCCAATGCAAAGATTTGCTCAGAGTATTTCCTGGGCGCCATCTTTTTAAAAAATAAAATGAAAATAAATAATAATAAAAATGTTTCAGGTTAAGTATGGCCATACTACTGCAAAAGAAGTAATGATAATCGAAATTAGTAATTTTTTTTGGCGACTATATAAATTGTTTGGACTATTCGTCTGATGGGGAAAGTCTTGTTCCCAAGTAGAGTGAATAAGGAAAAAACATCGATTATACTATTCGACACGAAAAATGCACCAAACAATAAAAGTGTTTTTGAAACTAATTTTGGGCCGCTGAACACGAAACTGAAAATCAAAAAACTATTTTAAGAAGCGTTTTAAAAAATCTTCGTTTTTTCCCTGTTGTTTCAGTTATGACCAGTTCAGTTATTATCTCGTAAGCGAACCATTCGACTAACACAAACTGTCCGTCGGTCAGAAGATAATACCTTAGCCTTTCCCGCGATATACATATTGTCCAATTCAGATAAGATTTTGGGAAGTTACTGACGCTAAAAGTTGTAAAAAAGGGACTTTTTCGACCAATTTAAAAATTAATAAAATTTCGAATGATTGTTTTATAGATAAAATAAATTATCTCCGTTGGTTTTAAAGTCTATGATAAAGGATATATTATTTGAGCAAATAACAAGCCTAACATCAATAGCATTGAAAGAAAAATGACAAAGTTGATGCACTGAGTGAAAACACCAAATTTACATCTATTACACCGTGCGAAATAATTGTTTTTTTTTGCCGAGACCCATGCAAACTTTGATATAGAAGTGAAACTAGAGGTCATTTATAGTATCCTGGCATAGTCAGTTTTTCATTTTCTGACCCAAAGTCCTTTTTAAAGGACTTTAAATTTAAAGGACGTAAACATTTCAAATATTTTTTTTAATATTTGCGGTTGTGCAATAATGAAGATATGGGTATCAAAGTGGAAAATTGTCTCTTTTTAACTAAATTTTCTATTTTTAACTTTCGAAAATAGAAAATAATAAATAAATGTTCTAGGTGCACGCGATTAACCCTTTTTTGTCGAGTAGTGTAAAGATTGAACCTATGGATTTATGGTGACAGTTCAGTTGGCTACGGCATTAAATTGCGAGTCTGAGACGACGTTCAAATCCAAATTCCTGTAGCAGCAAGCAAGGAGATATATGTAGAAAAGAATTAGTTTTTTGACGAATGCAGGAGTGTTATTTTTTATTATATATTTCTGGAAGTGTCCATGAACACCGACACGTCAACATTGATGTCCATTGTACCACAGCTATTGCCTTCCCCCTTGACTAACAAATGCCCGAGCTGGCAGATACCTGAAGCAGATCTGGGCAGCTTACCCTGTTGGGTGAGTCTACGGCCTCCAATAGGCAACCTTTGACATCAACATTTCCAGAGATTCTGGATCTTTTTAAGCCGGTTTAGAACATCCGGGAGCTCGAGTTCCAGTAGCTCATTTTCCATTAGAGTCACGTGGTCAAAGTACAGATTCCTGGAACATCCAAAAGCTCACTAATATTCACTAATACAATGAGCTGCAGTCTTATTGTCCCTCTGAGCAGTAGATGGCAAACCTTTGGGAGTAACATTTCCTATGAAAAAAATCCCATCTTGTCGTTCAGAATCGACATGAAACTGTAAGTTAATTAATTAATTAAATTATTTATTATGATTTATTTATTGTTGAATTATTATTTATTTAAGTAATTATTCATTTAAAATTATTTATTTATTTAGTCAATGAACAAATTTACAAATTAACAGAAAACAAACTCATAAATTGAGAGTCCTTCAATATTGCAACAAAATCATTTATTCTGCAGAAAGCGTTTAAAAATTGTCCAAAAAAATATTAATGAATTGATTTTAGAATTTTCTTCTTTTATTATGTTTGTGACAATTCCAAATAATTTTCTAAGCAATTAGTTTTTATGTTGTCGCCAACCTAAACGCAGCTTGCAATCAAATCAAACAATTTCATGCAAACCATTAAAATTTTATTTTCAAAAATTGTTCTTTTATAAAAATGCATGCAACAATTGAAAACTCCTCAAAACGAAACTGATTTCCAATTGTGTTGAATGGCAGCAAAATAATTTTCATTGAATGAATGTGAATGCTTGAATAGACTAGGAAAGACAATGAATATGCAGTCGGCAGCAGAAGAAGTGCAATCTTGCGCGCCTGTTGCCTGTTGTGCGAGGCAGGACAATGAGGCACACTTAGTTAAGGATATCTGGCATTTAGTACGCTTCAATGAATTGAAAAGTCTCAAGAATAGTTTCTACTTTGAGATGAAAAAAAAACCGACAAAAGTGTGTGACAAATGGACAAACGAGTGGAAGAAGCGTTCGATGCGTTGTAATTAATTCGTGCCTGCTGTGTAATTGTTAGACACTTCAAGGTGCAGCAATGGCGACTGAACACACAGTGTGGGTAGAAAATATTGAGCGCATAATTTCTTGTTTGAAGTTTAAGAGTTTTGCATTGCGTTCTTAAACTGAACTGTGGTACAGTTGGGGTCAACAAGACTTAATGCTTTTTATTAGTTTGAATCGTTTGAAGTTTTAAGAGAATAGGTCGCTACTGTCACTACTTTTTGTTATTGGACATGTTATGCATTTGACTATCAATCAATTTATATTTAATTTCAACAAGAATTGATTTCACTTTTACATGAAAATAAAGTGCAAAACATGACCGTACAAAGCCAACTGAAAATTATAAAACTTCGAGAAGCATTACATTAGCCATCACTGTACCGTGTGTGTGCATACATTCAGTCTTTTGCTTTCTACTGTCACATAAAAAACTGCATTTGGTGTCAACTGGAAAATCAATTTACAACAAATCACCTCTAAAATGCACTCGAAAGACACCAATGGCACAGCACAATTAAGTGGAACAATCGTTGACTGCGCAGTCAGCCAGCAGCTGGTCAACGCCAAAAGTCAAAGCACAAAAGAGCAAAAGTATGCTCGATGTTTGATGACACAAAGGCGACAAAAGAGCAGCATTTTGTTATTATTTTTTCTTTTATACATTTGAATTTTGGAAAAAAGTGGAGAATACCACTTCGTTGAAGTGTGGAGAATATTTTTGAAATTGATTTTTGATTGTTGTAATGTTGTTCTTTAATTTTCGCTTTTGTGTGGGTAAAATGAAAAGTATTCTTGTGTGTTTTTGTTGTTGAAATTTATGAGTTTTTATAGATCCAAATTGGTATTTATTAGCAATGATTTGCCTTTTATGTTGCGCTTCTTTATGTTCATTTTGCTTTGCTTTTGTGCTACGAAAAGCAATTTTCAATAGTTCAACAAGAAAAAATATTTTATTATACTCACACCTGAAATTCTTCTTTCAATATTTTGTGCTTCATTTGGTGCATTTAGCTGCTAAATTGTTTCAATAAGTG
This sequence comes from Melieria omissa, assembly GCA_963971225.1. Lineage (NCBI taxonomy): Eukaryota > Metazoa > Arthropoda > Insecta > Diptera > Ulidiidae > Melieria > Melieria omissa. The sequence continues at coordinate 69,842,648 of OZ020268.1, read as the reverse complement.
CTGCTGAATTTTTGGTATTTTTTATAGTGTTAAAGGACTTCATGTGGCCTGAACAGCTGTTGGTATTATTTGCTGTTTTTTTCTAGCAAACATGTTTCAAAATTTCCATGGAATGTTTTAAGTTGTCCGTTGGTTAATTCTAATTGTCATTGGCCTATTAAATTTTCTAGCAAAGTATTTTTTTTAATACTTTTCAAGCTTGAATTATATATTCATGTGTTTAATAACCCGAAGTAAATTCTGATCTCCGGCGAAAAAGGGGTTCGATGCAATAGTTGGACATCGATGACAAGGAGGAAGGCCGTGTCTTCGGTGGAAGGATTGATTACGTTCATTAATCTCTTGTTGTTGTTGTTGTTGTAAATTCTGATCGTACATTATGGAACTAGAAATTGCCTTACAAATCCATTTTACTGGGAACAGGATACCAATCAAATGTTCTAAAGACCAATAAAAATTTACATGATTACGTTCAATTATCCCTTGTTGTTGTTGTTGTAAATTCTAAACGTACATTATGGAACTAGAAATTGCCTTACAAATCCATTTTACTAGGAACAGGATACAAATCAAATGTACCTAAGATCAATTAAATTTAAATGTAAACCTGAATCTTAGAATAACAGAGAATCAAACTGTTCATCTCCCATCTCCAAGATTGTATGACGAAACTTCCTGTTTTACGCATTTCCTGTCGATGAGTAACAAGTTTATCCTTTCGCTCATCAAAACCATATTAGACGATTCGATTCGAAAGGGTTGCCTAATGTATTTTTAATTAGCCATTTATGATATAATCAGCATCAAATTCAGTCAAATTGGGCTGGAAAAAGAAAATTATCTGTGCCTTTGTTCTTCAAGCGCACACAAAAAGGATACCTTTTGCCGCATTTAGGTGCAATAGGGGGATACAATTTGACTGATGGCGGCACGCAATAATCAAAGCAATCAAAATCAAGTCAAACAAGTGCTCCAAAAAAAAATTAAAAAATCTTAAGCCATCGACAGATTGAGCATTGAAGCCATCAGAGCTAGATAGATATTTTCAACCACAATAGCGAACCAAGTGGGAAGATTATCTATAAATTATAAAAGCAACAAAATACATTTTCGATCAGTTGACTCGCCTATTTTATGAAAAAACAAACGATAATAATTAGCCGACAATTTCCACGCCGCGATGCTGCAATGACAAGGAAGAATGTTGGGACTGGGTCTGGGATGCAATCGGAGGCAACTCTTGGCATATGCCATACTTAAGTAATTGTGGGGAATGGATGGTTCAAATGCACATTGGCAACACATGTTGACTGGTAAGCAGGACCTGCAAACTGTTATCCTGCCGTGTTGCACATCGAAGTATGTATGTGTGTATGTAGTAGATTAGATAAAAGGCGTCCAGACCCATACGTGATTAGGCACTGTCGGTCAATTTCAAAGCCAACAAAATATAAAATCACGCATCAACACCGACTTGGAGTGAAAACGGACACTTTGCGGCACACTAAACGCCCAGACAGCCAATTTGACGTACAGTTTTGGGGAGTGTGCGCATCGCTTGAACTGTGCTGCCGCAACATAGGTGCGGTTGATGCCAGTTGAACAGTTCGTACGCCTATTTGTCTATTTGATTGTCTTGTCCGTCGACTGGTCGACTATTGTGCGTTGTGGATCACAGAAGCAGAACGAAGACCACCAAGCCGAATGCATTTAACGCTTTGATGCTGCCGTAACCAGCATTCAGTAAGCGGCATTGTGCACACCAGGTGACGCTGCCGGCCGAGCACACACAGAGAGCGAATTGTAGCGGCACAAACACGAGGTGTCTGCTTTCGGGCCTTTTGTCGCAAATAAAAAAGAATTTCGCTTTGCCAATTGCCGGCAACACTTTTGTGCAGCAGCCGAGCCCGCAGTGCACAGAAGAAGAAAAGCGCTACGTGCCGCTGTTGCTGCTGTTCGAACGCGTGTTCACTTATTGAGCGCTACAATTTATTAACAATTTCGTTAACAATTCGCCATGAAAAAAATGTAGCGGCAATTGTTAGGAGTTGCCGACAAATGAGCGCTGGGCCACCGAGAATGTTACGCTGTTGTATGGTTGGCACTATGGACCACCCAAAAATCGATTCGCTATGCGTGACAAATTCACCTCGAGTTGATTTACGCAATTTTTGTTTTTCGTTTTCATTTCGGGGTCAAATATAAAATTTATGAAATCGATAAAAAAATGGAATGAAGGATACAACAGTTTTCAGCATTTTTGAGAGATAATAATATTTATATTTATATTTTTATATAAATACTATATATATACTATACCGAGCATAGTTCGACCGGCAAAAAGCAATTAAGAAGGTGTTCGCCTAGACTTTTCAATTCTTTGGAAAATATGCAAAATTATAGTAAACATTAAACATAAACGTTTTTAAATTTTAAAGAATTTGCTTATTAAATTGAATTCAATGAGAATTTTTGGTTGGTTGAAAGCAGTCTTCCACTTTTTTTGTAGAGAAAATTTGTTTATCTAATATTTGGTATTATGGAACAATTTTACAGTTGAAGAAAAAATAGTTGAAATCTTTGAGCAGATATTAAAAATTAAGAAAGAAAATGTTCCACCAATGAAATAAAAGTTGGTTTAATTTTATTCATATATTCATATATTTTGGAAATTTTCAAGGAAATTTCTTTTAAGTAGTTTTGTGGAGAGTTGCTTTAGTTTGATAAAATTTTTGGAATTTTTCGATGCGTTCGAATCGGTTTAGGGGAAAAACTCCATCCACTTCTTGTAAATGATATCGAATTTTTTAGGTAGATTAAAAAAATTCGGAAAAGGCTTCAGCGATAAAATCAAAGTCGCTTTAATTTGGAAGCATTTTTTGGACTACATATTTCAGTGAGTTTAGAGTGAGAAGAACTGCTTTGGTTTGAAGCGATTTTCTAGTTTTTTTATGTAGAAAATTTTTTTATATTATGGAAAATTTTTACGTTTGCAGTAAAAATGGTTAAAATCTTTGAGCAGATATTAAAAATTCAGAAAGTGTTCCAGCGATGGGATACAAATTTTTTTAGTTTGATTCAGTTTTTGGAAATTTTCATTGCGTTTTAGGGAGATAAAATCCATCCACTTCTTGTAAATTGGATCGAATTTTTTAAGCGGATTTAAACAAATTCAAAAAATGCTTCATCGATGAGATCAAAGTCAATTCAAATTGAAGCAACTTTTTACTATTTCAATGCGAAGAAATAGTGCAATTTAAATTGTTTGGAAAGTTTTCACAGTTGTGCTGAAAATACCGACATTTTTAAGACAAAAAAGATTAAAATGGCAATTTCTGCCATTTTTTGAACATTAAAGATTACACAGTGCAAAAAATTAAAAAAAAATTTCGAGGGACAAGGTCATACCCATCTCATTCGATAGAGGACCTCAGTAGATGAAAAAGTGTCAAGGGATTTTTTCCGGAATGTTCGAGTGTCTTTTTAAATGCAGTTTGAAGATGGCGGCTTAATGTCCCTTCCCGAAACTTTTAAAACATCATATCTCTTGACTCAAGTCGTTTATATAAATTTAGCTCTCACGGGTTCCAGGATATTCAAGGATACAAATTTAGTTGAGGTCCTTCATATCCTTTTTCATAAAATTTTTCCAAAAAGGATATTGTGTCATCGACTTCATATCATTAGCTTTCATTTGACGTAAAAATTATTCCTTTCTGACATTTGAGTCAAGAGATATGATGTTTTAAAAGTTTCGGGAAAGGACATTAAGCCGCCATCTTCAAACTGCATTTAAAATAAAACTCGAACATTCCGGAAAAAATCCCTTGAAACTTTTTCATCTACTGAGGTCCTCTATCAAATGAGATGGGTTTGACCTTGTCCCTTTTTTCAGTGTTGCACTGTGTTATGTATTATTTTTTGTTCACAATTTTTATAATTTACCTGAAGTTATTAGAATTTCTAGGGCAGACTTGAAAAATTAAGGGACTTGTCTCTCCCATAGATCCCGTGTTTTTTTTAAGCAATTTACAACTCTTTCAGGCCTCTTAAGTTACAAAACCTAATTATATAATTTTCAATTTTTAAGTAAATTTCCATGAAATTGTTACTTTTATTGCAAAATTGGAAAATGTTGAAAATTATTCAATGTGTCACTTAAATGTAAAAAAATTTTGTATCTTAGCAAAATGCCTGCATTTTCTAAAGCATTATTGTTTTTTTAGCGTGAACTTTAAAGGATCAAAGAATCTATCTTCAAAAATGTTATATATATATTGTATATATTAAATATATATGGGCATCTCCCAGTGGCACGGACGCGACATTCGCACGCTTTCAATTACATAAAAAACAAGAAAGAAACACAAAAAGTCGATATGTTTTTTTAGTGTTCTAGCGCGCTGAAATAGTGCTACATTTTAGAAATATATTGGAAATATTTAGTACAAATTAGTACAAAATAATAAGCAATAATGCAATGAAACGGACGCGACAAAAAAAAGAAGTTTTTTTGAAGCTCTTATAGAAATATACAAAATTTAGCGATTTTTGGGAACTTTTTTTTTATATATATACATGCAAATGAAGGTCAAAGGATAACTTTTCTTCGTAGACTTATGAAATATGAGAATTTTGTCTTACCTTTTTTTAATTAGGTATATCATGAATACGGACGCGACATCACGGACGCGACAAATTTTTCCAAGGGTATTCCCCGTATTAAATACAGTAATCGTTTTTATTAAAACACTTCAACTTTTAATAAAAATAACACATAACAAGTAAAATTCAAGTTACAGCAATCAAAATAAGGAAAAATTAAAGTTAAAAGTTCTTAGTGTGGTTTATTTAATTTTCCTGAGGAACTCTATTGGACGCGCACACAGCTCTTACAATCATTAGCAATGCACCTTTCATTCATCACATCGCAGCAAACTGGTTTTAGAAATAACTTAATAAATTAATTAAATTAATTAACTAGCTGAACATATTTGTACAGTATTTTTCATTAACCCTTTCCGGAAATTTTTATGATATATCGTACAATTTTTTTTAAAGATTTTTTTTTGACAGCGAACGTTTTTTTATGAAACGGCTTTTAAATTCTTATTAAGTAGGTTATGTTTTACCATTCTGTTTGAAAATATAAATCACAATAGCCGTGGGTATACAGTGTGAGTGCGATTTGTAAGCAGCTCTTTGCAAGAATTTGGCGATGCTATGCTTCTGCGGCGGAATTTTTAAATATGTAATACTTTTTAGTAGCAAAAAGACAAACAATTTCAAAGTTTGAATCTCAGTTGATTTATAAAACTTATTAAATTTAAAAATTTTTGCTTCTAAATATTTTTCCCGAGCCTTTAAAAAATTGTATGATATATCGTACAAATGACCACAAGGGTTGCAAAGCTTTGTACGATTTATCGTACAAATGGCAGGCAAAGGTTGCAAATGATGTTTGCATTTTTTTTAAGTTATGGATTGGTAACAGAATTTTTCTGTTTGCTTGAATGCCACGCCCATCACTAAATCGTATGACTAATACAATTCGACTGATCGACTATTTCTATTCAGAAATAACAATTACTTAACGATTTTGTGTTTCACTGGGCAGACACAGATTATGTAAGGTTAGACATGAGTACTTGCCACTCCCACTACGATAATAAGAATCAGCTATATTCGGTATCTTTCTACAAAGCTATATGGTGTTTGGTTCATTCTGTTTTATTGAGGGGAAAAGGGCTTTGCAAAAGCAATAACGGTTTTATAAGGCCTGATAGATGTTACTCAATTGTTTATATATATAATTTATATAGTTTTCGATCAATGAAATCACGTTTTGATTTTTGTTGTTAAATTTATATTTTCTTATCAAATAAACCAATGAATTGTTCATAAAATAAAAAAAAACGAAAAAAAAGTTTCATGCATTTTTACTCCTTTGCGGACCATTGTACGATATATCGTACAAAATTGCTGAAGCTGTTATTCTCAACCAAAATAATTTTTTTGATATTTTCTTGTATTTTATTGCTAAAATGTTCAATGAGAGTCAATATTTTGAAAAAAAAAATTGTATCTCAAGAAATGCGGAAATTTACCGGAAATCGAAAAACAATCGAATCGATTCAGAGCTTCCGGTTACGGACGCGACAAATTTTAAACACCCATAAAATTTTTTTCCGATTTTGCCGGGAACCAATTATTATATTTTCCTAACGGGAACAATGCACCTATTTAAAAACTGACAGCTACTTGCATTTGAAAAGTTTGTCCACTAATGGCAACAACTAATAAGGTTTTTTGGGCACGGACGCGACAATAAGATACAGGAAGAAGCAAACTAAAAAAACTTCCGTTCTTCGAACTCCACTTTCTCTCGCTTTCTCTAATACATAAGATTGTTGTTAGTAGACAACTTTTGCATTACAAGAAAAATATAATATTACTTGAATAAGATAAAAACGCAAAGACAAAATGTGCATATAATTCGTCAAAAGGCTCAGAAACAAATTTTTTTCTTTTACAGTAGTATATTTCGGTCAAAAATTAAAAAAAATTAAAAATTCTTTTACATTTATAAAATATAGATATTTAAGCTGTATTATTGGATAATAAAAAGTTTTTCTGAGCAATTTGAATTTTTCACTCGTGGTGGACCTTTTTTGGGAGATGCCCATATATATTGTATTCTCCACATATTTAATAATTTTAAAATATTGTTGCTTACAAAAATAAGTTTCCATTATTTTCTTAATATATTTTAATGACTTTATGATTGTGCAGGATTTTTGCTTTAATTTTTTTTACATATGGTCCCAAATTTTATTGAATCTACTTTTCAGCAAATCTTTCAGGTCTTTCCTCTTATAAAAACCAAAATAATGTATGGTATTTCCAGCGCATGTTCAACATAGTTATTGCTTCTGGCACCACATGTTCCATGTATTTAATTTGTCCTTTCACTTTCCCTATAATCCACAACACCAAGGCTGACCTGCATCTATGATTAGTTACGCTCTTCAAGCGCTGCTCAACTCGAATGTCACAAACGCAAATGGCACACATTTGCCTTGTCCTCAGGAGCCTCACGGACTGATCCTCCGCACACATGATCCATAATCACGCGCGCTCGTAAGTCTGCGCTCGGTGCCGCCTACAGGATTTGCAATTTTTCACGCTTCTCAAATCGCTCACAAGCTATTTCAATTACCTGCATGCGGCAAGCTGATCCTTGTTCGCCTTTCACTTTGGGAAATTTGTGGCATCATCTCATTTGCTACGCTTGCTGATCCTGTTTGGTGAGGGCGGCGAGAGTGAAAAAATGTCGTTACACTTCAGCGCTTTGCAGTGGATTTTCAATGAAAATTGATTCGCTCCACTTGGCTGCAATTCAATTATGCTTTTTTGTTACTGGCCGTTATGGACGTGTTCCAGATGTTTAGGCAGGAAATTTTTGATTTGTACGGTGGCATTTTATGCGCTGATTTCTTTTATTCTAATCTTTGGTTATTTCACATTCAGTGATCTCGCATTTGGTGCGACTACGTTTTGTTGCTTGTTATGCTGGCGTAGCGTTTAATGCGTGTAATGCGTTTGATAAATGAAAAATTTCGAACGCATCGAATGCGTTAAGTAAATATTGACTTTACAGCAATTTTAGTGCCAAGTTTTAATGACAATGTGCAATCATTCGCATATTACGGAATTAATTGGACTGAATGCATTAACGATGCATTTGAGTAGTTAGGAGTTTATAAAAAAAATTTTTATTTTGAAATTCCATAATTATCCATTATTTTTTTGTTATTTTTTAATTTTCGAATAAAATTTCCAAGTCAAGTAATGCCACAGCAGCTGTTTTTCATAGCTAAAAGCAAACAACAACTAAAAGAATTAACCGCTTAGCTAAACATTTCATCAGCCACAAAATTTTCTTAAAATAAACATGAAGAAAAATTCATAAAATGTATATTAACATTTATACACTTTTTCCCAACTGCTTTAACTGACCCAAGTAAACATTCCGTCGGCCAATTGACATACAAAGCGTGCCGACTTGACCAGCCAATGTGCCTAAATATGCTTGTGTAAATATTTATTTGTATTTTTGCGCCCAAATCAAATAAATATTTTAATGTTTATCTTTTGATTTTTCAGCATAAAACAGACTGCCAAATCAATAAGTCAATAAAGCGGCTTTTTGAAAGGATCGAACCGAAGGACAAGAAAAATAAATTATAAATTTGTCTGTACAAGAAACGGTAGCCAGTTGCTGCAGTTCGTAGGTTAAATCTTTTGATTTTTGATGTTATAGGTATGTAATGCATATATTCTGGGTGCATACACATTGAGCGCTAATTTTATTAGCTCAACACTTGAGATCTTACAGCGCAAACGTTGGCAGCTGTATTAAGTTAGGACCGGTGAAAGGTGCTGAAACACGAATTGTATGCTTCTGTGATGGTTAATGGTGCCTTTAGATTTTTCTAAAATATTTAAGCAGGTTGGACAGCATCGGGAATGTTCTATTATATTGACTATAGTAAACACTCGTTGAAATTGTAGATGTCTTTGGACAGACCACTTAACCAAACACAAAGGTTGGATCTCCTTACCTCCCTCTAACAAATCCAAGTAATACAAAACTAGGCAGTCAGAGTATGATGATCTTTAACTTTGAAATAGAAAACTCACAGTGGTGCCTGCAGAATTTCATTTTAGGGGCCTTTGAAACCATATTTGTCACCTAAAACTTTTGTGACAAATCGATATTTGGACAGTGGGCGCCACTGAATATATTAAGGGACCTTGTTTTTTGGTCCAAACGTGTCTTTGTGCTTTAGTCAGACACCACAGTCTTACAAAATGTATAATGTGCTGCTACTCCAGGGTAAAAACTTTGTTTAAAGAACCTTCTATTCAATGCACATTCATTTGAAAATGTTGAATCTGTGTATCTCAAGACATTGCTACTTTCAAGCTAAACTAAAGATACTTATATTTTCTTCCTTGTTCACTTCTCCATGGAGCAAAAGGCTTCAAAACTTTTCTGTCTCACCCAATTCAAAGCTGTTATATAGTTTTTAAACTGTTGTGTTTACATCTCCTAATTCGTGTTATATTGGTTTCTCGAAAGTATTTTTCAATCATCAGCGACTTTTACTTCTTTGTGGGTTCTAGTCGGTAATATCTTAACCTGTGACTTCTTTCTTAACTTTCATTGCTTCATTTGCTTTTCAGAACACTAAGAAGTCTTCATGAATTTTATATATTTTGGAGGATTTAATTTTAGTATATTTATTACTTGTAATTTTTACTATTTGATTATTGATTATATTTATGAATCAACTTCATAATGCTTAATAACCTGCAGCTTTCTTTTACTATTTACTATTGAAGAGCATCAATCATTGAAGAAAATCATATCACATAAGGTCAGATTAAGTAAGCTGGCTGGCTAAACAAGGCACACATAGACCCTATTGGGTCTCTAGCGATACCAGTTGAAGCTTCTTAGTGTAGCGGATTGACATAAAAATTATCATTAAGATATCACATCAACATTAAATTCTGTAGGTAACTTAGCTGAGAGCTCAGTACTTCTAAGTATACCCCGTTTTCGATCTACACATTGGCTACATATATAATCTTCAATGCATACAACCAGCATTTGATGGTTATATAATAACTGAACTACTCTCTGAAGAACATATTAGTTTGTCTTTATTAGTTCACCTCGCACCTCGCAATTTCTGTGTTCACTATTCGAATTAAGCAATTAAAAATCTCCAAAATTTGTGCATGAAATTTCGTAAACTAGGCAAGAAAATTGCAATTTTCACAGTGTCAACACTATGCTACAACCTTAGGCCCGAAAATAGTTGACAATTTTGTTAGCCTTTCAAGCCGTCACACATATTTTGATTTCTGCGAATTGTACTGCGTCTTGTTATTCAATTTGGCTTGAAATGTGCAAAACCAAAAAGCCAAAAACAGCTGCCAGAATGTTAAATGCAAGCAGTAATAAGCTGAATTTTTGTTCACAAAATTGCAGTGATTCGTAGCGAATTGATTTCATTTGGCCAAACTATTTTCAATAAAGTCAAAAAACTACAAGCAAAGGGAGAAGAAACTAGGAAGAAAAAGAAGAAAAAAGTGACCAAAAAAGAGCAATTCGTAACGCTGATGGCACCGAATGGTGTCCTACGAATGTCCTTTAGCGCAGACGTAATGTTTAGTTGTGAAATTTGTCTTTTCTTGTCTTTCGTTGTTCGGGAGAAAAAGAATGAGACGTGACTTGTTGGCGTTTTGGTGGCGTACAGTAATCGATTTGTTCCAACTCGTTGCAATTGAATTAAGTCAAAATTTCATGTTCATATTACATACACAGACATGGCTTTTCAAGGAGTTGGATGTGCTGTTTTCATAGCATTTCGTTACAGCTGCGGGTTTTCTAGTTTCAACATAAAATGATGGCGAATGAAGTAGAGGATGATTGTAGAAAATTGTAAAACCAGATTAAGAAAATTTTTAGTTTTATTGCTTTTTATCTTAGAGATGTAAAAACGGTTAATTGTTAGTTGGCAATGACTGATTAATTGTTGAACAAATTGTATTCAAGAATCGTGAAACATTTTCGTGGTCTTTTTTAGATGATATCTCACAATGTTTCATATATTGCAAAATTTATATCAAAGACAAAGTTTTTAAACTTTTTGAATCGCACTACAACACTTTTCTATGACATAAATATTTAATAAAAATATTTCAAACACAAACCAGTTTGACCTTCAGATACGAAACTCTTAAGACTGTACTTATTTTTGCAATACTTTTACTACATGGGCTGAAAAGTCTTTGGCCTGACATAGAGATGGCGCCAAAAATTAAGAATTATTGTGTTGTACATGGAAAACCATCCTTAACTTAGATTCTGTCAAAGTTTCATGACATTTGGTTGACTCGTTTTCAAGTTATTGCTTTCGAAGTGACGCTACCTCTGAATTTTTGTAAACAATGGAAAAAAGTGAATTTCGTGTTTTGATAAAACATTGCTATTTGATGGGCAAAAATACAGTGGAAACAAAAGCATGGCTTGATAAATGTTATAATACATCTGTATTTTTGCCCATCAAATAGCAATGTTTTATCAAAACACGAAATTCACTTTTTTCCATTGTTTACAAAAATTCAGAGGTAGCGTCACTTCGAAAGCAATAACTTGAAAACGAGTCAACCAAATGTCATGAAACTTTGACAGAATCTAAGTTAAGGATGGTTTTCCATGTACAACACAATAATTCTTAATTTTTGGCGCCATCTCTATGTCAAGCCAAAGACTTTTCAGCCCATGTAGTATATTACACAAATATTTGATTGAAATATGTCAAACATGAACTAATTTAACTTTGAGAGACTAAATTTGTAAGACTGTACTTATTTTTGCATAGAATTTAATTTGTATTAGCCCAAGTAGTTTCTAAGACTTTAAACAATTTAGGCATTTTTCCAAGTACTCTAAACTTCTGTCTAAAACTTAATCTTCAACCCACGTACTGTCATAAATTTTATGCTAAATCTCTAATACTTCATTTCTTGAAACTGTTTTCCATAAAACGGTCATTTGAGGAAACGCCACACGTTGTCTTATCTAAACAACGCACTCGCCTATCTTTCAACATGAGGAAAATACTACGTCAACGGAATTTTAAACAACCATCAACGCAGGCAGTCCAAATGACAAAGAGGCGATAATGCACCGACTTGTAGCGTTATCGACCTTGTCCAACCATCCCACAAATCACCGTTGACCTGCGCCACACTATGAACATTTTCAACCCCTAGCAACAGCAATGCCTGCTAGAAGTGCAAGCAGGACAGCCGCACTCAACCAAGTACAGTAGATCAGTCAGTGAATATGTGAGGGTTGGAAAATGCATTGCACACAACAACAAAGCAACAGTGATCTTGGAAAATTTTAGTATAAAAGAGCGCAGCAAATGGCTCAAGGCATACACTTCAAGTGCACCGTTCGTTGTAGAACACGTTGGCTCCTTGCAGGACTCAACGATAAAACACTAAATAGCAGTAATTTTTAGTAGCAACAAGAAGCTTTAATATTCTTACGAAATGTAAGAAGAAAAATCTTGGCTGAAGACACCCAACTCAGTGATCCGACAAAAACCATGAGCGGGAAGAAAAGTGCAAACGCAGACAACAACGAATTCCCCTCAACACTGATTGCGGTTGTTGTGAGCTGTACGGAGAAAACGGTTGCATATCGGTAGCTGCATGGACCGGCGCCGGGTCAGTCAAAACACGAGTCAAGACGCACTAGAAACGAGCCCCGACTGGCTTGGCGCCCAGCCTTCATTGTGCACAACACTGGCTGTCACAGGAGCGCAATCGTCTGGGTCGAAGAGAAGCTGTCCTTCTTGGACTCCCTGAAATTTACCTTAACAACTTAAGCCCGAACACACAAATCCCGACTGGAGAGGGGCACTTCTGGGACCGAATGCCGATTTTAGCCGAAGCAGTGTTGCCCACCGTTGCCGATCTACTGTGGTCCGTACAGGGACGTAGTAAAATTTTAACAATAATGCTGAGCTTTATTTACAACGAATTGTGATAGCAACAGAAACTATTAGCGGAAATTCTAGCAACAATTTTTATAGTACAAATTATTGTGTATCATAGTTGAATCTCTAGTTTTAGGTGTAATCATTGTCTTCCATTTTAGTTTAAGCTGGTATTTGTAAGAAGCTTAGGTTTAGATTGTCTTCCGGTTTGTTTGTTTTGCTTATAATTCTTACTATAGTTTAGTTGTAAGGTATAAACATAAATAGGGTAAGTTAGGTAAGAAATATATATAAGTAAGGTATATGTGAGGAACATAATTGAATTAAAGGTAGCAAAAGTGTGAATAAATAAATTTTCACTCGAAGCACCACAAATAATGAGTTTGAAATGTTTACAAAAATTGTGGGTGGTGATTGAATGATTTGATTGATCAATTGGTTTAGTGGTTCATAGGTGGTGGGTCCTGAGACTGCATTACTAATTAAAGAGTGTAAATGTTTCAGTGGAGGTTTTGATGATGACACAAGTTGAGGGAACGAAACTGCTTTCTGATGGTAGGCAGCAAATATTGGATGAGGTTTTGATGGATAAAATCTCAGTTTCTCTTTATTTGAAACTCTTTTAATCATTTTTGAACTATTGAGTAAACATCTGATGGATACAATTTGTGAAGTTTTTCCAAATTTTTTTGATAGTTGCAACTCTCAGTATCTTTATTTTTGTAATCAGTTTTAAAATATTGAAACTTGTATGCATTTCATTAGAAAATATGACATTTAAGACCAGTTGAAAACATTAATAAGGACTTTAATTTATAGAAATTGGAAATTGTAGCGATAGCTACTTAAACACGAAATAATGTCTTCCATTCAATTTAAAAAAGTCTTCTGAAATTTAATTGCAAATTTACAAAACTGTCTTGTCGTCGCTGAAGCTGAGGCTTCAGACTTATGAATGAATTAAACGAGTGCCCCTAGTAAAGAACATCGAGATCCAACAATTCTTCTATAAATAGTTGACAAATCTCTCTCTAGTACAAGTTTCGAAACAATAACAGTAACCAGGACTTCTTTAATTTTCTTTAGACTTTGACTGCAAACCGCACATTTGTTAGTCTAGATTTTAGGGTTAGTAAGGTTAGGTTGGAGAAAGAAAGAAATGGCTCGTTGTAGTATCACATTGGGATGGCGCGACTTCCCCTTTCATGACGCTGGGAACCACGAAGATTCCAGTATGAACCTTGCTATCTCCCTGATGTAAAGAGTTGAAAGCTCGGTTAGGCTGATGTACAACAAGGAGCCTAGGAGTTTTAAACTTCTGCTGGCCAAGGGCGGACATTGTGCAGGACCGTTTCTTCTTCGTCTTTGGAACGACAACCACCACAGAAGTCGTTGTGTGGCAGCCCTAGTCCTAGTAGAATTTAGGACACATACAAATATTTTGAGATAATTGTCATAAATTTTTAAGTTTCTTTGTAGAAAGAATCCAGAAAATCTATTAATTCATATCTTCATCGACGCTGCTATCAGTCTGGTCGGTCTGCTCTGGTCCTAAACCAGAAGAAATTTGCACTCTTTTTGTAGTAGAACTCTTAAGGCAGGTTCTCACCTTGTGGGAAAAAACACTTTTTTTGCCTTATCGTGTAGATATATGTTTCAAAAATGTGCTCCAGAGATTTCAGATCAAAATCTGAAAAATTACAAAAGGTACAGGCCGTTACATAGAGCAGTGTCGAGCACCGGCCAAGCGCGCTTTAAACTTTAAACGCGTTTATCTGAGAACCACATTTTCGGACAAAACGGAAGTGATTGAAGGCGCTGGAATGAACCAATCGTCACCAAATTTTTGTTAAATGTTCCTTAGGGTTTTTTCTAATAAATGAACCACGATCAGCCAAAAATATTGAAAATTGTTTATTTAAAAAAATAATAAGTGAACAAAAAACCTTTTTCAAAACCTCATAAGAATGTGTTCGATTTTTGTGTTTCAGATCACGGGTTTTGACGGAATCACTTCCGGTAGCGGGACACCTCCTCGCCGACATGCCGCCACTGATGGACGCCCCCTCCCCCTATTTGATTCATTCAATTTGAAAAATTGTATTCTCTAAATAAATGTGTGTTCATATCCAGAAAAATTTTTCAGCTTTGTATCTTTAACCCTTTCGGTTATTCTATGCCATATGGCATAGTCTCTTTTTAGTGCCTGTTTTAGGTCAAAAACTTGTGGATACTATATTTTGAAATTTTTGTATTTTGCTCTGAAGGTTTTTATACCAAATAATAAAACAAATGTTTTGATTAGTGTACCAACTAAATTGTAAGGGTTCAGAAAGTGCGCAGTCCTATCGAGCTGCGTATTTTACAACAAGCGGTCACTTCGTACTTTTATTTATTCTATTACAAAAATCAATTTATTTTATAGGTTTATGTGAGTAATCTAGTAGGTATTTATTGCTTTAGTAAGTGTAAAAAAAGTTAGATCCCAAATATAGTTCACTAAGGCTGTACGATTTTTTTATTTCTTACTATGCTATATTTCATGATGCCCGAAAACCACTTTTTCGAACAATATTTTAAAAAATTACTTTTGATTATTCATTATGTAGGCTTAAACAGTAATAAAATGGAAAAGAATCATTTTTAAAGTTAAAAACAAAAAAGAAGTACCGAAAGGGTTAACCGTTTTCTCAAAAAAAAATTCCTAAAAAAAGTGCACTTTTTCGGATCCACAAGGTGAGAACCTGCCTTAAGCTTTCCAAAAATGGTTCGATCTAGTTGCTATCTTGACGAAAAACCCAGCAAATCGACAAAATCATATCTTCATCGACGTTGCTATCAGTCTGGTCGACTAAGTATCAGCGTTTTCCTCGAGCTTGGTTCCTAAAACAGAAGAGATAGTTGCCAGAAATTGTAACTATATTTGTAACTATATGTTAATGAATTAAAACTAAAATGCAGTTTTCGAAGTTATAAAACATGAACAGAGAAGGAATCAGCATTTTGTATAAAATAAAAAAATAAATAAATTTCAATAATAGTTAACTGAATTTATTTTTTAGAAAATCTATCAAACTTCTTTCATAACCTTTCTTCTCATATCATCTTTTACATCTATTTGTTACATATTTTTTTACTCAACACAATCATCAATTTTACTGTGATTTCTTGTGGGTCGAGACAGTCAAAAGCAAAATATTTGATAAACATTATGCAAATTAAACAAATCTTAAAAAATAACAAAAAACATAAACCACAACATTTCAGGAAATCATTTTACAAATTTCAAAAATAGCTAACTTAATATTTTTTTTTTGAAAATTCTATCAAAACTTTTTTCATCACCTTTCTTCTCAAATCATTTTCTTTTTCATCTATTTTTTACATATTTATTTACTCAACACAATCAGTTTCTACAACTACACCAAATGAAACAAATCACCCCCAGAACGCCCAGGTCGTCAGATGAAGCACAAAGCAAGTAGAAATTCTCTGCACAATAACGAAACAGTTCATCAAAACAACAACAAAAATATCTTAGAAGAAAAACAAATGCAGCGCAACACTATACAACCCAACATTTGTTTGTTGTTGGTTGACCACTTTAACCATAGCCACCAGTCAATAGCGGCCACTGTACATTACCACACACCGATCTTTTCTAATCTTTTTGTGTGCAATGCTCATTCATCTTCCGGCTGTCAAGGATTTATGCTTCAATTGCGCTCATTTGTATTTAAATAAAATTCAAAAGAATGAAACTTAATGCCTTGCAATGAAGTAATTTTGTGAAACACCAACACATTGCAAGTCTTGGTTATGCATTTTTTGTGGCATTTTTCATAATTCATTGTTGGTGTGTGATTGTTTATTTAGGCAAAACTGAAAAAATAACAAAATGCAAATCTTTTCGTGGAATTCCAAATCAATTTGGTTGCATTAGGATGTTAAAAATGGCAAGAAAAAGAGTCCATATTTCATTGAATGTGATTTATAATGAAGGCCTAATGAGCAGCTGTAAAGTATGCAACAAAAATTTATACAAAACTGGGTCATATGAGGGGTCATTGCAGTCTTATTAATTAAAGTCTTTGGGGGTAAATTAAAAATTTTGACCAAATGCAAGCAACTAAGAATGTAGTTGAGCGTGCAAAACACGTTGCATAGTTTCAGGCGCAAATGCGTAATTTAATAGCTCATATATCATCAGCTAGAAAGATCAGAGATGAAGAAGAACTGAGCCAACAAGTGCCGCTACGTGCTATTAAAAGCCTTTATTGCCTTATAGGACCCGCTGTAACCTTTCAGCAGTACTCTTTTTCAATAACCTGCTAATGGTTTTAATGAAAATTTTAACTACCTTTAGAAATTATTGCCACAATTTAGTGCAATTTCCGTCAGAGTGAAATGCAGTTGCCGTGTCACATCAATCAAATGAAAAAGGGATATGATTTGAAAGGATATGTCAGACACTTGTGGCGGCAAAATTTCATACGAAGGCACTGGCAATGTGGAAATAGTAGAAAAAAATATTTACAAAATAAAAAACGACAGCGCACAGTGGGGGTCACATTACGTAGAAGCGCACTTGAAGATCGACGCTCCCAATCGACAAATAAAAATATTTACAACATATGCCGCGAGGTTGAGCACAATTGAAATTGGCTCAAAAGGATGCGTAATTGAATGAATGATTTATTGTGTTGCGTGAAACAAACAACGATCATCTAATTTGTTGAGCGAAAAGCAAAAACATCATCAATATAGAAATAGAAGTAGGCAGAATTGGAAGCAACTACGCAGCTAATCCCAGCTAGAATTTCACCATTTCATTGGCAAAACGCATATAACAAAGACTGCCGCCTGACAGGGGAAGTAACTCAACTCCCTCTATGTCGACAACTGTGCACAATGGTTGAGGTTTGCCAAAAAACAAGCGTGAGATTAAATTGTAAAATTTGCAGCCATATCAATTTACAGTCAGCGAAGCGCACAAACGTAATTATGAATTAACAATCAGTAGCACTAGCTATATTTAATTTCCACTATACTGTGTGTATATATGTGCAAAAGTATGTCATATGGTTTTTAACGTGTTGGTATTTTGTCAACACACAGTATGTGCAACCGGAAAAGGGCGATTAAAAAGGACGAATTTGTGTGAGTTTTTCAAAAACGAATGACACAACAGGCCTAACAATTACATCAACAGCAACCTGATCTTGAAAACAACGTAGAACGGAAAACCTAATAAGGTTTTGCAGTGATGATCCTTTAAGAATTTTCAGAGTAAAAGAAAAATGGGAGGAAGCCTGAGCTGTTTGGTGCACCGCACAAACCAGAAAATGAGCCGCCAAGTGTTGGCAATGGTTCGTTGGTTTGATTGAATGATTTTGTAAAGAAAATGAAAAGGCTGCAAATCAAAAGATCGGCTTAAATATTTATCATCAATAGCACCAGCCATTGACAACAAAATTGAAAACAATTAGCAAATGAAATGTTAGATGCAGCCAACAGTTTGGGACGAAATTCATATGAAATCTATTTTCAGAAACAACTTCAGAACGATCGAATGGCTATATTGAAGCCTCTTTATAGGTGAATTCAAGTATGTAACTTTCAAGATTCTTTATTCGATATACCATACACTTAAAAAAAGACTTGGACTTAACCCAAATACCAAACCAAGGACACTTTCAGCATTGTAGCGACACAACATAATTGAAATGAATTGCTTCTCAAAACCGTATTTTGTCAAGTGTTTTCTTTGGAAAATAGAAAACCAAAATCATATTTCAAAGGAGCACTAACTATGTTCATATAGAAGTGCATACTTGAAAGATTGCTTAGATCGTTATCAGTAAACGCAACATTGCGCCTAACCTCAATCTGGCCACTTAAACATGGATGCAAAAAGCAAAACCAACAACAAACACATTATTACACTTAACTATTTATTGTATGTGCAATGAACATACGGTGGCCCAAAAAGTAGTGTGGCCGATAAAACTGTAAAAAATATATATGTGTTGCCCTCGTAAGGCCACTTTAAGATTTATAATGCCGCTGAGTTCACTAGAAAGAGCCAACAACAAATTATACATTATAGCAACTAACTGACTTGCCGACGCTGTCGCTGTGCGCACGTGCGGTACAGTTTGAGTCAAATTTACTCTCTATTTTTATTTTATATTTTCTCTTATTGTTTCCTAGTGGCGATTCAAATATTTTGGGCAACACTCTATGACCGCCTGTGGCGTAAGGATATTTTTTATGCTGAACATTTTCAGCACGTTGGGATTATTGAGAGTTTTTCTTTGAATTATATTTGCTTTGACAATCTTAGATGCCGGTTGTAGCACGTGTGTGCTGATGATGATTTTGGTAGGCTTTCTTATACTTCCTTGTCCTGGACTGTTCCTTTATTTGATGCAATTTTTTGTTAATTTTTTAACAGCGTTCGTTCGTACAAATTCAACTTATTGTTGCAACTTTACTATTGATTCTGACTCAAAAATCGTTTAAATATACAAGAGAAATTTTGCGTTTGTGCAAAGACAAAGAGATTTGGAAAGGCTTTAGAATTGGAGAAACAACTAAAAGACTTTTGTATTGAAGAAGTCATGTAAGTAGAAGAATAACCCAGATTTGTATGCATTTTTTGTATACGAAAATATCTCATATATCACAATAGACTATGTGAGACATACTTAGTTCTAAGTATGTCTCATACAGAGGCTGCCAGCCAACCTAAACGTACTTAATATTTAATATTTTTCTATTAATATCGAATTTTAGAGCCTTGAATCTAGATCCGTCTAGAGATCATTCTGGTACTTGAGAAAAGTAGCAACGAAGCGAGATAGAAAATGAAGAAAGCAATTTTTTTCTATATTCCCTCAGTCAGTGCCATCCCCAGGGGAGGGGATTAGGGGGATGGATCCCCCCTTGGCAAATAAATTCATTTATCCAATTTTATGTAAAAATATATAACAAAATTTCCACTTTTTTATTTGCTTTATCTCTTCTGTCAGCAGCCACCTAAAACCTAAAAAAAACAGAAAGTGAGAACACAAGGATTTCTTTTGGTTGCCTACATTTTATTTACGTAAAATGGTAAAAATATACTAGAATAGTTAAGCAAATAGCGAGTTTCAACTTCAAAGAATTAATTTTGAAACTCAAATAAATTCGACAGTAAAGCAAGAAACAAAAACAATTTATATTTAAATTTTTTCAGAGAAATTGTCTTTTCTGATTTAACTCCAGTGTGGAAGTTCAAAAACAATGTCCATCTGATCCTCAAAATAGCATTCCTTCCTTCCAACTCTGCAACAGAAAACACCCAATCGAAGTGATAAAAAATACGACACGACAAGACCACACATACTTCCTTCACTTCAGGAATGTAATTGAATTGACACCAAAACACGGACTCAACCATTAATACAATGGATAAATATAAATGTTGAATATGTTCCGACATTATTTTCCAACAAAAAATATATCTTGATTACATGGGATGGCACGAAAAAGGACTGAAAAAGGAGCAAACGAAAAAATATTGTTAAGCCATTCTGACAGTAATGATGTGGGAAATATACAAAACAAATTTTAGTTGAGGATATCAGAAAATCTGTAGCCGTAAGAAATAACAGCCAAAGTCGATTTTATGAAGTTTTCATGAGAGCACTTTTAATTTTTGAATTTACTTTAGATTACACTAGATAAATTTTAGACTTTTGGGCGTAAAACATTCATTTTATGAGCAAAAGCCATAGAATTTTGTGTAGTAGTACATTTGAATACGACGAATGCAATGGTGGTAATAACTCAATTTTGTCCTAACTCGACTTTGGCTGTTATTCCTTACGGCCACAGAAATATGAGCTCAATAGCTTAACTACAACATTACTAAATTGGGCAGAACCGGATACCCGCAGAAAGGTTAAGAATAAATAAATACAAAAATCAGCAATTGTTCTCGCAGAATAAATGTATTTTTAGATTTCCCAAAAGTATCGACTATTTACCAAAGTAGTAATAAAAGCAGGCTTCGTGCCAACCCTGCATCAGCTGTTGAAATTAGGCAAAAATTCAGTTAAATGTTTTTGATGAATTGTGTGTAAACATGAAAAACATGGAAAAATGGCCTCTCCTTAATAAATGTTGTATTTATTTTACAAAGCTGGTGTGTTATGCCTTTTAAAATAGGTCTTTTGAGTTTTTCGTAGTTCTATTAGAAGGTGTTTTCAAAATGTCATAGCTTAAATCAAACTTGAATTTTTTTGGTGGTCATAAAATGACTTAAAAATACTTGTCACTTGAATTTTTCGTTTTAAGAATTTTATGTTAGTATATGTATGTATGTTCATATCGCACACGCACTACAAAAGTGACACAACTCAAAATTTTGGATTTTTCAGGAAACGCAAAAAACTGTTTTTAAGCTAAATAAAATTTTTTTTTAAATAACGTATAGACCGTTCAGTAGAAAATCCTTACAGATTATGCTTAAGGATAAGTTAAAAGAATTTTTGTTTTTTATTTTATACTAGAAAATCCAAAATTTTGAGTTGTGACTGTTTGATGATGTTTTAATTCAATAATTTTTTTTTTTGCAACAGTTAACAACAACAAAATATACTGAACTTTTGCTTATTGGTAGATAGATGCATTCTGCACAGTATTAACACATAAACCAGAAAATTAAAAATTTTGAGTTGAGTCACTTTTGTAGTGCGTGTGCGATATATACAATTTTATGCAACATGTATTAAAAATAATACGCAAAGATGAAAGTATCAAAATGGCTTTAAACTAGATTTTTTTGCATATGCCCCCTTCCCGAAATCCTGGGGACGCCACTGCCCTCAGTCGAATTTTTATTGAATTTATGCCCTTTAAATCGTTTCATTATTTCCTTTTATTTCATATTTAACAATTTGTTTTCAATAAGCAAATTGCTTCTCTTTCCAATGGTTTTACCATTCGGTGTTGCATTTGTACTATATATTTGCACTCGTATACTACATATATGTAAACTATGGGTTCTAAGTGTTGCATATTTACAAAGGTGTAGCAAGTGCATCGCTGTGTGTTTTGTTAATGTAAAGCAAAAATATACTACACCATTTTGCAAATGCTACGTTGCAAGACCGTTTGCAGAAGATTGTAAATAAGGCTATGGTGATATATTTTTGCCATAGTATGTGTGTGTGTCGTTCCATATAGTTTCAATCTGGGCAGTCTAGGGGATCTAGCCGATAAGACTATTCACAGTCTACTAGGCTTCGAGAGAAGCTCAAACTGATTCAATGAGTGAGCGGTCTAATGCTGAACTATGTACTGTATTACAATGGGCTCCGCCTTGGGGCAGCCACTCCTACCTGTCTACTAATTTGAGACTGTGTTCATAATGGTGTCTGATAAATTGCTGCCTTTGTTATTTTCAAATCAATAATTTTCACAGATTGAGGTGGCAATTCGAAATACATTTGTATACCTAAATTGATTAGTATTCATGCACCTTTTGGAGCTAATCTTCCACACATTTAGTTTCTCTTTTCTCGCCTTCTTTTATTTTAATGCGAAGATAAATTGTTATAGGAAATTCGTATAGGGTGTGTCAAACATTTCGTGAAAGCACAATTGACGGTGATTTCTAAGAGCAAGTTGAGTTAAGAAATTATTAGAAAGAACTCTTTAGATCAAAGAAGCTTTAATTTAGAGGTGTGAACAGTTTCAGCTCACAGCATTGCAAATTTGTTTTAATTTGTTGCTATTTCTTTTTAAAGTATCATATTTTATTTGAAATATTTAAAATTTATTTTTCCATTCTTCTCTCCTCATAAATTTCATAAATATGCATTTCCTCCTAAATGGACCCCCCTCGTTTAGGTGCCGTTCCTCCTACCGCTACATGCCTAAGCAAACAAAACAAGTGTTTTATGTGTCGCCAACATATGTGCCGCCCAAACACTCAACGAGTGAACACTGCTGGCATAGATCAAAACCTCGAAACACTTGAAAATTACACGCGACACCACTATCGGCTTGCATGCACCACCGACTAACATTTTTACACTTGTCTGCCGCCAACATGTGTGTTGCCGCACTACCCCCGGGGGAGTAAACACTGAGTAATGTAATTTGAGACAAATATACCGCTGCATGGGCTCACCAACGAAAATCTCCCCCGATAACTTGTCGTCTAATAGACATTAATTCGAGCGTAAACTGTCGTTGCTGCGCGAAGCTAAAAAGCCGAAAATCTCAAGTGAGGTTGAATATTTTCATAGCCATAGAAGAATGTATGTGTGTAGTGAACATTTGTGGGGTTGAAGTATTTAAATGAATACAATTTAAACTATGAATAATTGGTTTTTGGCGACATTCGCTGTGGGGTTGTTGTGTGTTGTTGATTTGGGAAAAGTGTCGCCGACATTTTTCTCTATCAGTTCGTGTACCAAGTGCAACAGATGTTGCTCATCAATTCACGCTTCAATTGTGCCCATGTCAGATTGACTAAGTGATAAGCAAAGTTTCAATACTTAAAATGTATGAGGGATAGTAATGAAGGCTGAAATTTTGTAGAGCAGTGATGGGATATTTGTTTAAATTAAATTTGTTTAAAGTGAAAATCTGAAGCAAATTTAGTTATGAAACACTCAGTGTTAATTTTGTATTATTATTTATTTTTTTTTAATCAATTAAATTCAATATTTGATTATTTATTATGTTTTTAATCAATTAAATTCAACATTTGATCCAATGAACAAGCTCATTGTTCATTATATCACTTGGGATATCAGATAGAATCCTGTAATATCCAGCATTATTAAAGATTAATATTGCATGCAACTAAGAATCCACTGCCAATCGAGCTGACAATAGCTAACCCCTATAATAAATATTGACATGCCAATGTATTAATTTCAAGCAACGCTGGCAACGTGATTCAATAGTTGACATTATAAAGTCTTTGAAGCATTGGAACTGAACACAGCTCAATACAAAATTCAATGCTTACAAAACAAAACAACATTTTCCACAAATATTGCCATCCCTTCGGGCAAACATTTCACTCTCTGACAGCATATAAAAAATGTATAAATTGGTAACAATTATGAGTTTCCTTTCTGTTGCCCCAAATTGTTTGTTAAGTCAAAGGAAAACGCTGCCTAAGAATTAAACAAAAAACACTAAAATCCATCTATCCATCGATGCACACACGTGCAGCAGCGATAATGCGCAGCATTATCTGCCCTCAGGCAGCAGCCACGAACTGCGACCGCGCACTTTTGGCCAGAAATGTGGAAACACACACATATGCGCCAACGAGACACGAAAACAGCGTGTTAACAATAGATTAAAGAAATATCGGCATATATCAGAACAGACAAAACATCGAAATGACAGCCACACGTTTGGTGATTTTGGTGTGCAGCAACAACAAACAAATAGACAATGAAAAAATGGCAAGAGCAGCAAAATTCGGTGCAACGAACAATTTCAACAATTTAAAAGATTATTATATTAAATTTTGCTTTTCTTTTCACTTGGCAATCTATACAATTTTAAATAAAAAGCGATTTTCGTTAAAATAGTTAAGGCCTTTGTGTGTACAACACAATTACAGGGCAGGACAGAAGTTGGGCACTAACGAGGCGAATACAGACATAAAGGCATCGAACTGTGTGAGACAGGATAAAGTTATGGCTCACCGAGTAGAATAAAGAACCGAGGAGAGGACAAAAGCAAAGGCAAGTAAGCATGAAGCAGCAAGCAGTAAGTAAGCCTTTTCGTTGCCTTTGGGCATTTTTGGGTGTAATTGTTGTGTTGGCAGAAAATGAAGAAATAGAAAGCGGCATAATTGTAGATGAGATGAGGTGATGCACAGTGGAATAAATAAATGAAACAAATCCAATAAAAAAGATTATAAAATAGAATTAGTTGGTAAGTAAAATAAAGCGGCATTCCAACTATGCGCCCTAAAAGTATGCAATATTTTAGGAAAAATGCTATTGTCATATGATTGAATGATTTACTCTCCCTGCAATGGAAACCGCATTTGCCTTAAATGACTGCTTCCCCAGTAATATTCCAGTGATATTCTAACTTCTGGAGGGGAAAAGAGATCAGCTTTGAGAATTATACAGGGTTTTCCAACAATAGGTGTTATGTTGGTATTCAAAGAATGGCCATTTTTTGAGATAAATGATCGGATGTTTATTTCATAATAAAGAGGAAGGTATGCCGTTAATAATTAAAAACAACATCAGCTAAATGGCCACCACGACCACGCTTAGAGGACCATATCCTTTTCATGAAATTTTCCATAACCAAATCGCAAAGTGGCTGCCCTATGTCCTCGATAGCCTCACGAATTCAATCTTTAAGGTCTTGAATCGACGCTGGGCTGTTGGCGTACACCTTATCTTTCACGTGGCCCCAAAGGAAGAAGTCGCAAGGTGTTAAATCACAAGATCTCGGTGGCCAATTGTGATCACCTCTTCCAGAGATAACACGGTCCGGAAACTTTTCCCGTAAAAGAGCAATGGTTTCGTTGCTTGTGTGGCACGTAGCGCCGTCTTGTTGAAAGTAAACGTTGTCCAGATCAATGTCTCGATGCGAAAATTTTACTTGTTGACGTAGCCACCGAGGTGGAAATTGGCCTCATAAGTCAAGATGATTTTTCGATGGAATTCCGGATCATTTTCATGCATTTCAAGGACCTAATCAGCAAAGACACGACGTTGTTGATGATCGGTCGGTTTTTGGAATGCCCAATTCCAAAGAACGACGATCAATCGACAAACCTGGGTTTTCTTCAACACAAGCAATATTCTCAGTTGTTCTTGAGCGACGTGCACGGATTTTATTCTTCACATC
Organism: Melieria omissa; assembly: GCA_963971225.1. Classification (NCBI taxonomy): domain Eukaryota; kingdom Metazoa; phylum Arthropoda; class Insecta; order Diptera; family Ulidiidae; genus Melieria; species Melieria omissa. The sequence goes on along the minus strand of OZ020268.1, from coordinate 69,817,167 downwards.
ACTAACTTGTCCCAACAGCTCAAATTTTTCCACCAATTTCTGTATTGCGGTCCGACAAGGTGCTTCACGACGACCCAAAAATGCTTTAGTTTTGCGAACTGTGACTACAAGATTTTCACCATTTTTGTAGTGAATTTTAATAATTTCAGTGCGTTGTTGAAGCGTGTATCGTTCCATTTTTAGTAATGGCGTAGTTTCTACTTGTCAAATGTCAAAGAATAAAAGCTTCAAAAGTGACAGCTACCGAAATACCGGGTGATTCAAAATAACACCTCTTGTTGGAAAACTCTATATAATTTGAAAATTATACATTTGAGGTTATGATCAGCAGAATTGATCCAACCAACTTGAATTAACTGATAAGTAGAGTGCGTTCTAAAGAACTTTAAAACATTGGTAGGGATGGCTCTGATTGCCACAACAAAGAGCCGACGAGGAAATTACTCTGAACAAAAAACCATAAACAACTCTAGACAAATCCTAAAACAAACAAGGAAAGAAATCAAACTGGTCTAATTACACCGTACGAAAGCATTTTTCACACCGGGAAAAATCCATATGAGACCAAATCAAGTAATACTGCGTACTCAGTTTTCATTTCTACATACTTTTTCCTTTTAAAAGGACTTCAAAATTTTGAAGGGGATAAAATATAAAAAAATATAAAAAATATTTAACCTCGTTAGAATATGGCGATATATATATCGAATAAAAGAGAAAAGTCTCAAGAATTTACACAAATTTAATTTTATATCTATTTGTAAAAAATGGATATGAAAAAGGTCCTTTGAAAATTTTAATCCTTTATATCCCTGAAAATGTATATAGAATTTTCTTGAAAAGAAACTATGTTAAAACCCAAAACCTTTATCCCTTTATCACGTGTCAAAATTTCATTATTCTCGCTTCATTGATTTTGTATCTTTTTATTATTTAAAATACTGATACTCAAATAAATTAAAATTGGTATACTTCATTAGAATTGCAGGAGTTGAAATCAGATACTGAAATTTGTGGTATGGATTTTATTGTATTTACTTTATATACAAATTTGAGTTAAAATTGTTGTAAAGGTTTTCAAGTAGATGTAACCAGAAGTAAAAATAGCTCAGTACTTTTAGATTGAATTTTAGTAGAATTCTAGCCCTCCTTACAAAACTTTTTTACACTATTTCAATAACTTGTGCACACAACACACGTTTGAAAAATCATTCCTTTTCCTTCTTCAACCACCACAATTTACACAACCCAATCTTAATTTATAACACAATTCCTCCAATTCACACCACTGTAATCACCTCCTATCAAAATAGTGCTGTCGAAGTAGCATCACTTCATTTCAAGGTTAAGCATTACTCATTATTTGTGGCCTTAAGAAACCAACCGAAAAGGTAGCATCAGAAATATGCTGACAAAGCCATTTGATCCTGGCACGCCACGTCGCAGCAAGGAGCACGTTCAGCACGTCCTTCGGCGCTGTTGTGTAGACATTTGTTGCCCCTAATAAGCTGGTGGCACTAACAACACCTAAGACGCTATGACGTCTATCTACTGTCAACGATTTTTCCTTGAATTTCCTTCTTTATTGTTGTGCTGCTGTGTTGTTCTGGCCTTCCGATGCTGTCGATTTTTTGGGCTGGCAAAGGCACCAACATTTTTGCTACAACCTTAGCCGATTTGTATGGCACACTGAAAAGATGACAAACAATGCAAATATTTTAAAACTTGTTTACAAATGTTTTTGGTAAAATATTTTCAATGGCATCTCAGCGACAATAAACAATGCAACGACACAAACATGGCACAATTGTGTCAAACGTGTTATGTGGGGGTACAAAAATTGCCTACAACATAATTAAATAATGTTCTTTGCCTTTTTGAATTGTGAAAATTTCCAAGGAAATCAATTGCTGAATTTGCTATAATTGTTGAAATTTTTGTAGTAGACATTAATTATACATTTTAGTTCATGACAAGAATACTATAGAAAGTCCTAGAAGATGGCTTTCTTTGCTTCAAATGCGATAATGTGAAAGTAAAAAATTTCTTCAAGGCATCGCAGCTCAAATTTCATGTCTCACATTTCTCTGATCCGACACAGTGACAACGCATTGCACTTCAACGCTCGACGTTCCAGTCATTTGTTTTGGGATTTTTTTTTATTTTCAAGTGCAGTTTTTGACACAAAATTCTACAGCCAGCAATTAACCATATTTTGAAATGTAATACGTTTTCAAAAGGACATCTTAAAGACATTTGAACATGGAGCCACTGCCATGAATTTTCTTCCAGTTGTCTTTCATTTAAAATCAACACTGGTTAACGCCCACAGCGGATTATTTTAGTTGTCGTTTTCGGTAAACACTTCTAATCGCCACAGAAAATATATTAAGTGTTATTCTGGTTGGGTATGTAAAACGATGCCACTTCTTATATGCTTTCACTTCTTACCGCATTTACATTTTCCGCCTCAATGGAAGAGCAAAATTTGCTGTCATTAGTGAAAATTCATTTAAAAATTTAAGAAGATTGCATTGTATATACGTATATTTAAAATAAACATCAATGGCATAGATTTTACGATTTGTTGCTTTAGTAACAGAAAAAAATATATATAAAATATATAGAAAACATATTAACCATTTCGAACCCGACTTTTACCTGTGTCCTGTTACCCTGTGTCTCGAGTTTTTGGTATTTTAATGAAACAATCGCCATGAAACAATCGCCACGCCTATTTGTTACAGTTCTAGAGCGAGTTTATTTTTGAACAATTTCAGCTTAAAACCGGTTAAATACATTTTGTATCAATATTTTTAAATTACAGAAAAATTATCTAAAATATATGGAAAAATACAAATTTATCACTTTTTGATTTTATTTAACCATTATTAAAGAAACAGGGTTTGGATCAAACGCGCCCAATTCGTAGACTTCAATTAGAACACAAACTTTCCCTGATATCGCTGCAAATTGTTGGAAACTATTTTGGGGATAACAGTAACATTTTTGTAATTTGCTTTGAATTCACTTCTAAAAATATTAATTTGTTGGTGCCTACTTAAAATAAACCCATAAATCAATCGTAGCTTTTGTTATAAGATGCTGTCAGACAACTTTGGGGTCGGAAGGGTTAAGTATACAAAAACAAGTTTTGTACAACGCAGTAGATCCCTCACAAACAATCAAGTACAAACAACTATATGAATAGCATTTCATATGTATGGATTTTGCGCCTTTTCGGTACTAATACTATGAAAAATAAAGCTTCTGTAACTCTGTGATTGTAGTTCTGTGATTTCTTGATATTTTTACAATAGTTCAGAAACTTCGAAAAGAAGAAACCCATTCTTTCTTTCTTAACTAAATTATTTTTGTTTCCTTGGTCTACCATATTGTTGTATTGATTTCAATTGACCTTGAAAATGTTAAAGCATCTACTGAGAATCTAATCAAAATTTATGAAATTTTATATTAGAATTTCGCTGCCTCTAACACTGTTTTAAATGCAACAAATTCTGTCGCAATCTGGGTTACGCAGTGTGTGGTCCGTGCCAGCTGTGCTGGTAACTTTAGCTAAACGGGGCTAATTGATATGACGTCAAATCAAGGATATGCACAGCAAAGTATCAAATAACATAACAATAAGGTGACCTTGGCAATTTGCATTAAATTACAAAAACAATTATTTTTTTCTGATTGCCACCATGATTTTTGTGAGTTTTTTTGTGAATTTTACCAAAACCTTAGAAATTTTTTTTTATTTAAGACAATGAGGGAGGTCTTCTTAACAAAAACTCTTGGAAAATGTTATAAAAACTAAAGACATTAGCTAAGATCTTCTAAAATTGATTCAATTTCTTTTGAACAAATACTGGTCTAGACAAAAAATTAACCAATAACTCAAGTTGACGGAAACAAAAGCATCCGAACAAATTAACTCAGCGGCACTTCGGTCTAACGACCAAACTTCTTTAGGTTGTGACAAGCGCAGGTCAGCCGAAAAACAATGCGTAATTGCCAAATCCTAGTCGGGACGCCTAAGCAGTCCGTCAACGCGTCGACGGAGACAAACAATGCTGTCGGCGCCGCAGGAAACTGGCGCCGCCCGAAATAAATATTCGCCATTGGCAAACGAGACATGCATTACCAGGAATTGCTCGCCGTTTAGCTAAATCAACGTTGATGCCGACACAGCAGCCGCATTTCATATGGAAACACCTACAAATTTATGGTGTTTTATATTTTTAGTGCGCTGGTGTGTTAGGTTGCACCTTGCGTTTGTCAAAAATCACACTTGTTGCCGCCTTCAGCGTTGCATGTGGCGCACTTTGGGAAAAAACAGGCGCGGCGGTCGTTCCAAGGTGTGACAAGTGACAGTTGCCGTGAACGCGAACAGTGCGCAGAGTGAGGTGCGATGGAGTTCAAGGAAGCCGATGGATTTCTTTGAAAACTGCAACAACAGCTGTCGGTGGCGCTAAAATGTCAACAAACTAAGTAAATATTGCAATGAATTTTGTTTAAAAAAAATCCACAAAAACATGTAGTTTTTACTCAATTGAATGAAGACTTTTTAAATTGTCTGAGTGCAAATTATATTATTTAAGAATAAATCCAGAATTGGTTTGCTTTATGAAGGGAAAAAGTCCATAAATTAAAGTGCTTTATTGATATCATTTGCATTATTTATCACTTAAAAAAGTTCATAAAATTTTAACTTTTTTATTAGTTCAATGTAACTAATAAATTTTGTCTAAACATAAACAAAAATTTGTTGGTTTACTTTAAATTATGATTTCATACCACTTTTAGTGTTCAACTTAAAAAGAAAATTATAGATATCCTTTAAGGACATGCACCCATTTGTCTTAAAAATACTATAACCCTATTCCTGCAAATGGAAAAAACATGTCAAAATCATCGGCCTACTTAAAACGCGGCGCCACCAACACTTTACTAAAATCTCACAAAAAAAGTGTATCCTTTTCTTATGCCGAAAGGATAATGCTGCACAATAATGGCTTAAGTGGTGCTGCCCCAAACACGCGTGAGTCTGTCTGAAATACCAGCATTATAAGCATTTAATTGGCTAAAGGATAAGAGGTCGCTTTGATTTGAGCCGCCAACGCTGGGCGCTGCAAAAGGATGCTTCCTGTTTAGAGAGATTTGAAATAAATTTGAAATTAGTTTTTTGCTATTGCTGCTGATTGTGGCTGCAGTTGCACTGTCTGCCCAGCGCTAATGAGTTTCTAATTAAGTCGAGGCGTATTCTAGCCGCAGACGCTGATAATTTTTTAAGGTTACCCCAAGCCGCTCCTGAGTTATAGCGCATTCAGATTTTATTGGCGTGGCAAATGAGTTAAAGTGCTAGAAGATAAATGAAGCAAGCAAGTGAAGCGTGTTGTTTTCATGCTGCGCGATAATAATTTTCAAGTTATTACTTCAGTCTTGAAGTTATCTCGAAACAGGTTTGAAACACTTGGCAGCGTTTTCAATGGCCTCATGTGTTTGTCTTTAAGGTAGATCACAGTGCTTAGGTTATTTTATTTATTTTGTGTTATTTTTATAGGTACCCTGCAGGAAAGAAGTAGTCAGTTGGCAAAAGTAACTAATTTTTAACTAATTATTTGACAACTAATTTGTAACTGATTGAAAAATCATGCATGGCTACACAGTTCACGAGCGCATACACCGTACTCGTTGCGTTGTTCGTACAAACGACAAGTCGCCATTGGCGTCTGCGCGATGAACAAGGGTTGCCTATTGTTTGAAAATTGATATTTTCTGGGGTCACGTTTTCGATCCTTACAATTTGTAAGTGAATCCAATGGGTTGGCAACATACAACATAAACGACGCCATATCGTGTTTTTTCGTCAAAGCATGCGCGTGAAAAAGTGTAAATAAGTGCGTAGTTTAAAGAGGTGTGTAAAATAAATTATTTAATTAGTAAAAAAAATTCCTTAAAATCAAAAAATATTTGTCGGAAAATAGCAAAAACAGAAGTGGACTTGAAAATGCGGCTGAAGGCACGACTGAAGACGTGCAAGTGGAACATTTGTGCGCGGAAAATTACAGCGTGCCTGTAAGCTGCTGTCATTGTAGCCGTGAACATTTTTGGGACTAATGGGAAAAGGCTTAAGAAGGACTACAACACATTTTTTAACGTTTTGCTTGGTATGTATGCACGTACACATATGCAAAATTACATTCACTGTGCATAATATTTCCATAACTAATTCTACAATTCGTTCCCCATTTAACTAGATTCAATAAATGCAGCTGATCCCATGGAAGAGCTGAGAGCAGCTATTGCCGGCGTTAAACTTGAATTTATTTAATATCTTAGTGCCTTAAGTGAACTGGCTGAAGTATTGTTTTCTTTTACTTTTCTTTCTTTAAATTAATTTTTCTTGTAAAATGATTTAAACTGTTATTTTTTTGAAATGTTTTACATTTTTGCTGTTTTGTATGTAATTAGTTGTAAATATTATTTAAAAGGGGTGTACTTTGTTTTTGAAAACATTTAATAACACAATCGTGTGAATTGAATTCAGTATATTTGAAAATTCATTTAATGGGGTTATATGCAAGTAATTTTTAATTGGTTACTATTTGACTAGTTTAAAATCAGTTACAAACTAACTAATTTTTAACTAGTCACAAAACAATTAGTTTTAAATCAGTCCATTGCTGACTAATTATAAATTGGTTTAGAAACAACTAGTTATAAACTAGTTGGGAAGTCATGCAGAGGTAGACAATTGATGTGTTGCTAGGACATCGCCACGTTAAAATAATCACTTCTTTTCAAGCAAAATAACTAATTTTTAATCAGTCCTGTACAGAAAAGGACTACTTATAAATTAGTTTAAAATTAGTTACATTTCCTGCAGGGTAAGTATTGCTGCATATAGAAATACACTGAATTTTAGTTATCAATACATTTCAAACAAATTTAAGAACTGTATGTTTTTGTGCGAAATTTCACATTTTCTGATATGACAACATGTTCACTATTTATTTATTGCTTAGGTACTTTTAGGGCCACCAGCGTTTCGTTGTGCGGTTCCCTTTTCAAACAATGTCTATGTTTGGCAGCCTTTATAAATACTACAACACGCTTTTGTGTATGTAAACCAAAACACTAACAACAAAATCTGCTGAAAATGCTGTCGAAATTTTCATATATTTATAGAAATATTTTATACAAATAATGTGTTTGGTAATTTTCAGATAGCCGAAAAATAACTGAAGCCTAAATAAATACGAGACTTCTTTTGTAGCCACAATTGGCGCTGTCAGCCTTTGCTGAATATGGACCCAAACGAAGATTCTTTTAACCTTAATTTAGTTTTTCAGATGTACTAACAAAAGTATGAAACATAGAAATGATAAGGTTAGGTTTGAAATCAAATTATTACTTTAATTGAAGTTTAGGTCTAAAAGTTAAGGAATCAAGACGCAACTGTTAGGTTACTTTTTGTCATAAGATAGATTAGGTTTAAGTTTCTTTCTGGGCTCAAAAATAAGGAATCAAACAAAAGTTAACGAATCAAGCTAAGGAATCAATAAGATAGAGTAGTTTAAATTGTCTTTCTGGACACAAAAATAGTTGAAAGAAACACAGAATGGTCCATTGTGATACCAAACAAAAAAGTGGTGGGACTTGCTGACGGTCTGGGGGAGAGAGGGTCTGTATATTAACTCCAGCAAGTCTCTAATGTTGACAGATTTGATGTCATCCAACTCACTAATTCAAATTGTCAAGACAAGGTCTACTGGCATCCATATAGACAGTGTCCTATTCAAATCGTCAGAGTATCGAATAGCAAATTTAAACCACAGTTACCTTCAAACAGGTGTACTACATTTAGTACAGTCGGTAAATCTGGGTTAAAGGAGGTACTAGAGCTGCAAAAGCCTTTCGTTATATGGTAGAAAACTTTTGATAATAGAAAATCAATAGATGACTTTGTCATGAATAAATTAAAGTCAATTTCTGAACAGGTAAATATAATAATTCCCGATGAATTTCCAAACATAATAATTTATTGAAAAGAGTCTAAATCTCCCAACATTTCTAGTATATTTTTCTAACCTAAATAGTCGGTAGTATTGGTAAAGAGTAATACCTTTAGCTGGGTTTTGCAAAGTTAGTATCCTTTTAACACTAGAAAAACTGCAAGAGTTCCATACTTTTAAAGACTGCAAATCATATCCACTGATATCTCGAAACGTCCACATCGGATTTGGCTAAAATTCACAAAATAAAAAACATTACAAAAAAAATTTAATCTTTCACGATAAAAAAATAAAAGCCACCAAAGCAAAAGTTGATAGAAGTACTATAAAAAATACAAATATTTCAAAATGAAAAAAAAGTGAAATAACCAATTAGCGCGTTAGCGCCGTTTTTATACCACTATTCCCGGTAGGTACCCTAAAGTATATTGTGTGGTGTCATCTGGACTTATATGTATACATACCCTTATATCCAGTCCGAGAGGTTAATGAAAGAGAGTAGTGAGTTTACGCTGCACTTTGCTATCTTTTGAAAGTCTGAAATATCGGTTCTCCCAGCGTTTTCCATCTCCTTCTTGCTAAGGCCAGACACGTGCAGAGGAAATTGTGAACGGTTTCCTTCTCATCCGGGTTTTCACAGCAGTGACAGCTGGTGTTGTATGGAATCCAGATTTTTGCCGCGTGCTCTCCAATGGGCCAGTGGCCAGTAATGACTGCCGTCAGTCTTACTACATCTCGTCGGCGTTTGTTCAAGAGGTCCTATTCTTGTCGTATGTTGGCCACAGTGATCTGCTGATTTTATAGGATTCCGTTTTTTGCCATCTAGTGTTGGTTTTGGCGAGGAAATCCTTCGAGACCTCGTCCTTGATAGGGCACAGTGGGGTCTGAACCGTCAGCGCTTCGTTCTCATCAAGAGCGGAGCCTCTTCGCACTAGTTTTGACGATAGAATCGACGATCCCAGTGTCTTGACCGTAGATAGGCTCTCGGAAAGTATTGTAATGTGGCTTTTGTAGGATGTGTCCGTCAATGCCATCCTGCACGCTTCCCTTATAGCGAGCACTTCCGCCTGGAAAACGCTTGCTTTGTTGGGAGGCGGAAAGGCACATTTATTTTTAGATGTTCGGAGAAAACTCCTACTCCGCATTCCATTTTGGAGCCATCAGTGTAGATTGTTGTACTCGGGTTATTTAGGATGCTCCCTCTCTTCCATTGTAAACGAGAGGGGATACGGATATCGTAATTTTCCCAAAGACTATGGTAGGAATTACATAATTCGTCATTGTAGGCAGGCACCTATGCCCTTGTGATAACATACTGCCGTGGCCATACGGGCTGTCCTTCCAGCAACCTGTTTCTCTCAGCGTAAGAGCACCAAGATTAGCGGCCTTCATAATATGCAGATCGACGGGAAGCAGGTGCGTCAGCCCGTTTAGCGCCTCTCCAGGGCAGGATCTAATCGCTCCCGTAGTTCAGGTACAAGCTGCTCTTTGTAGTCTACCGAGTTTGGTAATGTTGTATTCCCTCCTGAGGGCTTTCCACCAGACCAGAGCTCCGTATGATAGTATTGGACATACAACCATCTTGAACATCCATAGCATTAAACTTGGTCGGAAGCCCCACCTCCGCTCTATCATTTTCTTGCAGGAGTAGAGTGCAAATGCTGTTGTGTTTATTCTGTGCTCTATGTTAAGCCTCCAGTTCAGTTTAGGGTCTAGGAGAGATATCTGGCACTGGACGAAAAGGGTAGCGTTTTATTCTCAAGATGAGGTCGTCTAAAAGTTGGTATCTTAGTACGAGTGGTAAACAGCATTAGTTCAGTTTTGCTAGGGTTAATGCTTAGTTCACGTCTCGTGCACCAAGCGATTAACCTATCCAGGCCACCCTGAAGGATTCCACTAATCACATCAGGGCACATCCCTGATGCCATTAAAACCACGTCGTCAGCATACGCAACCGTTTTGACTCCTCTCTGGTTATGTTCTGTTAAAGTGTTGTTGATGGCACAAACCCACAGAAGAGGTGACAGTACTCCCCCCTGTGGTGTACTGCTTGCAAATTTTGTAAGGTGGGTGTTTCCGAGCGTCGCGCTCACCACCTTCGATTGGAGCATTACAGTAACTCAGCTGCGTACCTGAATGTTAACTCCAAAGTTTACCAGCGATTCCTTTATCGCACACGGCTTGATGTTATTAAAGGCACCTTCTATGTCCATGAAGGCTGCTTATACTCCAGTGACACTGTTCGAACTACCTCATGGAGGGCGGTCTCCGTTGACCTACCCTTTTACCCTTTCGCTATTTTGTTGCCACATGGCACATTGCTAGTTTGTGGCCGTCTGAACCCGCTGTGGTTTCAAAAATACATTTTTTGTTGATCCTTAGAATTGGTTGAAGTTTTAGGAAAAATACGAAATTAATAAACTGAATATTAAAGTATAAAGAAGAGAAGTATACACGTTTTTTTAATGGTATATCTTGACATAGTAAAGGAAGAAGAAGCATACAACTTTAGATAACTTTTTACTTTGACGTTTTCTTTCAATGTAGATACATTTTGTTTTAAATTTTGGCTGAAGTCTATGAGGAAATATGCAAATTTTCGTTATGAGTAAAACGTTTTTTTGTTTGCTCTCATAGAAAAACACTATAAAATACAGGGTCCGAGTATAAACATTTAAAAATTTCTTTTGGAATATTGCTTATATAACCACATATAAGCCTAAAATTTAGAATGTTAACTTTCCCCAGTAAAAACCTGTAACGAAAGGGTTAAGTAAGCATGTTGGGCTTCAGATAGCTAATATCTTACTTCCGCGTATGTGGAGGTCGAGCAACAGCTCGAAGGTTTTAAGTACAAAAGATGTCAGGCTTATAGGCCGGAAATCTTTCGCTGAGTCGTGACCTCTTTTCCCTACCTTCGGGATAAAGAGGACTTTCACCCGTCTCCAAGTGACGGGGATATAATTTCAGACTAGGCAGGCCTTAAAGATGGCCTCTAGCCAGGGTAGTACTGAGTCCTGTGAGACCTGGGAAGAATGAAGAATGAAAACATTAGTTTCACATTATTTCATCATGCGGCAATAATTTTGTATGAATACCACACGTTCTACGGAAAGTAAAATTTCCATAGACATTTTTAAACAATAACATTCCACTATCATTTCCCCAAATTGTAACCAACTCTCGACATTTTCATATAAAGTAAACTGAAACCCAGCGCACTCAATAATTGTTCAAGTATGCACAAACTTCAATTTAATCCCTTTTCTACGCATGAATTCCTTTGCATTACACTGCTTTTCTCACTATAACAATTCGACGCATTCGAAACCTTTAACATTTTCATACAATGCTATGCAAAAAAATACATTTAAAAACCTTTTTATACATAAATATTTTTTTTGTTAAAGTGCGTTGATGGATTGCGCTTGATTTGCTGTCATTGCATTCGGCTGCAGCTCTTTCTTCATCTTTAAATTGAAACTCTTCAGGTTTTCGCTGCCATAAAGATGCCAGAGCGCTGATAAACCCCGAGGGAGCCAAAGCAAAAAGTGCCACACAATTGACACAGTGAAAATCCTTTTCAGCACTCCACACACGGCCGAAGTATGCGTTCGCATAATTTTATCTCTTATTGACATTTGATGTGGAGTGTGCAGGTAGCGGGAGTGCTTCCACTTTACGATTTCGTGTGCATTTCATTATTCAAATGGCAGCACAGATTTGGATGCGCAGCACCCGCAACTCGGCAACTCAGATTTTCCTACTCCTCTCATTTAAATGGCATTGCTGCTGCAATATTGAGGTTAGATTTTTTGTATAGGGTTTTTGGTTTTTTTTTCGCTCCATAAGACCGAGCAGTGCTTTCTTTAACCATGCTTCCCCTTTCGAATAGCTCGGAAATCATGTCAAATCATGTTGCTGCCTTTCACCAACCGAAATGCATTTCGCCCTCTTAGCAATGCACGCAACAACACAAATATAACAAAAACTCAACAACAACAATAAAAAAACGCTACAAAAGCAAAAAGGAACTGGACAATAAAATTTAAATCCCTTTCTGCTTTAATTTTTTTGTTGAATTTCTTCCATTTTTGTTATCTCTTTCTTTTTAGGATTGCGAGTCCCTGGTCCCTTACGGCCTTTAATTGTTTACTCGACACACAATCGGTGCTCGGTGTGTGTGGGTATGAATCGAGGCTGGGCCAACATGAGCGGCAATTTGAACACGTGCAAGGGTCAACTCTCAACTCCGATGACGTTGGCATCGTTGCCAAGCAGGTAGAAGATCATTAAGCCACACTGCATGCCGCCAGATAAGCAAAACAGCAAACTACGCCGACGAAAGGCAGCGACGCACCAACAACAAACAACAGAGAAGAATTGAAAAGTGGCATTTTGAAGCAGTGAAAGATGAAACTACACGTAATGGACCGACAACGGTCGGTCGACTGGCCGTTAAATGCCACAAGTGCGGTGCTGGTGCTGGAGCTGGCGGCGGCGGCGGTGATGGTGCAAGTACTTAAAATTTTGCTTCCCTCTGCTGATAAACCCGACACAAACTGTCAGTAAAATCGTTTCGTATTTATATTTTTTCACTCAAAGAAAGGACAACTGAAAAAGGAAAATACGTGCGTTGATTCTATTCCTTTTGCACTGCGCCGTGCTATCCTTTTAAGCGTAGCAAATTTTGGGACAAGTAAATATTCTGTGCATTCAGTAAAATACGTTAGACGCACTTTTTTTGTATGAAATATGACAAATATTGGTTTGGTGTTGAATTTTTTGAGAGGGTGTACAAAAAAAAATTGTACGTTACATGTTTGTAACGTATTTTTCAAAGATGGCAAAGGAAAGTCCTTTGGGTTTTTGTAACGTAATTTTTAAAACGATGGGCAAATAATGTTTTAAAAACATTTGTTTTTTTTTAATGGCTCTAGAACCAAGAGATGTAAAAGTTCATCATTAAATTAGGGATTTAAATTTGGAAGCCATTAATGCAAATCTTATTGCACAAATGTGTTAAGCATTGAATAGTATTGCAAGGTTCAAAGCGACAAAATGATAAAAAAGTTCGTATCATTGATGTGTGTTGACTTTGATCTCCGCACAAGGTTAACACTAGAGAAACCATTGCGGTAATTTAGTATTTCTATCAATTTTCGCTTTGATAACCGAGGTGTACTTTCGAGATATCAGCGGATATAATATGTAGTCTTTGTAGGCATGGAAATCTTGCGGTCTCTCTAGTGTTAAGTGGCCACCTCTAGGACATCAATGTTGCCGATTGTGTTGAGGATTCTGACACTAGTTTATACTTTTTTATCCACTTGATTTTTTTTCACCCCTTTTTCGAATATAAAAATAAACAAAAAGTCTTAGGACTAATAACACAGAAAGACATGAAAGGCTCAACTTTTCAGAACAACTTAATTTTTTCTTCTTAATAATACATTTTAATTATCTAACAAATTAGTGTGTAAAGTCCTCAAGTTAAATGAGTTCGCTAATGGCTAATAATTACTTCAAAAATTGCCAAAACCTACCTTAATAAACTCAATTAGTAATTTTTCCGTTCACACGTTCACAATTTTTCGGCTGCTTCCTGTTTTAATTTTGCTTATCATTTGTTGGAAAATTTTCACTACTCCCTACTACAAAAAATAATGAGAACACACGAATAGAATCGATATTATATATCTCCACATGTGCGGTCTATTTGGTTCATTAACAACAAAAACAACGTTCACTATCTAGAAGAAAGCAACAACAAAGGATTTTAAAATGCATTTTTATCGCTTGTCCCGCTGTGCGGCGAACAGAATTGAATTTAATGTAACATTTTGATAAGAAATGTTCCCTTTCACAAGAGAAAATGCCAAGTCAGTGGGTTAATCTAATCAGTTGCGGCATCGCTGGTAGAACTAAAAGAGTGCACAATAAAAATTATTGCAAGGAGATAAAATTGAAGTAGGCGTTCCTTACGAAATTGAGACAAGTTTCCTTATGAAATTTTCATATAGATTTCGAAAGCGGATATAATTTTTATTAATGTCCAAAGGAGCAAATGGCGATGCGGTAAATGAAAACAGGTATTGCCGAAAAGAAGTGGGCGTTGCTGCAGTGAGTTGAATAGCCTGAAAAAAATTGCTGTTCAGATTTGCGCAGAATAAGTGGAAATTTTTGTAAAACTCAGTTTTTAAACTGAGGGCGTTGCGGTGCGTAATCAAGTTTTGATAAGAGCCAAAGGCGGAACGGCGGACAAGATCCACTGATGCTGCTTGTGTGTTCATTTATGGTTACAACTTGCTGTTGCACGGTGTTAATTGCAAATTTATGATGTTCATGTGTGAAGGCAGACAATGGAATATATCAAAAAAACATATAAAACTTCAGATTTTTATGAATCTTTGATGGTGGTTCAAGGGAGTTTTGAAGCTGGTTTCATTTAGATACTTCAAGAGTTTTTATTTTTTAAATGTTTTTAACTCATTATTTCAAGGCCTTATCGCTCTTCAACTCACTCCTTAATATTTAACAATTTTCCTAGCAGTCACTTAAAATTGCCAGACATGTAGGCGCACGCGGGCGCTTAGCCAGCAACGTGCCAGCCAATTAACAATTTCATTAACTTCTAATTTATTCCCGACTGTCACCTAAGTCAGAGTTGGCCATGCAAAGCACGTTTTCCACATCAATTGGACACACACATGTAGAGTTTGTGTTGCGTGTCCTGTGGAATTTCTAAAACGTTTTTCCAATTCAAGTGCAAGCAAGCACTTTGCTTTATTGATTTTCAGTTTCTTTGATTTTTTTCTTAACACAAAGCATTTATGTAAATACCAAGTTTGAGTAAAAACATCACGTGCGCTGCATATCCTTTGTGTTTCCTTTAACTGAATACAATACAATGCAATGTGCATAAGAAATTCGTTGCGCATGGGCGTACAGGTTGGCTTGTAGAAAATTCTATGCAAGGTTTTTGAAAAATTTCCCACACTTTGTTACAAGCCGGAAAAAACGTGTTGCAGCACGTCTGGCGCACACTTGTGGCCGTATCCTTGAGCCTAAGGCTGCACACTTGCAGTGCAAAACTACAGTTTCGCGCATGCACAGACTTGCACAACATTTTCTCTTCTGCATGAATGAGAATTGTGCGCACATCCTTGGCAGCAATTTTCCGCAATTGTTTTGCTTGAGTTGGTGCAGACGAAATATTTATTGTATATCCTGTCAACGTTTTGCAAACAATGAAAAGGATTCTTCTTTTACCTCAATTTCTCAATGCTGCTCTATTTGCAACAATAAGAGGCGATTTTTGGGTCACACAATAACAAGTCGAATTCTTTTTTTCAATGGACAATAAGTCCATGAAATATGCTCAAGGAAATGCCAATAAGATGCCAGGACGTTCGATTGTTAGCGGCAAACTGAGGGGAAGTGATTGGAAAAGAGATGAAGAAAGATGCCAAACAGTTCTTAAATATGCGACAAACGTGAGAAAGTAGCTATGGAAATACAAAGCCTTTCTATATCTCCACCACAGAGAAGCCTTTAAAAAAAATGATTTCGCTTTACCTTACAATTTTTTTACACACTTTAATACTTTATCTAATTTTTTAACCTTTCGTGGCTTTTCTGCTGCCTCAAATATTTCTTTTTCCATGCCTACTTTAATATTAACCCATGGCATGTAACCTTTGTGCACGTCGCAGCATCCCCAAAATTCCTATTTTATTTATTTGTCTCACCTTTTTTGTGACCCGTTGCGTGGCACACTTAGAACTTCCCCACTTCCTTCCTTCCTTTTTGCTTTCTTCACTTTTTCAAAATCGTCATTCAGTCAGTCATTCAGTCGGCTGACAGCTACAGGTTGTTTCCTACTTACCGCGACTGCCGTTTTTTGGCTTCTGTCGCGCGCACATCCCCTAAGCGCACTTCCACAACTCGGAAGTGTGCGCAGCTCGTGCATTGCTTCCGTTTGAGTCTCCCCTATTGGCAGCGCGAAAAATTGCCCTCTTAATAAAAAGTCATTATGTGTGCGCATACAAATTTCATGCCTGTTGATTTTGACACCGACACACTTCAGACTAAAGTGATGAAGTAATTAGGCGATGTTTCCGCTTGAAGATTTGATTATTTAGAGCTTTTCTGGTAATGTTGTTAAGGTCTCAGGGGTAAGAGCTCATCAAACTGGATCTGTAAGTAGAAATAAACTCAAAACATTAGAATATTAGAATTTTATTCGTTTATGAAAAGACTAGAGGTAAGTTTGTTGTTTAAGTCTTTTGTTAGATTTCATTAATTTCATTCTTATTTCCATATCGTTCACAGATTATTTTCTCGAAGCTTAACATTGCTTTAGCTTAAAATTAGAATTGTTTTTATAAATACATATCGGGCGGGGGCGTTCAACCCCACAACCACAAAAACTTCTGGCACAAAATATGGTTTCGAATGATATTCGGCTCAAAATATGTACCCGAACCCCCGCTAAATGAAATCCTGTATGTGCCACCGTATATAATAATTTATTATATTATTATTTTATAATTTCAGATGTCAAACATAATCACCTCCCAGTAACGAATTGCCTTCCATTTTTCATGGTACTTGTAAAATTTCTACCGTTGTAATTAAAATCAACTTTTCAGCAAAAATCTTCACAAAAATTTCCCCCCAAAGCCAGCAGCACTCTGCCGCATTTACACCAGAGAACCCTTTCCTACCAATTTTGCTGTACACGTACAATTTTTTAAATCTTTTCTTTTTTTTTTTTTGATAACACAAAACTGGTTGTCGGCTGTAAAAACCACAACGAAATGAAAAAGAAAAAAACCAACCACAAAGCAATTCCCGAACACAGGCCAGTGCAGCGAATAACTAAAAGATTTTTCAGCATAATCATTGTCTTGCAACATACAACATAAAAAAACAACAAACACAACAAAGCAGCAGCAGCAACAGCTACCGCAGAAAGAAAAATAAAACCGACCGGCTATTTATGGTCAAGCAAAAGCCTACCTCAGGTCCAAAGCCAAGCCGCTGGCTGTCCGCTTGAACCGAAAAGAACCCCACACACCAGCGACGCCAGCACGTCCAGCTACAACGTAGGACAAAGCACGCTTCATTGGAAAGCGGCACGTCATACAGACGCAACAACAACAACAATACCAAAGCAAGTAATGAAGCATAGCAAGCAAGAGTGAAGTTGCTTAGGCCACAAAAGGCTAAAATGAAATGAGCGGCACAAGCTTCGAAATGGCAGTGTGGCTGCAACAAACAACAACAGCAACGAAGGCAATAAGCCGCCACAGGCTAAGAACAACACAGCACAGCGTAGAATAAACCAAATAAAGCGTACGCCAAGTCACCATTTAAGGTGTACACATTTTTTACTTTGGCGTGGCACAGCATACCACGCCAAAGGCTTAAGAAGCCCAGCCAAACGGGCACGCAGACAGCAAACGCTACGCTGCGCCGACACAGCACGGGGAATTGAATTGAAGTCCGTGGCTGGAGGCTGAAGTGCGCACCGCAACGATACCCAACACGAGCTGTGTGTACGCTGTGGCGTGCCGCGCCGCACCGCATTGTGGACCAGTTTCCAGCGCTTTCGTAAATTTACTGGAGCATTTTTTGTAACTGATTTTTATTTTCTTTTTTAATTTTATTTTTCAACCGCTTTATGTGCACTTAGTGCAGCCAGCGACGTTTTGTTGCACGAAATTGTACCAAAAATAAAACGAAAAAGCGACTTTAGTGAAGGAAAAGCGTAGAACTTGTTTTTCATGCATTGCTGGCTCGTTAGCACAGTACAGTGTCAACAAAAAAGGGCTCACGTACTTCAAATAAGTAGAGTAGCATTGTATGTTCGTAAGATGCTTTAAACAGGAAAACATACGCTTAGGAAGATTTGAAGCCTAGCAGTTGCGTAAATATTTGATGCAATGCTGCAGGGCAGAGTGCGTAGTAACTGGTTCGGTGTTGAAGGACCACCCTGGCTTCTACAAATTTTTTATTTTAAGTAATTGTGCATCAATAATTGTGTCTAATTGCACCATAAGGCTTTAATTTCAAGGAACTGATAGTTGTGCATAAACACAAAAGACTTGAACCATACTTGAATATGTAACATGCAGTGAATCAAAATGCTCAACTTTTTAGTAATATTTGACATCAATATTTAGCTTGAAAAATTGTGTTAGTAGATTTTGAAAAGGTTTGTGTATAGCAAAACGAAAGACTCAAACAACAAACTTTTAATATAAGTACCTCATTTCTTTCAGAAACGTTCAAATTAACCTTAATAAACATTAAAAACATAGTTTTGTCCACTTCTGTTTCATAAATGTAAACAAAACTAAAGACTCAAACAACAAACCTCTTGTCGCATTCATCCTTTTAAATCAATATTCAATCTAACTACGCGCTATAATCTTAAATTTTATCGAAATCCAAAATTAACTGACGCTTCCTTCAAGTTGTCAAGCCTCTGCACACCTTCCGCTTCACTTTGATTAATGTTTACCATTATTTCTTGCGTGCGGCCACCTCAGGCAACATCTTATCGGCAAACACTGCACACTTCTTGTGGCACAAGTGCACATACGTCTTTTGGTTATATCTTTGAAAGGTTTGTTTGCTTTTTGTTGTTGTTGTTTTTTTCATCCAGGGTCATAAAGTCTCAACGCATGCCACGCATAACAGGTACCGTACCGGCTAATGCAGACACGCAACTTTTTTAACCTATGTACGTATGTGGCATCACTTCCTTTGCTTCTTCGACTGTATTCAAACATACTTTTATCCACACTTTTATACATAAATGTCCGTACCAAAAATTAACAGCTATGAATTTAACTGAATGCTACTTAGGCCTCATGTGTTGTCGTCATCATTTTCGTATAGCAATGTTGTTTGCTGGTCTGTGTTGTAGGTAACTGCTGCCGTCGGCACATCCTGCAGTCACTCATTTATTATTATTATTATTATCTCGTGCTATATTCAAATTTATGCTCAAAGCTGGCACGTCTGCTGCACGTACGGGCCACAAGTTCGACATTGCGACGTTTTCAGAAGAAGTCTCAGTTTTTGTGTGGTAAAAACTAAAAAATAACCAGAATTCTTAAGCAAAATTAGGCATGAATTGTTGTGCCATAAAGTTGCAAAAAAAATACTTCAACATCTCTAAATTGCTAGTACCACGAAAGACTGCAGGCTACGAACTTATTTTGTGTGCCAGCATTAATCTTTACAGAAACCACTGGACGGTAATTAGTAGATGTTTTTTACGAGAGCCATCAAATCGGGGATACAGCTTTCGAGTACAAAATTGTATTTTCTTGTTGACAACTGCTTTTTAATGCAAAACAAACCATAAAAATAAAAGATTGGAAATTTGGTTTATGCATTAACTTCATGGTTTATGGTAAAAAACTATCATAAATATATTTAATAGTTTTTCCATAGTTGAAACTATTTGTAATTAATTACTTGTTATTATTCAATTAATAACTTGTTAACTAATAGTAAATTATCTATCACTTTAATCAAGCCTCGTAGTGAATGTTTCTACTGTTTTGAAGCTCATAAGCCCCTCGAATCCCCTTTTCATTTTCATTGACATAGCTTTTGTCTCATACAACACCACATAACACACACTAACAAGACAAACGAAACAAGCTCCGATCCAACTTCGCATGTAACCACATGCAATCTGTGGCCAGCAATCTTGGCGTGGTCCATTGTGAAAACATTTATGCCACTTACAACATAAACTGGTTTCAACACTCTGTGCTGCACTGAGCAGAAAAAAACGCACACAAAATATATACAAATAAATAAAGTTTAAGTTGTAAATGATTGAATTAATCACATATCACCAATTGAGAATTTTATAAAAATGTATTATTGAAAAAAGAAAAGAGCAATAAAGCTTCGGACAATGCAAACATGATTGTTTCTTAAAGTGTGTAAGTAATCAAAGCACAAACACGCTAAAAATCCTAATCTAATATAAACAAAAGCAACAAAAAAGCCAATACATGTTTATATTGAAAGAGGAGGCACGAGTTCTTGTAAATATGCAAAACTTCACTGCAAGCCAAAGCGTGAAAATAATCAAACTAAAAGCATAAAAATAAAGTCACAGTAGCTGCAGTCAAAGCACAGTCAAGTGGCAACGCATTAAAGCTAATCCAATCAGTCAATTCAGCCAAGTCAGTCCGTGCAAAGCGTAGCAAAAACATTGCCTTGAACTTCGCAGCGGCCGTGTGGCGATTACTGTTGCATGCCACATAAGCGTATAAGATGCATTGCATTGCACATCATTTGCGCGCCTGCGCGTACGTGCAGCAACATGTCTGTAAGCCAATACTTGTTGCCACAAAAAATACACAAACAACAATATATCAAAAGCAAAATGAAGTAAAAAGATACAAAACTTTAAAGGTAGAATTTATGGCACTTGGCAATTTTACTGCAACAGCCCCGCGTAGCTCCAATCGTCGCTATGCAATTTCTCTTGCTGTTGCTCAATAAGAACAGGTGCAAACATTTTGGAGCCACAAACGTGATTTTCATACTGTTTTTGGTTTTGTTTTTGGATGCTGCTTCATGCAAAAAGTGACGCATATGGAGCTTGAAAGGGGAAGATGCTGCTGCTAGTTGTCTGGACCAGATGTTAACACGACACTGGCATGTTGCAAACAGGATCAGCCCATTGAGTGCGTTGCATGCACTAACACAACAAAAGACTGAAGCAACAAACTTGAATTCTATACTGAAATTGTTTTTGGTAGTTTTGGTAGTAGAGTTTGCAAAAAGTAAACTTAAACTACTACAAATTTACAACACCAAAAAGCAATTAAAGCACTGTACGTGTCTGCATTGCTTTTTATTAATTTACGCTACGCACTGCGTTCAAGTTGCTGTTCTAAAGGTGAGCTGCACGTGCAATGGTAAAGTTTCCCAAAACCAGCCAAATCTTTTAGACACTATTGTACCCTGTAATTAGCCTTTCTTCCTGGAAAACTTCACCTATTGCCTTTGTTAAAACAAACGGTTTTCGGGAAAAACGAATTTAAGCAAAACGCACAACTTCAACTTGCACGGATTTTCCTGTAGCATTTACATTGCTGGTGCTTTTGTTTTTGAGTTCCTTTTAATCCTCAAAGGATCCTTTTTTTCTTGGGTAGCATAACGAATTCAGAAATTGCATGGACCATTTAACGTTTCGACTGAAACATGTTTGAACTTGTTGCTTGGCAAAAATTTAACGAAAATTGGTGGAAATCCCTTCGAAAGCAGGTAATGAAATTTAAGGCATTTCGTGATTTGTCGTTGGAATTTTGCTCCTTTTAAGTAGAAATGGAGCGAGCAAAAGGCGGAGCAAGGAGTTGGTTACAAGCCGAAATCGGCAGTGTTGTTTCTTTATGACATTTTCAAAAATATTTGGAGTATGGAAAATATTTTAAGTGAACTCTAAAGTGATGTTCAACTCTAAAGCATTAATCTTATTTTCCAAAAGAGCCACAAACGACTAATATTTGTGTTTCGGGATTAAGCTCTTTTATAAGCACCAGAACTTCAGAAACAACAAATTAATAAATAAATTAATAGACAATTAGGTTTGTAAAAATTGGGAAGAGAACAAAACCCTTTAAAATAATAAATAAATAATATATATTCTTCATCCAGATCAGTTATTGTTGCTTTACAAAAACCTCCAAATCCTAAATGTTGTGAAAAGAAACAACACTAATGAAGTTTTAATTCACTGTTGTATCTCTGGATCTCTTTCGACCATACAAAACAATAACTTTAAGAAACAAAGGTACGGAGAGCCTCGACAGTTGCGCTCAAAATTTGGTTTAAACAAGCAAGAGTTACCCCCTTTGAATTAAAATAAAAAAGGAAATTAATAAATAAATCATTAATTTTTTCTTACAAAATTTGCAACAATGTTCTTCAAATACTTTCTCTGTTTAGTTCAATTAAATTTCATGTAATTAAATAATATTTTTTAAACAATTTTGTGTCAGAAACTCTTTTTTCTAATACTTTCGGTGCATAACTTAGAATTAATTTTTTATATTTCTAAATGTGAGCAATTTTCAATCTTAAATTTCAGGTCAAAACTTAAAGTCAAATTTAGTTTTAATATCATAAATTAATAAATAAATTCAAATAATTAAATAATATTTTTGCAGCAGTTTTGTTTAAGAAACCCTTTTTCAAATACTTTCGGTGCATAACTTAGAATTTATTTTATATTTTCCTAAACATGAGCAATTTTCAATTTAAATTGTCATGTCAAAACTTCAAAATCAAATTCACGTTTAAAATCCCCCATTTTCTCTCTTTCAATCCCTTTGAAATACGCGCCCTTTCCTACTGATCTGCCGTCTAGGAAATCTCAAACTCAAACTCCACTTTACAATCAGAGAGCCCAGCACTACTGCAGCAACTAGAACCACCTGCCCGCAGCCGGCGCGCTCATTGGTCGAGCCGTGAGCAGCGCACTCCAGTCGAGCGCGCTGAGCCACAAGAGCGCACTGAGCAGTGGCCGCACTCGCAGAGCGAGCGACATATAAAAGCCGAGCTCGCTCACTGCAGTGCAACATTCAGAAAACTATCAACCGACTAGTCGGAAGTGTCAAGCTGCATTAAAGTACGAAATTCCAATTGCACAGTCGAAATTTTCCAAATCGGCAGAACCCATAGGCGCAAAGTCAGTGCGCCATCAAAGTATTCTATATAAAAGATGACATCATTCATTGAACGCGAGTACAGATTCGAGCAGGCCGACAGCACAATGCGACGCAAGGATCAGCACACCATGGCAATGCGCAGTCTGAAGAAGCTGCTGCAGCCGCTGCTACGCCTCATCAAGAAGAAGCAATTGCTGCGCAAGACGCTCGCCGAGATACAGCAGCAGAACGCCAACAACGCCTCGCTGGAGGACATGCGCACCGATGCGGCAGCGCGCTGCGCCAACGACGACAACGCGGCCAACGAGAAGCTGGAGCAGCAGCTCATGGCGGAGCTGCGCCAGTCGGCGCCCAATGCGGCCATTGTGGTGCAGGAGGGCCGCCAGCGACTGGTGGTGCCGGTGATGCCGCAGCAGCGCTACATCCCGGTGCACTTTGCACGCACCGCCAACGGTACCTTCTTCTGGACCTCGATGGAAGTGACGCGCCAACAGGAGCTGCGACTGCGCATGCAGCTGGATCGCTGGGGACAGGCGTAAACGTGGCGACAAGTGTGCGGCGTGCCGCGTTGGCAGCAAAGCTTTAAGGGCAAAGTGCGCGTTGTTTCAGGACAAGCGTGAAATTTTGCCCCACTACTAAAAAATAACAACAACAACTATGAATTAGTACGAAATTTTGTGGGTGATATTAGCTGTTTAGTGGACTGTTTAGTGGAACTCTAAATGATTGATATTCAATTGGAAATTCGGTGGATGCTCAATGTGTCTGCCACCAAAAAAAAATTATTAACATTTTAATATAGACAGAATTTTATTTTATTTTTATTTTTGCTAAAATATTGTGTAATTGTGATCTTAGGGCATTATTGTAAATTGCATGTGTTTCATTGGTCTTCCACTATGTCAAGTAGAATAGATTTAAGTAGCGATCATTGTCTTCCATGTAAAATTTTAAGGATCTTTAATTTTAAGTATGAAAATTGTAAATTTCTAAACTGACAAAACTATTCAACTGCAAACATGCAGAAGTAAAATATGACAGCCTGTAGTGGAATACATATATTAAATAAAGAAAAATAACTACAAAACTGAACAGAAAATTACTGATTTTTCATATTTTCATCGGTTGATTAGACGCGGCGTTGGTTGCGCTGTTTGTCAAAGGAAAAGTTCGTTCACAACGACTTTGATGTGAAGTAATTGCAACCTTACTTAATAAATAAATTTTGGCAATGATAGAAAATGTTTATATAGTTAGACATGAAATTTTCTAGTAAACAGCACCTTTTGGGGACACTTTGCAACATTTCTGATTAGAAAAATCTTAGAACAGTGGGTAGAATTTTTCGGAATTGTTGCTGAAAATATGTTGTCCCATATTTCAGCATAAATTTCGTTTACATAGTTTTTTTAGTTATAATAATGTCAAAGCGAGTCATTACAATGTTGCAAACTTATTCAGAACCAGATTCTTCGAGATTCGTATATACCAGCTTCTGTGAAGTATGGAAAACTTTTATGAGTGCATTTGGTTAATACAAAATATGCTAATATCCTTATTGGATATTAAAGCATGAATTATGATCTCCAACAAACATTCGATTCTTCTGATTTTATTCGTTCACTGTGTTAAAAGAATCCAAATCAAGTTTTATCAAACCACTTACTTAATTTACACATTTTTTAACGTTCTCCGTTAATTTACTAAAAGCAAATCCTATGCTCTGTTGAGAGAATTAAAACCAATATTTTCAAAATTTTTTTCAATATTTTCCATAAATTTACTGAAAATCAATTTCATTACTTGAGTGTCTTTTATCTTCAAGCTTAAGGTGCTTTCTTTTATACGTTTCAGTTGTTTTCTAGATGGTTTCAAGTATGAAGGTTCTTTCAAACTACCTCCTAACCACTGCATTCTATCAAAACCAAAGCAATGCATTAAGAGGAAAGCACTGAAGTTTCTTATTCAAAAAAATTCTTCCAACTACTTTTCTTTCCTTGTCTTATGGGTTATTCAAAAGTTTTATAGATAACTCAACCACTTTACCCATATAACAGATTAACATAATTTTTGAATTGATTTTCATTTGAATTTAAAATATTTCTGAAGTTATTTCTCTTGAAAAACTATTCAATATCGTATTACGTTTCATTTTTTTATGCAAATTTCCACTTTCTTTACTCAGGCATTGCAAGCTCATTCCCTTCACTTGACCTTTGCTGTGGTCGTTTTTATAAAATTGTTGTTGTTATAGTTGGATTTTTATGTTTACCATTTGCATAGCTATCACGCCGAAACCATCAACATGACCCTTGCGCTCGAGCCGCATTTTCCAATATTTCCCCGGCCAGTGTCGCTGTCAATAAGCCTTTCCCTGTTGGCATTGATATTGCCAGACGATAATTTATGCTTCTTGCGGCAATCTTAATCAACCATAAAACACTTGAAAAGTATGCTGGAAAAAATAAATTGGTCGACTGGTCGGCTGTGGTGCAGCCATGCCAACAGTCGTGAGGGCTGTTGGCACGGTTGACCCTCAAGTGTAATAAAAAATCTATTTTATATAATTTTGTTTAGTACACGTTTGGGTTTTCTCTGTATTTTCCATTTTTCCGTTATTTTCAGTTTAAAATTAAATTTTAAATTTTGTTGTGATAAATATAGAAAACCAATGTTGATCTTGTTAATCACAGTTGTTGTTATTTAATGTGGCCGTGTCTGTGTCTTTGTTCTTCTGAATTACAGATTTGTTAATAAAATTTCAGTTCCTGACTACTCAAAATTGAAATCACATATAGGGGCCCTAAGAAAATTGCAGTGATTATTAACAAACAATTAGTTAATATTATCAATGGCCCAAAAATTATTTGTGTGTGATTAATATCGACTGCCTGGCTGCACACATTTTTATAATTTAAAATAATTTTAATTTTTTATACACTAATGCCCATTATAG
The DNA here is from genome assembly GCA_963971225.1 of Melieria omissa. Classification (NCBI taxonomy): domain Eukaryota; kingdom Metazoa; phylum Arthropoda; class Insecta; order Diptera; family Ulidiidae; genus Melieria; species Melieria omissa. The sequence goes on along the minus strand of OZ020268.1, from coordinate 69,791,473 downwards.
CGTGCTTTGTTGTGCATTAAATGTGTGCTTCCGTACGTTTTTGTATGCGTTTATGTTACGTATGACCCACATGTCACACTTAATTACAGCTAAATGCAACAATATCAACACTACCGCCAGTCAAATACTGCTCCAAAGTGCCTGCCGTCAGTTGTCTACAGCACAGAGCTGTGTAGAACAATGCACTCATGAGTGTAAATACTGGTACTGTACACTTTAGACATGCATATCGAAATATGTACAGTAAGATCTGGATATACTGGGACAACAAGAATGCACGAGAATCTGATAGTTGAAATGATTTTTACAAATTCAAATATTATTTAAAAATTAATGTTGTTCAATGTGAGCAACTTAAAAACAAAGTTATAAACACTACAAATTTGTGACAATGCATTGTAAAATTTGTCACAATTTGTATTGAAACTTTGCAAAAGGTTCTTTCAATGTGGCAAATGACATTTTTTTTCAATTAATATGACAAATTTGTCCCAAATTCATACATTATCACAAATTTGTCACAAATATGACCATTGTCATCACACTACAAATTTGTGACAATGCATTGTAAAATTTGTCACAATTTGTATTGAAACTTTGCAAAAGGTTCTTTCAATGTGGCAAATTACATTTTTTTTCAATTAATATCACAAATTTGTCCCAAATTCATACATTATCACAAATTTGTCACAAATATGACCATTGTGATACGTTGTCACTTAAGGCAAACAATGTCTTTCACAAATTTGTGACGAATTTGTCAAAAATTCTGCCATAAATTTATTACAATGCAGTTATTCTATGAATTTGTCAATATTTATATTAAAACCTTGTATAAGGTATTTTCATTGTGGCAAAAGAAATGTTTTTGCAATTATTATCACAAATTTGTCCCAAATTTAGATAAAATTAGATACAAGAAGAAATGCGCATTGCATATTTGTCACAAATTTGGTCATTGTGATAAGTTGTCATCTAAAGCAAACAACATCTACAAATTTGTCGCAAATTCTGCCAAAAATATGTCACAATACGGCTATTGCATGAATTTGTCACAATTTACATTTAAACCTTGTATAAGGTGTAAGGTATCACAAATGTGTCCCAAATTCAGGCACAATTAGATAAAAAGCAATACTCATTGCTTATTTGTCACAAATGCGGTCATTGTGGCAAGTTGTTACCTAAGGCAAACAATGTTAGTTACGAATTTGTCAGAAATTCTTCCCAACAGTTCTCACAATGCGCCTATTGTATGAATTTGTCACAATTTTTTTTTAACTTTGTCATTGATCAAGTCATTGTGGCAAAAGAAATTGTTTTTTCCAATTTATATCACAAATTTGTCCCAAATTCAGACCAAGTCATTGTGATCAAGTCATTGTGATCAAGTCATTGTGGCAAAAGAAATTGTTTTTTCCAATTTATATCACAAATTTGTCCCAAATTCAGACACTCTTATACAAAAGAAGCGATACCCATTGCTTATTTGTCACAAATTCTACCGTTGTGATGAGTTATTACTAACTTAAACAAACAATATTCATCACAATGTATCACAAATTCCCCCAACAAATAGTCACAATGCGCCTATTGTATGAATTTGTCAGAATTTTTTTTTTAACTTTGTCATTGATCAAGTCATTGTGGCAAAAGAAATTGTTTTTTCCAATTTATATCACAAATTTGTCCCAAATTCAGACACTCTTATACAAAAGAAGCGATACTCATTGCTTATTTGTCACAAATTCTACCGTTGTGATGAGTTATTAACTTAAACAAACAATATCCATCATAAATTTACCACACATTCTACGAAGAAATTGTCACAATGCAGTTATTGTACGAATTTGTCACAATTTTTATTAAAATTTTGTCATTGATTTGGTCATTGTTGCAAAATAAATTTTGTTTTCTAATTTATATCACAAATTTGTCCTAAACTCAGACACTATTATATAAAAGAAGCAATCGCTATTGCTAATTTGTCACAAATTCTACCATTGTGAAAAGTTGTCAACTAAAGCAAACAACATCTAACACAAATTTGTGGCAAATTCTGCCAAAAATATGTCACAATGTGGCTATTGTATGAATTTGCACAATTTATATTAAAACTTTGTAAAACGTTTTGTGATTGTTGCAAAAGAAACAGTTGTTTTGCAAATAATATCACAAATGTGTCCCAAATTCAAACACTATAAGATGAAAGAAGCTATACTCACGGTTTTTTCTTCTTCTTGACTGGCACGACAGCCCGATTACGAGACTAAGGGTTAGCTACCCGCAACCATCCATGTTGTGCCTGCGAATGTTTTTACAAGGTTGGAAGGGACCTACAGTTTTATGCCGATTCCGAACGGCGAGTTGGGAGCTTTTTCATAGGCAATTTTACTCTCAAAGGTTTGCCATTTCCTGCTGAGATGACAGCCGCCGAAAGAAAAATTGTTATTTTTCTTTTTTTTCGGTGTTAACACACCGGAGTATTGAACTCGCGGAGTCTTGACTCGCGGCCCAACGCACTAGCCAGCTGAGCTACGACGGCTACTCATACTCATACTCATGGCTTATTTGTTGCAAATCTTACCATTATGATAAGTTATCAACTAAAGCCAACAATATCTATTCCAAATTTCTCACAAATTTTGCTCTTCTCTCATTCTAGCTTCTGGATATTAAATTTTTCTACATATAGCAAACAACTGTATAGTACAACTGGCCATTAATTGCATCTTGCTTAGCTTTGAATAGTCAATGCAATAAGAACAACAACAACCATAGTAATCAACAAGAAGAAGTATTGGCATTTGCCTAAGCAAAGAAGCGCTACAAACTCACTGCTACACTGTTGCAGTGGAAAACTGTCATTAAGTGTAATTTGAAAGAAGCAACAACATTTGTCAGCATAGCCAATACGACAATCAGGTTTTACGTCTCCGTTCATCAGCTACGTAGAAAGCCATGCAAACTGTTTGTGAGTATGAAAATAATAATGAGTTGAGTGAGACAACGGAGCTTGTGGTCAAGCAGTCACAAAGCCAAAGCAGTGGCACAAACAAATTAGAGACAAAGCGCAGCCAGCCGGCCAGTGATGTCTTGAGCAACAGGCACAGTCAGTCAATTTGCCATTGAAGCTGTAAGCTGTAATCCAACTCAACAATACGGCAGCCCATCGACACGCTGACTGTAGTGTGAAGTTTTTTTCTGCATGCCACCTTAATGTTTCGTTTGTCATTAAGGCTGATTGCTTTTTTGTATAGCGTATTTCGCTGCCTTCTTCTACGTTTTTACAACCTGTACGCGCTTCTCTTCGGCGACTGGCTTTGGCAATTTATGCGGCTATTCTTTGCTGGCACTAATTGCCTACACGCCAACTTTAAGCTGCTTTTCTGTTTTGATTCTGCTCTTTCTCTGGCAATGTGACAACCAGCACAGGCTCACCTGTGTTTTTTCTAGGTATTGATTGAAAAAAAAAAACACACACACACAAACAGGTTTTTTTATGATCAAAGAAATATGAGAAAAATGTAAAACGAAATCATATAAAATGGCGCTAATGATCTGCTTATCTAACATTGCCAAGCATCCATTTCAGGGTGGATGAAGTCAAAATATGGCCACATTTGCATTTGTAATTTGTACGCTTCGTTATTTTGAATGAAATATGCTAATGGAAATGTTTTAAAAAAAATTTATAAATATTTAAAAATATTATAAATCACCACAACATTGCAACAATAACTAACAACGACTTTACTGATTTTTGCCTGTAAATTATTTCTACACAACGAGCAGTTGCTGCAGGTACCAGCATTTTCTAAATTGCGCTGATTTAATTTGGCTATTTTAAGAATGCTGCCCATGTTTGCGCCATATTTGTGCCACATTTCGGCCCACTGCTGACACACAGCAATTAACCATAAACAAACAAAAGGCCAAGAAACACATGGACCACAGTAGGCAACATTCGAAATTCGAAGCAAACAATAAAATCACCCAAAAAACAGTCAATGAAATGTATTGAAGAATCAAAACTAATGCAGAAAAATGTTCATACTGTACTAGAAACCGATGTAAGAATGTAAGTTGGCATAAAACAGTGACGAGAATAGTGTTGTGGCCACACATGTTCAACACGCTGCAATGTGTTGCCGAACAGTGGGCGCACATGTGTTGTGCCACCCATAAAACACAATAAGGACAATAAGGAGAATGTGTTATGCTCAGATTTTTTTATAAATAGAAAAACAAATAAACGACAACTCCTTACTTTTGGTGTGCACTAACCAACATCCACAAAACTAATAGAATTACTTATAAAAAAAAACAATAAAACAAACCTTTCGTATTTGCTCTATGGGGTTTGTCATGTTTGCCGCCTCATTGCCTTTCAAAAACACCGAATTTTCATTCATTTGAAGCGCATGAAAGGCACACAATGTTGTCTCAGTGTTGCTTGACACATTGTCATTTTCTGCAAAAAAATGTTGTTACCATTGTTGCGTTGTTTTCACTGCTTTTGTACGCACGTGCAGCCAACTTTGTTATACAATGTTATTGGGTTTTTTATTAGAAAAGACTGTATGATTTTATTGCTTCACAATCACAAACCATTTATTGTTAAGAGCACGTTCCAAAAAATATCTTTTTGAAATATTCTCAGCGGTTCTTTTTGTACAAAATCCTGTTTAGATATCTGCTCTATTAGATCTGTTAGCTTCATACTTACTTACATATGTTGGATAATAAATGCAAACAAATAGGGAAGCGACTCTACTAAGGCATAACCGACAAATTAACCCACAACTGTTCAAATGTTGTTCCAAGAGGCATTGAACGTAAGTTTAATCGCCATTCACTTCTGCTTTCAAACATTTTTTACCGACAACACTTTCCTTCTTCCTCCAGTTTTTTAAGGGAAACTCATACAAAAGGAGTATTTTTTATGAAATTTACCCCTACTGCTCCCAGGTTGCTTCCTATAATTCCAAAAACCGACTCAAATTTACTCCTTTTATACTTTTTTTGAACAAAACTGAAGCCCTATAATGAATAAATAAAACAAACAAAATGGTTTTATTATTTTCATAATAAAACTTTTTAGAATTCTGTATTTCACAATTTTTTTTAATTTTGTGTATTTTCCAAAAATTATCACTGTACACACTTATCTGCTGCCTCCAATTTGTAAAGGAATATAATAAAAAAAATTCTTTCATTAAATTTGTCTCTACTGCTCCAAAGTTGCTACCCACATTTCCCAAAATCGACTCAAATTTACTATTCTTCTACTTTTTCCAAACACACTGAAACCCTATAAGGACTACAATTTTTTGGAATTTTGCATTCCATCATTTTGTTTTTTTATTTTGGTTTTTTCCAAACATTATTGCTGTACACACTTATTTGCTGCCTCCAATTTGTAAAGGAATCCTAAAAAAAATGTTTTCATAAAATGTTCCCCTACTGCTCCAAGGTTGCTCCCCACAATTCTTAAAACCGACTCAAATTTACTTTTCTTCTACTTTTTCCAAACACACTGAAACCCTATAACGAATACAACTTTTTGTAATTTTGCATTCCATAATTTTTGTATTTTTTGCTTATCGCACAATTCAACTCACACAATTAATTGCCTCAAATAACCCACTAATATGCACAAAACTACGTAAAGAATGTGAAGCCGAAGATCAACCAAACAAAATCAGCCCTTCCAGAAAAACTGCACCACACATCTCTCTTCCCCTCTACCCCTAAATATCTGTAACATATCATTCTTTAACCTCCAAAATCCTCAACTGAAACTGCACATTCCCGTATACCGAACGGCAACGCCCCTCAAAAATCACAAAATGCAGAAATCAGAAACTGTTGCACCAAAAAAACAAAATAAAAACCATCACTGAGGACAACATATGTTTAACGAGGGTTCAACACTTTTGGTGCCCCTTCGAAATGCTGAAATTAACATTTTCACAAATAATTTCTCGAAAATTAATCACAATGAGCCTCGGTAACGGTGCGCCAAAGAAAAGCGAAAACGCAACTCGAATTACCGCCAACAACTTGGCGCAATGCAAACAAATCCAACAACAACAACAACAGCAGCAATAAAAAGGGAGCCCGATCATGAAAGCAACAACAATGCAAAGAAATCCTAAAATAACAAAACCCAAAAATGCATTTGAAAGACATGTATGAAAAATTCGTATTTTACTTTCCCACGATCGGCAGCAAAGATTTTCGGGAAAACTCCATAGCAGTTCGAATGGCAGCAGGTAGGTCGGTTGCCAGTTCGGGACCTGCGCCATGAATAGAAAACCGAAAATCCAAGCGCACACGTGCACCAAATTTCAATTTGAAATGCCAGCCAGGACCTCACGATGCTCGCCGCTCGGCACACAAAGCAGTGCGATCCAAGAGAAACACCTGCCTTGCACGGAGCGCTCTGATTGGCTGGCCGCGCTTAAGGGTGGTTCAGCCGCAGCGCTGCGATTTGTATAAAAGGCCACCGCGCACACAGCAAGGACAGCATTCGAAACGCAAGATTTGTGACTGCAACACACGGCAGAGCAAGCAACAATTCTTCGAACGAGTCAAGCAATCAATCGAACATTCGACCCAGCCATGGCCTACGAAACTCTGATCACTGCCACTGTGCTGAAACCAGCGGCCCACAAGCCGCACTACACGCCGGCCAGCGCATTCAAGAAGGCTTGCAAAGTGCTGCGCAAACTCTTTCGCCACAAGCCGCGCCACCAGAAACTGCACAACGAAAGCCTCCTGGACACGACCCACACTTGCCTGCTGCCTGAAGCGCTGGAGCCGGCAGCCGCGCTGCACGTGACTGACACGCACGCGGCCATGAGCGCCGAGGAGCGCGAGAACTACGCCAACGAGCTGCTGGAGGCGGCCGCCATGGCCCGCTCCGCCGTTGCCATCGACGCCATCAACTGAACGCAACGATTTGTTATCGCGGACCGTGAACGTCTCTAAACTTGAAATACGCTTCGCACAATGCAGCTTTAATAGATTTGTAGCGCGTAACGCTGAGCAACTGTGATGGCAACGCGGCCGGACATCTTCAGGATACGCTGACCGAAGTTGCCGATAAACCCGATCAAGAGCTTTAATAAAAGTGTCTTCCATTTTTTTCAATTAGAGAATAAGACTTATAGTTTAAGTGAGTTCATTTATTTTTGTATGATTTTTTATTACTAAAAAAGAATTATTAAAATAAATTTTTACAACGCAAAAAAACAACTTTTATTTGGAAGAAAGTAGAAAAAATTGATCTCGTGACTTGAATTCTGGACTGGCAATTTTGTTGCTTTGAGAATTGTCTGTTGCTCAAAACACTGCATGAATTGCAATTGGAAAAGATTTCGAATTGTGTTCAGGAGGATTTAAAAAAGTTTTTGTTTCACTTTTATCACTTTGCTGGTCATAACAATCCAATAACATTTTGTTGCTTTGAGAACTGTCTTTTTCTCAAAACGATGCATGAATTGCAATTGGAAAAGATTTCGAATTGTGTTCAGGAAGATTTAAAAAAATTTTTTGTTTTACTTTTATCACTTTGCTGGTGATTGCCTCCAGATGAGTTTCTAGTAAGTATTCTTCAAACGATAGTCTTACCTTGAGATGTATTCTATATGTATTCTGTAATTCTTTGCTTTGAACTCTTCAACAAAGACAACTCTATCACATTTTCTTTTAGCAATGCAAGGCTTTGTAAATTCTAAAAAGATCGCTTGTATATCTTATAAGATTTCGCACTGTTTACGATTAGAGAAAACAACAACAAAAAACAACCAATGTTCAGATCCAATTACACGATATCACCAACCGATATAAATTGGTTACTAACATCAAACTTTTACAGATAATAATTTGTAGGTGCATCTGAAAACCTTTTCTTTCTTTCAAAGTAAATTTTATGAAACCCAATGATATCAAAAGCAAATCATTCGATATCTTGTTTATATAAAAGTTGTTTTATTGACTGTAGTTAATTCAATTCAAATGAGAATTTTACAACAGAAAACATTTTTACCGAATAATTAACTATAGTTGGCTATTCTTTGAAGTCCAAATTTGTAATATATTCCAATTTAATAATGTAAAAACCCGAAAAATTCCATATCAATGAATAAGTTATATATATTTTATAAATTTTATCTATGAGTAGGTCAGCCAACTTCCACTTGGAGAACTAGAAAACCCAATCCCAACCAAATCTCTTCATATCTGAACTCAAGAGATCATTCAATGTCTTTCCAGAGCAAATATATCCGACATTTTGAACCACAAAACCTTCCGAAAACTCATTTCTCTCTAATGAAACCAGTTTTTGAATTTACTCCGATTACAGCCGAAGGCCTCTGTCGCTGGTGCTGCGCTATTGTTATTTGTATTCTAATTTTTCTTATACTTAGTACAAATATGTATAAAATAAAAAATTAAAATAAAACACATAAAATCATTTACTCGATATTTACGAAGAAGTTTTCATCTTAAACACAGTTACAAATACACCTTGCTGAGTACAGATTTGATGTAAAAGTTTTCGTTTTTCCTGTCTCTCTTTCACCAAACAAACTCTTATAAGAATTTCAACTCAAATTACTTCGTATAGATGGCAGTAAAATGTCTTCAAATATAGCATCAGCAACATATTTATTGGAATATTAGAATCCCATTAGAATTTAGCATCAACTATAGCGTTTCTACAGTCTCATACACAGTGCTCTGAGTGATTTGCATTTTTTAATCTTTAACGTTCCCTACTATAATCAAATCACTCTTCATCGCTAACGTATTTAAATTTTGTGCCATAAATACGGCTCAACCTACCACACACAAAAGATCAATAAAGATAGAAGGTTGAATTTTTAATGCCAATAGCATCAAAGTTCAACCTTCATACAACTTGTAGCATCGATTTACAATTCCATCTCAACACACAAAAGATCATCAACGCGTCGAATGTGCCAGCAAATTAAAGCAAACGAGCCCCCACCGTATGTTGCTGGCCTTCAGCAACGAAAGGACCACAAACAAAGACAGCAATTGCGCTTCACTGCCTCAAACCATGGGGGAACTTAAGACCGAACAACGCTGTAATTCAATCCTATTCGTATGAAGCAAAGCCTGCGCGTCTGCTGTCCTCCCCAACGCTTAAAGAAAATATTAATTATTCACGCCAGCCATACGACAAGATTGAGCGCTGCATTTCCAAAACCCCAAAGTATTTTTTAAAATACACAATGTGCGTGTAGATATGCGTTAGCGATCCCCCTACTTCGCTGCTGTGGGGCGCTATTAAAAATTCTGAAAATCATGCACGCCACAGGCGAACGCACAATTTACGAGCCGGCATTGAAGCTGACCCTTTTTCTCATTTCTTTCTCATCTCCCGGATTTTGTTCAAGTCTTGAAAGTGTTGTTTGCTGTCAATAAGGATTCCATATCATGAAATACCTAAACGCTGATGGGTTCTGAGGGAAACAAGTTCTCAGCCAACGAGTGAAAAGAGGGGCGACAGAGCACAAAGCAAGGACCAGCACCGATGCGATGTTGTACGCATTTTCAATCAATCAAACTGCTTGTTCAAGTAACATTCTTTGTATTTTTTGGAAATAAAATTTAAAAAAATTATATAGTTGAATCCTTTCTTCACGCAACTTTGTGTGCGTTTTATGGCCAAGAAAGCCATTACTGTTCGCTTTTGTGGCATTTCTCCCTATTTGGGTTTGGGCCTGCGGTCAGTCAAGTAGAAGCATTAAAAATATACAGATCCTACACGAACAAAAAATACTACGACACTTTTTGTGCTCAGCAAAGGCGAAACCTGTTATTTGCGGCATTCTTTATGAGTGTAATTTATTTTTGATTTTTTGCTCATCTTTGTTTGGGGCCCTTATTGCGCCCTTTTCATTTCATGCGCTTTAAAGTTGTTTTTCATAAAATCGCTTAACCCAAGATTCATGGTTCAAGTTTAAAGTAAAAATACATTAAAAATAAACAAAAAATGCAAAAAGTGAATATTAAATAACAGTGAGGTATCAAGAAGGCGAGTTGTGGTTACTCTAATGCTTCACTTGTAGCATTTGTGGACAACTTTTTTATGGTCAAATTGGTTTCATTCTTATATGTTGGAGCAAAGTGTTCAATACAATAAGTAGGCCACAATATATGACTTCTTGTGTTAAACTAGCAAAAATTCGAATATCAAAATTTGTAACTATCGCCAACACTAATGAACTAATGAACTGAATGAAAGTCGCCTTAGTTTGTTCCCTGCAGCTTTTACGTCACTTTCGTTATCAGTTTTTTCATGTGTTGACTGCACGTGTTCCCTGCTCAATGTGTACAGCCAAGCACTTTCAAGTGTAATTGAAGGCGCCTCAGCCGAGCTCAATTAAGTGCAAACGAAGCCTTAGCTATGCCTTGAGGCACTACTGGCCTGACAAAAATTTATAATTTTTTTTATTTTTTTTGCTTTTGATTTTGATTTTATTTTGTCTCAAAAAACAGCAAACACTTTATCACTAGTCATAAAATTATGATTCATCAGTTAGGCGCTTTTCTATTCTCTCTCAATGCATCCATCTGTCTCTGTCTTTTGCTGCCTATTTGTATTTTATTTTTTATTACATTTTTCAAGTCTGTGAAAATTGCATTCGTTTTACTTTCAAATATAATGAAAATCTTTGTTGCCATATTTACATTTATTTCCAATGTACAAAGTATGCAGAAGCAGCGCGTTTTGTTACTGCCTCCAATTTCTATTCAACTTCTGGACTTTTGTGTAAATGATAACAAATATAGAAATCGCAAGTGTGAATATTTATTTATTATATTTATTATTATTGAAATTCAAAGGGTGTCTGGAAAGCCATATGGTAGAATGCTTCATTTCATATAGTATACATTTTTATTTCATCACAGCCAAGGTAACTAAAACAGTTCCCAACGTCAAATTATCCCTTCAGATATTCTCAAATTTGAACATCACTGCCCAATTCAGTCGTTGGTTTTCAGTCGTTCGTGCATTCCTCATTCTGACTTTTTCAATTAATTTCGATTTCAGCTCATCATTGAATGATGTCCTTCATGTTCAAATCGCATTATTTTCTCTCTCGCTCCCTCTTAGCATTTTGGCTCAATTTATAATTGAACATTCATGTCCAGCCAGTGCCTCATTTAAAATTTTACCATCAAAAACAACAACTATCAAGACTAACAAAACAAGTGGAAACACCGCGGCGAGACAACATATGGCGTTGGTTTCGATTTACACAGCAGCAGCAGCGGCAGCAAACTCCTACCAGCAAGGACTCCTGTCAGCGCAACAACAACTCCTGATTTAATAGCACGCACTCGGCGTTCCCACGCTACGATGCCAAGGCACCAACCAAGCACCTTAACGATTTGTTTACAACATCAAGGATCATCATCATCATCATCAAGGATAATAATAACAGCAGCAACAGCTACGCGCATATCCCTGCCGCTGCAAAGGACACGAAGATGCGCCAAATAAGAGAAAAAAATAAATACGAATTTTGCATTTGCAGCTCCTTAACGAACCTTGCCGTTGGCTTTCTCACGGTTTGAACTCCTTTCGGATTTGTTGTTGGCAGTGCTGGCTTTAGCCATTTGGTATCAAGGGCCCAGGGCGCTTAATTTTTTAATTTTAAACATTTTTATTTTAAAAAGAAATACTACTGAAGAATATCACAGCTGATTGAAAGTCCAAAGTAGGCTTGAAAAATTTATGAAAAATATCTTTAAATGATTTTCACTTTGATAAAATTTTTAATACTCAGATCTATTTCGGCTCTTAAATTGTATAACCAATAAACTATCAGAGCACTAAACAAGTTTTGTTAGAATAGATTTTTTAGGTAAACTTACAAGGACAATCTACAAAGGAATCACTTGGGCCCAGTCAGACGCAGTGCCTGGGACTGTTTTAGTTTCAAAGCTTTTTTTTCAACTTTAAACTCATTTACATAAAATTTTTATTCTAACGTTTTTAAGTCCTATTTGTTGTTCTTATTCCTTTTTGTCAGGAATCACTTGGGCCCAGTCAAATGTACTTTCCGTCGACTGTTTTAATTTTAAACAAATTTACCAACTTTTTTATTCTAATGCGTTTAACTTCTATTTTCGGTTCTTATTCCTATTATTATTTGTAATTCAAGAGAAATTCTTAAAAACCCTCAATGAGTTGGGCCCTGCATAATCCGCGCGGCCCAACTCACTACAACCGCCCCGTCATCCCTGTTGTTATTTATGTTCGCTCTCTCTCCTCGGAGACGCATCCTTGGGCACTTTCTTACTGCCGCCGCAGCACCAGCACACAGCCCGCAAGTGCGTGAGAAATTTCCAAGCCGCACACCTGCCGTTCGTGCACATCTCCGATTGGCCAAGATGCTGTGCCCTGTTCTCCGCCTGTGCGTTGTCTGTGCGCAAGAGCGCTCGAAACTATAAATGACGGTGAACACACAGAGCGCAACAACACTCAATCGCCAAGCGTGGCAGCGTCAACGTGACAAACTCCAGCAAATTTTCTTTAAAAGACTCTAAAAAATTCTAAATTTTCGTCATCACAACAAAACATCATTCAGAATGGCAGCGCTGATCTTACGCAAGTACAACAACAACAACACCAAATATTTGACAACCACAAAAACAACCACAACACTGGCCGGCGGACTGCGAGATAATTCGCTGAATCAACAATCATTCAATGCCTACAACAAGTGCAAAGTTTCGCCATCACGCCGACTCAAGAATCTGCTGAAACCGCTGCTGGGTCGCGTCTTCAAGTCGAAGGCGCACCAGCCCAAACGCAACTCGTACGTTGCCTCCGCCGAGAAGGAGGCCGAATTCGAGTGGCTCAACAACGAGATGGACAATCGCGCCAACGAGCATCTCGAGCAGCAGCTCATCGAGGAGATTCACATGTGCGACAACGGCGCAGCCATCATTGTTTACAACGAGGACGGCACGCGGCGTCTGGAGTCCGTCGACAAGGAGGACTTCTATGTGCCGGTGCACTTTGCGCGCACCAATGCCGGCACCTTCTTCTGGACGTCCATGCAGCGCGAGACCATCGAACCGTACAACATACAGTGGCACTTTATGGATCGCTGGGCGCAGGCCTAACCGCGGCGAAAGCGCGACACCGCATGGGGCGGACGGCTGCAACTTTTCTTAGGAAAAGCTAAAATGGGTTCTTATTAGAAAGATGAATTGGGAAGCCCGATAAAAGTGCTTCATAACCATTCGACAAAGTTTGGTAACTTCGACTTTGTAGCCGATAAAGGTGGCGGCCTAGGCTGGGAAAGCATAGGAAAGGGAGGAAAAGCGCTACTTTTTCGCATGTGAAAAAGTTTTCAATCTTTTCGAAAAAAAACAGAGAGAACGGCGCAGATTTTTGCAAGTTTTTTGTTATGAAAAAATATTGTTAAAAATTGCCGTAGAGAGTCACAATATGGCTTTTTTTTATTTGTAAATAAGCAAATAATGTAAAATATTTAATAGTAAATAAGAAAAAATTAGGAATAAATAAAACATTACTTTTGCAAACAAAATCACAAATTGGTAAAAATTATTGACTTCAAAAAATTTGTATAGAAAGGTTTTGAACTTTGGACTTTTCAAATGTGAATATTTTGATTAAATTGTATTTAAATTTGTCTCATTTTAACTTGAAAAACATTACAAAACCATACCCATTTTGTTTGAATACTTTGTGCAACACTTTTCTAGTGTCCAAGATGCACAATTAAACACAATCAAACAATTTCTTAGAGTTTATCCAATCGTTTATCGTTTTCTGTTCAGTTGTCTGTTTCATTAACTTTTATGTAAAATCAAAAACAAAAAGTGTCAAACATTCTTCCCACATATCCATAATGAACCCAGATTTGTTTGTTGATCTTTTCTGTAAGAAAATATTGTATTAAATAATTCAATTTTTCCAATTCGAAATTCACAATCAAACTATCTCTTACAATTTATTTCTAATCGTTTTCTAACTTTTATTCAAAAACAAAAATTAAACTGAGCCTCAAAGTGGCAAAGATTTCTCCCACTGTTCCATAGTGAACCCAGATTTGTTTGTTGTTTTTTTCTACAAGAAAATATTGTACTGAATATTTCATTTCTTCCAATTCGTTTTTAACCCCACGACAATTTTCAATCTACAATCCCTTTTTTCACCCTAAGACAACAACAAAACTACATTAAATCTACAATTTCCTGTTCAATTCTAATGACTGGCCGAACCATTCATCTTCATTTTTTTGGTCGCGTCGGTCAGTCATTGTTTGTCGTGGCCAACTTTTTATCTTCGCTTCCTTCTCTGTGGCAATATTCGTACCTGCTTTTTGCCTAAAGCCAAATAGTGCACACAAACAACAACACACATCGTCATAAAATCGTACAAAACATAAATTGGGGTTTTCTTGGAAAATCTCGACACCGCAACTAATCTAACCGTATTTGTTGTAGGTTTGTGTGCATGTTCTGTGTGTTTGTCTGCAGTTTGTTGTCCGAGGGTCTTCACGACAGCCAACACTGCACGAAGCTATCTTTTGGCCACATCTCCCGCCATGTCTGTAGCGCTGATTCAGTGCCACTGCTGGGCTACACTTGTTGCCTTTTGTGCGCACACGTGCACGTCGAATTTTACACTTCATCGTTAGAATTTTTTATTTTTTTGTTTAAGTAGAAAAATGTTGTGCTGTTTGTTTTTAGTGTGCACTATCGGTACGGCGATAAGAACTTGCACTTTTCGGCTGATTGCCGAACTAGGATTTGCTGCAGTTGTTGTTGGCACACAAGTGCAGTCCAAGTGGCAATTTGAGTGTTTATAGCAGAGAATGTTTTGGAATATTTGCATCAGTAATAAAAAAAAAACACTGTTCTGTTTCTTTGCTCGCTGATTTATCGATTCGTGCCTTTAACATTTCTTATGCTTCAAAAGTACTTTGACGACTTCTCCTTCTCTTTAAAATGCTACAAGATCAAATTGAAACAAATAAAAATGGTTTTCTTAATAAAATAAGCAAATGTCAATTGCAATTAGGCACGTAACCTCATGGTACTAAATTATAAAATCAAATACCATGAAAATAGTGCCACATACTCTGACAAGCCTATAGACACTCTCCCTCTCCATCAATCGAAACAATTTAAATTGTTCCAAGAAGTATTTTCCCAGCAATTGAAAACCAACAAACTAACAAATGAAATCAACCGAAAACACGCATTCCATAAAATACTCCCCCCAAGAGTTTTACATGCACTTGAAATCTACTTGAGATCAGCAGAAGCGCACAGGCAGTCTTGGGAGAATTCCAACTAATCCGTGTAGGAGCACTCCCCCACAGAGCAAAGTGAACTGTAGCCACACTTTAATAGAATACAAAAAATTATGTTTGTGCCACAATACCAACAGCGACCAGCTGTACTCCTTTCACACATTACAGGATAAATTACTCGCAGGCTGCGGATTGTGTTAACAGAGATTGATGTCAACAGCGATTTAGGGTCAACAACACTTTCCCCTTTCGCTGCATTGACGACTTTGTGTTTGATGTTTCGTGAGAACTAAAGGCCCTAATCCTCCCCAGCTAGCACCTACAAGTGCACAACAAGTCCTCCACTCAACCATGTGGCAACTGGTCTGACTTGAGCGCATTGGGGTGCGATGATGTACATGAAATCAAAATATTATTTGGCGGTATATTTTGTAGCCAATTGTGTAGGGTTAACCGCATTAGATGTTATGAACATTTGGGGACAAACAACAGCTAAGACCTCAACAAAGCAACAGTCATGTGTTGTAGCATGAAATCTTCAATTAAACCCCAACTATAGTTTAGGCAGCGTGAGAAAATCCCTTTCCTTTTTATTGCTCCTAACAATTAGTTACCTACTGATGGGAATTGCTTTAACTGACTGTCGAAATGTTACAGCAGCAGCAATACAAGAAATTCCCAGCAGTTGCAGTTGGTTTTCTTAACAAATTTTTGAGTATAACAAAATACACCGATTTCCCACCAAACAAACAAATGCACAAAAACGGACGTAGCGGAAGAAAAAGTTAGAAGTGAACGAAAATCAAACAAAAGCAAGTCACTAACGCTGAGTACTAAAGCGGAAATGTCAAATTTTTAAAGGTCTTAAGTTCTTATTAGAGGTTTAGGGAAGATTTTTTAATTTGCCGATTCTTTATTTTTCTGAAGATTACTGCACCAAGGAGAAAAGCTATTTTTAATGGCAATAAAATCACGAAACCAGTATGAAAAGAAACAATATTCTTCTTATTTAGCTTCTTCAGCTTTTCAGTTTAAAATTCTGCTTTTAAAAATGTACTACGCTATAATTTACTACAATTTCTTTTTTTTTAATTATGTCCCCTAAAGTTAGTTCTACAACCAAAGATAAAATAAATTATCGTTATAAATTATCTTTATAATTATATTTATTTGCCTTAACTCTGTCTTCAAAGTTCTGTTTACTTCTTCAGTTTCTCTCTTCAAACTTTTATCTATTATCTCGTTACGCTTCGATCTCCTAACAATTTATTTTTACCGTTTTTCATTAAATTCTGTCTTTTAACCATTCCTTTTTCAGGTATTCCTTCTAAATTTTGGTTCCTAATAAACTTTTCTCAAGCTCCTTCCTTCAAACTGCCATCTTCGATCCATTTGACTTCAACTTCTTCCTGCATACCATTTCTCTTTCAACTTCTGTTATTTGTTCTTAAAAGTTTATCTCCTTCCAATTTCTCCTTCAGCTCCTTTATTCAAACCTCTAACTTCTAACCATTTCTGCTTCAGCTTCTACCTTGCAAACTGCTATTTTCCAACCATTTCTCCATCAGCGTCTTCCGTCAAGCTGTTTCCTCTAACCATTTTTTCGTCAGGTTTTCCTTTGCAAATTGCCATCTTCTAACCATTTCCTCTTCAGCCCCTTTCTTCAAACTTCTAACTTCTAACCATTTCTCCTTTAGCTTTTCTTACGGTTTACTACAATTCTTTTGCCTTACAAT
Source organism: Melieria omissa (assembly GCA_963971225.1). Lineage (NCBI taxonomy): Eukaryota > Metazoa > Arthropoda > Insecta > Diptera > Ulidiidae > Melieria > Melieria omissa. Next base: position 69,774,396 of record OZ020268.1, on the reverse strand, counting down.
TTCTTCTTCAGCTTTTTCTCAGAATTTACTCTTTTCAGTTTTTTCCTTAAAATTTTATCATCTAACCATTTCCTCTATAACGATTTCTTCAATTTTTTTTTCCTCAGAATTAAGTGTTTTCGGTTTCTTTTCTTAAAATTTTATCTTTTAACCATTTCTTCTTGATCTTTTCCCTTACAAACTGCTATCTTCGATCTATTTCTTCGTCATATTCTCCCTTGCAAGCTGCTATCTTCTAACCATTTCTCCATCAACGTCTCCCTTGCAAACGGTTATCTTCTAACGATTTCCTCTTCATTCCCTTTCTTCAAATTGCTTCTGCAAATATTTCCTTTTTCAGCTTTCCTTACTTTTCCCTACATTTCTATTGCCTTACAATTTCTTCTTCGGTTTTTTTCTTCAGAATCTTGTCTTTTCAGTTTTCTTCCTTAAAATTGTTTCATCTAACCATTTCTTCCATACGATTGCTTCAATTTGTTCACTCAAAATTCAGTGTCTTCAGTTTCTTTCCTTAAAATTGAATCTTCTGAACATTTCTCTTAAACTTCCCCTTACAAACTGCTATCTTCGATTCATATCTACGTCATATTATACCTTGCAAGCTGCTATCTTCTAATTATTTCTTCGTCAGCTCCTTTCTTCAAACCATTTCTCCTTCAGCTCCTTCCTTCAAACATCTATCTTCTTACCATTTCTCTTACTTTCCCCTACAATTCTATAGACTTACAATTTCTTCTTCAACTTTTTCATTTTTGTATTTTGTCTTTTCAGTTTCTTTCCTTAAAAATTTTACCGTTTTCTAACCACCAAAATCAATGAAATTAATTAATTAATAAATGTTTTTCAATATCTTCATTCTTATTTAATAACAACCAAAAAAGTTGTAGTTTTCTATAAAATGATTTTATTGTTTTCTTTAAAATTAAACCTAAATAGCCATACACAAATGAACTGAAAACTTATAGCCTACATAATTACACCATAAATTTATTAGGATTTTTATACTAAAATTTAGTTTTTGTTAATTTTGAAAGTCATAACTAAAATTAGAAGTTATTTAAAAAATAAATCGAATTGATTACATTAAACAATTTTATATAAGGCACACTTATGCTCATTGCTTTCTTTCAAATATTCTAATACGGATTCCACAAAATCTTCTAACACTAAAATTCTATGTAACTGAATGATTGCATTCGATTACACATTACATTTTGTATATGTAAATAAAAAAACTTATACAATTATTATGTGTGCACTTGAGTAATGGCAAACAAATTGCAAATGGAAGACTTTAAGGATTTTGTTATTTATATGTCGTTGAGAATGTTTCTCTAATGCTTAAACTAAAATTGCACTTGAAATGTTCTACACAAAAATTAACACAAAGTATTAGAACTGACAAAAATCAACAAAATAAAATTTTAAAAATATAACAACAACAAAATAATATGAGCGCATGTAGTGCACTGTTTGCTGGTTTGGGTCCACTGCAACGCCTCCATTCTTCAGCCACGCGTTCAGCAGACATCACACTGACTTATTGCACACAATCATCAGATATTGCACTTTTCGCAGACTGCCAGCCAACGTCGCCAGCGCGAAGTCACCGCTTCATGGCAGACTTTTGCTGTTGGCTCTTCTGCGTCGATTCAATTCTTCTCGACATCACAACAGCTACATTGCACCTTTCAACATGCCCGGTCCTGCACTCCCACTGCGATCTCCGACTGCGCCGAACCTGTCGGCCGGCCACTAAAGCTTTGTGCCAAACAACAACACGCAACAATAACGAATGCTCTGTGAGCTTTAAAGCTACAACGACGCGATGCTAACGAGGCACCCGGTGAATAGTTGATCACCGGTTCGCGCGTCTAGGCCGCGCTCTTGGTGCCTGTTGGCGTCGAAACCGTTCCATGCCAACCGGTCTGGGGCTCACTCGATACTGACTCTGGCCCGTGCGTGCCGCGGCATTTTATGCGTTTCCGCGCTCCAGCCACGATCCGTTGGGGGAGCTGCGCTCACACATCAACAATCAAACAAACAGACATACATGTCCATGCACAACAACAACAACAACAACAAGACGAATTATAAAACAACAACAAGAGCGAATAATAAACGGCGCACGCTCATCGCACTTATCGCGCACGTCATACACGGACATACATACATACATAGATACATGGGATGCCAATAAAAATGACGTCGTCGAAGCACAGTGAAATGCAATCAAAACCTCTTTGTATGTATGTGTGTGTGTATTTTTGAACATAAACAAAATTCACAATTTGTATAAAAATAAATAAACTACGATCTATAAAAAAATTAAATTAATATATAGCTTGATTTTCCATTACAGTATGTGGCTTCTTGAAAAAAATTCAAAGGCTTATTTTTTACATTTACAGTTGACACGCAATCCACATCGAAACGGATCAAAACATTCACTTTTTCTGAACCACCAAACTAAAATATTGTTTTGTTTGAGTATCGATGTTGTTGGCAATTAAAATTCAGACAAATAAACTTGTCATATAGCACTTTAAGGGGGTCCTCTAGTTTTAAATTTTGAAAAAAATTTTTTTTTTAATTTTATATTTTTATAGTAGGTATAACTATCATAAAAAAGTATACGAACGGATTTTGTCGAATTCGTAAACGTCTCTGAGATACAGAGCCTCAAATCCGTCTCATTCAGTACGTCACGTACACGTTTTTATATCTTTAAACGCGTTTTTCTCGAAAACACATTTTTTTACCATCGCGCCATGAGTCCGTCGACACTAATTGGCCGATTCACTTGATTCTTGTTTTGCTGTATTCAAAACTTTTTGCTCTAGGGGTTGAACTACGGAGATTGCGCTCCATTGACTAGCCGATTTTTGGGAGGAGTTTTTAGAGCAAAAAAGGGCGAATTTCGAAAAAAAAGTTAAAACGATATCACGGGTCGAATTTTGATCAGATCGGGTTCATTATAGGTTATCCCTTAATTGAAGTAATGCTTTTTAAGACACAATTTTTGGATTACATTTCAGATGAACAGGGACAAAGTTAGGATGGCGCGAAAACACCACAAAAAAAACATGGCCATTACTCAGCTGGCGGACCCCAACAGTGTTCGGTTTTATAATTCAATATGTAAAGAATAAATATACGAAGAATTATCTCATTATCGTTTGTAGTTTCTGAAAAAAAATTCCAAAAAAGCATTAAAAAACACCGTTTGTACTAGAGGACCCCCTTAAACACCAACCACGATACCCATCAATTCTACAATTTCCTTTTCATAATTCGAATGGCACAGTTTACTTGGGCGCAAAATTCAGCGATGTAGTTAACTGGATTAACAGCAAAAATAGAGCTTCATGTCAGAGCCCTTCGCTTTCACCACACACAAAATTTTAACCTCATACTTGTACTTTGTACTGTGTGAGTTACTGTACATGAGTGCCATCTCTATACAGGGTCATAGTAAATTCATAATATTCATTCATAATCAAGCTACAGGTTTAAAAAAGTCAACTAGATTCGTAGTCTACGTATAATTCTTATAAATTTCTATGCGAAAACACAAAATAAAAAATTTTGCAAATTGGGGAAAAAAAAATTATTGTAACCCTAACCTTTACCTAAATAAAATTATTTTTTACATTTAAATTAAATTAAAATTTGTGTGTGAACCTTTAAAAAAAAACAAATATACCGAAGTTAGAAGTCATATTTTTTTATTTTTTTAGTTAAAAGTCAATTCTTTCATTAGTTTTGACGCAATCTTGTACAGGATTCTGATTTGATGATTTTCAGAAAAGAGCGTTTGAAGATTTCAAATTTCAACTGTTTGCTTCTGCTTCGAAAAAAACGCAATAGACAAACTTATAGGTAGGATTTCAGAAAAAGGCAGGTGATTTACCCCCTAAAGCGCATCTTATCAACAGCAAAGAATTTGGGATCCTCTATAAACATGCATCATACATATTGTCAGTGGCGCACACAGGATTTAATTTTGGGGGGGGGGTTTTCGTAGATACATTTTGCGGCCATTTCAAAAAATGTTTCTCTATATGTACAGCGGCTCCATCATACCCTTGTCCGCGAAGTTTGTTTAAATCTAAACCAGTTTCATGCAATTCTTTTAGAATTGCATTTGATATTCCTTCGCCAGTTACATTTTCAAGCGGAACGAATTAAAAAAAAAACTTCTTTGACTTGAAGCGAATCAACTGCAAAGTATCTAACGCACAATGACATTTGCTCTACACCAGACACGTCAGTTGATTCATCCGCAAGCACTGAATAATATTTAGCAGAATTTATTTCCGCGACTAGTGCTTTCAGAATTAAACTTTCACAAGAAATAATAATTTCATTTTGAATTCTCCAACTCGTATACATTGCATTTTGATGACTAGAAGCTAGCGAATCTTTAAAATGTTCGTCGTATTTCTGCCTTAACGTAAAAGCTCTCTAAAATTTCCTTCGTTCGTTTCGCTGATGTCTTCTACTCTGCCAAAATCACGATGCCCTCTCAGCGCTAATCCTTGCCTTGCACAAAATAATACCGACTCTATAATTGGTCTTAATTTTTGACGATTTTGCAACACTTGTTGCTTAGCTGTAAAATCGATTTGAAGAGAAACTGGGTCTTGTTGGTTGCTTACAATGTTTGTCGTGGTATGAGCGTTTTCTACGTTATTACGGTGGTAAAGAGCTATGCTCTGAAAAACGTTCGCGAGCCTTTTTCCAATTGCTGAACTTCTCTTTCACTAACTTGCCAAGTTTTTGGTGATTGCCATTCCCACACTCAGATTTGTTTTGAAAAAGCACGCAAAATCTGCAAAACGCGCCATCCACTTCCGCAGAGTAGCATAACCAATTCCACTCATTCAACCACTTATGCTGAAACTTGAGATTTCGAGATCCAGTTGGCGGAAATTCAAACTTTACGGGTGGTACCCAAATGTTTTGCAATATTTGAACTTTCGCTTCATTGCTAAGCGTGTGGTGCACGAAATTGGAAATATCATTTTTGTGCCCGATTTGTATGTGCTGTTCTGTTCTGTTTGATTTAACTGTGGACTCAGCACAACCTAACAATTTCAAGTATTAATTTGAAGTTTAATTATAGTTCTTACTTGTTTACCTAAATTTCCATTTGCAGGATTTTGCCCACATTTGTTGTCTTCTGTTGTAGGAGAAATTTCCGCTGCAATGGTGGACTCAGAACAATCTAAAGAACAATTTTAAACACTGTACATTTTAAATAGATTAAAATATATTCGTTTTCACCTAAAATGTCATTTAATTTTGATTTTTTCTCAAAAAAGCTGGGCAAATTCTTCTGGCGCTTCATTGTGTTTTGAACTTATTTGAAATGTCAGCTGACCGATAGAGACGGACAATGTCAGCTGATAAATAGAGATGGTCAATGACACCTGTTCGATAGAAATCAATGTTGTTTACGTTTGAGGTGAATTGGTCGTAATGGATCTTAACTCTAACTTACTAAAAATATGTAATAAAATCAGCTTTGTAAATATTTCGAAAAATTTGTCTGTGAAGTCATCTTCTGTGAATATACGGCTTCGAACTCAATATATGTAACTTAGAAATTTTGGGGGGGTTTGAACCCCCAAAACCCCCCCTGTGTGCGCCACTGCATATTGTCCATATTAGGACATTCATTTTGTTCGAACGCTTCATATACCTACAAGTTGTTCAAAATATATTCCCTTTAACTCCCTGTGTTGACTTTTCACGCCTTTCTCCCATATTTTATAACAAATTTCTATAATGCAAAATGGTACACTTTAATGTCACATTAAAAGCCATTATTTCTATTAGCAAGTATTCCATAAAAGCAGCACACATTTGCCACATTTCATAGTCACAGTTCTGTCTAAACGTTTGGAGCAACCAGGATACTCCAATGGTAACTAAATAAAAACTATTAGGAAATTTTTGTATTTGATATCGGACTCTCATTCAGATTTCAAACGCCCACGTGATAATCGGTTCGTTGACCTTAGTACTGTTGAACTCAACAACAAGCGAGAATGTTCACGCGAAACGGCCGCAGTTTGTGCACTGTACGTGGAAGGGTGATATTGATTTAATGGAAATGAAGAAAATCGGTGGTAAAATTATTATCCGAGAAAGAGCGAGTAAAACAATTGTGTCGCCACCGAAAGTGTTGTTTAAAAATGATAATCAAGAATTTCAAATTAATGGACTCAGTTGCTCAACAGCGCCAACAAGTAGAGAGCCACACAATTTTGTACCCATTGGGCTTCAACTAAAAAGTAATGTTCCTGGATTTCGAACACCGGTCCTTTATACTAAGCGCAGCGTATGTGCTAAGAAAAAATATCCCAATATAAATTTCTATGTGGTTATCGATAATAAGCCAGAATGTAAGGACTACATGTGCGCACAATGCCTCGAATCAATCAAATCGCCTACGCAGCCTCCATCTCATTACGGCAATCGACACGGCACTTCGAAAAAAAGCAGCGAAACCAAAACGGCAGATACTGCAGCCCTTAAATTTAGCGAAACATTGCCGACCGTAAAGAAATCGAAATGTGAAAGCTCAGAAGAGGGAACAAGTGAGAGAAAAGAAACCGCCGAACAATCGGCTGAGTACAACGACACAAACGAAATACCGATGGCGATGTATCCACAGTCTGACGAATACAGAAGTGGTGAGAGTGGGGATTTTGAAGAACGAACAGTAGACGATGCAAGATTTACCGAACGTCCGCAATATGACAGGTCTTTTGTGAAAATGTCCAAAGTGAATCTTCCGAAGTATCCACAGTCTGATGACGAATTAAATGGTGAGAGTGGGGCTTTAGAAGGAAATGCTTACGAAGATTATTATTCGCAATCTGATGAAGAAAGCAATAGTCAGAGTGAGGTTATAGAAGAACCAATAGTTGACGACACAAAAGTAACAGAACATACACAAAATGACAGGCCTTATGCCCAGTGTTTCGAAAAGATTATGCCGAAATATCCGCAGTATGGGGTTGAGGAAAGTCGGAGTAGGCTTTTAGACAAACAAACAATTGACGAACTACGAAATGTCAACACATACAACAGGCCTCATATACAACAGTGTTTTGAAAGGAATGAGCCGAACTATTCCCACCATTCACAGTCTGATGATGATTACGTCGACAGCGTAGGAATAACCCAAGAACCGCAATATAACTGGACATACATGGAGCATTTTGAAAGGGATCTTTCGAAGCAACTACAGTCTGATGAAGAACGAAGTAATGAGAGTCGGGTTTTAGAAGAACCAACTGTTTTTTACGGAAGAAAAACTGAACAACCACCGCACGACAGATTATATGTCGATTTCATTGATAAAATCCGTTCAAAGTATCCAGTGTCTGAAAAAAGAAAGAATGGTGACAGCGGGGATTCAGATGAACATACAGTTAGAAGCGTAAAAACCAAACAACCACAACATAACAGGCCTAACTTGGAGCGTCTTGAAAAGGATCTACCGAAATACCAACAGCCTGATGAAGAAGGCGATGGTGAGAGTGGAGTTTTCAACGAAATAACAGTAGAGGATATAAGAAGTGCAGAATACACACCACACCACAGGCTTTACGTGAAAAGTTTTGGTAAGTATCAACTGAAGTATCCAGAATCTAATGAAGAGATAAATGGTGAGAGTAGGGTTTTAGAAGGTCGAACAGATAACTACACAAGAAAAATAGAACAACTACCATTTGTCAGTCTTTACAAGAAACGTTTTAATGAGGCTCTGCCAAAGTACCCGCAGACGAGTGAAAACGAAAATGGTGACAGTGAGAACTTAGACGAAATAAATACTTACGTTATAAGAACCAATAAAAGACCAAATGATAGGCCTATTATGAAGCATTCTGAAAAGAATCTTCCGAAGAAACCCTGGTCCGGAGAAAAAATTAGGGGTGACAGTAAAGTACTAGAAGAGCGACCGGTTGGCAATATTTCTATATTGAAACAACCACCACACTACAGGCATCCACAGTCTGGAAAACAAGGAAATGGAGAGAGTGAAGTGCCAGTAGAAGGAAAAGTCTGCAAAAAAGTTACGACGATTTTACCACTGCACTACTGCCTACAAGAAAAACGAGTTTACAAAATAACAGCGATGAAACAAACAACACAAGTTATACCTCCAAATTCTGATAGCGATGGGAATGGTGATAGCGAGTATGTACAACGACGAAGTCCACACTCGGCAGAACTTGGCTATGGTGAAAGTGAAGAAATAGAAGAAGCAAGAGTGTACGAATCAACTGCGACGAAACAACCACCACAAGTTAGACCTCCAAAATCCACAGAAGAGGAAAATGGTGAGAGCGGAGACGTCGAAAAACGACAAATTGAAGACAATAAGCAACAAAAGCCATCACACTACAGACCTTATGGTAAACATTCGGGTAAGTTTTAGACGAAACGTCCACACTCGGCAGAAGTTGGCTATGGTGAAAGTGGGGAAATAAAAGAAGCAAAAGTTTACGAATCAATTGAGATGAAAAAACCACCACAAGTGAGACCTCCAAAGTCTGCGGAAGAGGAACACGGTGCGAGCGGGGATGTTGAACAACGACAAATTGAAGACGATGAGCCACAAAAACCATCACACTACAGGCCATATGCTCAACATCCTGACAAGTGCAAAACGAAACATCGACAGTCGGAAGACAAAACACATTGGGACAGTGGGGACATAGGGAAACGAATAGTTAGCCACACGAAAAAACCTAGACATTCACCACATGACAAGGCTTCACAGTCCGCTGAAGAAGAAAATGGGGAAAATAGGGAAATACAAGAAGGAACAGTCAGGAAAGAAATAACGACAACACAACCACCACACATCAGACATCCCAAATCTGAAGAAGAAGGAAATGGTGAGAGCGTGTATGTGCAACGACGACGTCCACACTCGGCAGAGCTTGGCTATGGTGAAAGTGGGGAAATAAAAGAAGCAAGAGTGTACGAATCAACTGCGACCAAAAACCCACCAGAAGTAAGACCTCCAAAGTCTACGGAAGAGGAACATGGTGAGAGCGGGGATGTTGCAGGACGACAAATTGAAGACGATGAGCCACGAAAACCATCACACTACAGGCTATATGCTAAATATCCAGACAAGGCCAAACCGAAACATCGACAGTCGGAAGACAAAACACATTGGGACAGTGGGGACTTAGGGAAACGAATAGTTAGCCACATGAAAAGAACAAGACATCCACCACATGACAAGGCTTCACAGTCCGCCGAAGATGAAAATGGGGAAAGTAGGGAAGTAGAAGAAGGAACAGTGAGGACAGTTCTAACGACAAAACAACCACCACACGTCCGACATCCAAAATCTGAAGAAGAAGTAAATGGTGAGAGCGTGTATGTGCAACGACGAAGTCCACACTCGACAGAGCTTGGCTACGGTGAAAGTGGAGAGATAAAAGAAGAAAGAGTTTACGAATCAATTTCAATAAAAAAACCACCACACGTTAGACCTCCAAAGTCTACGGAAGAGGAACATGGTGGGAGCGGGGACGTTGAAGAACGACAAATTGAAGACGAGACGCCACGAAAACCATCACACTACAGGCCATATGCTAAACATCCTGACAAGTCCAAAACGAAACATCGACAGTCGGATGACAAAACACATTGGGACAGTGGGGACTTAGGGAAACGAATAGTTAGCCACATGAAAAGCACAAGTCATCCACCACATGACAAGATTTCACAGTCTGCCGAAGATGAAAATGGGGAAAGTAGGGAAGTAGAAGAAGGAACAGTCAGGACAGTACTAACGACAAAGCAACCACCACACCTCAGACATCCAAAGTCTGAAGAAGAAGGAACTGGTGAGAGCGTGTATGTGAAACGACGACGTCCACACTCGGCAGTGCTGCGTTATGGCGACAGTGGGGAAGTAAAAGAAGCAAGAGTTTACAAATCGATAGCTACGAAAAAACAACCACAAGTTAGACCTCCAAAGTCTACGGAAGAGGAACATGGTGAGAGCGGGGATTTCGAAGAACGACAAATTGATGACGAGAAGCCACGAAAACCGTCACACTACAGGCCATATGCTAAACATCCTGACAAGTCCAAAACGAAACATCGACAGTCGGAAGACAAAACACATTGGGACAGGGGAGACTTAGGGAAACGAATAGTAAGCCACATGAAAAGAACAAGACATCCACCATATGAAAAGGCTTCACAGTCCGCCGAAGATGAAAATGGGGAAAGTAGGGAAGTAGAAGAAGGAAAGGTCAGGAAAGTAGTAACGACAAAACAATCACCACTCATCAGACATCCAGACTCTGAAGAAGAAGGAAATGGTGAGAGCGTGTATGTGCAACGACGACGTCCACATTCGGCAGAGCTTGGCTATGGTGAAAGTGGGGAAGTAAAAGAAGCAAGAGTTTACGAATCAATTGCGACAAAAAAACCATCACAAAGACCTCCAAAGTGTACGGAAGAGGAGCATGGTGAGAGCGGGGATGTTGAAGAACGACAAATTGAAGACGAGACGCCACGAAAACCATCACACTACAGGCCATATGCTCAACATCCTGACAAGTCCAAAACGAAACATCGACAGTCGGAAGACAAAACACATTGGGACAGTGGGCACATAGGGAAACGAATAGTTAGCCACACGAAAAGAACAAGACATCCACCACATGATATAGCTTCACAGTCCGGCGAAGATGAAAATGGGGAAAGTAGGGAAGTAGAAGAAGGAACAGTGAGGACAGTTCTAACGACAAAACAACCACCACACCTCCGACATCCGAAATCTGAAAAAGAAGGAAATGGTGAGAGCGTGTATGTGAAACGACGACGTCCACACTCGGCAGAGCTTGGCTATGGTGAAAGTGGGGAAAAAGAAGAAACAAGAGTTTACGAATCAATTGCGACGAAAAAACCACCACAAGTTAGACCTCCAAAGTCTACGGAGGAGGAACATGGTGAGGGCGGGGATTTCGAAGAACGACAAATTGAAGACGATGAGCCACAAAAACCATCACACTACAGCCCATATGCTAAGCATCCTGACAAGCCCAAACTGAAACATCAACAGTCGGATGACAAAACACATTGGGACAGTGGGAACTTAGGGAAACGAATAGTAAGCCACATGAAAAGAACAAGACATCCACCACATGACAAGGCTTCACAGCCTGCCGAAGATGAAAATGGGGAAAGTAGGGAAGTAGAAGGAGGAACAGTCAGGAAAGTAGTAACGACAAAACAACCACCACACGTTAGACATCCAAAATCTGAAGAAGAAGGAAATGGTGAGAGCGTGTATGTGAAACGACGACGTCCACACTCGGCAGAGCTTGGCTATGGTGAAAGTGGGGAAAAAGAAGAAACAAGAGTTTACGAATCAATTGCGACGAAAAAACCACCACAAGTTAGACCTCCAAAGTCTACGGAGGAGGAACATGGTGAGGGCGGGGATTTCGAAGAACGACAAATTGAAGACGATGAGCCACGAAAAGCATCACACTACAGGCTATATGCTAAATATCCAGACAAGGCCAAACCGAAACATCGACAGTCGGAAGACAAAACACATTGGGACAGTGGGGGCTTAGGGAAGCGAACAGTTAGCCACATGAAAAGAACAAGACATCCACCACATGACAAGGCTTCAAAATCCGCCGAAGAAGAAAATGGGGAAAGTAGGGAGATAGAAGAAGGAACAGTCAGGAAATTAGTAATGACAAAACAACCACACGTCAGTCATCCGAAATCTGAAGAAAACGGAAATGGTGAAAGCGAGAATGTACAGGGACGATCGTTAGAAGACGTAAGAACTGGTAAACTACCACACTACAGGCAACCAATTTCTGAAGAAGAAGGAAATTGTGAGGGCGGGGATGTGGAAGAACTACAATGTGAAGACGAAAAGTCAATAAAATCACCACATCACAGGCCATATACTAAACATAATAATAATAATAATTGATTGGCACGACAGCCCGCTTACGCGAGACTAAGGCCTAGCTTCCCGCAACCACCCGTGTTGTGCGTGTGAATTTTGTACGCGGGTGGAAGGGACCTACAGTTTTATGCCGGTTCCGAACGGCAGGTTGGGAGCTTTTTCATAGGCAATTTTTGCTCTCAGAGGTTTGCCATTTCCAGCTGAGAGGACAGCCACCGAAAGAGAAAACGAGTTTCCCGTTATTTTTTTTAGGTGTTACTACATGCAGAATTCGATCTTGCGTCGCTCTGCATGCGACTCGTTGGACCGCGCACTAACCAACTGAGCCACGTCGGCTGCTAAACATAATATTTCTAAAAAGAAGCATCCACTCACTGAAGAAAAAGTAGTTAGTGAAACCGCTGCCTTAGAAGAACGAATAATAAGAATTATAGAAAAAATGAAACGGCCACCGCCAAACATGCCTTCACAGTTTAAACTACAAAGAAATGTTGGGAATCGGGATTCTTATGAAGCATTTGTCGAAACAAGAAAGCCTTTTGACAGGGGTGTTTCAAAGTATGCACAATCTGAAGAGCAAGTAAATGGTGCGAGTGTCGTTTTAAAAGAACGCAAAGTTTATGACGTGGGGAAAATAAAACGCCCACCGCAAGACGTATCCCACTTGGAGCGTTTCGATAAGTAACTTTTGAATTATTCTCAATCTGGCAAAGCTGAAAAGTATGACTTTGAGTTTGCTCAGAAAAACAACAACAACAACCATTACTATCTTATGTGCGTATTTTTGGTGAGGAACTGCCAAGGTATTTACTGTCAAATGCAGAGGGAAATTCTAACCGAGGGGTTTCAAAAAAAGAAACAGTTCATAACGTAAAGCAAATGAAACAATCGTTACAGGATAGGCGTTCTTATTCTGGAAAAGAGATGAATGTTGAGACTGTGGACTTGGAAGAACGAAAAATTGACGACACTAGAAAAATCAGACATTCACTGCAGGACTTGCCTTACGTGCAGAATGTTAAAAATTATCATCTGAAATATCCACAGTATGAGCGAAAAAGAACCACTGACAGTGTAGGCTTACAAGAACGAAAAGTTATCGTTGAAAGAAACATAGAACTACTACCTCACGTTAACAATAACAATTTTAACAATAATCATTCAAATATCCATCATTCAAAATATCCACTGTCCGAAGAAGAAGCCAAATACGAGAGTGTAAATTTAAAAGGCGCAAACGATAGAGTAGAAACAAAGCCCGAAAAGATTTATGTAACACATCTTGACAATGATTTTACAAAATCCCTGCCATCTGCAGGAGAAGGGAATGGTTGGAGTGGTGATTTAGAAGAACGAACAGTTGAAGACGTTCAGAGTTTTGAAGATGATCTTCCGAAGTATCCACTGTCCGAAGAGGAAGCGAATGGTGAGAATGTGGTTTTACAAAAACGAATAGTTGACGGCAAAAGAATAATGGAACATACACCACAACGCGGCCCTCATATCGAGTATCTTGATGAAAATCTATCGAAAGATCCACAGGCTGAAGAAGTTGATGATGAGTGGATGATTCCAGAAGAACGAAAACTTGATGGAAAGAGAATAGAATCAGTTCCACGTGACGTGACGTGGTATTTAGAAGAACAGTTTGAAACGGAAGGAGATAAAGACAGTCGGATTTTAGAAGAACGAACAGGTGACAACGTAGAAAGTGGTAGAATGGTTATAAGTGGAAGCAGTTCCAAAATTAGGCAGGCACCTTCTACTAAACAATCTGATGTGGAGGAAGATTATAAGGAGTTGGTTGTGGAACCACTAGCTCAAGACATAAGCGCCAGCATTATAGACAATAGTAACCTCGAAAACATACTGCAGGAAAAACCTTTAGCTAAAATTATTTACAAAGACCTAGCAAAGTGTGAGCAACCTGATAACACTGGGAACAGCAATTTAAGAGAATTAACCCCTAATTATTATGAAAATAAAGAGAAATCGCGGAAAAATGACACTAGTTTGAAAGAAATACGTTTAGATAAGAATCAGAAATCAAATCATAAAATGTGTAAAGGCGCATTACATGCGGACAAAGGGAAACTTCAAAGAAATAATAACGTTAGTGAATTGAATACGAGTACGACCCAAAAACCAAACAATTCTACGAACACAGATCGAATTCGGACAGACCAATCGCCACTCTCGCTTACTAATATAATTAGCAATGAAAAAAGAAGACGAAAAAACAGAGGACCAATTCAGTCTGGCAACATGCAAAAATCGTCGAGTCAAATAACGCCTGAAATATTAAATGAAGAAAGTACCAGGCAGAAAATTCCCACGGACAAGCTAAAACCTCCTCAATCGAATGAACGCTTAACAGGAAAACAAGATATAAAAAGCAAGTTGCTAGAAAAGATTAGAAGCAGTGCACTGACTCTGGAATCAAGTAATGAATTAATCACGAAAAAGTCATACATCAACAAGTCGAAACCCTCGCAGCTTGTAAAAAATTGCCATGGACAAAGAGGTAGAGGGTTGGAACGAATAGATGCCATGCCACAACCATATAGCAACGATATTTCGGAAAACAACCAAAAACCAAAACCCACCGAAAAGAAATACAAATTAAAAACAAATGCCTGCTCGGCAGAAATTGAAACAGCATCATCCGCTCCCTTTTTTCGGCCATGGCCAAATTGTTCATAACTCAAACTCACCAACTCGGGGAAAAAGAGATCTCGTAACACTTTGTCTAGGAGAGGTACGTACACGCGATGGTGAAAAAATGGCAAAAGTATTTATTTTCATGATCTTTTATCTGCAGATCTGAGCAACAGGCATGAAGAATTCGAATCGCAAAATCTAGCAAAATCAATCATTTACGACAGTAAAACTACGGCAGAACGGAAAGTTCCTGTTAAGCACGAATTATATAAAAGTTCCATAAAAACTTCAAACAGTAAGGAGAGTGATGACTATTATCTTTCAGCCGAGAATACCAGATCAGAAAACGATCGTTATATAATGATGAGTTCAACAGGATTAATCGTAAGGCCAAATCGGAACTCAAGAAAACTATTAGGCAAGAATGGAAAACAAGACGGTTTCAAAAATACAAGACACACTCGTGGTAAAAGCCAAACACTTCCAACAGAGGTCGGCAAACACGTACGAAAACCAAAGACGGTAAAAAGATTGTCGAAACCCCTAACTCTTGACCCAAGTGCTTCTCCAGCGCTTTTCGAATACAAGAGTCCACGCAAAGTATGGAAAGGTTATAACGAACGAACTTCCACAGTCTAATTGTAGAAATCAAGTTATTCGTAAAGGAAAACACCCCACACACGAAAATTAGTTTGCGATGGACCAAGTACTCTGATCTTTTTGAAAGTAATAGAAAGAAACGTGTTATAGAAATCAGAAAATATATTATTCGAATAAAATTTACAAATAACAATTGTATAAATAAAAATGCAAAGCAACAACTTTAAAAAACATGAAAGATTGTCATTTTTTATTAGTAAAATGTATGCCTCAATATTCACAGTGGAGTTCAATCAGTAGCAATATTTATCGAAAATACGATCCCTCCCACTGACTCAAGCTAGAAGCCAGGAATATGAATAAAAATCATACGTAACACGCGGCAAGTAAACCGGAAGTATTTTTCGGAATTGAGTTGCATACACTCACCAGAAATTTGTGATCAAATAGTAAGGGAGAGGGCTGGGGTGTGAACCGGGTTTTGTTTTTTGGCTCTAACTTTTCACCGAATAAAGATATCGAAAAATCGAAGATACCGTTGGAAAGGTAAATATAAAGCGTAAATTTGTTATGAAGACAGATTACCGTTTTGATTAACATTTAACTCTCTACGTCCAATTTTCTAAGGACGTGATTTTTTGCTTTTCAAAAAAAGTGGCTGGGTTGTGAACCATCTGGAAAATCCCTATTAAAGTCAGAAAATACGAAGGAAACACCCATAATTTTTAAGTAAGTTGAGAATTTATTTAATCAGGAGGCCTCAAGAGGTGAAAAAAGTTATAATGACGCCACTTAGGCCAAAAATTCGCAATGAATGAAAGTGCTCAATTTTTTGAATTTTCATCCTAATCGGTGTCGCAATGTTTGCTTGTGAAATACGAATGCGTTCTCGCATTTGCCCACTTCAAGTGAACTCAAGGAAATCGAGTGAAATTACATAAAATTACTTTATTTTAATATATCCATCCATATTTGACAGTGTTAGAACAAATGTAGTACGAAAAACAGGTGGTTCATAACCCAGCCACCTCAGGGGTTCACAGCCCAACCACGATGCCATTTTGGAAACTTTAAAATAAATGAGACTTCCAATCATAATTCGATATAAACAAATATTGCATCGTTAAATAGAATCAAAACACTAACTAAACATGTATTACACAGACCTTTTTGCAATAAGCCCAGTCACTTGGATAGCACTTAAAAAAAAAACAAACAAGTTTTCGCAGTCGATTTTCAAACACGATGTCTTTCAAACTCGATTGCTGCCACAAGCAATACGTGTTTGTACTTCGGTGTAACCACAAAATCAGAGTCATATCATAAGACAAACTTGACAGTTGAAAGATTGGCGATATGTCAATTAGGGAAAGAAAAAACGGTAATGGTTCACAACCCAGCCTGGTTCACAACCCAGCCCTCTCCCTTAAATCACAAGGAACGAATATTCAGATACAAGTTCCACAAGTTCTCCAAACATATAAATGCGACAGAACGAATATTGTTAGAAATTACATAGGCTGTGGCCGAAAACCTCTTAAGTCTAATCAGAATCATTCTACAAATAACACATGTCGATTACTTACCGCCATTAACTCCGACAAAATTATTTTGATGGCCCAATTTCAGGCTCCATAACTACTATAAATCCGACTAATGAAAGGGGCTCTCGGAAACTGCTTACATCAGCTACAGCAAAGGACACAAATAAGAGACAAATCGTTGTAATAAAATCAACTGAACAAAGCAAAGTAAGTGGAAAGTCGAGCCGTGTGGTCAATGATGAAGAAGTATCCAAAAATATCACCAACACTACTCCAATTTTTGATGCGCACTCTCCGAATCTGCCTACACCTAGCACGGTGTCGCCAAATGATGCCAAAAAAACACAAGTCACGGATAAAACAGAAGCGGAACCTCTTGAATATAACACAGAAGATGCGGTAAGTTATGGGACGAGCCTTTTCAATCACGAAGAAAATAGCACACAAATCGTGCATACAATAGCAGCGGAGCGTCTTGTATATAACACAGTAGAAGAGGCAAGTGCAGAGAGGAGCCATATTCTTAATTATGAAAACATTTCTCCGAATATCACCGACATTACTGCAATATCAAATGCTCGCCTATCGGTTACGCCTAGACCAACCAAGGCTTCACAAGACGAAGAAAATAAGACACAAATCATAAATATGAAACCATTGGAGCCTCTTGAAGATAACACAGAAGATGTGGCAAGTATAGAGACGAGCCCTATTCTCAACTATGAACACATTCCTCTTGACATCAGCGACACCACTCTAATCTCTAATGTGCACCCTTCGGATCTTCGTACACCAACCACGGTGTCGCAAGACGACGAAAATCAAACACCAATCGTGGATAGAATACCAGCGGAGTTTCTTGAAGACAACACAGAAGAAGAGACCAGTGTAGAGACGAGCCCTGTTTTTAATTATGAAAACATTTCTCTTGATATCACCGACACAACTCCAATCTTTAAGGTGCGCCCTACGGATCTGCCTAAACCAACCACGGTTTCGCAAGACGAAGAGAATAAGACACAAATAATAGATGGGAAACCATTGGCGCATCTTCAAGATAACACAGAAAAAGAGGCAAGCGTTGAGATGAGCCCTATTCTCTACCATGAAAAGATTTCTCCTGATATCGCCGACACAACTCCATTTTTTTATGTGCGCCCTTCGAATCTGCCTACACCAACCAAGTTTTCACAAGACGAAGAAAATAAGACAGAAATCATAGATAGGAAACCCTTGAAGCCTCTTGAAGGTAACACAAACGAAGAGGCCAGTGAAAAGGCGAGCTCTATTTTCAACTATGAACACATTTCTCCAGATATCAGCGACACAACCCCAATCTTCAATGTGCCCCCTTCGAATCTTCATCGACCAGCCTCGGTGCCGCTCGGCGACAAAAATCAAACACCAATCGTTGATAGAAAACCAGAGGAGTTTCTTGAAGATAACACAGAAGAAGAGGCAAGTGCAGAGAGGAGCCATATTCTTAATTATGAAAACATTTCTTCTAATATCACCGACATTACTCCGATACCAAATGCTCGCCTATCAGATCTGCCTACACCGACCACGGTTTCGCAACACGAAGAAAATAAGATACAAATCACAGATAGGAAACCATTGCAGCATCTTGAAGGTAACAGAGAAGAAGAGGCCAGTGTAGAGGCGAGCTCTATTCTCAACTATGAACACATTTCTCCAGATATCAGCGACGCAACCCCAATCTTTGATGTGCGCTCTTCGGATCTTCCTAGACCAGCCTTGGTGCCACTCGGCGACGAAAGTCAAACGCTAATCGTTGATAGAAAGCCAGTGGAGATTCTTGAAGATAACACAGTAGAAGTGGCAAGTGCAGAGAAGAGCCCTATTCTTAATTATGAAAACATTTCTTCTACTATCACCGACATTACTCCGATACCAAATGCTCGCCTATCGGATCTGCCTAAACCAACCACGGTTTCACAAGACGAAGAAAATAAGACAAATATCATAGATAGGAAACCAGCGGAGCCTTTTCAAGATAACGCAGAAGAAGCGCGAAGTGTAAAGACAAGTAATATTCTCAACCATGAAAGCATTTCTCCTGATACTACTGACACAGCTCCAGTTTTTAATGTGCGCCCTTCGGATCTGCCTACACCAACCACGGTTTCGCTACACGAGGAAAATAAGACACAAATAATAGATAGGAAACCATTGGAGCCTCTTAAAGATAACACAGAAGAAGAGCCAAGGGTAGAGATGAGCCCTGTTCTCTACCATGAAATGATTTCTCCTGATATCCACGACACAACTCCAGTTTTTAATGTTTGCTCTTCGGATCACGATACACCAACCACTTTGTCGCTAGACTACGAAAATTGGACACAAATCATTGACAAAAAATCAGCTGATTTTTTTCCTTATATTGGAAAAGATGGCAGTGGCGTGTCGAGCTCTGCAGCCAATGACGAAGAAGTGTTCCAAAACATCACCAACAAAACTCCAATCTTCGATGCTCGTTCTCGGGGTTTGCTTACATCAACCACATTGTTTCCAGCCAGGAAAAATAAAACACAAATCGTTTACTCAGCTAAGTCTAAGTATAAATACAATGAGGGGGACGATGTAACTGACGAGTTTGGCATTATTTTTTATGACGATATCAAGTCTCCCGTCTCCAATTCTGACAAAATATCAAATGAAATTTCTGTTAAAGATGAAGGATCAAACATGCAACCTGTTCAAAATCTTCCGTTTGGTAGAGTGGTTGATATTCTGAGTTTTCCTAGTGGAAACTTTAATGTAATTGGCGACAGTTTCTTTGAAAACAAAACTGCCAATGAGTCTAAGAAACTTACGTCGGATGAGATTCTGGCAGCATACGCTAAAAATAAATCTGATCAAATTCATTCTGACGGCGACCCAGATGGCACATCGAGTGTAGCTCATCCGAATGAGAAGACTTATACAGATTATGACATTCACGAGTTCAAATCAAAAATTTCCGGTGACGATAAGTTGAAGCTTCAACTTCCAGAGGGATATAATCAAAATATGGCACCACTTATATCGCCAAGTAAAAATAATAATAATTGCCACATTTCACTTGAATACGAAGAAACCATCCTTGGAAGTGATTTTCATGATCAGTTGGGTTTAATATTTTCTAGTGCAAATTATAGTACAGGTAACATTGTAAAGAACCTACCTAAATCAATTAAAAGTTCCATAGAAACTGTAAAAAGAAAGTCGTATGAAGAGTCGCCTTCTAACGAAGAAAGTGATATCTCGGCAGTTCAAGAGCCGAACATGGACCAAAATGATGAAGATATATTACCGACCTCAAAGTCATCAAATTTAATTTTCCCGACTCGAAGTAGAAATGATCAAAAATGATCATTATTGTCAAGTGCAAATGTCAACATTTAGTCGAAACTGATGTGGATCACGATAGTCATTGCGGCATGTCATTCGACTTTAACGCCGACGCATCCAAAAGTGATGATGAGAGCCGAGCTTAACATCTCCTGGGAAAGATTATATTCGAGATTACATCGTTAGGAAACAACCAACTGCATCAATGGAAAATATTGAAAGAGAATCACATAAACACTCAGGTATATCTGAGTCCAATGAAGAGATTTACAATGATAGTATTTTCGCCGACAACTGGAAATCCGAACATACCAACCGCGCGATTCAAAAGCCGAGTATAGATTTAAATAAATTGCTAATTCGCTTGATTGCGAACTTGAAAACTAACTGATCGGTGAAGATTAAGTCTGTTAAAGCTTATATCGTTGGAAAACAACCAACAGAGCCTACAAATATTTAAACCAGGAGTGCAACATAAAAATAAAATACATTGTGATCCCAGCCGGCAATCCTAACATAAAACAAATAAATAAAGCAAATAAAGCCAAGAGGTGTGTATATAAAAATATTACCAAGGTATATGGCAAAGTATGTTTTCAAATGAAAATGATAATCATTTACAAAACAAAAAAAACATCGATCTTTCCAAATAAAAGATTAAAATATTAAGGGGATGTTGAGCCAGTTGGAGCTAAAATGTCGAAAAGTGCGTGAAGCTTACTTTAAGCATTTGTTAACATTATATATAAATACGTATACTCAGTGGCGCACGCAGAATTTAATTTCGGAGGCTTATTTAAACATTTTGAGCCTAATACTATTTGTCAACTACAATTTTATAACAGATATTTTGGAAGATTTGAACCCCTTAAATTTCGTCTTGCGTGCGCCACTGTGTATACTACATAATAAATTTTTAATTCTAAATAAATTTCTTATGATTTATAACTATTGTGCAACACATATAGAAACTTAACTAATTGAAAACAGTTACCAAAAATGTATATGTTATTATATTTATCATTGTAATCTATATTTAAAGATACTTATTTGTCTATTTATTTCTAAATAAATATCTTATATAAAACAAAAAACATTTTTATGAAATATATTACTGAATATGAAACGTATTACCGAAACTTTCAAGTAAACAAAATTTATTCTGGCAATGCTGTCTATGCAGTCGAACCGAGCGCCGGCTTTAACTGAAACTTGGACTATCATGAAGCTAATATATAGTTCTATGAATGCTGCGAGGAGCCAATAAAACATATTTCGCTAAGCCAGCGAAGTGCACCAACCATTACCAGTAAAGAAAATACAAAAAGACAACAAGTTTGTGCTTACATTACTCTTTTCAGATATTTTTAAGTGCTGCTACATTCTCCCAGCGTTTTGCAACCTAGAGAGATATTAAAAGAATCATTTTCACATTCATACTTGGAGTTACACGCAGCCTTACCTTACGCCGAGAATATAATCGATGCTGAAGTCCGTATCGGTGGTCCGTTATTACCGTTATTATTATAAAATTAAATCCACACTAAATTCAAAACTGACATTCACCTAAAGTTTCAGATAATGCACTATTGGCTTTTCATTCGTTTTGGTTATCTACACCCTCCAGGCCGCGCAGTGTTGCATTAGATGGCAGTTTATATAACTACGACAGTGTATTCGCTAAGCTTGCCCGTTAATTTATTGCCATTGTATAATATATGTATTTTTCATCATCACTATGATTTTGCAATGAACTATAAATTCTCTAAGAAAAAACTAAATAATTAATTCCCACAATGCACACAACCACAATGTGGTCGCACATTGTGTCTATCGCAAATGCTTCGATATTGAACATTTTTTTCATTAGCACGACAACACTGAACGGTGAAAACGTCAATTTCTGTTGTTCATTGCATCCAAAACAGTTTGCTGGAGCAGCCGCCGCCTTTTGTTAATATTTGAACGTTGTGCTCCACGCGTGGTCAGTATTAAATCGTAGCAGAGCAGAAGGGTGGACTAATTTCCCCAGTGCAGCATCAGCATTTTATGCGGCAGCCAACAAAAAACGCGCTTACTGTGTGATCGGTGTGATTCTGAAAAATAGAGACATTTGCAGCGAAACACTGGAAAATTCCACTGTCAGCTGAAAGTTGTTTGTGCATTTTGTTTGGGTGCTTGGGAGCTGTCAGGAGACTTGTGGATTTTCTCCTTCGGGACCAGCATGTCGCAGCACGAGTTGATAGCTAGCCGTGGAGTTGGGGCGGCCAGAGCGGCACCAGCCTATTGCGATTGCAAGTTCCCCCAAAGTGTCCTGTTGACCACATACAAAGGCCACATTCCGGATCTGGTGGAGTGCCGTTGCGGCGAAGATGAGGACACACACTGTCTGCAATGGCAGTGGCAAAAAAGCGAAACCACAGACACGCTAATTGTCGGCCCCGACATCACCTTTCATCCCACCTACAGTCAGGGCACAGCAATTGTGCGGGGCGAGCAGCCGCTCAAAGCGGGCTTTGTGCATTTCTGGGAGATGCGAGTCATTACCTCGCTCGCTGGCACCGATGTGGTACGTAACGATTGATTCATTTACGCATTAAGAGTCTACAAAATTGTACAGGTTGTTCAATTGATTTGGAAATGTTTTTTGGTTGCTGCTAATCACAGAAGAGGCAAAGGAGCTGCTTGCATTTTACTTAGGGAAAACAAGTAATAATGGAATTTTCAGTTAATTTGCTGGTCGAAGTCGGCGAGCACTTGCGCACAGAAATGTGTTTTTAAAATGGCCCGAAAACGCGAAACTTGAACAAAAAAGCTGCTCAAATTAAGTTGGGCCAAAATAACAATATATTTTACTTGCCCAAATAACCAGATGCATTGCAGCTAACACCTTAAGGCCAGTAAGATTGTTGGTCTGCCAGAGCTTTTAGACAAATTTATTTTAGAAATACCCATCAAAATAACTTGGCAAATCTGGTAGCAATTAGGAAACTGAAAAAGCTATCTAAAGTAAAGTGAAAACATTAAAAAATCTTTGACAGAAATGTTTATGAAAAATATTGTGCTGATAATTTCCACTGATTTGACCCTGAAGCGAACCTGTTTAACTTCTAGAGCACAACAAAATGTTTATGCGCTCGGAACCTACCGGCTGCAGCGTACCCACATACAATAAAAACAGCGATAAGCAACCACACACAAATTTATGCCAACTGAACTTATTTTTATGCGCTTATCGGACTCAAAGAAAAGTGGGCTACTTGATGTAGATGCGTAAATCTTTAAACATTTCAAGGTATTTTTGGAGTGTACATTGCATTATTGATGGGTCCACCCGAAAGATAATTTCTTTAGTGTCTAGACCACATATCCCTTGAATGTCCTCTTCCATTGTAATAGGTTTTTTTGAATTTTTGCTGAAATGCAGATCAAAAGAGACCTGCATGCCACAGAATAGAACAGAATCTTTACCCTTTGGGATAGTTTTGCTGATTTCTGAATAAGTAGGGTCTGTGCTGCATTGCTTAACTTATTAACAGACCCAGTAAATATCCAGCTCTTTCTGTCAATATCAACAACAAATGTGCAACTTGCAGTTAATAAAAAAACAATAATAAAAAACACAACTAACATAGCACACAAAATATTTATTTATGCTGTGCTGAGCGCTGTTCGAAAATTTTCCGCTTCACTTTGATCGAGTTCTTTGGCTTTCTTTGTGATCTTTGGCTATTTTTACGCTTGCAGCAGCTTAATGAACATGTTTATATACATATGTATGCATTTATGTTTGTAAGATACTCTCACTTCATGCTCGCCGCAGAGGCCGTCATGCGGCATAGTAACTGTCTGGCGCATTATCATGCGTCATGTCTGTGACTGATAAGCTGACAGAGTCTTTCCACCCGCAATTAAACATGCATTCAGAGCGAGTTCTTTGACTTTGGCAGTTTTTGTAAACTTACCACGCACACATTTCCACTGCACCGCCAGTAAAGTCAGTCAGTCAAAGGTCTCATATTTCTGCTTATTTTTGTTTTCTTTTTTTCTTTGAGGATTTCTTCATAAACAATATATATGTATGTCCACATACATATATTATTAGTTAATTAAAAAGTCAATAGTCACCGCCATATGGCTGTGTAAAGATTTCGGTGACTTGTTATACCGAATTGTGAGCGCTTTCAATTTATACTTTTTTACGATTCAATTGTTATTATTCCACCTAACATAATGTTTACTGTTTAAGTAATAAATAACAACAGTGCCTGTTGCAACTTTGTGCATTTCAGCAGCTAACGCTTATTAGAAAACCAACTGCAACAAAAAAATTGCGCGTAATTTTTAACTGTCCAAAAGAGTAAACACATTTCAATCAAGGTTTACTGCCTTTGTTAGGCTTTGTTAGGTTTTCCATATACAGACAGAAAAAATCAGTAATAAGTCATAGATTAGATTAGAAAGAAAGTAGAGGTGCTGTGATGTTGATCTATGGTGGCTCTCTTCTAATGAAACTTAAAAGTTCTCGTCGACCTCAACCTGTTCCGGTTAATAAGTCCTAATTTGAGAAACAGTACATAAGGGAAAATGCACCGCATGAACAAATATCTCACGATTCAAGGTTGTGCTCCTATCTAGAAGAAATTAACTTGTTTAAAAACCTAGTGAAGGCATTCAAAAGGGGAAAATTTAATGCAAACGGCAGTCAGCAATGATTTCTGTAAAGTTAAGTTTTGAAATCTCAAATACAAACGAAAACCCAGTACCAACAGCTTACAATATTTAATCCAATATTAATTTGATAATTTATTAACAGCACATAGCTAATTACTATGGACCTATCTCTATCTAAAATTAACTTGTTTGCTTAAAATTACTTATTGACATTTCTTCACATTGTTTTGTTTTTTTTTTCAACAAAACATTCGCTTGTCCACTGCCAATTGAATTGAGGCTTTGCCTCAATTGAACTGAATCGACGTCAGTTATGTTTTATTGCTTGCCATCGTTTGTACTTGGTGAACTTTTAAAAGGCAAAAGAAAATTGCCGCACTCAGCACTGATTTCATGCAAAAAAGCAGCCGGCAATTGAGCTCAATTGGGTGTTATTTCCACAACAATTCAACTGGCGCTTACATAAGAGGCGACCTTAACATTGTGTGCCTTTGGCCATGACCCAGTTGTGGTACATTGTCCCATTTGTGTGGCACGTTCGTTGTCGGGGGCATTGACAGCCAAAGCGCACACCTTTCCGTTTACCTGAAGAGCAAATTTACTTGAAAAATGACTGAAGATTAGTTAGTACAATATTTTTCATGCATTCCAAATTTAATAGAAAACTTAAATTAAAAATTTAATAGCATATAAATAAAAGTGTCTCATTTTGTGCTCCGATGAGGCAATGAGCAAAATTAGCCTTTCGCATGTCGCATGCATTTTGTTCAATTCGTCATTCAATGTCACCCTTTCGACTGCTGATTTAGCTATATTCCTTCCATTTACTTTGGCATTAATTGTTGTTCATTTGAACTTATCTGTTGGCAGTTACAATTAAGACTTTAAGTAAACAAAGTCAGCGCGTAAGTACGTGTAAAAACTATTTTATATTTGCGTGCTCGGGCAGGAACAACAAAGCATTTTTGTTATATTTTTGTTTTATTTTGTGTAAACAACTGTTTGCCTTGATTGTCAAGCAACGCCAGATAGTGTAGCGTCGTAAAGCACTGATAAGCCGGAATCCTCCTGGTTACAAAACATTTACACACGTGCGTTTAGGTGCTTTCGATGCTTCGCGCAACTGCAAAAGGTCACGCGTTTTCAGGCCGCTATCGGCAGCCGTTGATCTCAGCCACCTAACAAAACTCATACAAATCGTTCCTATTTTCGTTTCGCCCTCTCGCAGATGTTTGGCATTGGCAGCGACAAGGTCGATCTGGATCAGTTCAAGTTCCACTTTGTGTCGGCGCTGGGCACGAATGCCCATTCGTGGGGCTACTCGTATCACGGCAAGATTCAGCACAACGGCGAGCAGCTGCCCTACGGCCAGAAGTTCTCGCAGGGCTGCATAGTGGGCATCTACCTGGATCGTGCGTGCGGCTATCTGGAGTTCTTTCTCAATCGGCGTTCGCTGGGCGTGGCCTACACCAATATTCCGCTGGATCCGAGCGTGCCGCTGTACCCCATGGTCTGCGCCACGGCCGCCA
Organism: Melieria omissa; assembly: GCA_963971225.1. Lineage (NCBI taxonomy): Eukaryota > Metazoa > Arthropoda > Insecta > Diptera > Ulidiidae > Melieria > Melieria omissa. The sequence continues at coordinate 69,748,048 of OZ020268.1, read as the reverse complement.
AGACGGTGGTGCGGCTGATCAACTGCATCTCACAGCCTGATTGCCTGCAGCTGCGCGCCTTTCGCGCACTCTCGAAGCAACCCAAGGCGCTGCAGGAGCTCCGCCAAATGCCCGGCCTGCGCACCATCTTGTGCCAGTACTGGTTTCTGGCGCCGCCAGTGCGCTACTCGGCGCGCTCCGTCGAGAACGAGTTGGACATTGCGGACGAGGCGGTACTGTCCAAGTCGCGGCTGCGTCGCAAGCAGAAATTTAAAGGTGTGGCGCGCATTTAAGCCCATAAAAAAGACTGTCTTGCTCTATTGCATTGCATCTCCATTGCAGATGAGGAACCCGACCTGGATGATCTCTACTCGAACGCGCACAAAATCGCACTGCATCGCAACGAGAGCGACGAGGAGTTTCACATAAACGAATATTTCGACGAATACTTTCACTATCTGTTCTGAACAAATCTGAATCTGTTTTTGAAAATACTTGAAGCCCAAAATTTTCGTTTGACTCAATTTATGCTAACACCTCGCATCTAACATTGAAACTCCTGTATAGCTGAGATGTGAAATTGCACTGAGACTGGATGACTTTTGTTTTCAATCACTATTTAATATGAGATTCCTAAACGCTTGCAACGTAACGACATAATTTTTGCAAACCGCCACAACGGAGAATTGCATTTACTTTTCAACATAAAGACCCAATGTTCAGGCCTGCATTTCCTTGTTTTTTTTTATAATTTGTGGTTATTTACTATTAATGTCACTATTTTATCGCGCCATAAATCTTTATTGCTGTGTTCAGCTGTAAATGTTAACATTTTACTTAATCTAAACTAATGAAAACGTCCTTAACGTTTGTGCTGTTTTTGTATTTTCACAAATTTGAGTGTTCAAAAATTAGTTGTAGCTAAATTAAGCGTGTTTTATGAAATAAGACATACTTTTAATAAATTTTTAAACCAAATCATAAGCGTGTGTTTTTCTAACTTTTCCAAAACCAGTTTCAAAAGTCCCAACGGTTCCGCTAGAGGAAAGAAAATATATATAGTTTTCCCCACTGAACTCACTTTCAATAAATAGTTGCTTTCAATTAAACCTATTTAAGTATTGTATTTTATTGAAATTACCGTTATTTCATTACAATTCTAAGGAGTAATTTGTTGCTATAGTATGTTGTGTTTGTAGAAGTTGGTTGCCTTTCATTGCATTTTGGATGTTGGTTGTTCACGTGTAGCTCAAGTACAGCAAAAATTCAAGCCATTCGGCCTGTTCAAACTCGATGAACAAACAATTAAAAGTAGTCCATTGCCAAATTACAGCAATAGATAATTAAAAGCAATACTCATTGTATGTTCAACATCAAATTATAACCTAATACAAAACGTACAATAAGTCGTGCTAAGAGCGAAATGATGTTGGAACGCGCAACAGCAACACGGCACTAGCCAGTCTCACTTTACTATTCGCCCGCATCATCCTCGTCGTCTGTGCCGGCCGCATTGTATGCCGTTGTTGTTGTCACCGTTGTCGTCGCCGTCGTGTGCGCACTGAGCGAGAACACCACACCCAATGGTAGCTAATCCATGTCGTCGTCGTCATCATCGGAAATGGTGTATTTCTTTTGGGAGCGCTTTCGGCGCGTCTGCTTCTTTGAGGTGGTGGCCGCAGCCGCGCTGGTATTGCTTGCCGACGTTGATGGGGTCGGCGTTGCAGGAGCACTCGTCATTGACTTGCTGAGCTTTAGCTTCATTTTCACGGCAGCCGTTGACGTGGTGGCAATCTCCTCGTCATCCGAACCGTCGTCGGCATCGTCGTCATCGTTTTCGGAATTATCCGAGCAGGCTTCAGTGTTGCCATTGCCTGCCGATGCGCTTGCGGCAGCTGCCGCTGCGGCTATGATGCGTTGGCGTGCGCTGACAAACACCTTCTGCAGCTCAATGGAGTCGAGATAGATGAGCGATGCCTCCTCGTTGTAGATTTGCGCATTCTGACAGAGCTGCACAAAGTCCTTTTCCAGCTCGTTAATATCGCCGTACTTGCAGTCCTCGATGCGCTGCAATATCTTTTTGATGTCCACCGGTCGCTTGATGATTTCATAGTAGTCAGGCAAACGCTGGCGCGATGGCAATTTCATAAACGGTTCGGACAGAACACGGCCGTCCTCGTTCGTGTACTTAATGACGGCGGACATGATTTTGTTCATTTGCTTTTTCAGTCGCTTGTCGATGTTTTGTCGACGGCGACGTTTCAATATCATCGAATCATCGTCGGACTCGTCCTTGCGGTTCTTGCGTTTACGACGTTTTCGCTTAGACTCCTCCTCCTCTTCTTCTTCCTCGAATTCAGCGCCGTCATCGATGGCCTTCAGCCATTCCTTTTCGGTGAGACTGTCGGTGTAGTCAACTTCCTTACGCTGACGGGAACCGCGACCTGCAAACCGAAATATAATATACATAGATATGTAAAACTTATTGTCTATTGGTGAAATAGAAGCAATTTTCTTACCCAAAATTGTGTCCTCATCGTACTGATGCCAGCGTTCAACCTCGTCGTCGTCTTTGGTCAACCAGTCTGGCAATTCTGATTCGTCAATCAGCCGCTCTCGGCCCGGATGCAGCTCCTCATCCTCCTTCTTGCGGTCAATGTCCATCTTTTTGAACAGTTCTATCTCGTCTTCGCTGCGCGCAATCATCATGTTAATCACTTCATCATCGGGCACCTCGTTCTCCTCTTCTTCCTCGCCGTCGTCTTGATGCAAAATCGTCTGCAAAAATTGCTGCCGTTCGCTGCCCGTCGACTTCTGATCGAACATGCCCGCCTGTATGACTTTTTCGTCCATGTTGAGCTTGTAGCGTGCCGCTGCCAAAATGCGCTCTTCCACCGAATTCACCGTCATCAGCCGCAACACACGCACCTCGTTTCTCTGACCAATACGATGTGCACGATCCTGCGCCTGCAAGTCCTGATGCGGGTTCCAATCCGAATCGAAGATTATAACCGTATCGGCTGTTTGCAAATTGAGGCCCAAACCGCCGGCACGCGTCGATAGCAAGAACACAAAGTAATCCGAGTCCTTGGCATTGAATTTGCGCAACAGCTCGCCACGATCTTCAGCCTTCGTGGTGCCGTCCAAGCGAAGGTATCCGAATTGGCGCCAGCTCAAATAGTCCTCGATGATGGTCATGCATTGGGTCATTTGACAGAAGAGCAGCACACGATGGTTCGAGGCTTTCAACTTGGGCAAAATGCGATCGAGAAGCTCAAATTTGCCCGAAACACGATACAAATCGGGGCCAGAGGCCACGCCATGGCCACCCTGGTGGTCGCAATACTTCTCCTCGATGTGCTGGAACATGAAGGGATGATTGCACAGCTTCCGCAACTGCACAATTGTGTTCATGAGCGCCTTTGCGCCACCCTTGCCCTGCTTGCCTTTCTCCGAGCCGTCCGTCAGCAGCACACCCTTGCTCTGCATGTGCTTATAGAGCACACGTTGCAGACCCGACATGTCGCACTTAATGATGTACTCCACCTTGTCGGGCAGCTGATGCTCCACTTCCTTTTTCAGGCGACGCAGCAGGAATGGTCGCAACACCTTGTGCAGACGACGAATGATCAAAATTGTTTCTTCCTCGTTCAGTTCAACCTTTTCGCCCGTGGTGGCGAATGGTGCATTGAACCACTGCTCAAAAGTCGAGCACGATTTGAAAATAGAGGGCAGCAAAAAATTTAGTAGGGCCCACAATTCGGGCAGCTTATTCTGCAGCGGTGTGCCGGTCAACAGCAGTCGATAGGGAGCAATGTAGTGCGTGTTCAGCACCTGTGTTAGCTTGCAGTGGTGATTCTTCATGCGATGGCCCTCGTCAATAATCATGTACTTCCACTGGATCTTAGCCAGCACCGCCTTGTCCTTAATAACGTACTCGTAAGTGGTGAGCAATACGTTGAATTTGGTGGCGCGCATTTGATTCTGCAGCAGGCGACGACCCTGCGGGCTGCCTTTGTAGCTGACAACGCCCACGGAGGGAGCCCACTTTTCAAATTCCAACACCCAATTGGGCAGTGTGGACAGCGGCACAATAATCAGATAGGGGCCCATAACCTAAGAAAATTAATTTTAGTAAGAATACATTTTAGTCAAATTGAATATTAACTCTTTCACCTTCTTCCTATCCATTAAATATGTCACCAAGGAGATGGTTTGAATGGTCTTGCCGAGACCCATTTCATCGGCCAGAATGCCATTTAGATTGTTATTGTATAGCGACACCAGCCACTCCAGACCCTTCAGTTGATACTCCTTCAGTTGACCGTTTACCATAATGCCCGCCTGTTCGTATACCTTCTCGTGTATGGTGTGCGCAATGCTGTAGTATGTCTGTTCCTCCGTGCGGTATTCGTCATCCTCCACTTTAGCTTTCTTGATTAAATCCTTGGCATCTTCCTCCGCTTTAAGCTTCGCTTCGATATCCTTTTCGGTATCGGCGCCATCGATTTCTTTCTTTTCCGCTTCCTCACGATCACGCCGCTCTTTCGCAAGGTGTTCGCGCATCTCGGGATCATTCTCATCATCTGAATCATTTTCAACCCAATCCCAGCCCGGATGACGTTCGAGCCAATTGTGTAAGCTCTTCAGCGTCGGCGCATCTTCACCGGAGCGCCGATTGCCGGTAGCCTGCTCGACCACGGTCACCCGCATATCGGCCGCAATACAACTCTCATCTATGTTCATGTAATCGCCGCTCATCAACAGCTCCTTTTTGTATTGCAGCAGTCGCTTGTATTCCTCCTCCTTCTTCTTCTTCTGATCATCCTTGTGCTGTTTCACCATCTGCGTGAGGTTGCATATGTACTCGTCGGTCTGCGACAGCAAGAAAGCCAAACGTTTGTCTTTCTTCTGATCGATCAGCTTGCGATAGCCCTCCTCATCCTCGGCCATGAGTCGACGCATACGCTCCTTTTCTATTCGCTCCTGTTCCTTCTTCTGTTCACGCTCAGCGTTTGCGTGATAGTTCATAATGGCCTTATTCACACGCGCCAATTGCGCCTGCAAAAGAAGAAGTTATCGTTTTAGATGAACAGAGATTTACGAGTTTTGCATGCATACCTTATTGTTGCGGTGATACTCTTTGAAGTCCTTGCCATGCTGCAGCACGGCTGCCAGGAATTCCTGATGCTTTTGGCGACGCTTTCTTTCCGCCTCCAGTTTTTGTTGCTTCTCCAACTTTTCGGTGGCGCGTGCCTCGCGCAACCCCTGTCGCTTAGTGCGCTTGTAAGCCTTGATGTTGACAGCCGTCTCCAGTGTAGTGTCACGCCGCGTACACTGCACAATTTCCGAGCGCAATTGACGCTGAAAGTTCAACACGCGCAAAGCTCGCAGTTCGATGGCAGCCTGCAAGCGCAAATCCTCCGGCATGGTGGCTGGCAACCGTTGCAGCTCCTGCATGCGCAACGAAATTCGCGCCGCTATACGATTCTCACGCTCCTGAAGCAGTGTGATGGGATCGAGACCAACCGGTTTGGCCACCGTAGTGACCCGATTTGGCTTGGGCATTGGCTGCTGTGGTGGCGGCGCGCCTGGCTTGGGCGCTTGCATGGCCTGCGGGCCCTGAGGCGGTAGTCCGGGTCCAGGCTGTATGCCGGGTCGCACGCCCTGCGCCATTGTTGCGGGCATGGGCGACGAAATCGGCGGCTGGCCGCCGCCCATCATTGGTGGTACAGTCGCTTTGCCGCCATTGGGCATTTGGTGTGGGTCCTGCGGTGGCGTAACCCCAGGTGGCATTTGCGGCTGCGCATGTGGCGGCTGCATCTTGGGCGGCCCCGGTTGTGCATACGGACTGGCCGGCGGAGTGGGGCACTGCGGAGGCGTGCCAGCGCTGCCTGGTGGCCCCTGTGGCACGGTTGCCTGAGGCGGAGCGCCTGCTTGCTGCTGTACTGGCACGCCGGGGTGCGGACCCGGGGGTCCGGGTGGGACACTTTGCTGCTGCTGCTGTTGTTGCGTGGCCTGCTGCAGCACCAGTTGCATCTGCATGGAGATGGGCTTGTTGCGCGCCAGCAAGCGATAAGCGGTGATTTGGGCGCGCAGCATATTCACCTGGTTGCCGGTCAGGTGCTGATGCTTGGAGGTGGCACGTATGGCCAGCAGCTGCGAGTAGCGCGGATCCTCCTGCAGGCCCTTCTCCTCCATGGTGTCGATGGCGCGCTGCAATGCATTCAAATTTTCCTGCACGGGACGATCGCTGCCGGGTGGCGGGCCTTGGCCAGGTCCAGCGGGCGGACCCTGTAATTGGATTATTTAAAGAAATCTATGAATCAAATTGTAAAATCAAAGTTTTTACGTTTTGGAATAATGTGATTGATAATTCACTGCCATCAACATAGTTACACGGCAAGTGGCAGTTAAAGTAAACATTAAGGCAACAACAACAATGATCTACTAACGTCAGGAAAGAGAAGAGCTTTTGATGTGGCACATGTGTTGGTGGCACACTGCTAGATAGATTGCTACTGTGACGAACTGATGTATGCAGATTGAATGAAATTGGCAGCAAGCGACCAGGTAATGATTGGAACGTGGCTGATAAAAAACCTACAATATATGTTTGTATGTATATCAGCCAGCGATTTTTGCCGACAGGGGAACATGAATTGATAAGAGTGGAGAAAGAAAAACACAGCCAAACAACATTACAAACATTCATGAATATCAGCTACCGAACTAAACATCATGAAACAGCGGCGGTATGCGTTGATGTAGAGACAACATTTTGTTTACGATTTTAACTGAAAGTTATTTAATTCGGTTAAAGTTGTTCCAAATTTGGCTCAACTTAACTAACGCGCTAACGAAATCATACATCAAAAATTATCGTTTCATGACGCCGGAACACATGTCCTCATTCTATATTGAAGGAAAAGGTCTGCCGAGAAGAGAACGCAAAAGCTTTGAGTCCATGATTCTTTGACCAACAGTCCGGTACACCACCCAGCAAGTCAAATTGAAAGCAAATAAAAATAAGAAGAGTTAAAGTAATATGTTCATAGTAATCGGACACTTATGATGAGTTCCTTATGCAACGCCACTGCCTCAGCATTTGATACAAAACTTGATGAGCGTCTACAATGCTGAGTTTGCTTATAATTGCTCAAACATGCAGTGCGATTTGAGTGAAAATGTCTGCAATCAACCCCGACAGAATTTAGTGAGAGGGCAGTGTGGCGTCGGTATGTAAACTCGTTTTGTCAGTTCGGCTATAAACTCGAGACGACGCGCACCAGAACGGATACTCAACCTTTAGATGTTATTTTTGGAATATCGTCTCGCTTTGTAGAGAGAGACTTGGCTGTAGAGATTGAAAATATTATCAAAATTAAAATATAATCAATAAATCGTATCTGTCTGTGTTTTTAGGAGTAAAATTGTACAAGTCTGCCTATTGTAGAGCAGTCGAAAGTCAATTAATTGTGAACTGTTACTCGGCAACAACAACAGCAACAGTACCATCAGCCGAAAGCACCGTTCACACACAACAACGCCATGGCCAGCAAGCAACAAATCGAGGAATTGTACGATTTCATATATCCGCTGGCGATGCGTGCCGGCGAAATAATGATCGAGGGCTACGAACAGGCGGGCAAGCGTGTTCACATCAAGACGGAGTTCGACGTTGTCACCGAGTATGACAACAAGATCGAGGAGTTCCTAATGCGCGAAATACTGGCCAAGTATCCGACGCACAAATTCATCTGCGAGGAGGACACGGCCAAGAACAACGACGTGACCGAGGAGCTGACAGAAGCGCCCACCTGGATCATCGATCCCATTGACGGCACATCGAACTTCATCAAGCAAATACCGCATACGTGCATCTCCATTGGCTTGGCGGTGAACAAGGAGATTGTGCTGGGCATTGTCAACAATCCGGTGCAGAGGAAGGTCTACACGGCAAAACTGGGCCAGGGCGCCTTCTGCAACCAGCAGCCGATACAAGTTAGCGCGTGCGAAAAAGTAAGTGGGCACTCTTCGCAGTAATTGTGATCAATTAAAACTATGACATTTTTCTTTTATTATTATCGAATGACAGATGTGCGAGGCGAACGTGGCGTACGAGGTGTCGCTGCTGCATGTGCACGGAATACGCAATAAACACATAAAGCGCATCTATCACATTGGAGCCAACGCCCGAAGGTAATGGCTTGTTGCTGGGTGAGAGGATTGATTCTAAATGTTGGCGCGTCCAGCGCTTATCAAGTGGGTCGCAGCGTTTAATCTGTATTTATGGTGTTGACAGTACACTACGCGATGCAAATACGGTGCAGCATTTATGGGGCTGTCTGAGCAATCACAGCTCCGGCAATTTCTATGCCATAAAGCAATATTTAAATGATATTTGCTTGTCTGGCTGCTCCCCTTCGGGTGCAATTGCGACGTTTACTTTGCCTTCAAGGCGCCGGTTGCTAAGCCAGAACGTTACAATTTGTAAGCTGCCCGAGTGCAGCTGAAAGATCTGTGTACCGAACACCCAAACGGCTTTCATTTTCCCTTTTTGAATACATTAAATGCAGCGACAAAAAGCTGTCACAGCACTATTAATTTAAATTAATGAATAAATTTTCCAACCGAATATTTCATTACGAAAATCTACACACAAAGCTGTGCCTCAGCATTTGACAATGTTTAGAAGTTTTAATAATATGGCTGAAAGAATTGCTATAAGCTACAAACTAATTGAACTGCTCCCCGCAGCCGGCAACCGGCAGTGCTCAGCAACCGGCAACACAAACAAATGTTATTTGCATTTTTCGCCAACATGCGCACAGTAATTAAATGCCGCAGCTGCTGGCGACACGCCGTCGGGCGTTCACTTGCGCTATCGAGCTACTTTTTCTCGCTCTTCACTCTCACCGACGCTCTCATTCTCTATTTCGCAGATTACTGGCCTACGCTTGCGTTGTGGACTCGCTGTGCATGGTGGCCGCCGGCCATTTGGATGCGTTTCACATCGAGGACATGTACCCGTGGGACTGTGCTGCCGGCTATCTGCTTATACGCGAGGCGGGCGGCGTCGTCACACATCCCTACGGCGGCGCCTTTAACGTCATGAAGCCCGATCTGATATGCGCCGGCACCGAGCAGCTGCGCAACGAATTGGAGCAATTGATACGCAAAGCCGACAAGGCCTCGTCGGTGGGCGGCGACGAGTAGTGCACATTTGTGTGCATGGAAAGTACTTAATGAAGCGTGTTAATTTGATTGATTAGCGAAAAATGCAGTAAGCAATTGATTTTACCTGTCGATAGCGGGCAGACATGGTCTAACGAATTTGTAATAATACGAAATGCAGTCGCAAAGAATTTCACACAGGCTTTTATTTAAAAATCACAAATGCAACAGTTGAGAGGTCAAAATCAACCGCACAATAAGAACACAATATCGAACAGTTCGAGTGTGGTTTCTTTGGAATCGATATTGCACTGAAATGGAGCTTAATAACTTTGCTGATTAGCTAAACAGCTGTCTTTACACTTTGCACTGTAGCAAAAGTTAACATCAACTGAGGAGAGAAAGCTTCACTTCTAATACATATACGATCGTGCTTTTGGTGTTTTTAAACGATTCTCAAAAGTGTCAGTGTAGTGAGAGAGATACTATAGTAAGGTTATTTGATAAAATGCATTACACAATACACAATCGGTAATGCCGTGCTAAAAAGTTCTTAAAAATATATTTTTATAGAAATTCATGGAACAGTTTTGCCAGAATGTGTAGCATCAAACGTTTTGAAATATAGTAGTTGTGACAACTTGTCACACAAGAGCATGTATGTGACAATTTTGTGACAATTTAGCTTTGGAATAGAATGAATACTACTACTATTAAATTAAATATTGTGACAGTTCCAAAAACATTTTAAACCTTTGGTGAAACAAATTACATGACATCAGCAATAAATGCATAAGTTGATACAATTTGTCATATAAATCGATCAATTGAAAGAATTTGAAATCACTAGTAAAGCAAACTGCGTAAAATGACAAAGATTGTGATATTGGATTGTAGGAAAATAAACAAATTTAAGTCAAGCAATCGATTCAAATATCAAAAACCATACAATATTGATAACAAAACAAACATCAACAACAAGAATTTAAACAATTGCAAGCGAACACGGCAAAAATATACAAATTATGAATTTTTGAACTACATATGAGGTTTCAAATAGCCGAAATCCAACACCTACATAAATGTTTGTAGTAGCATTTACAATGATTGTTCAATAATGAGAGAAAAAGTAAAATAGTAAACCAATGCGATATTGTAGCAAAATTTGCGTAGGGGCAATGTTTTCAGTGTTTACTACCCAAGGTTTTCACCTTGAAGAATTCTCGCAATACACACAACTCGCTAATTGACCGCAGCTAATAGGCACCCTGACTTTACAGAATCGCAAATTGTTTATAGCATTAAAGAAAAGCATTATAGAAAAAAACTTCAAGTAAACAAATTTGATATTTGAGTTGATATTAACAACAATAATAAACCACCAGTCCTACTTATACACTTGAATAAGCGCAAACGATGCTACTAGAGACAATCCAGCTCGTGTTTAATGCTTTGCTATGCTCAGTAAGCCACCACTTATCGGGATAGAACAGGTAAGCGTCTGTAGACTCTGCGAAACAGCAGAGGAGACTCCCGAACACATCATAATGCACTGTAATGCGGCTTGTCGCAGCAGGTTGCGTTACCTGGGACAGTTTTGGCTTGCAGAAGAGGACGTCAAACACCTAGACCCCCGCGAGTTACTAAGTTTCATTAGGGCGGTAGGTCTAGGGGATGTACTCTAACATTTGTAAGGGGCACAATAGATCAATCCTGGTCTCAGTGCAGTTTACCCTAATCAATTCTATCTAAGCCACCACTAGTTGCTGTAGCGTGCACAAGCTTAAAGCTATCGTACAACCAGTTGCGTTTTGTACACCAAAAAGCTTTTCCTTAACACATTTGACAAAAACAAAAACTTCCGTCTGCGCTCTCTCGCCACGAACACACCGCCATCAACTCGTTTGCCTCGCTCGCATCTCGTCTAGTGTGTTGTGACGGCACAATAATTTTGCCAATTGCTCCGCCATCAGTTGCCAACAATTACGCCTACTGTACGGTGCTTCCTTGTGACAGCGAAAACAACAGCAACCGCAACAACCCCAACAACGGGACCTTACTTCGAGCCAACGTCAAATAGTCAGAAAAATGAGCATCAACATGGAGCAGCTTCGCAACTACTATAACTATGCGCTGGAGCTGGTTTTGGAGTGCGGGCCTCTGATGCGCAAGGGCTACGAAAGCACCAACGACTTCAAGACAAAGTCGGCCTTCTTCGATTTGGTCACCGTCTACGACAAACAAATCGAGGACTTGCTCATTGCCAGCCTACAGAAGGAATTTCCCGAGTCGAAATTCATAGGCGAGGAGGAATCGGCAGAGAGCAAGCAAGTTTCAGAGCTGACAGATGCGCCCACCTGGATCATTGATCCCATCGATGGCACCACCAATTTCATACACCGCATACCGCACTGCTGCATCTCGGTGGGACTAGCCATCAACAAGGAGCTGGTGCTGGGAATCGTCTACAATCCCATATCCAGTGAGATGTACTCGGCTTGGAAGGGACATGGCGCCTATCTGAATGGACAGCGCATATCCGTATCCAAGTGTGCGAATGTGAGTGATGGGTGAAAGCGTTTGGTTGTTTGTGTCTACAGGCGAGTAGGAGAAAATTTCCAAAAATAACGCAATGCTTATCGCAAATAAGTAACAAAATAATATAAAAAGGCAAATACGCGATAACATGATAAACCAAATGAGCGACTAATTTCGGCAAACGCTGACCGCGCGGTGGGGTAGAGTACATGCTGTGGATAATATTTTCCTGCTTACTGTCGGTTCGCCAAACATACATACAATGTGTGTAGTATTATGTGCAACGGTGTATAAATAAATGAACAACAAGCAAAGTAATTGAGGGATATGCGCATTCCCGCGTTTGTTTGGCCGTTTAAAACGTAATTTACAGTAACTCGAAACCCTCAAATGTGTACTTAATTATATGCGAGTATTATGCAATACGATAGTTATTGTGCTGCACCTGAAACCATTCCCGATAAGGACGAGTGAGAGCAACGCTCATAACTGTAAGCCGCAATGTCTCTGGTTTCGTGCATCTCATAAAAAAACCGCCTACACGTCGGGCATAAACTTTTATTATTGCATTGTGTGTTTTATGAACATTCCGTCTTGATTCACAGCAAAGGCATTGAATGATCTTGGATTACGAACGGTTGAGCCCAATAAAGAAACAAAGGAACAATTTTTAAATCAAAATTTGTTGCTTTGTACGCGAGCACCATAAAATTAAAGCACAATTTAAATCAATTTATTCCCATCATAACACCTTATCAAATCGGAAAACATGAGATTAATGCAAAACTTTCGCTTTCGATTTTTCAAATCTTGAGTCTGTGAAGTGCACTTCTAATTTTCTCATGTGTGAAGATCTTTAATAAAATAGATGTGCTCGTAAACTTTTGAATACGCTTTCTTCTTCTCGTTTAAACATGACAATGCACCAAATATGCGTTAAAACAAACAACACTACGAAACAAGATAACAAGGGGCCGGCAACAGTCAAAATTAAAGGCTACTAGTAGTCGCAGCCAAAACCAAATCACACAATTCTTAATATTTTTCCACCCAAAGATTAGACCAGCACATTGTACTTGTGTATGAATTGATATAAATTTGAGAACAAATCATAAGCAGCAGACGATTAGCGTAAACAAATGCATTCATAAGAACAACAGAAAAACTATGAACCCAGTAGGAAGCAGTGCAATGAAATCTTCAAATAAATGTCTCAAGTCAATTTCTTCACTTTGCTGTCAGCAGTCACTAAAGCAAAGTTCTCTTTTGCAGATTAACAACGCCGTGTTAGGCTATGAAATTTCGCTGATACACGCGCCAGCAGTGCGCGATAAGAATGTCAAACGCTTGTGCAAGTTAGCCTCAAACAGCTCCGGGTATGTACCCTTTCTGTTTAGTTATCTACATCTGTCAACAATCAATATCATATTCTGCATTATTTATTGTTGCACAGCACGCGCGGCATGGGTAGCGCTGCCTTGATGTTGTGCTATGTAGCCTGTGGTAGTTTTGACTGCTTTCATGTGGAGGACCTTGCGCCTTGGGACATCGCTGCCGGTGCAGTGATAGTCCGCGAAGCTGGCGGTGTGATCTACCACACCAAAGGTGGCGAATTCAACATTATGAAGCCCAACTTGGTATGCGCTGCTACGCAGGATTTGGTCAACGATATGATGCGACTCATCGATGAGGCCGATCAAATCACCGAGTACACATTCACATAAGCATGCATCCTAAAGTATTTTTTGCCTAGTCGTATTTGTTGTTGAATTTAATGGGAATTGATTAAATAAAGTTGCGCAGCAATAGTGTATCAAGAGCGAATAGTTACTCACATTTGGCGGCATGCCATGCGTTTGATAGCCCATAGGTGGTATGTTGGGACCTTGCGGTGGCATTTGCATTCCCATATGAGGACCTAAAGAAACCAAATAATTATGTAAGATATTTCAGCAATGCGCTAGGAACGCCTCAAGTTCGTAATTACCCATGGCCTGATGATGTGGCGGCATATGATGGCCTTGTGGTGGCGGTCCGGGTGGCCCGGGAGGCGGTGGACCTTGTCCCGGTGGTCCATTCATGTGTGGTGGTGGCGCACCCTGGCCACCTGGCTGTTGCTGTGGTCCTGGCGGACCGTGCGGCGGCACACCGTGGGGCGGTGCATGGGTCAGTGGTGAAGCACTCCCAGGCGCCCCGGGATTGGGTGGTGGTGGTCCATGTTGGCCGGGTGGCACCTGCCCATGCGGTGGTGGTGGACCACCATGCGGAGGCACGCCGTGTTGGCCGGGTGGCATGGCACCGTGTTGCTGGTGCTGCGGTGTACCGTGTGGCGGCCCATGAGGAGGCACATGTTGCATGGGATGACCGTAGGGTGGTGCGCCGTGGTGCCCTGGTGGGGGTGGGCCATGATGCCCAGGCGGTGGTGGTCCATGTTGACCTGGTGGCCCCTGCATATGCGTTTGCTGCGGTGGCCCATGGGGCGGACCACCAGACGGTGGCCCTGGCGGTCCCGGTTGACCGGGCGGTCCTTGCGGCGGCAGTTGTTGATGCGGATAAGGGCTGTGCGGAGAGGGTGACGGACTCTGGGAGGGTGGCGCCTGCGGTGGCGGCATGGGACTGTTCGCCGGAGACGGCGAAGTCATGCTGCTCGCACTATGCTCGTCGACGCGATGCGAATAGAGAAAATCTTCGCCAAGTACTTTGCACGAATTGGAATGGGCAACTAGCGTTGACGCAAATTGCAATCACATACACAGACAGGTGCTGTTCACTTTTCGTATTTCAAACCCGATTTTTGTTGCCACTAATGCAAACCGAATAGCGAATTTTGGGCAGACATGCAGTGCGCAGTTTACTGTTTACGTTTTTGCATAATTTTTGCACGAGAATGCAAAGTATCTAGGTAAATTTTCGTTTTTCCTCACCAACAACACAGAGAAAACGCACAGACGACGCGACAAGAAAAACCAATGGCTGCCAATAATTCTGCAAGAGGTTGAGTGCATTGTGTTGGCAGCACTGTGTGCCGGCGTGAAAGAATAGCAAAAGTGTTGCCAGAGTATTGCCTCTGGTGTTGCCCTGCCTAGCTGACATATAAGCAATGCAGCTTTCTATTCCGTGTTTTGATAGAAAACTAACTTAAAACTTAACTAAACATCATTTGAAAATCAATTAAAATAAAAATATTAAAACAAAATAAATATAAACTATTGCGTAGTGATTGGTCGAAAAATATTTCGTGCAGGCAACAACTAACAAAATGTCTTTTCAACACAAAGCTATCACCAAAGTGTAATAAACCATTTGTATTAACATAATTTAGCTTCTTAAAGTTTTCGTTGAAAAGTATCCATAAATGTAGCTTAGTAAGTTTTTTATAGAATAGTTTGTATTGAATTGTTGTGATTTAACTGAACTTTAACTTTTGTAAACATTTTCTAATCATTAGCTTGGAAGCAAAATCGCAATGTTTATATTTGCATTTTAGCTTACAACTTTAGCCCCATCGTACGACATCCCTTCGTACGCACACTGTCGCACCGTCACAGACACGTCATAACCGTTTCGTCGTGTCAAGTTTGACATGAAACCAACCGCTTTCCATTGCTAAAAAAGTGAAAATACCAGATATTTTCATAGATTTTATAATAAATGCAACAAATCGCTGCAAAATAGAAAAATTATAGCCACAAGAGACAAAGTAAGGCATTAGCATTAACAACAAGTTGAAACACTTGGCCGGGGAATTGCATAAAGTGGAAGCATGGGTGAGTTGTCAGCAGCGCTGCCAGTCTGTCCGACTTAATGGCTGATTGGCTGCGTGCCGCCTGTTCCGCCGGTCCAGCGGTGGCGCTGGTAGTGAGTCAATAAAAACCAAAAATGCATTCAAATAAAAATTCTTCTGTGTGAATACAACATTGGCAGGTGGTGTACTGAGTTACTTTCGCGGTCTGCTGGGCTCCAGGGAGATGCGCATTCTGATTTTGGGGCTGGATGGCGCTGGCAAAACGACCATACTCTATCGGCTGCAGGTTGGCGAAGTGGTCACGACGATACCCACGATCGGTTTCAACGTAGAACAAGTCACATACAAAAATCTTAAATTTCAAGTGTGGGATTTGGGCGGCCAGACGAGTATAAGGTAGGTCTTACGCCAGCCGGATCCTTGGCACGAAAATGCATGAATTCCACCATTGTTGCTTGTAGACCGTACTGGCGTTGTTACTACAGCAATACAGATGCTATTATTTATGTGGTGGATTCGGCGGATCGAGATCGAATAGGCATATCCAAAGACGAACTGCTGTACATGTTAAGGGTGCGTTGCACGTCGTACCTTCGGTTGGCTTGATGAATCATCGACTAAAATGCTGATTTTGTTGCAGGAGGAAGAGCTTGCCGGCGCCATACTGGTGGTCTTAGCCAACAAACAGGACATGGAGGGCTGCATGACGGTGGCCGAAGTGCATCATGCGCTTGGCTTGGAGAATTTGAAAAATCGTACTTTCCAAATCTTCAAGACGTCAGCGACCAAAGGCGAGGGCTTAGATCAGGCTATGGACTGGTTGTCCAACACATTACAAAGTCGTAAATAGTGCAACCACAACATACCCATTAATTTTTTCTTTGCAAATTTTGTAATTTAAGTAATTATATGCATTTTATATAAATAATAGAAAAACAAAAACACAAACCAACACCAAGCGGTGAAGCGGTGGCAGGCACTGCGCGTGTGATTGTAAATTAAAGCGAAACAGCAATTGGAATTCGGTTCAAACTTCAATGTGGCGCAATACAGAACGCTGCAGTTTCACTTCGGCCGGCACTTGCTGCTGGCCGAAACAAGCTGTGTCAGTTCTTTGCTTTATGATTTCTTGTCTTAGTTTCCTTACCCATTGTTCCGACTTTGTGCATTGTATAAAATTCCGTAGCTGAAAAACTATGCGAGAGCGTTACACGTTCTGTTTCTTGTACGTACGTATTTTAGTTTAGACGAGTACAGCGCATTCTTTGTAATAATACAACAACTAGCAATTAATAAATTATAAAAAACAGTCGTAAGTGTTTTTCACGAAAATACTATTAGTTCGAAAAGAAATCACATTTAACAAAAAGGAAACTCAAATGTGTGCCGCGCGGCGTTCACCATTCGGGTGCGCCAAAGCGCTGCACGCGCTTTTCCTGCGCGTCCAATTCCATGCGAATTTTCTGGCGTTTGTAAAATATGGGACAGTCGCGGTTGGAGCACAACACCTCTTCGTGCAGCGTCCCCTGACAGCGCTGGCATTCGGTCCAGAGGCGTGCAAACGTGTCTTCGAGCGCCCGCTTTGCCACCACCTCACGCTGGTACAGTTCGCCGGTTTTGGGTTCACAATGCGGGCAAAGCGGCGCCTGTTCGTAGCCTTTGGGCATCAGTACTTTGCAGCCCAGACAGGCGGCCTTCTTTGTCATGAAGCCAGCCAGGCCGCCCACCTTCGAAGTGACTACGGTGCGCGTGCGTGTATGTTCGCCCTCTGGAGTACGTGAAACACAAATAATTGTTTAATTATTGTAAGTTTGAGCGTTTTTTGTCTAAATATTATACTTAGCAACACCGATTCGGCACGATCGCCCAACAGCGGTTCAAAGATTCGTAGCAACGGCTTTGAGAGCTGCTGTTCCAAGTAGTAGTTGGCATCGATTGGTACGCAATTCTCGAGCACGTACAGCGGATCTTCAGCCTTTTGGTAGGCAGGCGTATTTTTGGCCGCAGCACATATAACATAAGGCACGCGATCGCCCAGCTTAGGTGCTGTGCCCGGGTCGCGCTTCTTCATTTTGCTAGCAAGCTCAACGTGCGCCTGCTTGGCCGCATAGTCGGTCTTTGCTAGCTCCTTGGTAATCACCAACTGCGAAATGTCAATTCGGTTACACAGCAGATCGGAGATGACCTGCTTGGCGTAAGCCACAGCGCCATCGGGATTGCGCTCAATCAGCAGTTTCTGCAGGCAGGTGTTCATGAGATTGGCCACCAACGGCGAATTGTCACGACGCACCGTTTCTAAGCCTAAATAGTAGACATGGGAGATTATTAGTAACGATCTTTTCGCTACAGCTACCAAGTTCTACCTTTGCAGTCCATTTTGTCGTAGGTGTCAGGGCGAGTGAAATACAAGCCCGCATATCGCTTCTTGTTGATAAGCAGATATGGGTAGTAGACCTTCTCGAACTCCAGTTTGATGGGTTTCACGAATTTCGCGCTCACCAAATCGGCCGCCTCGCGCCCTAATTCCATGCTGCGCTCCAGCGACTTTACACCGAAATTTACCATCACAGAATCAGTGTCACCGTAAATGACTACCGCATTGTTCTCATAACCATTTGCGCACGTGTAATGCTCTTCCACCGCGTTTTTGGTCAACTCGATCATTGTGCGACCGTAGGCTGTGACACTGCCGGAAATCTCCAAGCAAGGCAATTTGCCCACTTGTGCCCCTGTGAAACCGTACACCGAATTTGCGGATATCTTTAGCGCCAGCTGACGACCGTCGAGCACTTTACGCTTAAACGGATCTGTTTCCACCTGCAAGTGAAATCAGAATTTGAATAAAGTTGTTGCAGTCGACGTGTAATACTACTTGCCTTCAAGTCGTTCTTGGCGCGTTTGCGAGCTGCCAGCAACGACTCCAGAATCTCCGGCAACAGGCCGCGTCGTACGTCCGCTGTCACAAATGTGTTGTTGGACGGCGTACGCTTCACCTGCGCATTGCTCAGGCCCAGCTTATCCATCTGACCCGGCTGCACCAGTGTTGTGTAACACAGATTGTGCGCTATCATGATGCTCGGATATAGAGAGGCGAAATCCAGCGTCGATATGGGGTCGGCGTAGTAGCCGCGTTTCGGCTCGATTACCGTAGCACCTTCGTACTGCTCGTCGGACCCCTGCGACGAGTAAACGGGCATGATGAAGCCTTTGCTCTTGGCATGGCGCAACAGCTGGCTGAGCACTTTGATTTGCTGACCGCGCGTTAGCAGCGACTCGAGCGGCACACCAGTCACCCTCGCCATTTCCATGTAGTTCACAATGGACATTAGCTTCTCCAACAGCCGCAGCGGCAGATACGCGTCCTTTAGACAATACATGGCCAGCCGACGCCGCGTCTGCTCATCGCCGTTCTGCAGATCGGTTATGATGCTGTGGTGTACATCCTCCTTTTGCTCCTGCAGAAAATGATAGCTGACAGCGTTTAACGTGTACGAGCGCAGCTTGTAATCACGCAGCAGCACGAAGAGCAAATCGAACGGCACGCGGCCCTCAAAGTTGACGTACTTGTTCTCGCGTCGGCCCATCTGTTTCGATTGCAGTACTTGCTCCTTGATGACAGAGCGAATGTTCTTGATGCGGCCCAAATACTCAAAGTTCTTCACCTTGAGATGGGAGGCGCGATTGAGCAGATAGGGAATGTCGAAGTTGTTGATGTTGTAGCCGGTGAGAATGTCTGGGTCCACTTCGCGCACAAAACTAGACCACGCGTCCAGCAGCTCCTACAAAGAGTGGAGTTGGTAGAAAAAAGTGAATTCCACACAAAGCTTGTAGACTAACTGCGATTAGGAGGGTTCGAAAACTGCACGAGGTATTTCGCTTTTACTCACCTTCTCTGTTTGAAAACACAACACTTGTGAACCCACAACGGGTGCACACTTGTTCAGCGTAAAGATGTTCCTTATCATGGGCTCTGGATCCCCTTGACGTATAACCATGTTGGCAATCTGTATGACCGGATCCATTTTCGCTTCCGGAAAGATGCCTTTACGGCCAGCGCACTCAATATCGAACGACAGTATGCGAAATGGTGCCACCTTCGACCACTCGCCTTCCGGTTCGTGTGAGATGAACCTATCGAACGCTACATCCACCTCAATCTGGCATCGTGATTCCGGCTGCGGCTTGGAGTTCTTGCCACGTATGCGCCACGAACCTGCAGGCAGTTCAATCCAGTTGCAGCCTACGACACTCATGTCCACCATAAAGCGTATGTCAAAGTCAATGTTGCTTTCGAATGGGCGACAATCCTGAAAATCAAAGTTCTGCAAGATAATCTGATTCTTGAGCAACCGTGTGGCAGCGGCAACAAATCGCGGCAAGGAAACGGTGATTTTAATGTAGCGCTGTTTCTTGTCAGTCTGGTAGCCGTAGATGTTTAGACGTTCTACCAGCTCCACAGCCAGCACTGCTTCCTGCACGTTCTCTTTATTGCTGCGCATATCGGCCAGCACCTTCTTGTCCAGCGCCTCGGCAAGCTCACGACAATGAACACGTTCGAAACTGGCCGGCGCCGCAATGTAAAAGTAGGGACAGAAGCCGTGAACATGGCAGCACACCGAGTTGCCCTCCATGGTGATGCCGAACATGCGCATCACTGGCACCGGGCCAATCTGGGAGCCCGGCATGCCGGGCAGTGGTGCTCCTAAATAGTTCTCGACGTCGATTTGCTGAAAGACCAGTGCATCGGTGGCGGGATCCATTGCTGGCGGATCCACACGTGACCATTTCACGGAGGTCTGCTGATTTTCCGGGCCCTCGCCCAGTAACATGCTCTCATCAAAGTCCTCAGTGGGCTCAAATTCGGCGAAAGCTGTGTCGAAGTCGTCTTCATCGTCGTTGTTGCTGTTGAGTGTTGGTGGAGAGCGTTTTAACATTGCTTTTCAGTGCACATTTACTTGGAAACTTACCGCGGTTTCTTTTGGCCAGCGGTGCCGTTTGAAGTTGCTGCCCCATTTCCATTGAATTTCCTTTTGGCTGTGAAGTTACTCATTGCGCTGGTGAATTCTTTACAATGCGTTGATTTCACTTATTTGTATGTTTAAATTTCTTTGCACAAAACACGGCATTGGCGTAATTCGAGACTGCAAAACACTTTCGCGCCTTCAAATAATTTTGTAAGACCCTTTTCTGTTTAGCTGTCAAAATCCGGCAGTGTTGCTGATACCTTGAAGACTTGCAGTGAATAGGAGTATTAACGGTTTTATATGGAAGGAAGCGAGTAAAAACATACCTAGACAGATTAGATAGATTTATTTGGGGTTTATTCCACTGAGACAATTATTGATCTATTGTGCCCCCTACAGATCGTTGAGAACATCCCCAAGACCCACCGACCTAATGAAACTTAGTAACTCACGGGGGTCCACGCGCTTGACATACATAGTACATTATATATAGCATGAATGAAAAAATAATAAAAAACCTTGATATACACTAGTAAGAATAATTTTGCGTACAAGGGATACGTAGTTTTTTCATATGAAAAATAAATCATTTAAAGTAATTTTTTCAAAACAAAATATTTTGTATTTCTTCCGTAAACTTTCTTTTATTGCATCAAGATAATAGTATCAAAAACTTGACCAAACGGTAAAAGAAGGGCCGAAAACAAAATATGTTATGAATTCACCTCAGAAAAAGTTTGCGTACAAGATAAGGTTATGTACTTAAAATTTAATTGAAACTACGTTTTGTCCAGCCTGAAGGGCGGCCACGTCCTTCACGTGGTACCACAACGGGTCGTATTATGGCCTAAGTGAGCTCTTCTAGCTGCCACCCTAACCTAACCTAAACCTAACCTAACCTAAGTTTCGTCCAAAAATTAATAACTTTGTGAATATGTTTTTCTCGCTTGAACTCCCTGCAGAAGTTTCGGCGTAAATTTGATTAAATTCTGTGTTTTTTCAGCGGTTATTTTGTTATATCCTTGAATTGTTATATTGGTTTACAATATCTTTGAAGATGGAGTGTTGATGGCCTTAGAGTTCAAGTAAACCCCTTATATACTCAATTAGATGCACGTAAGGTGACTAAGGAGGAACTTTTTCAACTTTGTTGAGCCAGTTAATAGCAAACATAGCTTCGCATCGTATGCATTGCGCCCTAAGGTTGAAAATAAATGTTGAAATCTGATCTAAAGTTTTGAAATCTTGGCTGACATAAGCTTTTAGAATATGTAAATAACAACCCGGAAGCATTTCTGAATAAAAAACAGCCTGCTCACTCCTTTTACTGACATGCACAACCATACCATATCCCCACATATTCTATGCTTCACTGTTAATTTCAGATTTTTGTTATTAAAATGATGCTCGTCAAATTAGTTCATGCCTTTTAATGTCAAATATACCAAACCATTATCAGATAATAATGAATCGTCCCAATTTATATAGATAACAACATATCGTAATTTTTGGGGTTTTCTAGACTCTTTGATCGACTCTTTTACGAAAGCAATTCTGTGCTCCTTATAAGCTAAATATGGGCTCTTACATGCTGTTATGTATGATAAATATGTTTTTTCAGGATTTTTCTTGTAAAGTCAGTGCTACTGGGTTTTATAAAATATTTCTGAACATTTCTGAAGATATTGGATACAACTAAACTTAGATTATGATGCACTGATCGCAAACAATCTAATCCTCTTGCTCGGGTTGCTTAAGAAAATGGCCAGATCGTAGCAATGAAGCAAGATTTTCTGTTTTTTTTCGAGATTTAAGATGACTTTTTGAAATGACGAATGTGCTCTCCCAAAAGTGTCCCTAATTTCGTAAAATTTATTGTCAATTTTGGAAAGTTTTAGTAAGATTCTCTTTTTATCCATTTTTTTTATTTTTTTCTGTTTTTTCTGTTTCAAGCACATATACGGTTCCAAATAATTTACAAGTCCGTTTACAGTTCAACGGAATAAAAATTTTCCAAAAAATAAATAAAAAGCATTACCGGAAATTCCCGTTATTAGTTTTGTACGCAAACTTATTCTGCACCGTTTTGTGAGTATATTGTCAATAAATATGAATACATGGAAAATTATTATTTTAATTCATCTAAAACAGAACAAAAAGTGTAGCTAAGACATATATGAAAAATGTGGATAAGTTTTTATAAACAGAGAACCCATTTTTGAGGTCAAAATTAATCGTAACATAATTTTGACCTGCCTGAACGCAAACTTATTCTGACTAGTGTATAGCACAAACTGGATATCCATTGTTGTGTTGAAAACAATTTCCCTCGGTTCTGAATTGAAACTATTAACAATTTCTTTGTTTTTGTGCATTTATTCAATTTTTTTTGGCAAGGAAACCTAAAAGGGTCCTTATATCACCAGGTTATTTTTAAATTTGCTCAGCAATAAATCTTTTTTGTAAAATAATGATTTAGTAGTAAAATAATGTGTTATTGTTTTAACCAGTGTTTTGCAGTACTATATTAAATTACAGAATTAATTTTGTTTGTTAATGCACTTGCGCTGATGACAGTGATTTACCATTTTACAAGTTGTTTTCAAGTTAAGCAGTTTGTATACATTTTACGTACTAAGGCTTCATATTCCACAAGATAATTTGATTTCAGTTAATCCATAAGATTATTGAATTCGTTAAAAAAAAGTTAAAATTGGACCTTACCAGATTTAAGGCTTGGGATTCGAAGATATGATTGGGGGTTTCCGGCAAGATTGCTTAAATTCCTTCGAAGTCATAAATTATCGTAAAGTGACCTCATGATACAAATAGTAATAGTGTACAATGGAACTACCATTATTCTTGTTTTTCTTTCCCTCTATCAATTTGACACTTTTTTCACCATGTCTCGCTTATCTCAAAGTGCTTCTTATCATATCACATTTTTACGGTCAAACCGTTCTTATCAGATGATCTGACTTAGCACCGCCCAAAACGATCTGGCATCACTGCGAACAGGTCTGTCATCAGCAACTGTCAAATATAAAAAAAATATCTGCTCCACAGCATTTTCTCCCCTTCATTGCGTGATAGATTTTTGGTTTGGCTGGTGTTGAAGAAAAAACGGAAAAACCAAGCAAATTGGCAAGAAATAAATTCAAAATTGAATGGCGAAGCTGTAAAGCGCAGGCGATTGCATTTAAATGCGAGCAAGGCTGGCAAATGACGCAGCGTTGATTCAACACAAAGCAGCCACAGCACCAGCAGAAGGGGCAGGGTGATTCATATCGGAGTACACTGCCGAGCAGTAGCGCCATCAAGGAGCAGACGAAACGGGCACTTGAGCCAGCAATTACAGCAGTAGGCACGCACGCATCGAAAATGTACCAAAGCGCCTGCAATGCGGCGACGACGGGCTCCTGTGCGCCGGGCACGGAGAACGATCGCGAGGCAGAGCGCCAGGCTGCGCTGATGGCACAGCAACCACCCACCGCACCCGTCGAGCCCGATTACAGCGGATTCGATATTGTGAAGGCGACGCAATACGGTGCCATAGCGCGAGTGCGCGAACTGGTCGAGGCCGGCTGGGATGTAAATCAGCCGGACAGCGAGACGGTGACGCTGCTGCACTGGGCGGCCATCAACAATCGACGCGACATCATTCGATACTTTTTGGAAAAGGGTGCTGCAGTGGATGCGGTGGGCGGCGAATTGAATGCGACACCACTGCACTGGGCCACCCGTCAGGGCCATCTCGGCGCAGTGGTGTTGCTGATGGCTGCCGGCGCAGACCCGCGCGTACGCGATGCCGAGGGCTGCTCGTGCATACACATTGCAGCGCAATTCGCACATACAGCGTTGGTAGCCTACTTTATAGCAAAGGGCGTGGATCCAGATTTGCAGGATCGCGGTGGCATGACGGCGCTAATGTGGGCCGCGTGGAAGGTGCGTACTTGTCAAAAGCTGCAAAATGGCAATGTTATTGTTTTGCTTTCGTTGATTGTAGGTCTGCGCCCTCGATCCAGTGCGGCTGCTGCTGACACTGGGCGCCAACCCTGCTATGGTCGACTACACACACGGCAACACGGCGCTGCACTGGGCCATACTGGCGCGTAACGCCACTGCGATTGCTACGCTGGTGCTTAAATCGAAGGCCTCCCTCGACGTTCCTAATCTGCGCGGCGAAACGCCTCTCTCTATGTTGGAGGCGCAGTCAGGTGCCATCTGGATTGGCGCCAAAGTGATGGACCGTGTACGCGACGCTTCGCACACATCGAATCAGCGGCGTTCGCTGTGGTCGCGCCTACGCCACGACAAGCGACTTCGCTGGTGGTCGATGGTGGCGTGCCCCTTTACTGCCTTCTACCTGGCCGGCGTGGTCTTCACGCTAAACACGCTGTATATCATAAAAATCTTCCTGCTCGTCTGTCTGTACGCCATCTTCCATACGCTCGGCAAGGCGCTGTTCGACGAGCACCTGTTGGCGCTGCTGCCGCTGAGTGTGTACCTGGCGACGAAGGCATGGTTCTATGTGACGTGGTTGATGTACATTGTGGATGTGGTATCGACAACAGCGACGCTATGCTTCTTGGCCTGCTCGGCGGTGCTGTGGGTGTGCTTTATCAAGTCGTGGAAGGGTGATCCGGGCATTATACGGCCAACGCAAGAGCAGCGATTCAAGGTAAAACTCCATGAATTTCATGTCTTTCAGCTAATCATAACTAGTTTCTTTATTCTCTATCGCTATTAACGTAGACCATCATTGAATTGTCGGAGCGTGGTGGTATTGGCTTTGAGCCATCTTCCTTCTGTTCTGGCTGCCTGGTGCGCCGGCCTGTACGCTCCAAGCATTGCAGCGTCTGCGATCGCTGTGTGGCGCGCTTCGATCACCACTGCCCGTGGGTGGGCAATTGCATTGGCCTGAAGAATCATGCCTATTTCATGGGCTTTCTGTGGATGCTGCTAGTAATGTGCGGTTGGGTTGTGTATGGCAGCGCCAACTACTACGTGCACCAGTGCAATGTCGATCTGAAATTTTTGCCAGTGGATGACCTGCTGACGGCGCTGCGTGCCATAGGCAATTGCAATGCTTGGGTGGGCTGGGTGATGGCCAATGCGCTGCTGCACATGTCGTGGGTGGTGTTGCTGACCATCTGCCAGACATACCAGGTAGTCTGTCTCGGCATGACCACCAACGAACGCATGAATCGTGGTCGCTATCGACATTTCCAGGCGAAGGGCGGCCATAGTCCCTTCACGCGCGGCCCCTTCAACAATCTGGTGGACTTTCTGGAGTGTAGCTGCTTCGGGCTGGTGCAGCCGAAACGCGTGGACTGGATGAACCTGTACGAACTGGACGTGCCGTCGACCAAAACAATCGAGCACGAGCCGCTGCTGCGCACCGGCGTGTCTGCTGACGGTGAGGGCGGCGGCGATGCGGCACACTATCAGTATGTGTAGGATAAGTCGAATCGGGATGCGAAGACGCGCAATGCACCCATAGCCAATGTGTAGGAGAGCATTTCGTTAGTGGGTAGACGCAGGACGTGTGCAGCGGGACACATACAGACAAAGACAGCGCAACTTACTGGCGTTTAGTTATTAGTGCTAAGTACGTACGTGGGTGTGGGACTAGCGAGGAACAGTGCGGGCATTTGGCAGCAAAATAGCAAATAGTAATTATGTTTGTATGTATGTTTGCGAAAAATGTAGTTTGCTTTACGTAAGCTTAAGGCGAAAATTGTACTGTTTTTGTTGTTTAATTCTCACAGTTTTCTTCGCTTCAGTTGTCCGTGCCTGTTCTTTGACTATATGTATAAGTTAATGTAACATACTTTAATTAAAAGTAGTAGCTAGCTGTATATATGTTTATTTGCGTTCTGTTTTATTTTTCAAAGGCAGATTTACGCGTAGGTTAGCGTAGAAGTAACCAAAGCGCCCTGTAAAGCAAAATCAAAGAGGCAATGTGGCTTTGGCAGCAGCATTTGTAGGCAAGTTAGCACAGTAACAAATATCAAAGCGCGAGTTTTATTTCGTTGAACGCTGATAATTTTAATGAAAAAGCAAACAAGTGCAAACCTCTAGTTGTAAGGCACACAGTACATTACCCAAACAAACACACATACACACCAGATACACCAACACAGTACAGTAGGAAATTATTATTGAGTGTATAGGTGTGTTCAGCGACGTCATCGTAACCCGATTCAGTGAAGCGTAACAAAGTATTGAGCTAAAGTTAAAACAAAACGAAAGAAATACTTTAATAACAACAAAAAGGCATATTTTTTTAAGTAAAAACCAAACAAGAACATATAAAGCAAAAACAGAAAATGCATTCATAGCAAATTTTCTTTTTCATAAATCTTGATGTCATAGCAATATCTAACGTTACTATTTACTGCGCGCAGATAATGAGAAATTAAATTCAGATTGAAATTGAACGCAATGGAAGAACAAGACAGAAACCTAAGACGAACTTATACATAATGCAATTTTAAGTGTCACATAAGACATTCTCAGTGAAACCGCGATGAAATGAACAAATAAATAATACTAATAAAAATCGAAAAAAATAAACGAAAACCGAGAACCCATAGTCATAGTCAGCGTAGTAAAACATTTTAACATTAGCCGCCACACAGCACTACATGGCAAAAAGTTTGCTATGTTGAAAGCAAAGCGAAGGCACACACAGCAGCAGCACAGAGAGACAGCGCTTTATGTGAAAGAACTAAAGTTTTGAATAAAACTTTGAATTTGTAAATGGATGCAGTCAGAAATATTTAGTTGATAATTTGTGTCCCTTGACCACAACTTTAGCAGTTGTGTGCTCATTGTTCGGACAAGCCGTCCGAACCCTTTCCGACATGAAAATTACAGCTCGCTGTATGAATTGTATGGGCTGTAGTCCAATATATTGGACCTTGTGACTGAAAGGGTTAAACTACTCGACGCTGAGTGCTATTTGGCCGATTATAATGCAATTAAAGTTTAATGTTGGCTGCACATATATTTTTAAAACTAGATATAGGTTTGAAAGTAGGAGTGGACTTTGTTTGCTGACATTTTTTTAGGACTTCAAAATTGTTAGTTTGTTTTTTTAATTTAGTTCGCCAGCTCAGTTTAACCATCACACGTTTTATTTCCAAATATTATGTAAAAATTTCCTCGAGTAATTTTTCTTTTCAATATCTACTTAACATTTTTTGGGATACTTAGAATCTTACAAATTTTTCTCACGTTTTTGAGGAATAAAGCTTTAATAAAATAATCAAAATTAGGAAAAAATTATAGGTTTTCATTTAGTACATAAAGCACTAAACTAAGATGGGTGAAACTATTTTAAACATAATTTATTCATTTTAAACTAAAGTACTGAAGTATTGTAAACGCAGAAGAAAATAGTAAACTGAGCACGCGGTTATATTTTCGTAGCATAAATTTTTGCAATTTTTTGTTGTGCAATACATTTTTATTGATTGTTAAATTTCATGTATGTGATGATTACAGTCTCACGTCTGCTCTTTTTACGCCACTGTGGGTCTTAGTTTGTGCCCAAACTTTTCTTTTTTTTTAATGCATGTTCATTATTTTGGCATTTATGCTTTTGGAAAATATTCTTAAGCATTCACAGAAGAAAATGTCTGTACCTAAATGACTGGCAATCACTGACTTTAAGTTTTAGTCAGCAAAAATTTTGCGTTTACTTTACAAAAATCTACTTTAACCGCAGTGAAATCATTGCCAATCAGAGCAATAAAATGCTATCTTTAGCCAATTTAAATACAGCATTGCGTTATACTTCAATGATAAACAATTTGTACTACGAGTAGTTGAAAGTTTATTGTGCAAACTGTAATGTGATATTTTGCCTAACGCTTGGGTGTTTTCCTCCAGTCCCAACAAACCAAACAAAGTTTCCATAATATTTTTCCATAACACTAAACAATAATTGACTGACTGCGCCACATTTTTGTTCCCCTACAAACACCTGAACTGTTCCAGTATTCACAGTCAGAAGAAGCCATTCAATTGCGAAAGCTAAATGCCAGATTTTTTTATTTTTAACAACACTTGTACGATTGTCCAAATGGCCATTAAAAGCCATTTAATTGTAAAGCACCACATTTTGGTCTATTTTAACGTAAAGCAACACTGAACAGATTTCGTAGTGATAAAGTTGTAGTAAGTTGCAGGCATTTTCGAATCGTTACTGAGCGTCGCCACAGTTGTAAAACTGTTCAAATTTCGTGGACCACTTAAAGTTAAATTTTTGTGACATACTTATGTCCAAAAGCTGCTAAAGAATGTGCGTTGTCTGCCTGTGTGTGTGTGTGTTGTGCCTGTAAGTTTGTAGAACTTTGCGCCGTTTTGCTGTATGCCATGCTTTGTTTAAGTTTTCCCTTAAAGTTGCTCAACACGATTTTGTAAACATTTTTTTTATATATTTCTATATTTATTGGAAATTCATGTATTATGCTTCATAATTGTTTGTACTTAACTAAACACACTTTATATTACATTTTCCCAGTGAAACACGCACATTTGTCAAGCGAAAGAGCGTCAAATCTGTTTGTAATAACGCTAAACAAATTTTTATATTTCGTGTACTTGGGCTGCAGTCGAATGTAGTTGTTTCTACGTTGTTCCTACTAAATTCCTAATAAATTTTCTACTATTTTCTGTTTAAGCAGCTGAACAACAACAACAACAACAAAAACAACAACATCAACCCATATAAGCAACACCACCTTAGAAAAACAACAAACGCGTATCAAACGAAACAAATGAATAGAGCAAGACACCAAATATTAGCCGAAACAAAAACAAATGCAAATATTAATAAATTACAAATTAATTTAATACATTTTTACTTGTAGAATACATTATATACATAAATGAGATAACAAAACAAAACAAAATGAAACAAACAACAGTGAATTGAAATGACAAAACACAATGCTTCAATTTGTCTATATTTGTAGAGCAAAACACAAAAGCAAAACCATATTTATAAGCTAAATATTAGTAAACATTATGCTTAACTAATTATACAAATAATAATTTTTCGCAGAACTTAATTTCAAATGATACATATTCGCACTAGCATCTAGTCAAGTAAATGAAAATTAATAAATAAACCGAAATAAACCACAAGCCCCAGTTGCCGTTCTGAACGATAGGAACTCAATGTGCTCGAGCGCTTTCGAGGACACGCCTTTACTAAGCGGCCACAAGTCGAGTGAGCTATGTTTGTATACAATTGCCATAAAATTGTTTAATGCAAAGCAGACAAACTTATAATTGCCCACTCTGATTAAATGACAATTGCTGGCCAATTGCTTTGGCGCAAACTGCAACAGCTCACCTTAACTTATGCAAATATTTAATATTGATACGAAAATCGATTCGTTTTCTCCACAATAATATGTCACAAAATTTCTCATAAAATATGTCACAAAAATTGTTGTTGCTTAATGGCATTTACTAGCGAAAATTATACAATATTTGAGCATCTAAAATGCGCAGAAATTTTGTCACAATTTGTGATCTTTTCCATTCACATATTTTCTTCGTTTCTTCGCCCCCCAAAAGAAAGAAAACCTGTTTACAAAAAAACGAAAATCATTAAAGTTTTTTCCATTTTGCCTAAATATTGTTAAATATGAAATTTAACAAAAAATTAATAATTATATACAAGTTGACAAAAGTGAATTTGTTTACGTATTTGTACTAAAATTTTGTACACTCTTTAAAGGAAAAATGTTTTTTAAAAATGTTGTAAGCGCATTTGCGCTCTTCGTATAGCACCACACAACAATTATCAATGGAAATAGTGCAGAACAAAAATGTCCCCACAAACAGCAAACAGCGAAGACAAACTAAATAATTCGACACAATCCAATGCAAAGGAAATAGCAACCGAGCAATATGCAAATATGACCATAAACAATTACCAGCTACTGGTTTACATTTACTATACATTTGTATGTATGACTGCTTTTCACACACACACATTGCACTGTCTTTAGCTAAATAACAATGAATGCGATCGGCTATTACAACAACCCTAACAATAACTATTCGCATTCAACTACGATCACTTGCATCCACTTGCCCACAAGAATACAAATCACACATGCATGCATGCATGCATATATATAGATATATAAAAACACACACACACATATATATACACATACTTATATACATATATTTACGATCATGTATGTCTGTATGTATGTAACGGCTATAATTGCGTGTAATCTGTAACGAAACGAAAGTTGTATAAAAGCTGAGAAAATCAAACGCAAATCATGGATGAAAAACACATGCATACAACAACAACAAACAAACAAAATTCTTAATTAATTATAATGTCACACATAAACGAAATAAAAACACAAAACACATAAACCAAAACAAGAAAAAGAAAAAACAAACAAAAACAAAAACAAAATTACGACATTACAAATTCAATAAAGATAATTCAAATAATAAACATTTGCTAAATGCAAACAAATTAAATGAAATTGGAATTTCTTATTGAATTGTTGACAGTCGAACAGTTGACACAACATCGAATTGAAATCGATTTGTTAGTGTAAATGAACTTTTTGTTGGAATAGTCTAGCAAGCGTAACACTTTGTTGGAAGTGCTGCACTTTCATCAGAAATCTGAGTAAAATCTGTGTTGACAATGTAAATGAGTTATTGATGCTCACAATGTGAACATTTCCAGGTAGATTTTGTTTACTTGATGTCAAAACGTGCTAGAAAGCTGAAAAACATGTCTATCATGTCTACGCTCAATTCTTGCTTCGGCTTGGCTTTGTTTACTATAAGTCAAGTGATCAAATCAACATCTGGCAACAAATATATTCAATGCGATATTTGAAGTTCGAGGACGAAGTGTAAGGTTGTGATTTCGGTGCAAGAAGTTGAGAAAGTCCAATCGTAGAGACACCTGAAAAGATCTCTTGTGACAGGTCATCATTCGGCAATGAGTTATGTCCAGTTAAGTAAATAAGTCAAGTCTTGATATGCAAATGTCTTTGAGCAGTGTCCTGTTCACGTACTCGTAAGTGTAAAGAAATGTTTTCTTGAAGTAATAATCATCAGGAACGACTACAGTTTGAATCTCAAAAAGTCTCGAACATAAATATTTAGTCATCTGAGCCTCACACTAAAATTTCATTTCGCGCTTTCAATGCATTGTTGGCTACTAAGCACATAACCAGCGATTCAAGAGATAATCGATTACTTACTGTCTGGAACTACTTCCCATTCATCCATGAGATAGTTTGATTTGCCGCTATGTAGGCTCACTTTTCTCTCTCTGCTTTGCTGCTTCAGTCGTCTTTATTTTGACCATAACGACCACATCGAAATCAAACATGGCCCATCAGTTTTGCATTGAGCTCAACAACACATCACCAGTGCTGATTATGATTACCTGTAATGTTGACAAGGTTTCCCACTTGTGTTCTCCAAGGCTTTTTTTTAGCATTTTATAATTTTCATTTCATTTCATTTACAAAGCCAACACTTTACTCCTTAACTGTCGAAAATCCCTCTTTCTCCCGCTCCTCGCAGTTTTCATCCAATAAATGTTCACGCATATATAAATTTTTTTTAATTATTTGATTTATTTTTTTCTTATATCGTTTCTTTTTTTCATTTTCATTGATATTTGTTGTTGTTGGTTGGTAGTTTTTCACATTGGTTGTTTTTTATTATGCTGACGGTATAATCAAATTAAGTAGTTTTACATTAAAGTTAGGCAATTTGCATATATTTAAAATAGAAAATATAAATTTCATCATTTTGTTTGTTGTTAGCTTTCATTGCTTTGCATTAATGATTTGACGCCTTAAAGAAAAAATCCCACAATCGAAAGAAAAAGAGAAATGCTCGGACAACGCGCGTATCGATAATTCTGTTTATGCTGTTTATTTGTTAAAATTGTTTTGTATAAGCGGTTGGTTGGATTACTTTTCCCTTTTTCTTTGTGTTTTTGTTTGTTAATGCTTTTTGTTTTTTGTTTGTTGCCTGTTTGATTGGCTTGTTAGACTTTCTTTGCTTTGTTTTTGTTTTGTGTTTGTTTTGCTTCTTATTTTATTTTGCATGATTTTATTGCTGTTTTTATTTATTTATTGGTTACATGGGTTTGCTGTCGTTCATTTTTTTTATTATTATTAATTTCATAGTTGCTGTTGTTGTTGCTGTTTTTGTATTTGTATTTCTTTTAAGCCTAATGATATATTCATATTCTATAATTATTATTAGGTATAATGTATAATATAAAAAATAACGTTTACAACGTTCATATTTTTTTACTTCTGGTTGCTTGATTTTTTTTTTTACAAAAAATTTTCATGCTAGTTGTAGCTTCATCATCGTGTGTCACCTAATCGTTTCTTATACAATTATTTTCTGTTGCTTCACTGTTGAAACGAAAATTCATTCAATTTGTTGTGTTTGTGTGGTCGCTATGCAAAGAATGCAAACAAATTCAAAATTCTACAATTCTATTTGTTGTCGGAGTGCTGGTGCGGGCGCGAAAACAGGATGGCTGGAGTGGGATGTGTGGGTTGTGGGCTGTGGGCGGGGTAGCGCTGTTTTAGGTGGGCTTATGCGTTTACTTGTGGTTCTTCTTTGCTTCATACTTATTGCAAATTTTTCTTTTGTTTTTCCTTTTTTTTGAAATGTTTCATTTAAAGAGTGACATGAAATGATTTAATCAATTTGCATATAGTTACAAATACAACATACAGCAAATTTGTCAGTCATCAATAGTTTGTGTGGTTAGTTAGTTTGGCCAGCCGAGTGGCTGGCTGCCATGACATGAACAAGCGGGACGACTATATGTTTTCCGATATCTCTCTATGGGTGTTTTTTTTAAGTTATACGTTAGCAATGGGTACACGATCACAAGTAGTTGGAGCGCAGTGATTGAAACTCGCTCGTATGCGTGACTTGAAAATGGGCCCTAAGAGGCCGAGCTCGAGTCAGAGCCAGCGGCTCCACAACCGGTGGCGGTACAAAAACAAAAATACAACGAAAACTACTTGAAGATTTTTGTGTTGAATACAAACGCAAGAAAAAACATTTTGTCGATTTGTTAAAGCTGCGGTTAGGCATGTCTTAGTGGGTATATTCTTTAAATGTATGTGTGTGTGTGTATAATATGAAGTAATCATTTCAACTTTCGTGCTTGCTCGCGTTTACAGATTAATTTTAATTTAAAATTTAAATTATTATAAAAGAAACAGAATTTATTTGCGGGACCGTTCTAAGGGGGCGGGACGTGGGGTAAAAAGTGGGGGGAGCTTGTATGTAAAGATAAATGTGTATATATATATATATTATATATATGTATGTACCTACTCGTATGTATGTATATTGTATATATATAAAAGCAAAGGAAAATTAAATATTAATAAACATCAATTCCCACTGATGTTACGTTTTATTACTTAGATCGGGCGGATTGGGCGGACTACCTTCCAGCTGTGGCAGCTGTGTTTGCTGTTGCTGTTGGTGCTGGTGCTGCTGTTGTTGTTGTTGGTGTGGCGTCAGCATGGTTGGTATTGATATTGTGGTCGCTTGTGTTATGACTGTTGTTGCTGTAATGGTCTGTTGTACGGTCGCTTGTTGCTGTGGTGTTTGATGTTGTTGCAATTGATTTTGCTGTTGCGGCATTTGCTGCAGTTGCTGCTGCTGTTGATTCGTATTGTGGCTACAAAGTGAACAGAGCACAAAATGCACATTTACTTGGATGGCAATCAGGTTGCAAATGTTGTCGTATGCGAAAGTGCAACTTACATTTTTGTTACATTGTTCAATGGATTATTTGAATTGCACAAAACACTATATACAGAATCGACCTTGCTTAGCTTCTCGAAGAGCGGTATCAGCTCGAGCAGTTCCGAATCGGAAGCGTCGTCGAACCATGATTTCACCGGAACCTGCAAATATGCAAAGAGAGAACGATTATAATTTGATGAGGAAACTTTAAAAAAACAATTACGAGTAAGTAAAAGAACATTTTAAGGCATAATTATCAAATAATTGTATTATTTACATACCGCATTATCTGGATGAAAGATGTAGCTCGCTGGTGAATTATCGACAATGACGATTTTTTGTAAATCTCTGCCAAGGCGATTTAAATCCTTAATATAATTTCCCCTGTAATAAACGCATGATTCCCTAAACAGTCTTGCACGAAACACATCCCATCTGAAATAAAAAAACATATAAAATTCAAGCAATTGTTTTGTAAAAGTATTCAAAAGAAGGATAAAGTTGTGTAAAAATAAATAAATATTAATAACAGTTTTTTTTAAGTATTTCTCGGCATAGTTTTAGGCGCTGTTTTAAATATAAATTTAACAAATATTGACAACTTTTTTTAAATAAAATGCAAAAATTGGTATTTCAAAGGAAATTTAATAAGTTTAGAGACATTTGACCTGTGCTATACTTTTAGGCTGTTAACCCGATGCAACGGTTAATGTAATGATGACAAGAAATGCCAACAAGGCTCGGCTTAAAGATAGGTTTGTACTCTGATAAAATTTTATGAATGAAGCATTCCAGAGAAGAGAAGAAATTCTAAAGAAGTAATAAAAGCAGTTTTTACCAAACAGGGTCTATGGTCACTGGATAATTGCTGAGAAAACTCAGAGATAACCTTCGTGTTTCTGATGTGAGAAGCAAAAGCTGTCTGCCAATAAATCGATGTCACGTTTAGTGTGTACAAAAAAGAGATTTTAAGGAGCTTATGACAGTAGGCCAGAAAAACCTGAAGAACTAAGGAAATCCAAAGACATGGCTTTGTGTCGCTGGTGTGAGAGTCAGAGGACGTCTGCTAACAAGTCTATGTCACATCAATGGGAGATCAGGCGCTCTCTGCCAAATTTAATAAGAGAGAAGAGATTCTAAACATCTAACGACAATAGCCCGAAAAGAGCTGAAGAAATAAGGAAATCCACAGATGTGGCTTCGTTTTTCTGTTAAGAGAATCGCAGGTCGTCTGCTAACTAATCAATGTCACATATAGTGGGGGAGAAGTAATTCTAAAAAATTGATGAGAGTAAATCAGAAAAAGCCGAAGAATAGCTAAAGAAATCATAAGAATTAGAGGACGTCTGCCAATAAATCGATGTTACATATAGTGACAGAGCATTCTCAAGAACCAGTTCATCCAGAAAAAGCTGGAAAATAGCTTAGAAAATCCAAAGATACGGCTTTATGTTTGTGGCATGAGAATCAGACAATCTCTGCCACATTTAGTAGGAGAAAATTAATGACAGAAGGCCAGAGAAAGCTGGAGAAAAGCTAAGAGAAACCAAAGAGACGTGTCCGTGTTCCTGGTATGAGAATCATAGGCTGTCTACCAATAAATCGGTAACACAATATTCTTATGAACTAATGATAGTTAATCAGAAATGACCGGAGAACATCTAATCAAATATAAACATAAGTAATTTCAAGTCTCTCAAATTGAGAAAAACATTCTAAGGTTCTATTAAACATTCCACGAATTCATCATTGTCTAAGAATGCGCTGGTGTCTTATTAATAATTAAATATATGTACATTTCATTACTCACTTGTCTAACAGATCGGCAACGGGATCTGCGTATTTGGCTAGTGATGCTGTAAATAATACACATTCGTACAATTCGCCCATCTTTCGAAGGAATTCATCGACATAGGGTCGTTTGAGAACGTACACCTGGTGAATGGTGCCATCGATTTCCACTGGTACAATAAAATCAGCATTTGGAATTGGCTAGAAAATATAATAAAAAGTATAAAATTTAATAACAAATATAAGAATTTAGATAATATTAAAATTATATATAACATAATATATTATTTTATATATAATTTAATAAAATTTCAAACAACACTTATAACTTAAAATTTAAAGAGCAGTTCTTACTAGCAAAACCAATAGAATTAATGACATGAAAACGTTGAAAGTTTCATGTGTCATCATCATCGGTCATGACTTGTGAGTTATCGGCCACAGTTTATCGGATTAACTTAAAGCCAACAATTTAAATGCAAAAAAGCTTAGTTATTTTAAACGATGTCGACCACTTTTGACATTTTGCCGTATTTGCAGTTTTCTTGCCTTTCGTTAATGTTCGGTTTGCTTTGGCTCTAACGAAAACGAACAAATTTTTTCTGTGCATATTTTAAGGCAACATTCGTCGACAAAGGTCGAAATTCCTTTGCAGACATAACAATCGAACTTCGCACTTGCGTTGTTGGTGTTGCTGCAAGTTTTAACTGGCTGACGCATGCTGCGAACTCTACAACTGTAGCGAACGAATAGTGGCAACACTATTTTTAGCTTAGCTGCGATTACCATTGGCATTTATGGCACTTTTTGTTGTTGTTGCTGCAGTAGTGGCTGGCGTTTTTGTGTGATATTTCGCCAATGTCATTGCCAAATGTCACAAGCAGTCAAACATAACGTCGTCATCAAAGCTGGCGTCTTTTGCTCGCTGCAAGGGACGAGAGAAAAAAAATTATTTTTCTCAGCAAAGGTGTCGTCCACCTGCAGGCAACGGGTTGCTGGACTTGTCAGCCATCTTACTCGGTGGCAGCTGTTGCGGGTGGATTTGTTTACCAGTTAACACGACAGCAATATATGTGGCGTGCCATGGGAACATTTTGCGTGTTGTTGGTGTGCGTGTGGTGGTCTGTTCTACCATACACACCAACCAATATAAATGAAACATTATTGGTAAAGCTTTGGTTATTGGCTATCGATTTCATATCGGGGCGGAATCATCAATTAGGATGAGGTCAAACGCTTTAAAGTGTTGGCATTCGTTTCCGTTAGAGTTATTATAAAGTTTCGTAGTTAAAAGTTTGCCTTAAAGTATGCTTTGAAAATGAGTCACCGAGATATTGGTGTTTGTTACTAAGCACTCATTTTGTTGCATACTTTTAGACGGCATTTTGATAACTTTAACCACAACATAACTGCTTAAAAATCTACTTGTATTGTTTTAACATTGTTAAAATATGTTCATGTCTATTTGTATTATTTTGTTTAAGTATTTTCTTTAGTTTTGACTCACCTTAAAACTACTGTGCACTAATGTTTCATCCAAATCGATGACCATGCATTTCTTATGCATATCCGAGTGCCTAACCTGAGGTAGTAGGTACCTTTGTTGGTCCGGTAGGGGTGGCGGTGTTGTTGAGCCATCGATTGATGTCCCATTTTGATTTGTTTTTGTTCGATTACTTCGCCAACAGCAAAACACCGATTGAAAGAAACCGCGCTTTTGTGGTTTCAAACGTTCTACATCGTCTGCAAATTAAATGCAATAATCAATCAATTAATATTATCATTAATAAATCAATGAAATTATGTGAAGAGTGTATGATTTCATGAATAAATAATTGATTATATGAAAAACAATTAACGTTTGGCAAAAAGTTTGCATGTATATAAATAAAATATTGAACAAAATGTCTGAAAATTTGGATTTACAATCATAACTGAGTATTCTGACATTCTCAGCGGTTTGTCTACTTTTAGGCTACACACACATAACTAATGCAAGTAGACACAGTCGCTTTTAGCGCTCTGCTGCAAACTGCTAACTGGCCTCAAACTGCAGCGCAGACCTGTGTAACCAGAACGGCAGTAAATTTCAATTTGGCGCGCACAGCTACGCACTGTCAGCGATATGCGGCACATGCAACGCACACATGTTGCACTCTCGACACACTTTTACACTTAGCACGAGTGAAATTACACCAACAAGTTTGTGCGGTGGCCGCAATAAAATAAAATTAAATAAGAACCTGGTAAAAGTGAATTCAATTTTGCTGTAGAAGAAAACGCGGAATTAGGCCAACACCATTTAATTTGTGTATGTGTGTGTGTGTGTGCGGGTGGGGCCAGAAGTAGCGGAGAGTACGGCAAATGGCAACCAGTGAGTAGCGCCATAATTGTAAATAATGAAATAGGGTTAGGCCGTAAAGCGCCGAGTGCAGTGTGGCGCACTCAAGCCGGCGCTAGTGCGCCTAAAAGTGCGCTGTGCGCAGTGGTGGCAACGGTGGCGGCGACCAGTGCTTGTTTTCATTTCCTCTGCAATTACTCGGCTGCATTATTGAGCGAAATGCAATTATCATGTTGTGTGCCGAGTGGGTGTTGCAGTCGCCAGCCAGTCGGCCCGTCCGACAGCCAAGCGGCGCATTCATTCATGTCGCGCATTTTGCCAGCGTCAACTGGCACAAATTGACCGGAAATTACGCGCCATCATGTATGGCATTAGCTGATGTTAGAGTGCCATGAAGGGGAAGTAATTCTGTATGCATGTGTATGTCTGTGCGTGTGTGCTTGATTCCAACTTGACCCGCTAAAGCGGCCACTTTTGTTTGCAAGCTCCTTCCGCCCGTTTGTGCCTGCCACCACTCACCCAAAAGTGGCACACTTTCACAACATTGGAAAATGTACTTTTTGTTGTTGTTTTTCGTATACATGCTGCAGTTGGTTTTTTTGAATTCAATAAACTCTTTAAAAATTCACAACGCTTATAGAAAATTGAAAGCAGCAATTCTTGCAGACAACTTTTTCTCACTTGAATTCACTTCACTTTGCGCGTCGGCCACCACCGAGGCCGCAACTCAAGCGGCAACTGTTGCTGCCGCCTTGTTGGCAACACTGCGCACTCGGTATTGATTGCACTTGTCATTTTTTTGCGGTTACTTCATTTCGGTGTCATTTTTGGCACACGTTCGCCAAAACGCTTTTGTTTTATTTCTGCGGTACGTGTTTTTCGAGTTTTGTTTTCTTGGCAGTAGAGGTGCCAGCTGTTGTTGTTGTTCTTGTTGTTGCATAGTGATGCTTGTTGAATAATTTATAAGGTATTTGCTTCGAGTGGATTTTCCTGCGCCTGTGTGGCTACCCAGGGAGGCGCCAGAGCTGCAGTGGGGCGTCTCTTGTCTGTTACCAAGGCTCACGAAATTTTCACTCACACGTTTATTTACTTCGCTTCATAGAAGCGTTGCACTCGTTTTGGTTTCATTGCCGCACTTTCGTGCATATGAAAATTATACCAAATACTTTGCCACTTCCGTTTGACTTTGAAACGTCGCCAAGTGAAGGGGAGCTCGGCACGCTGGCTGGA
This sequence comes from Melieria omissa, assembly GCA_963971225.1. Taxonomy (NCBI): domain Eukaryota; kingdom Metazoa; phylum Arthropoda; class Insecta; order Diptera; family Ulidiidae; genus Melieria; species Melieria omissa. Next base: position 69,708,471 of record OZ020268.1, on the reverse strand, counting down.
CGCCGAATGGGGTTTGGAATTTGAATTGGGTGACGAATGACTTTGAATTAGTCATCGTGAGTCAAGCGGTCACACGAAGCCCACAGCAATGGGCTTGCAGCTTTGCCGAGGGGCGTTCAAGCTTTGGAAGGGGCAGAAGGCGCAAAAACAATGCGCTTTATTGAAATATCTGACAGCAGCAACCACAACAAATTAATGGTAATTGTTTACTATTTTTGAGCGCATTTTTTGAATTATTTCTGGTCAGTGTGTGTGTGTGTGTATGTGTAGATAATATCAAATTTTTTAATTATTGGCACAAAGCCACATTTTTTTGTTTATTTTGAGCGCTTTTAACTGTTTGGCATACGTGACGTATGCGGAATAATAATTGAGTTATTTGTCAGTTGGGCAGCCATTGAGGGCGTAATTGTGATTTATGGGCAGTGAAGTAGTAAATCGCCGGCAAGCAAAACAAGCAGTCAACCTGAGAAATGCTGGAATTGACTCTGACAACAACGTCTACATACATGAAAGCATCTCAGCTGATACCCGAAAAATTTTACATGCAGCGATTGCCTGTAAGCGCAAGAAAAGTATCTATAATGCATTTACTCTGCGTGGCTCCGTGTACATCAGATTGGAGAAAAACGGAGATGGAATTAAAGTCGATAGCATTGAAGAACTGCGGAAAATTACAAGGGCTGATGCCTACGGCGAATGATTTCTTTTCTCTTGTTACATTATCTAGTACTTTTATCTATATTTCTTATAAATTGTTTGTTAGTTCGCCTCTCCCTTACTATCATCTTTCCCTCCTTTATTCTCTTCTATACTTTTAACTTTTTCTACGGCTACTCTGATGCTTATAGATGTGGTTTTACAATAGATTTATGTACTTGCTTCTGGTGTTATTGTCCCAGTGGCTGACGATATTTATAAGGCAATGATCGACATTCTCTGTAAACAGCACGCCGGTTTCAACATTGTTCATTTTAGTGCAAGAAGTCTCAATGATGTAAAGCTTGATTGCGTCAGATATACATTTGAAGGTTCTTCAGTCGATGTGATTTGTGTTTCTGAAACATGGTTTCATAAAGATCTAAATGCCTCTTGCTTGAATCTCAATAACTATATGATTTACCGCAATGATCGACCGAACAAAAAAGGCGGGGGTGTTGCAATATTTTGTAAAAATAGTTTAAATGTAAACGTTTTAAGTTCATCTCGTGACTCTGAGGTTGAATTTCTTAACATCGAAATCTATGACAACTGCACAAAAATTTGTTTGTCATGTGTGTATGACAAATCGTAACTGCAGCTTAGACCCTCTATTTTCCTCTTTGTCTGATTGTGTAATTGATTATGACCATTTTGTTTTGTGTGGTGACTTTAATATAAATCTTTTAACCAATGATCACCTTAGCATTGGTTTGCTTAATAGCGCAAATGAGGTTGGACTTAGTTTTGTGAATACCACTATGCCAACTCGCTTCGCCAAAAATGCTCCTCCCAGTTTGTTGGACAGCTTTATTGTCTCTGATTTGTCGTATGTTCTCCTTTTGATCAGTTATCTTTTATTTCTGATCATGATCTTATCTTTTGCTCGTTAAACATAAGCTTAACCCCAGCTGCTACTGATAGCACCTTCTCTTATCGCGACTATAAGTCAATTGATTTTGACTCCTTGTTCAGTGATTTGTCTCTCATTGACTGGTCTGAGTGTTGGTTGTTCAGTTCTGTTAATGATAAGCTAAGCTTTATCAACCATAAGCTCTTAGATTTGTTTGACGTCCATGTTCCTATGCGTACTCGTCGCGTCCCAAGTAGTTCTTGTCCCTGGTTTACGAATTCTGTGAAATTAGCAATTAAGGTTCGTCATAAAACATATAACAAATGGAAAAGAAATCCCACTGCTGCTAACTGGGAAAATTATAGAAAAGCTCGAAACAAAGCTAGCTCCTCTGTCAAGTGGGCCAAACGTAAATACTTTATGCATAAGTTAAGTCTTACTCAATCCCCAAAAGAACTTTGGAACAAACTGAAACAAGTCGGTGTATGTAACGGGGCATCCGACGGATGTCTCTTGGACCCCAATCTACTCAATGACTTTTTCACCTCATCTCCCACATCTCGCACGTTGCATGCATTTGATAACAGTAAAGACCTTGATAGTAATTTTCCTCGCCTGTTCGACTTTGTTGCTGTCGGGGAGGGTGATGTTGCGCGCTGTGTCAACAAAATTAGGTCTAATGCTGTCGGTGAGGATGGCATCCCAATTAAATTCATCAAACTCATCCTGCCCTATGTGTTAAGCCCCTTAACTCATCTAATTAACCATTGTTTCACCAGCTCCAGATATTTGGAAGCGGGCGACTATTATTCCTATAGCCAAAAAACCCAATGGCACTGCAGCATCCGACTATCGTCCGGTTAGTTTGCTATCGTCAATTTCAAAAGTGTGCGAGGCTCTCATGGCTGAGCAGATCTCTACACATATCAATGAGGGTGTCCTCTTGTCACCTTTTCAATCTGGTTTTAGGGCAGGGCACAGCTGTCCCACAGCCATAGTCAAGGTTTTAGATGACATCAGAGCGTCTTACGACATGGGACATTTATCCCTGCTTTGCCTTCTGGATTTCTCCAAAGCATTCGATTCTGTCGATCATTTAATACTTTGCAAAAAGCTTAAATCAAACTTTGGGTTCTCCCCTAGGGCAGTCCGTCTGATGTATAGCTACCTAGCTGGAAGATCTCAAAGGGTAAGGGTGGGTAAATGTCTGTCTGAATTCAATATATTAACTTGTGGTGTGCCACAAGGCTCAGTTCTTGGTCCGCTCTTATTCACTATGTACATAAATGACATTGCCAATACATGTCAGCATGCTACTATGCATGCATACGCCGATGACCTCCAACTGTACTTATCAAGGCCAATCGGTCTCGTGCCAGGTTGAACGATGACCTGAACGCAATAGAAGCATGGGCCGGGGACAATAAGTTGAGCTTAAATCCTCTAAAATCTTTTGTTTTGCCAATTTCTAAAAATGCCTACTCATTTGCTGAATTACCACAAATTCAGCTCAAAAATGTACCTTTAAAGTTTGTAAGCAAGGTAAAAAACTTAGGGTTTTATATAAACTCTACTTTTTCTTGTGAGGATCACATAAGTTCTGTGGTGAGCAAAGTTTATTGCACCCTACGTAATCTGAGAAGGACTGCATCATTCGTACCAGTTGAAACTAGACGGAAACTGGTACTTCATCTGATACTGCCCGTCATATCCTACTCGGAGGCAGTCTATTGCTCGTTTGACTCTAGGTCCAAGCAAAAACTTCAAGTAGCTTTCAATAATGCAACTCGGTATGTGTACGGTCTTAGAAAGCATGACCACATATCTGGCCATAGTCATCTGCTGCTTGGTTGTAGCTTACCAAATTTCTTAGCTGCCAGGTACTGCTTGTTTCTGCACAGGCTAATTCACACGAAAACGCCTTTATATTTGTTTAAAAAGCTGCAGTTCTGCAAGTCTAGCAGGAGCATGAACCTTGTTGCACCGACATTTAACTTTGTCAATTCCGGAAGGCTATTTTATGTGGCCGCAATCAGAATGTGGAATTCATTGCCAATTAACGTCAAAAGTGAATCCAATAGCCACATCTTTAAGCATCTTCTTTTCCAGCATTTCTCCTAATTATCTATCCGCCTTAATCCTCTTATCCTATCCTTTCCTTTAATCCTATCCTTTTTAACATAATTTATATTTAATTTTATTTATTATCATTGCTATTTCTTTGTTTGTATTTTGTATTTTGTTTTTGTAGCATTTAAAAGTTAAAACTTGTATGCTGAAATAAATAAATAAATAAAATAAATAAATAAATAAATAGGTAATTATTGATTTTACCAGTCCATGATCTACAATAATTATTGAAATTGGCTTCCAATCAAATGGTTTTGTATTAAAGTGTCGCAGTCCTAATTGAATGTTATGAGAAAAAATGTCATATGAATATTTTTAAACATACTTCTGGCAGCTGCACTCTCAGCAATAAATGATAATAAACTTCTGAGAATAATATTGAGTATGAAAAAGCTTCCAACTAAATCTGTAGTTCCTTTCTATTTATATACAAAACAAAATTTCGCATGAATTGTAGCCTTCGTATTGAAGTGAGTAACTTTTTTAAGGGCTTTTATTGGTTTTCAAAGTGGATGAACTTGAAGTCCAAGCATTTAGATTAGTGCTGAATTGAAAAATTCTTAACATTTAGCCACCACTAGGCTCCATGTCTTCCATTTGAGAGATGCAACTATAGGGGAACAGGTGTTTGATGCGGTAGTTGAAGCTCAAAGGCGAAGATGAGAGTCTTTAAGCCACAAATGTTTACACTTAGACACGTATTTGGTCTTTATTGATACTAAAAGAGACACCAAGATTGCTAAGCAGACGACATGTTTCAATGTCTTCAAAGTTGCTTGTTCCAAAGCTTTAACTGTCTGTCAGAGCCAAAGGTCTATGACGAATCTGAAGACTGAACGAGGTAGCTCAATGAATAATGAATGAATGATTTAGTGGGCATAGTCAACAAATTGTTCCCTGTTAATTTTTCTACACAACTCGGATTCCTGAAAAATCTAACTAAAATGTAGTGAACTAACTAAATGTAGTGTATAATTTTAAATTGGGAAGACTGCGAAACTGGAAACAAACTCAGCTCTTTTGAGTACAGTATTTGCTGTATAGATAATTTAAAAAATATTAGAAATCATGCTTCCTTTGGTTTAATGAGTGATCGATCTTAAGTTCGACTGTTTGTGATATCACAATGGTCCCTCATGGCCTAAGTGAGCAGAATTCCTTCGGGCAGCATTTGTAAAATCCCAACCTGTCATATAAATTTCCAAGTGCCTCCTATGCGTATTTTCCAGGATGATAAATTTCCCATTGCAAATCCAGCAATAGAAACTCATTAGCAATTTGTGTCTTCACATCATTCAATGTCAAATTATTATTAATTTTTAAAGCTTCTCTAAAAAACCGTCTAGCATCTGCTTAGTCCATCTATGTTCGTACTTTTCCATGTCGATATGATATTTTAAATAATTGCATTAAATTGAAATAAAATTCAATTTCATGATGCTTGGCGCTTGTTAGCGCAATAATATTTGCATAAAAAGTGCACGTAAATATTTTCTTGACTTTTCCAGCCAATTTTCCCCACCACTCGTTGTTGCCGGCCATTTACAGCGGTCGGTAGCTGCGCGCAGCAAAGTTAATTGAAAAATCATGTAGCCGACGTCAGCGACATTGTCGCGCACTACATTTACTTGGCATTGTGTGGCACAACAATTTGTCTGTCTGGCTGGGGGACTGGCGTGCGCCAGCGTGGTTCAATGTACGGGCGCACTCGTCAGCTGACTAGCCGAGATGTGGCATGGCTGATGGACAACGGGTTACGGCGCGGCAGATCAGCTCTCAGCCCACTGTGTAAATATTAGTGTCAACATTGCAATCATATTGCTTTTTTACACTGAATAGTGCGTTTCATTGAAAATTGCAGCGATTGATTATGCGACAAAGCGCTGAACTATTGCGACTTGTGGATTTTGTCTATAAACAACAACAAGCAATAACATGGCAAATGCGCTGTTTAAAGTGAATGTAAGTTCCATTTAATTGTTGACAAGATTGCACATCGAAGTGAGAAGTAAAAATAAACAATTTGTTTAATAAATCCATCAAAATAGCAACAAAGTCCATCAACATAGCGCAAACAAATTCCAAAAGCAATATTTGTAGACCGCAGCACAGAAAAAGCGGGCAAATGCGCTATGAACGACGAGTGAATATGTGATGTCAGGGCGGCTATGAACTACAGTGGCTAACGAAACAAAAGTATTAATAGATAAAAAATAATTAATAAGTATAATATATATACATATTATTTATATATATAATAATAAAAAGTATTACAAATAAAATAAATAAAATTAAAAAGACAAAAATTAAAAAATTATAATTAAAAAATATCCTATTAAAACTTAAAAAGCATTGAAAACAAATTAAAAATATTTAATCGATGAAAATTATGAAAATTATTAATTTATGAAAATTAACAGGTTTTACTCTGTTGTTTACAACTGTTGAAAAATTCCCTTAATAGCATTTTTTCTTCTATATTCATCACTGTAACTTTTCTACTTTGGATGTCATTGTACGCCGAAAACAATGGCGGTGGCACATAATGAAAATACAAATACAGTAAAATTCAATCAACAACCAACAATGACAGCTATTTGTGCAGGAAATGAACGAGTGATGGCATACAAGCAATCAGCGGTGAGTGTGAACGCCTGTTGGGTCTACGGCTGTGCTGCAGTGACGCGCTGTGCAACACTGGCAACGGTTATGAGTGGACAATGGACGAATGAAAGCATTGGCTGTTCGCGATGGACAGACAAGATAAAGTCAATGTCCATGCAAGCGCAATGACCGATTCATAAACAACCCACGATGTATACTTTTAGGCGGGGGCAATGCATTAGTAATAGAAAAAAGAGGCGAGACAAAATTTCCAAAACTGTTAATGGTGCAACGCGAAAAAAAAACAGAATAATAAATTTATATTCTTTTGGGTGGCAATTGTTGATTGGTGGGTTTTGCTACTTGTGAGCTGTGACAATTGAAAGCAATAATTAACTGAACGAAAGTTGGGCTTATTTGATTTTCATAAATAATTTTTAATTCAGCAGAAAATTTTTTTTTTTTAGAATAAGTTTTGCTTATTTAAAATTCATAAATAATTTTTAATTCAGCAGAATATTTTTGAAAAAAGAGTCAAAGTGACTTGTGAATTGTGCCGCTAAAATTTTCAAATGGTTTTAGTGGAACATTTTTTGCAACTATCCAAGGGAGTCAAGACTTACATGGAAGCCGCTCGTTTGGAGGGACTGAAGAAGGATTCAGCATCAGGATCCTTCCGGTGCCTTATGTGCTTATTACTTTAATTTTAGAATAACCTTAGCTTACTTGATCGATAAATAAAACTTGTGAATTTTTATTAAAAGTTAAACAGTCTCAGTCAGGGGGAAACCAGTGCGATCTCTTACTGAAGGAGAGCAGATTCGACATTCCACTTTCGCCGCGCAATCCAAGTCTGTCAATCTTGACCCCAAGGTGCGAAGTTGGCGTTCCTGCAGAGCCGGGCAGTGGCACAGGAAGTGTTGTATCGTGTCTACTTCTTCTTCATACTTCTTCTTCACATTAAGTTAATTCATCAAAAAATTATTCCAAATAAGAAGCATGTTTTTTTTATAATGCATCAACATCATAGAAGTTGGTATTCCAGTCTCCATAAATGGCTCCACGAACAAACTTGCAATATGGCAAACCAGATCTGACCATTGCAGTTCCAGGTTCCAGAGTCTTCTAAACAATACTTCTATAGGGATTGTCATGTGAATCATAAATTTACACTGTCTCATCGGTTTGCTGTCTAATGTCCTTTGCAGAAGCTGTAGAACAAAGACTGAAAGGAAACTTTTGTGCACCTTCTCACCGATTGCTCGGCTCGCAAGCGCGCCTTCGTTTCTTTGGACAGTGCTTCTTCAGCTTCATTACTTCTTCTTTGGGCAGTAATTTGTTGGACCTTGAAAAGACGCATCCAAGCAGTATTTATAAATTTGCTGACTCTCTCTCTCCCTCATTTTTAAAAAGTGTATAGGCCAATCAACCTCTTCACGTGGTAACACAATGGTTCACCGGACCTTAGTGATTCCCTAGAGCCGGCCACTTAACCTAGTCACCTTTTAAGGTTTTGAGAAAACACACTGAAGAGGACAGCTCCCTAAACTATGAAGATACATTTTCAAAACGTAAGAGCTGCTCTAAAGTCAGTAAATGACTTCTAAATTGAATTACGCTTGGTACCACAATCTATTCAAATGGAACTTACTCAGCTAAACTGCGCGGCAAATAGTGTTCGAGCAGACCACATAATAATTTAGTTTATTTATACTTTTGCGTGTAGTACATAAAAAGTGAAACGCGCACTGCCTGTTTTTTCCTAAAATACCATCGCGGGTTATGTATGCAGCAAACGCGTGCGGCAAATGGCAAATGTTTGTCTGTCTTCTGACCCCACTTTGCCAAACGTCAGCCTCAGTCAGTGCAGGCCACGCGCCAGCTGACAGCTGTGTGCGCCGCCAAAAGGCAGACATGAACAAGTCGCATCGTCAACCGGACCTGTTTGTTTAGTCCCAGTGCCAATTTCAGCGTCAGTCCCAACCGGTCGTGCGGTATGTGCATAGCCGCAAAATATGTTATTTATTTATCTACGTGCAGATAGGTAATTTGCTTTCAACGCCACGAAATATGCAACACACAACAAGAGCGAATGATGGCGGCCGCTGGCGCTTGACTACAGCAGCCTCAGCCAAATGTCTGCTGGCGCGTGTTTGCCGCACGTCTGGCAGCTTACCAAGAGGAAACAAGCAGAAAACAAAACAACAAAAGAATTAAATACATTTTGCAAAGAAAGTCAACTAGGAGGAACCAAATTATAAATGTAGGCGGTGCGGTGCGGGCAGCACAGTGCAGCATACACAGAAAAAAAATTGGTACTTGGCTTGTTTTGGGGTCGTGTACGGCGGTGTCAATGAGCCAAATTGAATAAATTATTCAAAAGTATTATGCCATATGTTGCTACAACAAAAACAACAGATTTGGTAGCTACTAGCTGGTAGGTACTTGTATTGTTACAACAACAATAACATATTTAAAAGACACTTGAGTATGCCGAATATGGTCGAGTGCGAACATGAAACACTCAACTAGCGCGCTGGATAAATTGTGAGGTTACAGTGGTGTTTTTGTGAAAGGTGGGCGTGGTTGGAGCATGAAAGGCACGACACGTGGCTACTAAGTGTTGTGTAGATTTTGGCCGAAGTTCATGACACTAAATCAGTGACAGCTACGTTGACAAGTACAGCAATAAATTATGAACGAAAATGCCAGCGAAATTGTTGACGTTTTAACTATTAAACAATTGTTTGGAATTGTGTTTATTACTTGAAAACATGCTACAATCTGCTTCGAAAAATGGCTTAAGATTCTACGTGAGTTACAGTTAATTATGAGGAAATTTGGAAATGAAAAGCGTTGCTTCCAGACTCGAAAGTGGGCGCAGAGGCCATTGATGAAATTTTTGCCCAATGAAATTGTTTAATCATAAACCGGAAATTTAATAATAACTAAAAATATTGGTTTTTTTTCAAAAATGGTTTGGGTTAAACTGGTTCAAAGCATTTAAATGAAAATTATATATTAAATATTTAAAAATTATTTCATTCAATTCACAGCCCTGATTCAGACCGACTTTATTTTTTATAAATATATAGGGCTGCGACCAACTTGTCAGGTAAAATTATTGTATACTTCAAGACAAATCAAGTCCGATAACAGGTTAATGTCTTGTTCAGATAAGCAAAAAATTTAGGCAATTTAGTTCTTAGATGAGTTCGCAGACCCTAATTTAGCTTACACCTAAATTTAGCTGTTATCGAAAATGTTATCGAACATGTTTTTGTTTCGATGGAAGGGAGGATTTTATTTGTAAAAAATGTCTTCAAAGCATTTATTGAAGATTTAGTAATATTTACTCAACATTCCTACTGATGCACACAAGTTTAAATGAAATTTAAAAATTAATAAATGTTAGCAAACGTTTTTCTGTGCTGCCACTTTCTCATCTTTGTTTTGGTTCGACCTATTGTGAATGAACTTGTTTATCGATAACAGCTCGACACATGATTGCAGACCGAATCGAGCTCAATTTACAGCCAACTTAGCGCTAACTGCAACTAATTAAATTGAGATTCTTGTATGACAAATTGAGTTCAATTTAGAGCAAAATTCAGTATAAATTGAGAAAATGTCTTAAATTCTAAATTTCTTAATTTCTAAATTTAGCTGGCTGTCTGAATTCATTAATGGCCTCCAATGCTAACGTTTTCAATACTTATTCCTTACTTACTTACTTAATATTTAAATATTTTCTAAAATTCCCCTCAAGGCATAAGACTCATTTTTGTCCATTCAGAAAATTTAATATGCGGCGAAAATGCTATTAAATCACTCTTACTTTGAGTTTAATTTCAATTACATTTACTGGCAGCTAAACTTTGGCTTTTCAATGCCGTCGGCGTTTGTTTGCGAGGTGTGAAAAGTGACAAAATTTTCGGAAAATGCAAAATTTGCGCATTTCCAAACTGACTAATTAATGAAATTACAGATTGTCGACAGCGTGGCGAGTGCGAAAGTGAATTTAATACACAACCAAACAAACGACCAGCTGAACGACGAGGCTTTCGAAAAGTCAATTGAAAATTTTACCAAAATTGCACGCGTTGCCTTCGCACTTTTCGCTTCGTTGTTTTTGGTTGATGGCACTTTTGCGTTGTTCGCATTTTGTTGGCCGTTGTTGCTGCGTGCAACTTTGCTCATTTGCTGTTTGAAAATATTTGCTAATGTTACATGTGCCAATGCGCAAACTTTTTTACGGCACACATTCGAAACGGGAAACAGGAAATGGCAAAGTGCCCCCGAGGGCCGAACGGAATACGGCCGCTGGATGAGCGCACTTTCTGTCGACTGTTAACTTTGATGTCGCCGTGCCGAGCATTGCACGGAAGTGGCATTAAGTGGAAGTTTGTGACTAGCTGTTGTTGTTGTTGTTATTGTTGCTGTGCAAGCAATAAAAAACAATAAAAAAAAAACAACACCAGTTGAGTTTGGGGTATGAGACGAATACAACGTGTAATAAATTTGATGATGAATTGGCGCCGAAAAAATGTCAACATTGTTTGAAATGTTGGCCAAACAAACGTTGTCAGCGCATTGCTACAACTTGACTGGTGGTTGCTGCAATTTTTGTTGTTGTTGTTTTTGGTTTTGTGGAGCAGCATGCAGTTGTTATCTACAGCAAAGTTTGACATTGGCATTGGCGAATTTCTCGCATGCCACAGCAAAACAACACTTTGGTTGTTATTTGATAGAAGCGCAAAGCAGTGGGGAGAAGGGGTAGGACAGAGTTTAGACAGCTGGTCAGTTTGAAATTGCTTGTTTGATGGCCGTTGAAGTTTTTAATATGGCAACTTGCAATGCTCCAATGACACAATCAATGACACTTTGGCAAAGGATCAAAGGTTGAGCGATGAAAAAATTGACAAAACCTAGTTTAACAGCAGGTAAAATTTACCTCTGACGTGCAGCGTGGAAATGCATTTTGCAGCTGTAATTAATGCGATGCGCATAAATTTTGGTTTTATTGAAATAAACTGCAGCAAAGTTTGCTCTATAGTCCAACGTTATTTGAAAGCAATTAAAATTTGTAAAAAAATTTATGTGGCAATAAATCAACTGCGATTGCGCCAACAGCTAAGCGGCGACACGTCAATGGCGAGTGAAGTATTCCCGCCTGGGAAGGACAATGAAAATAAATACAAAAACAAAAACAACAGAATAAATTGTCAGTGTGCAAGTGTGAAATGAGCCGCGACAGGAAAATGACAATGGCGCAACAACAAAAATCGATAACAACCCAGAGTTGATGGACATTTATGGCCTCAAAGCGGCAATGTGCAACGATGCACAAGGACAAGTTTAGATTTTCTGCAAATACAACTACAACAAAAACAATATGCTGTGAGCATAGTGCAACAACAACAGCTGCAGCGAAAAATCCAACAGCCACAACCGCAACGAATAAACTTCAAAAGAAAGTGTGCTAAAAATTAAGACAAGTAGATGGTCGGGAAAACATGAAATATGAAAACAACATCAACAATAAAGAGCGACATAAATTGCAACAGTAATGGCCGCCAACGCCAACGACCAACGGGAGCGAACTGAGCAGAAGGTCACATTTTGCAAAAATGCACCAAATGCAGGTTGAACGTGCAATGGAAAAGGAAGCCACTGGAAAGCGGCGCAGACCTCACGGCCAGAATGTCATCGATGCGCGCCTATGTGGCAACAATTCCGCCATTAATCGCTGACTGAACGTAGAAAATGGCGACAATGTGTTGTGTGAGCGATGATATGTGACAGTGTGGCGTCATTGCTAGCTGCACAACTACAACTATAACTACGAGTACAACACAAAGGCGCATAAAATGTTTGTTTGTGTGTGTACAAATAACACAAATATGTAATTTTCCATCAAGGCCATCCACACTGAGTCACAAGGATATGCATAGCAACGATGTGTGGCATAAGAAAGCAGAGTAATGGACGATTGTTGTTGTTGTTGTTTTGATGGTGGTGGTGGTTATGGTGGTCCGCAAAGCAATTGCGAACGGCACACAGTGTGAGGGACTAACAATAGCACAACATTTTGCAGTAATGCCACAATAACGTTTGTTGCAAAGTTAAGTGGAATCTTCAAGTGGAAATAACAAGTTTCAGTTTCGAACAAGAAAGGTCGTCAGTCCAAAGAAATATGTATGTAATGAAAAAAAGTGCGCATAAAAGGTTAATGCAGAAATAATTGTGCGGAAATTGTTGTCATTAAAAATGGGTTGGTTATGGAACCTTTTAGGCGCAGCGGTGGAAACAAAAAATTGATGGTTTCAAGTTGGAAAATTGACTTGAATTACAAAAAAGAAAAATCTCTGTAAAAAAAGTGTTTTTTTTTGCATGAAATTTAATTTTCACTCACAATCCTATCTTCTGACTGCTAATCGTTGTATTCTGCCAGAGAAACGTTCAGAAATGTCATATAAAAAATTTATTAAAATTTCTTAAAGTATTAGAAGTTTTGATGCGACAACCAAAATGTTCGAATTATATTATAATTAATTAATTATTTTCTAATTATAACCCCAACAGAATCTGTCTACCTTGTCTGCTGTCTGCTAATTGCTGTATCCTCCCACACAAAATTTAGAAAGTACATATAAAATAAATTAAAATTCCTTATTTAATAAAATTTCTTACAGTATTAAAAGTTTTGATTCGACAGCCAAAATGTTCGAATTAAATTAATCAATCTTTTTCTAATTATAACCCCATTAGAATCTATCTGTCTACCTTGTCCCAGTCCCCTTCTACGGTTTTATGTCACATTCCCACTGTGGCACCAATGAAACTCAATTCAACCACTGCCAAAGGTCATAACAACCATTTTCTCAGTAATTATATCTAATTGAAATGTTGTTCTGTTGTCTAATGCCAACTACAGCGTGCAACCAGTATCAGTTTTTGGTTTCATACAAGAAAAAAAAGTCGATTGTACACAGAAAATGTCGAGTAACATTTTCTCACAGACCTAACAGATATAGTGCAAGAAAATTTATCTGATTCTTCTGAGAGAGTAAAAATTTCAACAGGGAAAATACTCTGACTTCTGCCTCAATATTCAAACCATATTTTTTCATTTTATTTATAAGTGCAGTTTTATTTTTCAGAGTAAAATCATCAAATAAAAAATAAAAATGTCTACTTTTTCTTGTCTAAACATTGAATTGAACTCTGAAAAATTTTCAACTCTGGCCAATCATATTCAGAGACCTGAACAACCACTTTTGCTACGCATTTACACACATTTTAACCTTAACTTCTAATGTGTATATGGACCGATTTTTGCACGCACACAATTTGCCGTTGCATGCAGCTTGGCAAAATGCACAAAACCGAAACCAAACACAACAAACAAAATAAATATTGCACAACAACAGCGTTGAATATTAGGTAGAAGTTGCTGCCAACTTTGACATTAACAAATCCCTACATGTGTTGGGCCCACTGTGCGCGCGTGCGCAGGCCACTTTGCGTTGCTGTGGCGTCTTATGCAATTTGGCTGGTTGCCGGGTGACTGCAGCGCAATGTGGCTGAAACAAATGGATAACTGGTATATGGCTGCCGGTGGACGGGTGAGAAAAGGGCGCGCACGCAGCGCAGGTATCGCTTACGCCACAGCAGCCCGCAAATAGGCGCTCTGGGCATAACCTGTGGGGGTCCTTTTTTGTTTCAAGTAAACCGTAGAGGTAGTGGGAGTGCGGCAAAGTAATTGAGTAGTATTTGCTGAAAAGTTTGCATAATATAGTAAAGTATTTTTGTATTCCTTGTAGAATTGCATAGAATGTGTAGGAGGAACTGAAGTTAGGTTGTGATAAAATGCCTGCAAAGAGCGCACTTGTGCGTTTCTTCAAGATATTTTCATCTACTTCAAGAGGATAGGGTTCGAAGTAGACGAGTGTTTAACCAGTCCGAGCTTGGAATTGAACCAAGGGCTATGTCTATGTGTAGGGGGAAAAAGAGAGCATATAACTGTTCAGGATGTTGTGTTAGAAAGCTGAGAAATGAATTTAAGAATTGAATTAATATTTTTTTATATTTATATTTATATTTTTTATATTTACATATATTTATATATTACTTTAATAATTTTCTAACATTTTCGTAAAATTATTTGGATTCCTCGAGTTAAATAGATCTTGATAGACGTACTTATAGTTAGGAAAATAAACTGCAGGTCTCTTTCATCAATGTACGAAGCCATGTACAGCAGGAATGGTTGAGCGAAGGAAGAAGGAGCACACTTAAGCCAAAGAGACCCATTGTGATACTATATACTCTATTTGCACTCGTATTCCCAGAATCGGAACATTTGACAAAGCTTAGTAGACTATACATAATTCTATCAACTAGACCGCCATGGTTGTCAAAGAAGTGCTCACAAGGTGAGTCTTTCTGCTCCCAGCGAGGCAGAACAAGTACAAAGAAGGTGAGGTATACTTTTAGTCTCTTCCTCAATCTTCCTCATTCTCTAAGAGGCTTATTGCGGTACCAATTTAGTTGCACTCGTATTCCCAGAATCAGTTGGCACTTTTGACAAAGCTTAGTAGACTACTACTTAGTAGTTCGATCGTCTAGAGCGCCTTGGTTGGCAAATAAGTATTCACAAAGGTGTCTTTGTGTTGCCAGCGAGGCAGAACAAGTACAAAGAAGGTGAAGTGCACATTTATACTCTTCCTCGTTCATGGTTGAGCAAAACACAGCCTTAATCTATCACAAGAATATTCAATTTCATGTCAATTTCGCAGCCTTAGTTCATCACAAGAATATTGAATTTCATTTATGTACCGATTGAAAATAAACTCCTATGTTTTATTCTCATTTACTAAAAATAGTAACTGATTTTATAAAAATAGCAAACGTCTCCTGTCTCTACTATAAATCACAAAATTTTCCATAGCCTGTAGTCACGCACTGGCAGCGGCTTGGCAAGCAAAAACTTTCCAATGTTTTCAATTTCTCGCAATGCAAAATACCACAACACACTTACAACCCCCTTTTGCCTCACGCTCTCGCTTTCACACAGCTTCCGTATTTCCACTCAGCTGATTTGCACCGATTCCCCCCTTTAACCTTAGCAGAGCCATGAATTTCGATTCACGTTAATTCACCTGCGGCAGATAAGCCAAAATGGCGTGCAACGCCAAAATGGCACTAACAGCAAATTGCTAAAGGATTTATTTTGGTGATGGCGTCACAACAGCACATACAACAACACCAACATCGCATACATAACAACTATCGCAGCGGCAATTTCCATTTCACTGCGCGCACACCGATGCGTATACGCAACCACAAATACTGACACAGCTGTATGTGCGCACATTCTTCTATATACATATGTATGTACCTATGTGCGACAACTACATACTCTGTGCTCTGGTTGCGTTTAGTTGTTGTCAGTTGTGCTATTTCGTTGCCGCTTTTGGCATTTGGCAATGAATTTCGAGTTAAATCCTTTCGCCTCGGCACACAACAGCACAGCTGAGCCGTTGCTGATAACAAGAAAAAAACAATAGCAGCAATGCGACCACAAACATCTTCAATACACAGCGCACCAAATGGAGTGTCCAGCACTGACATTGACTTGGCGCCAGTGTGACTGACAAAGCCCGTTGCCAGGATCGATGGGCCTAGCGTCGAGTGCGTAGTAAAAGTGAGATTTCGTTGTGGCCCATTGCTATTTTCGCTGCAAATTATTTATGTGCTGCGAAGGGAAAAATAAAAGCAAATTGTCCGCTTGAGCGTGAGTAGCGAAGATTGATGAATGACACGCGCGCAGAGTGAAAGCGGACAGCATCGAGCACTTTGTAATTGTGCCGACTAATCGATTGGAAACTGCAAATGGCGATAATAAAGCAAAATTACGCATCGTTAGTTAAACGTGTAATTAATGTTAAAGAAGGTCACAATGTTGCGAAAAAGTTGCCATTAAAAGATGCTGCACAAGTGTGAGTGAGAAGCGAAAACTTTATTTGGTACTAAAGAAAAAACGGATTCTAAAGAAAGTCTTCAATTTTTACGACAGTGCAAGCAATATTAGAGCAAGAGAGAGATTTGATAAAGAAAGAATGAACGTAAAATTTTCAAAACATTGTAGCTGCTAAAAAGAGGGAAAACTTTAGTGCTTTTCAAACATTGTTGTAAGTAGTTGCTAAATGCTAAAATTAAAAAAAATGAAATTTAAAAGTGAATACATGGCAGAATAATGCAGATGCTTTTCAAATGTTAATGCAGCTCACAACTGCCTGACAACATTTCAAAGTGCATTGCCAACATCGTTAACAGACGCTGCGAGTTATATATGAAAATGGCAAAATAATGAAAGCAAAGTTCAAGTGTTTAAAGAGTCAAAAACTTATTAACAGCAACTAGCAGGTAGCGAGGAAAAGCTGCAACGAGCCACAGAAATTAGTTGAAAGAACATTGCTAAGGCAACGGCAGCAGCGACGCTGACAAGTGCCAGTCAGCGCAACGACTCGAAACTTGTGTCTTGGCAAAATTTGCTGGAAAAAAATACAACACGCGCTCTTACTTCCATTCGACGAGCGCTGTCAAGTGTGCGCACCTTACTTAACATATTCCACTCAAACTAGTTGTTGTTGTTGCTTATATGCATAAACTTCAAACAGCAAGCAACAGACTTCGGCGAGGGAACTAACACAGCACACGGCTATGTTTGTATGGCAAATGACAAAAGCAACAACAACTAAAACTACAACAAAACTGTTGCAAGCAAAAAGCGTAAAAATCGTGATGAGAAAAGGTGAGTAGTTGCAACTTAAGCTGCTTAAGTTGCTAAGTACTGCAGCTGCAGAGACAGAGAAAGCAACAGAGTAGCAAAGCTGGCGATGAAGCGGCGACAACGACTGGCAGCACCGATAAAGGTTGGCAACTACCACTTAAGCGTGTATTATCCTCTGTTTGGCAATTGTTGTTGTTGTTGTATTTGTAGTAGTTGTTGCCTTCGTCGTCGTTGTCAGTTGTGACAGCATGCATATAATATGCAAATGAGTGGGCGTGGTGAAGGCAATGGCTGCTTTAGAAATTATTGAGAGCGTACGGAGACGTTCGACTTGAAGTGAAAATGTGAATACGACGCCGAGAAGTGGGCGAGAAGGGAGGAAAATGAAAACAAAGCGCAGCATAGTGCACTGAGCGAATGCATATAGATGAACTAGACAACAGATAAAGGCAATAAACAACAAAAACTGTGCATTTTCAAGTAGTTTTGCTACATAAATTAGATCAACAATTTTATCTTTAACACTTTCAACTTGAAAGAAAATTAAAAAAAGAATGAAAATATTAGAAAAAAATCAAATTGATTTGAGTTAAGTTAAGCTCAATAAAGAATTATTTTATAGAATTTCGACCACTTAAACTATAAACCACAGCTTACAGCAGCAAATTTTCAACATTCCCAACACGCTTCACTCAACTCTTGGCTAACAATCAATCAAAGAATAAATATTTTGCTAAGCACTGGCGCACAAAATGCGGCGCGACGTCACGCAGCGAACGACAGCAGCTGTAAGTAAGTCCTGGAAACCGAAAGGCGCACAAAACGTTTCAGCGCAACTGAGAAAAAACCCCAAATAAATAAAAACAACATAAAGGAATCAATCTAAAAATCGCAAAGAGCAAAAATATACAACCAGCAGCGGCTGCTTGGAAGCACCAAGGCGCAACATGCCAAATCTTCAACCACTGCCAGTCTACAAACAACAAGCTTAGCGTTGCCCATACATGGTTAAGTTATGAGGCAGGCGGCTTTGCTTCAATTTGTGCGCCGACCTGGGCTCGGGGTATGCCGCAAGGAAAAATTTCAAATGCGGACAAGCACTAGCAGAAAAAGTGTTGGTGTGTGTGTGTGTGAAAAATCTGAAAATAAAGCATGAGATTACCCAACGGCAGCCGGCAACTCATGTGGCAGAGATTCAACAGACAACTGAAGAAAACGCAAACTGCGAGGAGGAAAGCCTGTCAGCGGCAGTGGCACTCGTTGCCGCATGACTAGACGCATTATGTGGCAGTTGTGCAGATGAAAATAAAGCCAAATCCGAAAATAGCGTGAAATGAAGTAAACGAATGAAAGGCAGCAAAAAAAAAAAGGCGGCAAGGAAGTAGCCGAATGTAGTCAAAGTAGACAAAAAACAACAACAATGCAAAAACATGTGACAGTCAGGAGCGTAAGAGGAAAATTTTAACCATTGTTGTGAGTGGCAAAATATTGAAATATATGGAATATATGGAAAATGTCGAATGTTGCTTGGGGCGTATGAGTGATATTAATTCAACGAAACATTAAACGTATTTTGTATGGAATTTTTTTCTAAAAAATTACTGACTTGTAAAATAAATAAATAATGGAGGTTTTAGAAAATTTGTGATTATTAAAATTGAGAAGTAATTAAAAATGTTGCCTATTTATGTTGAGGTATAAAACTCTCCCTCGTCACACGTGGCGTATGAGTGACATTTTTTGCATAGTTGGGGTTAAAATGCACTGACATCAGTAACGACCTACTTTAACCCATTTCACAGTATTGAAACCAATACATTTGCCTATCAATTCTTTTTGTGACGTTAATCATTATTGTCTTGGTATCGGGGGCGTATGAGTAACATTAATTAAACACCTACAAACGTGTAAAACTGTTATATTTTTAAAGAAATATGCAATGTTTGAGCTCTTCAATGATTGTGCAAACCACAACACTGGAAAAAAACGATATTTTAACTAATTCTTTATAGTTTTACTTTACTACTCATTACTTTGCCCCTCTCCATACTATTGAAACTAAAACATTTGCCTATTAAATTGTCTTAAAGTAAATCATTATTGTTTTGGTATGTGGAGCGTATGAGTGACATTAATTCAACACCTACAAGCGTTAACCGCTGCTATATTTTTTAAGAAAAATGAAAGGTTTGAGCTCTTCAAAGTTTCTGCTAATTTTTTGTAATTTTTCTGCGTTCATTTATAAACATTTAGCGTACTTTACACTTGAAACCCCCCTGCCGTACGCTCGCGACTTCAACGGTCGGATTCGTAAGCCAATGAAGAGCATGGAAAACATAATAATAATAAATAATAAACGGCCAAACGAGAAAAATTCCCAAAAATTGTCTGCGTTCAGTTGCAGGGAAATTGCTGTTCTTACTGATTTCATGACATTATTGTTGGCTTTCATTCTGTGCCAATGCCATCAAAGTTTTATTGTGTACCGTCTTTATTTCATTGTAGTTCTTTGCCTTCGCTTGTGCCAACTCTTAGTTTCTGCTTTCTGTGATTTTTCTTGCATTTCCATGGCCTTTTACGCGGTTTTTTTGTTTGTTTTTGTTGTTATTTTAACGAGGGCATGTCCTGTGCCTGCTGCGCTGCACCTTCTGCGTTATTTACTTGCTTTTAGTTTGTGGCCGTTTGTGACCCCACACATACAAGAACACACCCCCTACACACACACACACATACACAAAGACAATTCCGTTTGTTATTGCTGGCGGTTGTTGTTGTTGTTGTTTTTGGTTTCATTGGAAAAGCGACATTGGGCGCTCGCACACTTGTTGCATGCTGACAATGTTATGCGGCCTACAGCCTCCGCAGCAGCAACGTTGTGACCGGCGGCATTACAGCGGGTGCGTTCAATCGCTGTGAGTGTGTGTGTGCGTTGCGTGTTTTTGTGTTTCTTTTCGTCATTTTGCATTGCACGCTTATTTTTCTTCATGATTTTTCCTTTCGCTTGTTTAATTTTTTTCTACTTTTTGTTTTGCTGCGACTGAGTGCGGCTTTCAACGTTTTACGTTCTGTTTTTGTTTGCGTTTTCATTTGATGCTTTTACATAGACAAACAACGCCACATCAACAACAACAACAACACGCCATGTAAATTTCCTCAACTGATTCTGTCTTCATTTTGCACCAATCCCTCAGTTGTTGTTGATTTTTGTGCGCATTTAAAATTTTATTTAAGACAGAAATTTACGCAGTAATGGCACAGAACGACTTGTCCTCAATTCAGACGCCTCTATGTGGCAACATAAAATATAAGCCATAAGCAAGTTAAATGTACAGATTTGAATAAAAAAAACTATTGCAGCCTGTAATGTGGAGCATATGAAAGCAAAGCATATTTTGTACGTAAAACGAAAAAAGTGAAAAGCAGCAAATTTTAACATTCGTAGTTAACTTCCACTTTCAATTTATGTTATTCATAAATTAACGCCCACACCGCTGGCAATTAACATTGGTGGCGGTTTGAAAAAAGTTGCATTGGGGGTGACCTAATTTTATGAAATTTTTCAACGAGCACGCAATGGCGGAGATGGAGTTGTGGCGTCTCGGCGCGGGCCTGCGGGGCGTATGAGGCGTTTAATAAATTAAGCCATGAGGTTAAAATGTCACTCATACGCACTGCTGCACAGTTAGGTGCTTTCATTAAACGTAACTGGCGCCCACACACAGACGCGTACACACACACACACACATTTACACTTATACAAGCACACTTAGGCGCTTTCAATAAGTGAATGTTGTATGCGTATGTGGCAAATGTTAAATATAGCGTCGGCTTTTGGTGGGCGTGGGTCATTCGTAGTTATTTTAGTGCCTTTATGGTATTTTTTTGCACTTTGTAAATATTGTTTCAATGCTACATGACGTTACCGCTCGGTTGACACACTAATAAGCTGCAATTAATTAATTCGAATAGATGAAGTGCTCATGTTTCGTGGCGCATCATTTCAATATTTGCGTGTGTGTGTGAGTTATGGTTGTACATTAAATACCTGTAAGAGAAGAACAAGAGAAATATTGATTAATTAATCTGAATTTTATGGGAGCTGCGAATAAAAAATGACAGAAATATGAAAATTGACATTATTGAAGTGGTTTTATGTTATGAAAAATAAACATTGAAACTAATAATAATAAAAATAATATTGATTTGATGAAATGAACATTATTATATACAAAAAATCTATAATATTGAAACTCATATCTAGTAAAACGTTTATAAAAAATTAAATACCATTTTTTGTTATGGAAGTATTAAAACAATTAAAAAATTCAAAAATAAAAATACTGAAATGAACATTATTGATGTTGTTTCATATTAAAAAAAATGTATACAAAAAATGTATAATATTGAAACTAAAACCTAGTAAACACAAATTTTTATTTAAAATATAAAATAAAATACAAATTTTTTTACTATGGAAATTTTAAAATATTTTTAAAATTAAAAATAAAAATATTGAAATGAACATTATTGATGTTGTTTCGTATTCCAAAAAATTTACAAAAAATCTATAATATTGAAACTAACTATGTAGTAAACACAAAAATAAGTAAAAATTTTTTTTAAACAAAATCGCAATGTTTGTATTGAAGTATTCAAAATAGTTTACAGTTTTTCACAAATTTGTTTTTAAAATAAAAAATAAAATTCAATGTTTTATTATGGATGTATTAAAAACAAAACAATTTTAAAATTAAAAATAAAAATTTTGAATGAATATTAGTGATGCTTTCTCGTATTCCAAGAGTAATAATAAAATCTATCATATTGAAACTAAAATCTAGTAAACACAATTTTTTTTGTTAAATAAAAAATAAAATTGGAAATGAAAATATGGAAATATTAAAAAAGTTTTCAATTTAAAAAATAAAAATATTGAAATGAACATTATTGATGTTGTTTCGTATTCCAAGAAATATACGAAAAACTAAAACATTGAAACTAATATATATAGCAAACATATATAGTAAACACAAATTTTTCTGTTAAATAAAAAATAAAATCGCGAGTGTTTATTATGGAAATATTAAAACAAATTTTAAAAACTAAAAGAAAGCATAAATGTAAAAAATAATCTTAATAAATTAAAATTGTATTTTAATTATTTCCATAAGTGTACCACATATTCACTACAAAACTTGCTTTATTTGACTAATTGAAATCAATAAAAAAAAATACTTCAAAATCCATTCCAAACTTTAATGAAAGTCAAACTCTTTCTTTTCAACATTTTTTATGTATTAAGAATCTTCAAATAGCACATTGGCTCAAGACGAGCTTCAAGAACTACCGCCCAAAACAAAATCACAAACGCCAACACAACCGAAATCATAGATAAAGAAACTTGAAAAAACTTGTTCTCAAATCATAATAAGAGAAAAACCTGAAAGAAAGTATTTAGAATCTTCAAGCTTCTCATTAGTTCAAGATGAACTTCACCAACAACCGCCCAGAACAAAATCGCAAACCCCAACACAACCGAATTCATAGATCAAGAGACTTGAAAAATGTTCTTAAATCATAGTAAAAGGAAACATCAAAGCAAGCATTCAGAATCTTAAAGCTTCTCATTACTTCAAGATGAACTGCACCAACAACCACTCGTAGCAAAAACACAAACCCCAGCGCAGCCAACCGAAAGCAAAGACCGCTGAAAAATGTAGCCAAACATTGACGCAAAGAAATTATTAATTAAACCAAAAATATGTATGAAAACATGTGTGAAAATTGCTCACCTAAAACCAACTAACCCACTAAGGCACAACAGCCAGTCAACCGGCCAGCAAAATCGCCGCACAGTTATTGTAGAATGTATGCCGACGGACGCTTCACTTCACTTTTACACTGTGCTGCATATGCTTTATGGACTGACGCTTTGCGGCTAATTGCTCCGTCATTAAAAACAATTTATTTTCATTTTTTGGTTTAATACCAAGCAACAACAACAACAACTTCTAAAGCAAACAACAACCCAAAAAAAATCAGCCCTGGCTGAGGCTGACATTAGGCGTTGTGTTGTTGTATTTTGATATTTTTGCTTGTAATTTGTGTGCTACGGTTTTGGAGGGGAATAGCCGACAGGCAGCGTTGTTCAAATTTTTAATTTCTGTCTATAAAGTATGCGCAGTACGCCGCAGACTGTGTGTGTGTGTGTGTGTGGGTCGAGCGTGCTTTCATTCAAAATTTCGCTGTGCCATCATTTGTCGCACAGTCTGCTGGACCATACAGCACAGTGTTGTTAAATGTGAATGTTTGTGTATGAGTGTGAGTGCCAGTGTGTGTGCGCTAACAGTTCATTAAAAATTGTTACTTGTTGCTGCTCTGCTTCGCGCATAAATTCGTTGATGAGCGTCATTGGAGTTTGACTTTTTGCAGCCACCGAGTGCGCTACAATGTTTCACATTGTTTCTCAGCGCTGACAGGTTTTTGCTGGGCACAGGCTGCGTCATGTGGCTGACGGCGCGTGATTTTAATTTTGAAAATCAGTGGAAAAGAGTAGCTGATTGCAGTCTAAGCCGTTGCTTGAAATTTTTTGGGTTTTGGGTTAAGTGCGCTGTAGATTAGATAAGCTGGGCAACATAAGTTGAGTTGATTTGATGACAGGGAAAGATTTTTATGCAGTTTTGGTGTTTTCAGACACGCAAAGCAGCAACCTGTGATTTAAAGACTCAAGTTGATTGCTTCATTTTAATTTATTTTGTATTCAAAATGAAATATTTCACAAATGTGATCATAAATTGTTTATTCAATTGTTTCAAAAACATTTTTGTATAATTTTTAGCTCATCTATTTCACAAATTTTCTTCATTAATTGTTTATTAAAATATCTAAGCAGACATTTTTGCATCATTTTTAACTCAACCATTACCACTGACTGTCTGTCTAGCCACCACAAAATGAGCACAAAGTTTAATCCAGGCATGATTAATCATCTCGTCTGATGACTTTACATTTTATTCTTCATTCTTAAGTCTCTTACTGCCAATAGATATACCAAAGAAATGGCACAAATTTTGACTCGTTTCTTCATGCACACTTTCTCAATTTCGTCAGTGCAACACAGCCGTTGTTGAATTCTAGTGAAAATAGAATAATTAAAACAAAACAAAAATTCGAAAATTGTGCCAATTGCTGCTGTTTGTCTGCGCTTCGGCGTCCCCCTGCCCACACCCCTCCAAAACAAAAAGAACAAATAAATTTGCTCGCTACTTGTGTGCACTGAAATAAAAGCTTTTTCTCGCTCGACATTAATTACTCTTTTGAAATATTTGTGTGCGGCACATTTCAAGGCGAAACGCCGTGGACAATGCGACGTGTTGAGGCGCGCGGCGCAAGGAGGCAAACCAAAATGTCATTGGACATTTGAACATGTGAAATCGTTATGTGTGCTTTTCGTGTAAGAATATTTTGTGTATTTCGAAGCGGAAACATTGATGGGCCGCCTGGCGAGCGCTTTTTGGCAAACGCTCGTGCGGTGCGCGCATGCAGGCAGTCAAGGCGGAGCCCGCACCGGGCAACAATGAACGATTTGTGCGCTATTTTTAAACTCAATCATGGGGGCTCGCTGAGGTGCAAATCAGCGGAAATTCCAATATGAAATATATTTAATATTTTTTTTAAAAAACATATGAACTTTTAATTGATACATAGAGTCAAATACATGGCCACCCAGGGGGAAGTTTCATTTAATTATTTTTGTATATATTTGTGTTTTTTAATTTGAACTGTAAATGACGTTGATGGGAGGCGAAAAGCGTTTGCCGCCTTTTCGCGTGTTGAATTTGTTGCTTTGTTTGTTGTTTCATGACTGTTGAACACGGCACCTGACAGCGCGTTGCGTGATAAGATAACGGTACTGATAATGTCAGTGCACGATCGCGTTTAAGCGATCGCTTTGGGGGCCTTGAAGCTTTTGTTGTCAGACTCAAAGAAAATATGAAAACAATGAAAAGCATAGAAAGCCTGAAATATGAGCATTGAGAGGGTTTTTTTTTAATCAAAAAGGTAAACAAAACTAAGGCAATGTGAAGGTAAAATTATTTAAGGAAATTTAATTGAAATCATAGTGAAATAAGTTAAGTGATCTAAATGTACAGTTGTCAAAATTTGGCTCTCTTATTTTGGCATAAGTAAAAGAACAAAAATGTGTCAAAATTTAACACGTCAAATTATCAAAAAATTTAAGTAAATTTAAAATAGATTTTTTTTTACAGAAATAACATTTGCTTTGTGTCCTTGAGAAAACAAAAATACCAAACAATTTTTTGTGTTATGGTATTGAACACGTAAAATTATCTAAAATTTTACTCGTCAAATTATCAAAAAATTAAAGTGAAGTTAAAATTGATTTTTTTGGAAAAATTTAACATTTGCTATCTGCTTTTGAGAAAACAAATGTACAAAAAATTGTTTGTGCTATGGTTTGTTTTTGTGGTGTGCGAGTTTTGTATGCGAGTATATAAAGTAATATATTCATGTATTCATAACATTTTTAAACATAAACATAACTTTTATTTATCTAAGGCCCTTTCAGTTACTTATTTAAATAGTTAAATGATAGAAAAAAACATTTGGAACAAAATTTAATAAACGTGGTTGTCCAAATAAAAGTGCTGTTGTTACTTCAATTACTTGAATTATTTCTCTCTTATATTTCTAGTAGAGTTTATTAGGTTTTCAGTAGATAAAACTTTGACACTACTTCGCATTTCTTCATAAATAGAGAAAAAAAAACATGAGAAATATTTTGTCAAAGAGTTTCTAGAGTTTCTCTATTGCATTAACCCAACATCCCTTAACTCTTTCGGGACTACTGGGATCATGCGTCACTACCAGTTTCTAATGCAACTCCAAAAAATTAGTCAAATTATTTATTCGAATTATATGTTCCAGATTGAAAGAATGATTTCAGAATTTATGAGTATGCAACATAATTTGAGGCTTCAACTTTCATAGCATGAAAACATTTCTGCCAAGAATATTTTGTTTTTAAAAATTAATCCGAAAGGATTAAATTGCTCTCTGATTCATTGAAGTGCAACCCACACTATCGATTACTTTTTTCTTGGATACTAAACAGATAACAGATAGATAACTTTTTTCCGGGAAACAAAAAACTTTTTGATACTAGATTTGCTGTTGCCAATGTTGCATGCAGCAAGAAATTTATTGTTTTTTTTTTTAAATTTCAATATATGAAATCCCACGGATTAAATACTCTCTGATTCATTGAAGTGCAGTCCACACTATTGATTACTTTTTTCCTGAACACTGAAATTTGTGATACTAGACTTGCTTCTGCCAATGCAGCAAGAGATTTCTTGTTTTTTTTTTAATTTTTTTATATGAAATCCCACCAACTATTGCGTATATATTATTCAGTGATAATTTTTTTTACTATTCTGACATAAATGACAATAAAATGTCTCCATTTTTCTCATACAAAAAGAGGCCGTCAATCTACCTGGTTCACTTGAATAATTTCACTATGATTTCTACAATTTCAATAAAAAATTATTTACATTAAATTTTTGTCTAAATTAAGGCATGATTTTCTCAGCAATATTTTCACCTTTTCCATTAGCTACCTTTGAAGTTCTTTTAGTTGTATTTGCAACTTTTATTCAACCATTGCTGGACTGTAATTTGTGTGCGCGCCTTCTTTTCTCTATATTTGAGTTTTATTAAGAATTTGCTGCCAGCACAGCCACAACCTTATTTGCGCCTTTGTAATTTGCTCACGCCACTTCACAGCGAGTTCTTTGGCTAAATTCGAAATTCAGTGAAGCGAAAAGTTCGCTTTTTTTTGCTGCCATTAGGATCAACGCTGCACCTGGCGCTGAAATACCTGGTGCGCGCCCAAGCCAAACTAATCCAATCGCGCGTAGGCCTCGCCTCGAATAGGCAGCAACTATAAAAAGAAACCCTTTTAAGTGCGTGCGGCTGTGAATAAAGTGTGACCTTTTTCTGCTTCTTCCACGGCTTGAGCGAGCGAGCAAGAGAGGAAACAACTCTGCACAAGCTTAACTTAACTTATGTGCGGCACGCGTGGCGTTGCGTGCACTGAACAGATTTTGTGTCATGCGAACAGGTGAAAATAGCTGGCATTGTTATGACAGATAATTTGCCATGCAAAAAAAAATACATTTGTGGAGTTTCAATAGTTAAAGTTTAAAGGCCGTAATGCAGTCTTAACTTTAGGCACAAAAGTTGGCCAGTTAAACAAAAGCAAATGGCCAGATGGAAGTTAATTTAGCGCAACCAATTCAACACCAACGTGTTGCAATGCTCGTTGCGGTTGTAAGTGTTGAATAGAAACAAGCAAAACAGACAATTTCTATGGCTTCAACGTTGCGTTTGCAGCTGTTAAAGCAGCGCATTATTGAATTTGGTTTGTTTGATATTTTCAGAGTAAGCTGCAAAGAAATCCATTGTAATTATGCAGCTGGCAGCTGACTTATCCCTGTTCCGATAGGTTTATGCAATAATAAAAAATACGCCACGGAAGCACGTAGTGGCTTTTCCGCTTTCTCACTGCCCGCATCGTGGACGCAAGTTAAACTGAATTACCATATTCCATTTGCGACGCTTCCTTTTTGCTGCCACTATCAGGATGCGCGCCATGCCGCCTTCAACTGGCAGACGCAGGCCGTCTGTTGGCCGGCAAACAGCGGGCCGAGTAAATCAAATTATGCGTAACTGAAAGAAGCAACGACGGGCGGCACAAAGCGGCAGCAACAGCCGCCATTTAGCGCCAAGCGAGACGCAGTGTTGAACGAATATGTTGAATTGACAGCGAAAAATGGCTTAAATGTGGCACTGGCCGCCATTTTATTCTTCAAGTATGGGAAATGTTAAATGGCACTCGGCATAAGGCATTCGACATTCATTTAGTCTGCAGTGCGTGCTGCAGTCGAAATAAATCAACAGTACACAGCAGACTGCGCTGCGAAATGCTCATAAAACCGCATGGCGTAAAAATACTGAAAATCCTGCTCGTTGTGCTAAACTCATTTCAGCTGCAGCGCCCAGAATTAACTGACGAAATGCCAAAGGCACCAAATAATCGTAAAAATAATTTGTTTCCCTTGTTGTGCTGACCGCCTGCTAGCAGCCAGCAAGGTCGTTGTATCGTTTGACGTTGCCGTCGACATAAATTACTGTCAACATGCCATTCAACAAACATTTACGTTCCAGCACACACACATACACACAAACACACATTTTTATGTATACAGACATGTTCACATGCACGCATTAATAAATGACAATTTAACCAACTTAACCCAGTTTGTAAGCCCGAAAGTATGCAACATTAAGCAGCACATGCGAAGAACAGCCAAAAGTTATGGGCCACAATGCTTGTGGGCAAAAATGGCAAAAGTTCAGAGCAAAACAAAACAAAAATTAGCAAAACAAATTTGACTTTGTTGGTAACCAACCAAAACAACAACTGTCAGCTGTCAAATTGGAATGCAAAACATTGAAACAAGTAGAAACGTATGTGGTAGCGACGGGCAATTTTGGCAGTAAATAAGCTGAAACAAAAACAATAATAATACAAAAAACACCAAATAAAAAAAAAACTAAATCTAAATAAAACAAAAAAAAAAAGGTCTAGCCGACACCAAACAATCATTAGCTGCTTAAGCAGTTACTGAAGCATTGTTTTTATTGTTGTTGTAATTGTTGTGCGCTTTGGTATTTGAAGCATTTACCCAATAAGAAAAATGAAAATCGTACGCAACTAAATTAATGCTCACCAAAAAAAGCCAATGGCAAAAAAATTGGGCGCGTTCTACTTCAATGCTGCGTTAAAAGTTGTTTTGCAAATTGCGTTCGCAACACAAAAACGTGCAAGCATTTTGTTGTTGTTTTTGCTTGCAATTTGTGTGTGTGTGTGTGTGTGCGAAATATTTTGTGCAAAATTGTCATTTATCAAAATGAAATGCGTAATGTGAAGGCGTGTAGAGGCGGCACCGCATGCAGCAGTCTGCTTCGTTTTTTAATCAAAAATAAATTTTTGAAAAATGAACCACTTCGTTTCATTGTGGCGTCATGGGAAATTTGCTGGCATCGATGAGCGCCAAAATGTCAAATTTTTGTTTTTTTTTAACTGAATTGCTTGACATGTTGACTGGCTGACATTTATTTATATATTTATAGCAGCTGTGTTGCTGAACTAAGTTGAAAGAAATAATTATTGCAAAAAAATATGAAAATACAAAAAATTTCAAAAAAGACTTCAAATATATAAATAAACCTCAAAACATACAACAATTAAGTTAATTGCGTGGGTGCAAAATGTCAAACATTTTAGCAAAGTTCAGTTAGCATGTAATATGCTTTATAAATAAACAAGAGTGGCATATTTGTAGGCGACCAAGGGGCGTTTGAGTGTATTTAAAGTTAGAGCCAATTAAAAATATAAATGGTTGAATATAAATCAGAGGAATGGTTGTGAACGAACAGGCGCTTCAAAGACTTATTTCATATTATGAAGCATACTTTTGGGCATTGAAACGTATAAAAATAAATTGGGAATATATATAAATTAGATTAGATACTTTTAGCTTTAAATAGCAGTAAGTTTCACTGCTCAGTTCGGTAACTCATTGAGAGGCAGCAGCGCCGCACGCAAGAGGGGTTCTGGGGTTTGAACTCCTCTCAAAAATCTCTTTCGTGCAAACATTTGGGTGGAAAATACGGTTTCAACTGGTATCTCTCCCCCAAATAAAATCCTGTGTACGCCACTGGAAGTCCACTTTAACCTAACCTAACTTAGTCTCATAGCAATGAATAGCACATTATGCATTTTTTCACTTTGATATTAAAGTGGATTTTCATATTTTATCTACCAAAATTCTTCAACATTTGCATTATTTTCTTTTCCAAATATTTACCACAGAAATGCATTTTTAATAATGATTAAACAGACACCAGGGCGCAGCACCATCTGCGCTTATTTTGCCATTACTCTTCCCTCTTTCGCGAACATACATACAAACATAACCACACACAGAGCAAAGAAAAAGCGGTGAGACAAAAGCCAGCAAAAGGATGCTGCAACTTCTTCAGAACAAATTTGTTCCTAAGCCATTATACAGACCCACCTACTTACCATATTATACATACAAACATACATAAAAAACCGAATGTTAGTCAACTCAATTGCGGTATGAGTAATCTCGTTATGATTGCTCGCTGACTTTTCTGCACATTTCTGCCCATTCTCCATCTGTCTGGCTGTCTGTGCACACAATTGTCTTATGCTGACAGCTAGCAGATAGACAGACAGACAAAAAGCCCGACAGATAGATAGGGTGCCAGACAGTTTCGCAGCACAGCGCCTTCTGCGCGCGTGCAGTCAGACAGTCAGCGCTCAGCTGTTTGCTGCCGCCACTGTCCGACAAACATAAAACGCTGCCCGATTTCACGGCACATTAAGCTTCCCGACGACTGCACTTGACTTATACTGTTTCAGCTGTCAACTGACGTTTTGTTAGACATTTGGAAAGACGGTATTTACTGGAAAATTGGCGCACGTTTGCACAAGCGGCGAGCGGCGTCCCGAGTTTCACTACGGTGCGCACAAATTAAAGTGTCAACGATTTAATTATGATTGATTTATTGTTTGCCATTAGCCACCAAAGCAAATGTAGTGCAGCTTTTCACTTCAAATTAAAAACAATACGCGTAAGTTGAACTTTTAAGCAGTCGACTGGCAGCAATAAAGCGAAGGAAAATGGCTACAATGATGCAGAAGAAAAAAAGGATTGCACGCAGCTGTAATGGTGCTGTTGGCTTTTGGAGAGCAAAAGGTGTTTGAACTTTTAATGAATTGTTTTCAGTTATTGTTTTAGTGATGTTTTGTGCAGCGCGGGACACGCAGCAATTTGCTGTTTGACATTTACTGGAGTGAGTAAAAGAAGAGGATGGAATTTTGCACAGAGCAATAAAGCGAAGATTGACGTGCGCGTGGAAAAAAAATCAACACAAAGGAACAATTTAAACAAATAAGGAAATATTTCTTACAGTTAGAAATTAGACAAATTTTAACATTTAAAAGAATCTTACAAAAGTCGATGGACATAATTTCTAAAATTTAAATTGCATTTATTTATAATAACAATTTGTTTTATTTTTTATAGTTTCAAATATTTGTATATATTTGTGTTATATTTTTTATGTTTGTTATATTTTATATTTATATTTTTGTTATATTTCTTGTAAAAAGTTGTAAAAGTTTTTGTTAAAAGTTGTACAATTTTTTAATTAAAATAAATTTTAAGCAGCTTTTTGAAAACCCTTTATATTTATAATTTTTTGTATAAAACACAAAATACAATACTTGGTATATAAAATTTAATACATTTTTTAAAGTCTTTAAAATAATTAATTAAACATTAATCTTTTTATAATAATAAATAAAAAACAAATAAATAATAATTTTTGAAATTCATTATTTCTTGTAGTTAAGATAAGTCTTTTACAATATTTTTATTTGACATAAGACATGTTACAATTCATATTATATAAAATTCATTAAATTTTTTATTGTTAAAAAATAATTTTTTGTAATTAAAAAAAAATTTATGTAAGCACATATTTGCATTATATTGTATTATTTAAAAAATTTTGAGAATTCTTTGTTAATCAAAAGTATTTTTTATAATTTATATGTTAATTTAAAAAAAAATTTTGTGTTTTTGTGTAATGAAACACAAACAATTTATAATATTTTTATTACTTTAAAATGTGTTTGTTAATAAATATTATATATTTTTATTATATTTGCTTTAAATGGAAAAGATTTTAGAAATTTGCAAAATTAAAAAAAAATTGATTTAAATTTTCAAAATTTTGTTAAATTAAATTTATTTCTTCATTGGAGTTATTTTATTAAAAAAAGGTTGTTTATTTAGAACATTTTTATAATTTTTGCATAACCGAAGTTTAATAATGATAATATATAAAATTAAAAATATTTGTTTAATGTTTTAAAATTGAAGTTTTTGTATTTATTGTAATTTTTATACTGTTTTTAATAAAATAATGGTATAATTTTTTATATTTAAAATAAATTTTACAAATTTATAATTTTATGCAATTTTTATAAATTTGTATAATAAACCAAATTACAAAAATAATTTTATAAAATTTATATTTTCTTAAATTAATTCATTTATTAATTATTTAATTAAGTATTTCACAACTTTAAATTTTGTGATATATTCTTTCTATATTTTTTCACACTTGCAAAAATTTTAGAATTATTTTAATTAAAATTAATTGTATATGATTCTTTATAAAGTGTTGCATAAACATATTCTTATTTCATTGTTTACAATTATATTTTTTTATAGTTTAAACAGTTATTTTTTTAATAATTACAAAAGTTGTATTTCTTTTTTATATTTTTTATAATTAATAAAGGTTTTTGTTGGTGCTTTTCAATAAAAAATGTTCTTAAATATTATATAATGTAAAATTGAATTTATTATTTAGTTTAAAAAAATTGTATTTAATTTTTTATTGTAATTTAATTATAATAAAAAAATATTTACAGTTTTTTTGTAATAAAAAAAATGTTTTTTTTCTAATAAAATATATTTTCCATATTAAAATTGCAACATAAATAAATTAGTAGTTTGTACAAAAAAATCCCACATTTCCAACAGCCGAGTTTCAATTAACTTTGACTGTGTAAAGTCTACCAAAGTCGGTCAAGACCGGCTTGGCGTACAACTGTGTCTTTTATCTCGGTGCACGCTGGCTTACAACTGCGCCCTTTTATCTTATGCTTATTACAACAAATCAACAACCCTCTCTAAACGTTACTTTTATGATGAACTCGGCAGCACCGTCGCCGCTAATGGCTGCCGGGCGCATTAAGACGTGACACAAGTGCCATACTACACAAGAAAGAAAAAAAAAACCCCATGTTCGTATGTGCTCTATGTGTATATGTTAAAACTCAACAACAACAACAAGCATTAAAAAATACATGCAGAAAATATGTAATAACTCTTGACGGGTACATTTTGTGCAACCATGAACTGAAACAAGTTTGCATTTTTTGTTGTTTGTATTTTTTTATACATTTTGTTTGCAGCCCGTTGTTGCAGGAAGAATAAAGGAGGCAACAGAATGCAAAAACCAAACAAAAATGAGAGGAAATATTAAGTCAAATGACAGCGACATGTGAGACCTACGTGCCGCATTTGCCAAGCGGCCAGCAGGCAACGCTGGCGCAGGTAGATCGGTGCCGCGTTCAGCGTTGCAGTGCAAATTTTCGTCATACAACAGCTTTTTTTTGTGTGCAGCTTTTCCACACATCCATCTGACTTTTCCACATGTGGCTAATGCCACGATTTTCCTTTTAGCCACATTACTCTCTCTCCACACTTTGGCATCTACGCTCAGCACTGCTCATACTTCATGCATATATTTCATGGCATCTTTGCATTCGCTTCCATTCGTATTCGCATTCCGCATTCTGCATTCGCATTGGCCGCGCGCACTTTTATGCGGTCGGCCGTGGTTTGTTGGGGCCATTGAATAGTTTTCTTTGTTCGTTTCTATGCCTATTTGTCTGTTGCTCTGTCCGTGCGACTGTCTGTTTGATGGTTGTGTGTCTGACAGTCGACCGGCCTGTTGGGCGGTCATTGCTGCCGTCTGAGTAGTCTGTGCTGGTGGCTTGACTCATTGGCTGGTGGGTTGACTGTGTGGGTTGCTTTCTTGACTCTGCGTGTGTGTGTGTTTGGGGCCGCTCTCGCTGGCATATGTCGTGATTTCTCTACGTTCCGTTTTTTCATTTTTATACACCATTAGGCAGGCACTTTAAATTCCAATTGCAATGTATTTTATGGCGCAATTCTAAAATTTCTTTTCGATTTGCCATATGCGACAGTGGTTTTGTATGCTTTGCGGTAAACGCTGTTGTATTGAGTGCGCTGCCCCTCTCTTTCTCCCACTCTTTGTGCCTTGTCTGTCGACATAAATGTTTAAGCATTTGCAGCCAATCGATTTTGAGGGTTTATGTTGGCGTTTTTAACACTTGTCAACCGTTAAGTTGTGTGCACTGTGCAAAAAATCATAGCCACACGTAGCTTTTATATCTTGAAAACATAGGAAAATAGGAAATTTTATTTGTTGTTGCAATTCAGCAGGAAAATTGGTCCATGTCATTCATACATTGAACTTCTTTTTTGTATTCAGCCTTATTCAAGTGGTTTCAAACGGTTTTTCAAACCGAAGCAATGCTTACATCCTGTTGTGTTTATTTTCCTCAATTGGTCTGAAAAAACGTGTTGCACCTTTGACATTAAAAAGTCTAAACATTTTTTACTCATATTGAAAGGCGTTTTGAAGCTTTTAATTTGTGGTTTTTGTTTTCAAAAAAATATAGAATAGGAAATATCAAAGTGCCGCCAATCACTTTGAATATCGTGCAAAGCACAAACTTTGAACTTTAAAAAACCATTACTGCTCGTGGTGTAGCGAATTTAATTATTATTATTGTTTGTGCAGTCGCAGCTGTCATTTTCAATGCCACACTTTCCCTCGTGGCACAACGTTAACCAACAAACTTGCCGCCGCTCACAAATGTGTTGCTGCTGCATAGAATTTCTCACAGTCATTTAGAAAAAAATCCATACTTTTTGTTGTGCATGTCGTTAATTAACGCCCACTTCAATGAGTCTAAAATTACCATTACATTTTAATGCACAACACTGTCAAGTTGTATTAAAACTTAATTAACGAGAAATACTCACACCCGAACCGAGCAAAAATATTCAGCCTTGATTCTCATTAGCTTTGTACAGTTTCCGTATTGGCTGGCACTGGTTTTTTTTTGTTTTAAACGGCGAACGCATGTGCCAACCGCTGCCGGCATTGTCAATTGCATTAATTTTCCTCATGAGCGCACAAAATGTGCCCAAAATATTCGAGGAGCGCAAATTGCAATTTGAATAATTTCCCCCCAGACGCAAAGACGCACACACACACACACACACACACACAACGCACTGCTGGCCTTCAATAATTGAGGCACACGCACACAGCCACAGCGGTCGGCATATGGTCTCCGCCTCGAGTGGTGGGCGCCACAACAGACCAAAGTCAGGTGCCAGTCGCACCGGTTGGCCGACTGTTGCCGTTAGTTACTGTTCGCTGTTGCGCTCACGTTTCATTTCAATGTTTTTTTGTTGTTGTTTGCTTGAAAATTTCTTTCTCTTTTGGCTTCTATATTTTTTTAGAGTACCAAACAAATTCAGCATATGCCAAGTTTTTAAAGGTCGTTCCGTGCAAGTTTGCGGAAATGGAAAGTTTGCAGGCAGACAAGTGTTGGTGCTGAGGCGCGCGGCGGCGGCCTAGTTTTCACTGGCAACAAACAACATTTGCTGCAGTACAAAGTAAAAAATGAATAAATTTTATAGCTACAGCAATGTTTGCCATAGTGTGTCCATGCTGTCCATTCGCTCCAAGCATTCTCGTTTATGTCAGCGAGTCGTCTTGGTTGCTTTATTTTTATTTTTATAAATTAATTTTAAACGCTGTCGCGCTGCTGGCAGTTGAATTGCGTTCGTCGTTGTTGTATGGCGCCAGCATTTTATTTTGTAATTAATGTCAACCGGACGTCATGCAAGTGAAATGTTGTTGTAGTTGTTGCGAGTTTACTTTAATATCGTTTAATTTGCTTTTTTTAGTTTTTTTTTAAATTTCATTTTGCCACTGAATGAAGTCAGAGAACAGTCAATGAATGTTTATTTAAAAAATAAAATGAATCAGAAAACAGCTGATTTCTGTTTACTTTTGACACAGCTCAGGGTTGCTGTTAGATTTGGCTAAAGTGCACTCAAAAGTTACTCAATGGTTTAAGAATATCCAACAATTTACTGTTTGAAATTGTCATAAAACTTTAGATCTCTTTGAGTCAAATATAAATCTATAGATCATTGCGGAAATCTTGTTTTAGTGTCTGTAGTGGGCTTTAAAGCCAGTTGTGTGTATCTGTTTGAGAAGGGCAAAGGTTAGGTTAGCTTAAAGTGGAACAGGACTTTGCCAAAAACACACTTGGGAAAAAGAATGGGAAAAGTGTGATACCACAAAAAAAAGTTCGAAAGCCTAAAAAAGCATCTTATTTTCGAACATTTGGTGTAACTGCAGCTTCTCGTTTACCCCTTTCCCGGACTAGCGGCACTACTGTCGTCCCATGTGGACTTTTTCCAGGCGGTTTTTTTCCACTTCGATCATTTCAACAGTAAATTTGAAAATTATTGAATTTTGTGTATAAACCTTAGCAAGTCTCTGATATTGACTGATATAAGTTTGTCGAAGTTAGAGATTTCCATATTCTTGTAGAGAGAGCAAGAGGCAGTGGCTTAGAAGGTCACTTATAGCATCTCCCTCCTCTTCATAGGCCCAGACAGTAGACTGGAAAATTATCAAGTTTTCTGAATAAACCCCACCAAGTCTCTGATGTTGACTAATCTGAAGAAGGGAGAGCCTAGAGTTTTCCATCTTCTTTTAAAGAGAGCAAGGCAGTGACTTAGAAGGTGACTTACAGTATTTTCATTTTCTTCTTAGTCCCATAGTCTTCGAATTTTATGGAAGCAAGTCTCTGACTGATCTGAGTTTGTCAAAGTTTGCAAAGAAGAGAGAGTCTAGAAATTGAAATTTTCGAACTTTATGGAAGCAAGTCTCTGACTGATCTCAGTTTGTGAAAGTTATCAAAGCAGGGAGAGCCTAGGGATTTCCATTTTCTTTTAGAGAGAGCAAGGCAGTGACTAAGAAGGTGACTTGTAGTATTTTTATTTTCTTTCTAGTCCCAGAGTCTTCGAATTTTCGGAAGCAAATCTCTGACTGATCTGAGTTTTCTCTGATCTGGGTTTGTCAAAGTTTTCAAAAAAGTGAGAGCCTAGAAATACTCATCTTCCTCTAGGAGAGAGCAGAACAGTGGCTTAGAAGTGCACTTATAATCTCTTCCTAATCTTCATAGTCCCAAACAATTTTGCTTGAGAAGAGCAAAAATAAAAACAAAATTTTATAAATCTTTTGTTTTATAAAAAAAACCCTTTAATGCCACTGAAAGGGTTAATTTGCATGTGTGCGTGCACTCAAATCGAGTACCGCTAATTACTTTTCATCGACATTCAGCTGCCCGATTAGCGTCAACACTTGTCGTGCTTTGGCAAGCCCCCTAAAATGTTGTAGTAATAAAAAATAACAATTACAAAAACAACAAAAGCATTAATAATTTCGCTACATGGAAACAAATTAATTTGCATTTTCAGCACAGCAACAACACACGCTGGCCTTATCTGACAGCACCAATAGCAACACACGTTTGCAGTCATTGTTGGGAACTGAAATGTGTATTATTACAAATGTGATTATTTAAGGTCAGACAAGACAAACGTGACTTTCGAAAGCAATGTTTGAAAAAGGGTCACTGGAGAAAATTATGCATTATTAAGAAAATGAAACAGAGAGTAGATTAGCTTCAAATTGATCTAAGACTGGTAATCAAAGTTGCAAATTGTAATGGTTTTCAAAAGAATGCATTTGAATCAATCACAATGAATAGAACAGATAGCGAAAGAACAAAATCTTCAAATCGAATGGACTCAAATCACTTCTGAGCCTAATCAGCCTAATCTAACCTAATCATGAGATTACTTCCTGTCAGCTCTCAAGCCTTGCCTACTGACTTTAATGCCTTCTAGGCGTTTCCCTGCTGGGCGTTTAAACCAAATAAGTGGCAGTTCCTATGGCAACACGCACATTGACACTAATAGCCACAAACACTTGCACGAGTACAACAATCAGCCCGGCCCAGTAGAGCTAAACTCATCTAGAAATTGTTTAATCTAATCAGCAAGCAACAAAAAAACATTGCACGTACTGCACAAAGCAACGTTCCGCAAAACGAGAAATACAAAATGATTTTTTGTTCGTGTGCTATTCAGCAGCACAATTATTTACACGAGATTTTTTGCCAGTGAGGCGGTTGCGCAAAGCAAAGGCCGACCGGCCGGTCGGACGGTCGGTCGCTGAGCTGCTGCGCTTCGTTGCGTTGCGTTGCCTCGCAGCAGCGTCAGAAATAATCACAGTTAAAGCAATGAAAATAGCAGAGGCAGGAAAAAAGGTTTGCAAGCACATCAAACGGCAACACAATTAAATAAAACGAGGAAAAGTCAAATATTTGAAACAGGCGCAGCCGAGGCAGGAGTCAACGTAATTAACAGCAACAACCAAGGAAGAGCAATGAAAATGAATGAAAGATAAAGTTATAGCAACAACAATAGTCTCAAATAAGCAGACCTGAAAGTTAGCAGGGGGAATGAAGAGGAAGAGAGTGAGAGTTATGGATATAAAGATAGAAAAAGACGACAAGGGAAGCAGAAAGCAAAGAGAGCATTGCTGACCGCAATGCATTCAGAGTAAAAAAGCTGACCGCTTTTGACGCTTAGCAAATAAAAGATAAAAGTTTGCTCAATTTGTTGTTAGGTTTTGGCAAGAAAATATGAAAATTACTTAAAACTAATGACAACACATTGTTTTTGACACTTGAATACACTCGACCACAATGCCGAAGCAAGAAAATTGATAACGCAAGTTGGTAAGTATTTTTTTGCGTTTTTTACAAACATTCATGTTCGAACTGATTATTGTTGTTTTGTTATTGTACGCTGACATCATGCGCACAGAAATATCAAAGGCAAACAACAACAACAAATAGTAAGCACCTTCAAGTACAACAACGCACGAGAAGATATAAACAAACGAACTCTGATAGCAGCAAAAATGTATAAAAGCTGCAAAAAGGAGGCACAAACCAAACCACCAAACACAGTCGGTGTGTGTGTGTGTGTGTGTAAATGTGACAAACAAGCAGATAAATAGAGCTGGAAATAGTGTGACCGCGCTTTGTTAATGCTTCAGAGCCGAGAATGTAAACCAAAGGCAACAACGGGTTTCTTGCGAAAAAACATTTGCTGTCAGTGTGTGTGTGTTTATTTAGTTTTGCAAACTGACAATAAGTGCAAAAGTATGCGTATGAGTGAGTTTGTCTGTGTGTGTCTGTGCGTGGGTGATAATGCAAAAAATGTAAACAGAAAGTCAAAAGTGTAACAAAACTGTGCTGGCGCGCCGTTTGGGGCCGCCAACACTTGTTACAGCACCCGGGCGGCGCGCACACACATTCACACACATGTTGGTGCAACACTAACAACAAGTAGGCGAAAAAGCGGCAGCATGTTAACGTGTCTGCTCCAATTGCGCCTTTCATAGAGTGCGCGGCATTGGGCCACTGCGCTGAGCCATTGTGAACACAGGAGTGAACGATGAGACAATGACATTTTTTTTATGAAAAACAAATTTAAAAAAAGTTTTTAACAATTTTACAATTTTTTTTTTAAATTTTCTGTTTTGAACCGATTTTGTAATGAAATCGTCGACCTAAAGGTGAACTGAATTTGATGTAGTCATTTAATTTCGACTAACCCAACTAAACTCAAATCTAACTAAAATGAATGCTTTTCATTGCTACGACAACTTTCTTCTGGTTTCTACTGTTTTTCATTCATAACTTTGTTAACTAAAATCCTAACCTAAAAGTGCGCACTTTGAGTGCTCTACAGCAAAATGTTCGGGAATTCAATTTGTCAGCACTTTAACACAGGAATAAGCGCCTTATTCCTTAATGTCTTTTGCTTACTTGGAAATGTCTAATTGCGAACTTTTTTTGTCTTATTTACTTCTTTTCCTGATTCTCTTTTATGTCTTTGCAGCAGTTTTGGCCAAAGAAAACCCTTTTTCCTCAACTTTCCCTCCCCCTAACTAAGCAATCAACCAACCAACCAGCTGTTGTTATTTACGATTTGTTGTTATAATTGTGCTGTTGCCACTTTGTCCGTCCCATGGCAAAAGTTATTCGGCAAAATTAGTTCTCATAAAGTTTTTCAACTCGCTTGTGCGGCTGTCCGCTTTGCGTGTTGACATTCGTTGGAAATCATTAAAATTTTATTATCAAGATTTGTATTTGCCGCACTTTTGTACGTTCGTACGGCCCGTTCATCTGTTCATCTGTGTCGTTTTGAACTTTCTGCCATGCGATTGCGGGAATTCGGTTGCTTTTGCAATTATGGTAAAACAAATAAAATGAATTTTCAAGCGTTGAAATGCGGCGCTGAATAGGCAAAAAATAAATAAATGAATTAAATTTAACAGCCGCAGCAGTTGATGTTTTGATTATTTATTTAAATATGCCCGAGCGGCTGAAAGCTGCCGCCATGTAACAAGTGGCGTGCTTCCTACACGAGAAATGATTTGAAACAAAAAACTTCAAAGCGTTTCGAGCGCTGCATGCAATGTTATGAAATTAAAAAATAAAATTGGTATGCAATGAATAGCAAAAAAAGCTGAAAAATAATAAATATTTACAATAATGAAATGTGTTATTAAGCCGTATCCAATGACTAACCAGAAACGAGAAAAGTTTGCATTGCAAGTCGAAACATGTCCAAAACATTGTCGTTAAGTGTGCGCATCGTAGACTTAATCGTTCGATTTGGCAGTGGGGCAATTTTTATTATGATTGTTATTGTTATTATTATTATTATTTTGTGCTTCACAAAACAAAGCAGCTCTTAATACATATAATTCCTCAAGCATGCTCTGTCACGGCGTCCAAATCGATCAGTTTTATTATTTTTTTGTAACCTACTTTCAGGCGCTGTGCCCTTTGCCTTATTGGGCAATTTAAGGCATGGCTTGACAGGACAGGAAACCAAAAACAAGAAATCGCAAACAACAACAACAACAACTGTCGAGTAGAGCGAAACAGCGCCAGCTGGCCAACGCCATCAAGTGGCCAACTGCCGACTGCGGTGCGTTGCTATCGATTGTGTCACATCGTTAGCCGCAATTCACATCAATCGGTGACCGCATTAAGTCTGCTTTTTGCACTCCTGCGCTGCCAGTAACGTTGAGCGCTTTCCAAACTGTCAGCGTGCAGAGAAAAGCGAAATGCAATTTCCGCTTGCCAGCGTTTAAGGCAAAAAACCGCAGGCCATACGCTTACGGGGTGAGAGAAAAGTTTTAAAGTTTGATTTTTTTGTCATACTTTTGAAGTTTAGTGATTTAGGTCGTGTGTTTGTGAGGCAAATTGACAGATTTAGCATTAATATTCATTATTAATTTGAAAATTCAT
Organism: Melieria omissa; assembly: GCA_963971225.1. NCBI lineage: Eukaryota > Metazoa > Arthropoda > Insecta > Diptera > Ulidiidae > Melieria > Melieria omissa. The sequence goes on along the minus strand of OZ020268.1, from coordinate 69,667,110 downwards.
AGAATTCTTGTGAGGAGGCCAACGAAAAAATTTTTATATTAAGTAAATGATTTTTTCAAATATTCATATTTAAAATATTTATTGAAAAATATTTGATTAAAAGTCAAAAACTTATTAATATTTTGAAAATTGATAAAATTTTTATGAGGAAACTAAGAATTTGTAAAAATATTCATATTCAATATTTAATATTTTATATAAAAAAATAGTTTTTTTATTTTTTTAAATATTTAATTTAAATTTTAGAAAAATGCCGAAAACTTTAAATAACACTCAAAAACTTATTATTTTTTAAATTCATAAAATTCTTATGAGGAAGCTACCAAAGGAATTTCGATGTCAAAACGACGATTTTTTAAAATAGTCATATTCAAAATATTTAATATTAAAAAATATTTAATTTTTATTTTGGAAAATGCCAAAAACTTATTTAATTAAAACTCTTAAACTTATTAATATTTTGAAAATTCATAAAATTTGTATGAACTAAAAAAATATTCATATCAGAGTAGTTAATATTATAATTTAATTTTGGATAAATGTTTAGCATTTAATGATTTAATTAAACTCTAAAACTTATTAATATTTTGAAGAATCATAACAATTTTATTAGGAGGCTAACAAAGGAATTGTGGTATAAAATTGATAAATTTTAAAATATTCATATTCAAAATTTTTATATAAAAAAATATTTCATTTTTTTTGGAAAATACAAAAAATGTATTTAATTAAAACTCTAAAACTTAATATTTTTTAATTTTTTATTATTATTTAAATTCTCATGAGGATGCTAACGAAGGAATTTTGATTTGAAAATAACGTTTTTTTTTAATTTTCATATTCAAAATATTTAATTTTTATTTTGGAAAAAATATCAAATCTTTATTTTGTAAATTATCAAAAACTTATTTAATTAAAACTCAAAAACTTATTAATATTTTGCAAAACATTAAATTAAATAAGGAGGCTAACGGAGGAACTTAATATTCATATTCAAAATATTCAATATAAAAAATTATTTAATTTTTATTTTTTGAAAAATATTTAATTTGTATCTTAGAAAAATCCCAGAAACTTTTTTAATTAAAACTCAAAAACTTAAAATATTAAATAAAATATTAGTTTTTAAAAAATTATTGAATTTTTATTTTGAAAAAATTACAAAAACTTAGCAAGCAATTGTCAGTTTGAAAATGCACCACCCTGTAGGTTCCCTTACTTACAAATACATACGCGTTGTCATGGCGTTCACGTGTGTGTGCGTGTGTGCAAGTATTTGAGTGCGGGAAAGTGCTGCGCCATCATGTCAGCGATATACATAAAGTAATGCCAACGACAACGCCTGACAAGCAACTTGTAGGCAACTGTCAGGCACTAAAACCGCCTAAAACTACAACAATTTTGCATCAATGCGTTGAGCCATACACACACATACATACACTTTGCTTCGGCAGTGAAATAGCGGCTACTTTCAGCCAGCGAAATTAGTTGGCCAAATGAGAATGCAAACAAATCGTTAGACGCGTGTGGCAACGCACGCAACGCGCTTCCAACGCATTTGATGAACGTGAGTGCGTGAATCCGCTGCAAATATGTTTCCATGGCAATGTTGCGTTGATGTACATTCAAGCCAAGCTCTGCCGGTAATAATCACTTGTTTACTTTTTGTCGGAAATTACATAATGTTTCTTGATGCGCTCACAGTTGTCCATATCGACGCGTTGCTGCATGTGTGCGCACTTAATGGGATTATTGATTTTTTGGTTGGTTTATTCGCGCCAATTTCAATATTCTGCGCGCTGTCTTTCTTTACGTCACCCACCATGCCAAGACATGGCTGTGAAATATTACAGTTCACAATGTGCCACAACAATGTGCCAGAACCAGCGCAACCGCAACAACAAAATAAACAACACCATCTAACAACCGTACAGCATAACAATAACAGCGCGAAGAAGAAGCAAGCAAGCAGCAGCGGCAAACTGTAAGACACCCCTGCAAGCCAAAGTTCCAAAGTTTCGTGGCTTGTCTGAAAAAGTGAGGTCATCATTATGTTAAGTGGCTGCTTAAGGACTTAACCCAAATAAGCGGCTGCCAGTGGCGGACGCACTGATGTCGCTAACATTATTCAATGCTGGCACAATGGTTGGCTGGCTGGCTGGTGTGGCGTTGCTGCATGCCAGGTGCCAGGCGCTTTGGTGGGGTGAGAGGGCATCTTGCAAAATGCTTATGAAATTTAGAAGAAGCAATATTGAAAAATGCCGCCGTAATAACAACAAAGCGTCGCTTTTGTGGCTGCACTGAATGGATTTTACAACACTGGAGAGGGGGGAGGGGGAGGCACAGGTGTGAGTAAAAACATTAACGGAATTGCTGAGGATAAAGTCTGATATGCGGAAATCGGTGAGATAAGATTTGATTAAGATGGGATTTGATTCGAATACAAAAATTTCGCTCAACTTGGTTAGAAGTGCGAAGTTTTTGATTGAATTCTAGCAATTTGTTGGACAACAGAACACACTGAGACCATAAAAATAATTCTGTCTTAAAACAAAAAATGTGGGAGATTTTTAAACATTTTGGTAGGAAATTTGAGTTTTTTTAAGATTTCGAAGGAAGTCATTTCAGGTATCTGGCAACACTGAACTGAAGCATTTACAAGAAGAACATGGCAAAGCATCTTAAGACTTTAGAGCAGACGCCCAAAGTAGTCAGTTGAAGGACCTAATAACACAACTGTTTGTCTTCTCGACTTTGAACACAAATAGCTTGCATAGCCGTGAGAGGGCTTTGACACGGCTTCATATTTCTTCATAAATAAAAAAAAACACCTGACATATTTTTTCAAAAAGTTCACTCAGCACATCTCAAATTGCTCTCTGATTTATTGAAGTGTAGTTCAAACTTTCAATCACTTTTTTGCAGTTAGTTACTACTGGACACTAAAAGAGATTTTCATATTAGATTTTCTGCCAAGACAGCAATATTTTTCTGGAATTTTCTTTTTTTTAACCCTTCGTTGCATGATTTAATTTCCGTGAAGAAAACACTTTTTTGTTATATAATTCTTGTTGCTTGTTAAGTTCTGATGGTAAAAATGAAATTTTGTTGAATTCCTGTATCTAGGAAAGAAGCTGGTTTGGTTTTATCAATATTTTAAAGTTGACAACTACGGGGAGTCGAACAGAGGTCAGACGTCACTCTATACTCGTAATTCAACGCACTAAACAGCTGAGCGACGGCGATCACCATATCACCATCGCCATCAATAACCAAAATAACCAAATCGAAACACTTGCTGCTTTTTCGATTCTTTTACGCATACTTTCAATGTTAATCGCAAAATTCCGTTAGTAATCAATTGTTTTAACATAAAAGATGCAGCTGAAGAATGAACAACTGTAAAATGCTGAATAGAAAAGTTTCCAAATCTATGAAAAGTTAACATTGCATATATGCAGCGAATGGTTAATTATCTCCATCAGTCTAAAACTGTTGTGTATTATTCAGGGGTTTTCTAGCCACTCATGCCATATGAAAGATAAATAATTAAAAAAATTTTTGTTTTTTTAACATACAAAGCAGTGTAGCTCAATCAAAGTTTAACCCTCTCAGTCACAATGTCCAATATATTGGACTACAGCCCATTCATACAGAACGGGTTTATTTTCATGTCGGAAAGGGTTTAGCAAAAATTTGTATTTCACTCTCTGCTATATTTTCTGCTTTATAACTTTTCAATACCTACATTTCATTATATATCCTAATTAACACGTTTGTACACATATTTTTTGCTTCAACATTTTTCATATTCATTTATTCTTCTAGACTAGTCACAAGTGTGGCATATTCAATTAGTTAGTAGCTGTTAAATGGATTGTGAAAATATAAAAAAAACTACATATGAACATCTGTTATTTGTGCTTAAGCCTTAATTACGTATGTAAATTGTCTTTTGTAACGCTAAAAACTGCAGGTTAACGCTGTATGAGAAATTTAATATCAAGCATTTTATTTTTCTTTTTTCTAAAACATTTGTGTGAGAGAAAAATGTACAGTAGACTAACGCTTTGTCATATTTTTTAATGCAATTACAACAATGGCGCCTTTAATGATTTGTGCATGAAATTGCAATTTATAGCAGTACAACAACAACAACAACAATAGCAAGAGAAAAAAAACGATAAATAATTGCGCTGATGAAGTCTTATGCAAGCACAATAGGCAACAGTACCCAAGTGCACCGGCACTGAACGCGGCGCGGCATTGCCAGGCTAGAAAAAACTAATACTAGATGAGGTTAAAGTTGGAATGCAGAGTTTATTAATAAGTCAAGTGAATTTTTGGGGCGAGTATTAAAAGCATTTAGTAAAATGAAATTAAATTACTTCATGTGGGCTAATTTCTGTTAAATGAAAAGTGTAGATTTTCATTGAAGTTGTGCTCCGCTACCACTTGGCCTCGAATGTTCTTGTTGTAAATGCATAAATTTAGGTTCAAGTGTTTGAAATTTGTAATTTAGCACTTGACTTTAATTAAATAGGAACATTCAATTTGTTACTTGAAGAGCAAACAAAAACAAACGGCACCATTCCATTCATGTCAACGGCTTCGAAAATATTAAAAGAAAAAAGATGAATAGCAAACAACAGCATTAGCCAGTAATAAGTAAAAGCATCGATATTTATAGACTACCACCATGCCCCTTCCATGCATTTATGTATCTATGTAGGTGCGTAAATATGTATGTTTACGAGACCGGCGTTGGCGAGTCTATAAGGATTTAATTGGGAGTGGCTGTGTTTATTAGAAGCGCATCAGCTTTCCAGTCAAGCTCACAGGCAGGCAAACAAACAAACAAAAAAAAAAAACAAATAGCCGCACAGACAGACAGCAAGACGACACAACGGGCCCAGCGCGCCGTTGCTTTGATGTAGGAATTTCGCGCCCCAGCCCACTGCGGCCGCGCATACACATAAATTCGATGGATATATAAACAAAAAGCAAAGGCAAAAAAATAAAAAACAAAAAATTAAAAATAGCAATGCCTCGGCGCAGCGGCAGCCACGAGTTACGCCACTACAATGTCGGACGCGTGCAGCCGACTGCATAGTTAAAATGAGTTATGCTGTGCATTATAATAGAAAGCAAGCAAATGAATAGCTTTTACGATAAAGAACTCATAAAAATTGCTTTTATCGAAATTTTGTGTTCTCCCTGCGCCGATTTCTGAGCAAAAAAGCCAATCCTTCTTTTCCGCATAATTTTTTCAAAAGCGAATGGCATGGCAATTTGTTGTTGTTGTTGTTGGTGATATTTTTAAAATGTTCACAGAGTTTATTTATATTGTTGAAGTTGCGTGTGTGCACCCTTTGATGTTGCCACGTTCCACGTAGAAGAGAGCAGAGACGATATTATTGGATTTGGTTCTTGCTAACCTTTGAACTTTGTTCAAGTTCAATGGAAAATTGAAAATTTATACATTTGCAATTGAAGATAATTTTGTTTAAAATGAAATTAAAATGACTGTAATTTCAGATTGAATGAAAAGTTCAATGAAATGTTGAGAGAAACACAGAGAAGGAAGTACGGTAAAAGAAATGAAAGCTGAGAGAAATGTGAGTGGTTTAAAAAGAATGTAGAGAGGATTTTAAGAAAATTATTTAAATTGCGAAGAATATATTTGGTGGAGATGACAGGAAGTTGGCTATTAAAGAAGGGAAAAAATAGTACCAAACAAGGATTAAAAGACAAAATTGAGACAGTGGTAAGAGAGAAAAGAAATTCATAGATTGTTGAGGGAAGAAAAGATAAGGAAGAGTGAAAATTGTATTGAATGAGGATTAGTAGCCAAAATGGGGAGAGTAGAGAAGATAACAAGAGAGGAGGAAGCAAAAGCAGTAGAAAACAATTAGATGAGAAAAGGAAGGAAAAGGAAGAGCAAAAAATACTATTGAATGAGGTTTGAAAGAAAAGAGAAAGGAAAATGAGTCGAAAAATATAGATAGGAACAGGAAAAAGTAAAAAAGAACCCCGAAAACAATATTGCTTGAGGATTGATATACAAAATAGAGAGTAGAGAAGACAGCAACAGAGGAGGGAGCAAAAGGAGTACACAAGAACTATAAAAGAGGAAGAAGAAGAAGAAAAAAGAAAAATAGTATTGAATGAGGATTGAGAAAGGAAAGAAAAGAGAAAGGAAAAGGAGTAGAAAAAAAACTAGATAAGAAACTAGCAAGTAAAAAGAAGACCGAAAAAAGTATTACTTGAGGATTGATAAATAAAATAGAGTAAGTAGAGAGGATAACACTATCGAAAGAAAGAGAAGGAGGAGTAAAATAGCATTGAATGAGGATTGATAGACACTATAGGGAGAATTTTTTAAGAGCATAACAAGTGAACAGAAAAGGAGTAGAAATCAACTAGATGGGAGGTGAAAAGAAGGAAAATCGAAAGCTGTATTGCTTGAACAAAATAGAGTAGCTAGAGAGGATAGCAAGAGAAGAAGAAAGAGTGAAAGTAGTATTGAATGAGGATTGATAGTCAAAATAGCGAGAGTAGAGAAAATAAAAAGAGAGGGAAAAGGAAAAGGAGTAGAAAACCATTAAATAGTAGGAGGAAGAAAGGAAAAATAATATTGAAATAAGCATTGCTTGATAAATGAGTATAAAGAGTAGAAAGAGGATAACAGGAGATTAAGAAAGAGAAGAAACAGTGAAAATAATATTCAATGAGGATTGATAGATAATATAGAGACAATTGTTAGAGAGTATAACCAGAGAGAAGGACGGAAAAGAAGTAAAACAGATCTTAATAGTTCAGAGAGTATAACCAGAGAGAAGGACGGAAAAGAAGTAAAACAGATCTAAATAGTTCGAATATAGGGTTTTCCAACAAGAGGTGTTATTTTGGTATTCAAAGAAAAATTCCATTTTTTGAGATAAATGATCGGATGTTTATTTCATAATAAAGAGGAAGGTATGCCGTTAATAATGAAAAACAACATCAGCCAAATGGCCACCACGACCACGCTTACAGGACCATATCCTTTTCATGAAATTTTCCATAACCAAATCGCAAAGTGGCTGCCCTATGTCCTCGATAGCCTCACGAATTCTATCTTTGAGGTCTTGAATCGACGCTGGGCGGTTGGCGTACACCTTATCTTTCACGTGGCCCCTAAGGAAGAAGTCGCAAGGTGTTAAATCACAAGATCTCGGTGGCCAATTGTGATCACCTCTTCCAGAGATAACACCCAGAGGACCCAATCAGCAAAGACACGACGTTGTTGATGATCGGTCGGCTTGAGTTCTTGTTAACTGAACTTTATAAGCCTTAAGACCCAAGTCTTTATGCAAAATACGGTGTAATGACGTTTTTGGAATGCCCAATTCCAAAGAACGACGAGGAATCGACAAAGCTGGGTTTTCTTCAACACTTTGGACTACAGAAGCAATATTCTCAGATGTTCTCGAGCGACGTGCACGGGTTTTATTCTTCACATCACTAGCTTGTCCCAACAGCTCGAATTTTTCCACCAATTTCTGTATTGCGGTCCGACAAGGTGCTTCACGACGACCCAAAAATGCTTTAGTTTTGCAAACTGTGACTGCAAGATTTTCACCATTTTTGGAGTGAATTTTAATAATTTCAATGCGTTGCTGAAAGGTGTATCGTTCCATTTTTAGTAATGGCGTAGTTTCTACTTGTCAAATGTCAAAGAATAAAAGCTTGAAAAGTGACAGCTACCGAAATACCGGGTGATTCAAAATAACACCTCTTGTTGCTTTCGAAGATGAGTTTTACAACGATAAGATAACGTTTCTCAGAAGAAAAGGTATGAAAAAAGAATGGATCTTCGAAAAGAAGGTAAGGTATACAAGGTTGGATTAAGAATAAAGAACAACTCTGTGAGAAAAGAATTAAAATTGAGATGGAACCAATAAAAAAGGACAGGAACATAATAATGATGAAAAAATGAGGATGAGAAGAACAACAAGTACAGCAACTTAGTACAAAAATAGAAACAAAATTATGAATAGAACAGATAGACACATACCCTGATGAGAAGAAGGAACTATACCTCAGATGTGATAGATTAAATGAAGATAAAGACCGTACTATTCCTATCTTAGTGGGGTCAGATTACACAATGATTATGATTGCGCATGAATGAAGAGGAGTGAAAAGATATGACAACTCAATGAAGTGAATATCAGAATTGGACAAAATGTGGGTGTAACACATGGATTTTATAGACAGGATAAAAAGCCATGGAATTGAAAAACACTACTGATACCAAACTGCTTGGTTTTACAAACTGGGGAAAACAAATCTGTGGTACATGAAAATCTGCCATGACTCAGACAATGAACTTCATGAGGTAGATAGCCAACTTAAAGAAGACCGGACTGGTTTGCATCAACAGAGGTGGAATAGTTTGGTTTCTAATGGAGTTAAGGTTAAGATTGAACCGATCTTTGAACTGATGATTGAACTTGATCTTTCTAGGTAGAATAAATACGATCATTAAGCGAAAAATAATGTAAGTAAATCTTATACGAGTTTTTAAAATTTTTGTATATTCTAGGAGACATATGGTTTTTTTAAAGCATTAATACTCAAATAACTTCGAATGGATTACAACAGAATAAAATGAGTACACATGGCAAGAAAACTAATGATTTCAGTAATAAACACAGATTGCAATTGCAGTGATTTTGAAATGATTGAAATGTTTTTGATGAAATTTTCTTATCAACTAATCAACAAGTCATTCAAATTTTCCACTTTCAGAAATCCATAATTTCAATTCAATCTCGTACTCATTAGTCCAAAATTGCTTTAAATATAACAACTCAAGTGCTCGGCATCGACTCCACTTGCATTTTGGTTTTCAGATACTAAAATTTTAATTTAAAGCTCGCCCCAGCTGTTCGACAACAAGCCATGTGCAGCACGAAAACCAACAACAAACACCACAAGTGCTGCCAGTGCCTGCAATTCGTTTCCCTAGCACTGCGCTGTGCTTTTTCAAATTTTTGTCAGTCTGTTTGTTTGTCGTTTTTGGGGTGAGCTAAATTTAGTCGAAAGCACAGTGCAGCACACATACGCTGCGATTTTGTCATAAATTCAATTTGAATTTTTTGATTTTCTATTTCGAAAAATAGTCAAATTAAAAGCAGGAAGAGAAAGCAGTGCAAACCAAATCAAACAGCAAAAATTGAAGCAAAGAAAAATGAAAAACGCTGACATCTGCAGTTGGTTGCAGCTCAATTGGCTGGTGGCGTGTGTCGGTTTTGGAAGTGAGGGGGAAATTAATTTCCCGCTTTTGCTTCCGTTCGACACAGAAATGGGGGAAAACAAACAAATACGAAAATTACAAATCGGGCCGAAATAAATTCAATAAAAACTGTGGCCCACATAAATTGACGAAGATGATTTGTTCTTGGTGTCAAACTGTGTGTGTGTGTTTGTGTGTGTATGGGGAGATTTTTGTAGTTTAGTGCTTTTGGGCATTTAAGGTAGAAGTGAACAATTATTACTGATATTTATAGTTGAATGTTGGTTAAAGTTCAAATCTTTTTATTCTAAAAGTATTAAACAAATGTTTATTTATTTATTTATTTAAGCCAATAGTAAAAACAATATCCACAGACCAGAATATATAATGAGAAAACACATGAAATTAGTATAACAATTTAGCCAAGTATAATAGTTAGTAATAACTTCTTCTCAGTAATTGGCTATAGGCAACATTTGTAGTATGTCATTACATACTTTTAGGCGGAGTCCTACAACCGAAATCAGCAGGGGTTGAATTACTAGTTGAACCCACTTTCGTTTGATCGTTTATTGTTTGTTTTTTATTTTTCAATTCCTTTTCTTTTTGCCTTCTTCGTTTTCCTTGTTCTTTGCGTGCTTTGAACAATTGAAATAGCGCAGTAGTAAATTCTTTTACGCGCTGTTAAGACTGCAGAACACGTGTCGTTCTACCAACAAACATCAAAACAATGAAAATGTCAGCAACACAATTTATGAAGCCCCCATCCTCCGCATTCCAAACCAGCCGCACTTCAGCTTCACGTGCGACTATAGAAAGCTGACATTATTAGTGAAAGGTGCTGTCAACTCAGCCCTTTTTCCACCAGCGATAGCAATAGCAACAACACCAACAGCAGCAACACTCAATCATATTTCACTTTTGTTGCCAGCATTGCTGCCATTATCAGTGTTGCCGGTGTGTGTTTTTTTCTCTCGATGCCCTCCGCCACCAACGCAGCAGCACAAAAGCTGAGCGTGCAGCGCCATAATTGTCACTTGGAGAGCGGCGATAGCTGCAGCGGCAGCAGCAACACTTCAATTCAGCGTTGACATAATTGACAGCTTACAGCATGTAAGCACCAGGTTTGTGTTGTTATTGGCGGCGTGTTTCTTCTGCTGCGAATGCTGGAAGCGGCATTGTGCAACGTTCCATGTAAAGTGAAGGTGTCGGAGAGGAAGTGGCAATGACAGCGACAGCGACACAAAGCCGGCAGTAATTGAGAAGCGATTTGACAGCAATTTACGTGCGGAAATTAGTTGAAAGATTAAAATGCGGCAACAAAAAAAAACACAAAGAAAAAGTAGAAGCAGCAGCAGCAGCAGCAAAAAATTGAAGAGCCACACAGAAAACGGCATGAAAGAGATGCGTTGCATGCAACATTTCTCACTAATGGTTTGCTGCAGCCAGCAATTGCACAACAACAACAAAAAACTATGGCTATTAATGGCAGGTGCGGGCGGTGTGGTGGGAAGCGTGTCATGTGATATGGCAATAGCGAGCGAAATTGTGCGGGCCATAAGTGTTTAGAGGCGACTAATTTATGCAGCAACATGCGTCCGTGTTAGCGGCTTTTACAATTGCAAGTGCTGTTAGTTTATGGATGCATTGAATTTGCTTGTTGTTGCTATAAAATAATGTGTAAATGTTGCTGAAAAGTGCGGCCATGTTCAGGGAGTGGTTGAGTGATATTTTCTGTGCGTCAAATTAATCATACAAATGAATAATTTGAGCGTTATTAGTGGGAGAAAAAAGTAATTTTCTAAGCTTTTTTACATAACAGCAGCATTTGTATGTGCGCCTAAAAATAGACTAAGAAAACGGCACATGAAGGTCCATTAGAGCATGTCGATGTGTATGCATAATGTTTTTACTGCATAGTTGTAGGCGTTTTGCAAAAATAGAACCATTACACACAATGCAAATGGAATTTATTAATAAAAAAAAGTACTGGGAAATTGTTAGGAAAGTTGTCAGCAATATTTTATGAAATATGAAGATATTTTTAGTTCATATTATTATTATTAAAACTATTATTGCTTTATGTGAAGACTTTTTAATTGAATTATGTTTTTAATAGCTCCAAACATTAGTATCCGAGATCCTAAAATGTGCTCTTCTCTATGTCTGAATCAAGTTTTGTCAACAATATTTCATAAAACACAACGATTTTTATTGTTCCAGTTGTTATTAAAAATACTTCAAAGCATATCAGTGATAGCGAAATTTAAAAATATATGACTAAAGAAATACGAAAACTTTACATTTCAATGTGTCTGAACCAATTTATGTCAATGAGAAATATATTTTTTCGTTAATTTCTCATTCAAAATACTTAAAAAATTTCATTTTAGGATTTTTTGTTAATTTAAAAAGAAATAATTAAAAAAAAAAAAACTTAAATATGAATTAACCAAGTTTTGCCAACTATATTTTATGAAACATAAAGCTTTTTATTGTTCCATTTTTATTTAAAATACATGAAAACATTTTACTTAAGGATGTTTTGTTTATTTAAAAAGAAATAATTAAAAAAAAACTACAAAACTTTGCTCTTCAAAGTGCCTGAAGCATGTTTTGTCAACAATATTTTATGACACACAACGATTTTTATTGTTCAATTTTATATTCAAAACACTTCTAGAATACATTTTACTTAAGGTTTTTTTTAGTTCAAAGAGAACTAATTTAAAACAAATACTAAAAAAAATTTCTGAAGCAAGTCTTTTCAGCAATATTTTATAAAATAAAGATTTTTATCGTCTAATTTGTTACTCAAAACATTTCACTTGATGGTTTTTAAATTGGAAAACATGTGATTAAAAAATACTAAAATTTGCCTTACAATGTGTCTGAACCATGTTTTGTCAACAATATTTTATGAAACAACGATTTTTATCGTTCAATTTACAGTTCAAAACATTCTTGAAAAGATTTAACTCGAAGATTTTTTGTTAATTTAAAAAGAAATAATTAAAACGAAACTAAACAAATTTGCTCTTTAATGTGTCTGAACCAAGTTTTGTCATAACAACAAATACGAAGATTTTTATCGTGCCATTTGTTATTCAAAAAACTTCTTTAAAACATTTCACTTAAGGATTTTATAAGTTTAAAAATAAATAATTAAAAAAAATTAAAAACAAATTTCAATAATCTTTTATAAAACACACAGATGTTTAGTGTTCAATTTGCAATTCAAAACACTTCACTTGATAATATTTTTTAATCTAAAAATATATGATTCAAAATACTTGAAACACTTTATATAGAGAGTTTTTATTTAAAAAAAAAATTATTTAAAAAAATTACTAAAAAACATTTCTATCCAATGCGCCTGTTCCAAGTTATGTCAACAATTTTTCATAAAACACAGAGATGTTTATCGTTCAATTTGCAATTCGCAACATTTCAAAACACTTCACTTGATGATTTTTTTTTTAATCTAAAAACATATAATTCAAAAAAATACTATAAATTTTCTCTTCAATGTGTCTGAAGTTCATTTTCCTAATTGTATTTGAGAGAAAAATTGCGCTACTCACATACAAATGTTCAGCGCCTTTTACAAAAAGGTATCGGCTTTTAAAAATTTCAAAAGCATATTTACTGGAAAAGTGCTCATAAAATATTGCCAACGTATACATGAAAATCATATTTACACTGCCAACGAAGGAAAAGTCGGAACAAAAGAAAAAATGATTTCGATTTTCACCTGCAGGCATGCATGAAAAATGCAAAACACACTCAACTCTCAGCCGAAAACACAAGTTCGCCGCTGCTCAAAGCGTTTTTGCCTTTTGCATGCGTAATTTATTTATATATGCTGCCATATTTATCGCAAATACATTCAACTCCCACAAATTCCCGGCCTTTGGGCCTACTGCACCCACAGGCTGCCAATGCGACATGTGCGCGTCTCACACACGGTCGGGCAATGCGAAAGCGCCAAGTCACCTGCTCGGCGTCGATTTTGTTGCGCTTAATGCCAAAGTTGCCACACTGTTGCGTATCTAATGCGTACAATGCTTTCTGTTTTCTATGGAAAATCGTAAAGCTGTCGTAGACAAGTGAACGAAGAGGAAAAGCCCCTAACGAAAGGGGCAAAAAATTCGACGGCTGTGGGAAGCAGCAGACGCGCCATCACCGTTTCTTTTTTTCTCGGAAAAGAAAAGCAATGTAAATTTGCCGTTGCTCATTCCCCATTTACAATGTTGTTACAGCAGTTGTTGTTGTTGTTGTTGTTGCGGCTGCTGCTTTCTGCCTTTTGATATACGACTCAATATGTGGTTGGCCCCCTTAGCCCCGTTCCCACGCACCAAACGCACACATATGCTCGTCGTAATGGATATTACAGGAAATTTACGCATAAATTTCATATGCGCGTGCAATCACACAGACTCACACATACACGCATGAAGGTTGTATTTGCCGACGCAAAGGTTCAGGAAAAGGAAAAAATGTGTTTATTGTGGCACTGCTTGCGTAATTGCAGTGGTAAATTTGTTGTTGTTGTTCATGCAGGAATTGCGTGAAATGCAAAGTGCGACAGTGATGCCAAATTTTAATAATAAAAAATACGCAAAACATGTGTCAAACTGTCACTGAAATATATGTTGGCTCTTTAAATCTATTGCAAACACTTGAAAGTGTCAGAAACTGTCTGTCGAAGTGGTCTGACTGATGATAGAGTGAAAGCGAGCCAGAAATCAATGAATGCGATCAAAGTTAAGATATCAAAACTAATCCTTTCACATCAAAGTTAATCTTCTTTCTGTGTAAGCAAACCTTAACAAAAGCTTGAGCTGCAAGTTATCGCTTCTTGGCAGCTGTGTGTAGTTGTAGCAGTTTGCTTGTCAAATCTGTTGACAACTAACCGGAATGATTGAGCCCATAGTCGGGCATCGTTAGTAAAGTTTCGTTTAGTTGGAAATTTCTTACAAGTACAGCAAAAACATTCAACGAATTGCAGCATAGAGTAGTAGTAGTAACAATAACAAAAATTGTAGTAATGGCAACCATCACAACAACGACTAATAGTTAAACAACAACAAACAGCAATCAACTGACGTTTACAGCAAACAAACGACATTGACTCACGACAGTCGTTTGCCTTCGCAGACTATTTTTGTGCGTTGTTCTCAATGTTCGTGCGTGTGTGCGTGAGTGTGTGTGTGTGAGCTGTCTTCATTGCTTAGTCATCTTTGTTATCCTTTACCCCAAAACTCTTCGCCGTTTTGTGCGCCCCAAGCCATTTCAGTGACTCGGCGTCAGCTGTCGATAAGCAACGCCAACTAGCGCAAAGTTCCTTTTGCTCTCTGGTTACTCCATTTTCTCTCATATTTTTTTGTTTTGTGGTGCTTTATCGCAACTATGCTTTATGCATTTGAATCGAATCGAAAAGACGAAGGGTGTGCAATGTGTGTGGAGGTTGAGTACAACTTTCAGCTGGAGGTCGAATTGTGGCGTTTAAAAAAGATTGAGCCATTGGGTTTAACTTTTCACTTCAAGTTTTTCTTACTTAGTAATAGTCTTTTTGATCCAAAAAAGGTTTAAAAGACGCTGTGAGAAGCTCTGTGACTTCTTTAAGAATTTTCCTGACTCACTGTCAAATGTCAAATTTCAAAGAGTCTGAACATTTACTCAAACAACAAGACAGGGTGACAAAAGTAAATTAATTACAATTCATGTAGATAACTTAACTTCAGTTAGATTAGTATCGTATTTATAATTCATTGTTGGAATTATATAGATCTATAAGCGACTATAAAAGTATGAATTGGCGCGACTTCCGTTTAGAGTTTCGCCGATTCAACAAGAATTTATATTCCAGAAAAAAGTTTGAGAATTCAGGAGCTTTCATATGACTTGCAGTAGTCTTTATGACTAAAAAATAGCCCCATGCCTGGGATCAGTTCTTTTCATACTCAGATCGTGAACAAATCTATTAATTAAAGTATTTTAAGTTTTAAATTGAAAGCTTGGTATGAACAAAAACATAGAATCAGTTTAGATTCAGATGTACTAACTCACTTCTTAACTATTATTTCTATGATTCTCTTTTTATAATCTACATAAAAAGTAGTTTCTTGTCTCTTTTTCTAGAGATTTTAAACTCAGAGGTCTTCTGAAACCTAATGAAGGTTTAGGTTTCAATAACTCACAATGATGCCAAAACAACTTCATCTACTTCTCGTGTTTATGCTGAAAGAAATTTCATTTAAAGGACTCAAACAAGGACATAGAATCAGTTTAATGATTCATGTCAAAGTCTCTCACATTTAAAAATACAAACTCACGTCTTAACTAATATTTCCATGACTCTCTCTACATAATCTAAATAAAAAGTCGTGTCTCCCTCCAGAGATTTTAAACTCAGAGGTCTCCTGAAACCTAATGAACTTAACTCTTTGACTCAGTTGAAAGTTAATTCAATTCAGTTGAGGATTTCAATGACTCAGAATGCTGCCAAAACACAACTTCTTCTTCTTCTTCTACTTCTCGTGTTTATGCTCAAAGAAATTTCATCTAAATGCTGCAACAACAACAACACTCAACGGTGGCGCTACACACATTTCAGCAGTTGAGCGTAATTTTCCTTGGCAAGTGTTGTATTTATTTTCATTTGTAAAACCTTTTTGTTGGTGTTTGCTTTTCAAACGAATTGACTGCGTTTCTCCAACACCCAACAACAACTCTTATACACTTTTTGTGCATTGTTCGGAACTCACACACAGCACACAACACACAATTTTCGGTGGTTGTTTTCGGGCGCAAGGCGCATTCGCGTCGATGGGGAATATCTTTTTTCCGCCACTGTTGGGGCGTTCGAATGCCGTATGTCGTTTTACAAATGTACGTGCGACAGGGTGGTTTGTTGGTTTGTTTGTCGTGGGTGGAAATTGCAAAACAAAGAAAAGTTCAATAAACCCTAAGCGCACCAATGCAGCGACGCGGCCGTCGAGTCACAGATAATATTTGCCTCAATGCCGGTGTGCACAGCAAAACGGTTGAAACCGACGGACGAAACCAGACTGAAAAGGTACAGGAATGCAAAATCAAATATTTGCAGGATATTCATATTGAACAATTTTTAGGTTATGACATCCAATTGGTCGGTGAGCCGAATTTGTGCGCCCAAGTGAATTCAATTATTGTTGTTGGATTTGACTTATGGCTTATTATAGTGTTTTGATTTTTGTTTTAAGCTAATGCCGAGGTGAGTCCTTTCATCCTGCACCGCAGTGTGCAAACAATAATAAACAATTCATGCTGTTTTCAAGTGCTTGTAGCTTTTTAAGCGCACTTTATGTTTGAATGTGCCGCAAGTAGCACATTGCTGCGTGGTGCAAAGTGCACTGTGCTACTTGCATTGAATAACAACAAAAAACACACCAAAAGCAGCAACGACTTCGGGCGCTCAGCACAAAAGCAAAGTGACTGAGTGAGTGAGTGAGTGCGCGTAAAAATGCAGTTCAAGTACCTTTTATTGGGTTTTGTTTCATGCCGTTTCTCATTCATACATTCATTCATCAGCTCTACAACAACAATAACAACAGCGCCAACAACATGAAAATTAACAACAGCAGCAACATTACAACAGTGGCAGCTCTATGAAGCAACATTTTAACAAATGGCAACAACAAAAGCGCACCTCATTTTCAAACACAAACACTAACACACATATTCACACAAACACACACACGGATACACTGCGAAAAAAACAGCTATGAAGAAAGTGGACGCCACAACGCCGAACCACCGCCGCTTTTTGCATACTTTTGTGCTGCGAAAAACAAAGCGGAAAACCCACTGAAAACTCTTTGCAAAAAACAGCATTCTCCACGCCCCGTTTGTCGCCCTTACAGCAGCTTTGCAATCAACAACTAAACAAGTGAAATTACTTAGTTTTTGCATTTCTTGCTGTCTACCGGCACAGGTTGTTGTATTTGTTGTTAGTTTATTAAATTTTTGCATGCCTGCGGTCGCTTGGCTGTCTGTGCGCAGAAAGTTGTACATTAAATGCAAAAATGTTGATTAAAGTTTTGTTGTTTACCTTTTTCTTCTTTGTTGTTGTTTCAAATTGCCTTTTTTGGTTTTTTGTTTTGCTTTCAGTTTGCTTGTGAATGTAGGCATTGAATAAACTGAATGCATTTGATGGCCGCTTTGTATGAGTCAGTTACAAAATCAAAAAAAAATTATATTAAAAAAGCTGAACATTTTGTGACCTTCGCTTCGTGGACCACTTCCGCTGTTGTTGGTGCGCTGCAATATTTACTTATTTTGTAATTTTTACGTTGTGCAAAGTTGTCTGATTTAGTGGTTTAAACATTGGACTGCAAGTCAGAGGGTAGTGGGTTCGAATCCTGACTCACTGAATATTAAATATGGAAACATTTTGTATCCGACGACTGGTCTCCTAGCAGAAGATGATAAATCGATGAGAAAATAATTTCTTATGAAAGATCCAAATCAGTGATTTAGAACAAAAAAAAGCATGTCCAAGAAGGCTAGCAGAATAAAATTGGCTGTGGAAAGTTCAGTCTTAGTCTGTCATGTGGCTGTGGCGTCAGTTATAAAACCACATTCAGCAGATAGATCGACTCTATATTGGCACACACATAGGTTAGGACACTACCAACGGTAAAAAAATATACTCAGTAAAAATTCTGATTGTTCGAATCACAGTTATGACTGACTAGATCAGAGAGAGATTCAACATGAAAGTCAGTGTGATTTCCATTTAGATTATTATGTGGGTTTATGAGTTGTACATTCTGATACTCGGATTTATTCCGATCATTATAAGAGATAGTACATAATCATGGTTGGTTGGTTGCAGCGGCTGCCTCTGTATGAGACACACTTAGGCCTATGGGAACGTTGTGATACCACAAATTCCAACCGTTTGAAATGTGTATGCAACACTGTTTTTTCCAACATGTGATACAACACACATTTCAAACGGATGGCGGGAAGGGGAGGGAGGGGACCTACAGTTTAACGCCGAATGCGAACGGCGATTGGCAGTTTTTTCTTTCACACTTGGAGGTTTTGCCATTGCCTGCCAAGAGCGCACTTGTGGGATTCTTGTAATTCTCATCTCCTTCATGTGGATAACGATAGAAGTAGACGAGTTTTTCACCAGCCCTAGCCAGGAATCGTACCTGGGGCACTCGGTAGTCTCGGTAGCCTCGATAGTCCAGCGCTGTAAGTAGTGAGCGAGGCCGGCACACATAATCATAGTCAGACATATTTCTGACAATCTGAATAAGAGTTGTTACTGTCTCAATCAGAGACCGATTCAACATGAAAGTTAGTGTGACTTTTATTTACAAGTAGATTTATGACTTAGATTCATGCATTTTTTAACTCTGATACATAAAATATTCAAAATATTCGACCACTACTGAAGACCATACCAAGTAATAGCCACAGTTTTAAAATTCCTAACCCAATTTGGTAGTTGTAAAGCTTTATCGGTAGCGATTTGAACTCGGTTTTCTTTGATTCATTTCTTTAATTAATTCAATTTATTTAAAGACAAATGAATAAATTTATAATAATAAATCGGCTCTGGTTTGAATTTCTTTACTCAAGTTATTTATACAGAAAAAAAATTATGATAGTAAAAAATACTTTCAGTGTGAAAAATATGGTTCAGATTTTCGATTTTTTTTATTTATTCTAAAATATTAAAATATATCTTTCTTTATGTTTATATCTGATTGGTGTACAAATATTCAATTTCGAGCTCTGGCTTTGAGGTTTGAATTCATTCAATACGTTTTAATGTCTGTTAATACAGATGAGGTATCAGGAATTCAAATTTTAGGGTCTTTGGACTTTAACTGTTACTCACGGAATATTTATAAGAGTAAGAATTTCATTATAGGGCAATAACACACAGAATATTTTTTACGTAGAAAGAATTATAATTCATATGATTGAGCTCGGTTTAGGAACTGGCAAATGTCTCAGTAATGCCATATTTTAATTTGAAGTTTTTAAATATTTTTTTAGACTCAAGTTTTTACTAACACAGACTTGAGTCATTCGGCTTCGTATTCAAACTTTCGACTTGAGTATTTGTAGGTTGAGTTTAATATGAGTCACTCACTACTTACACTTTCAGTTGGTTTTTAATAGCAAAAGTAAACTGCAACACTTAAGAAATAAATGAGGTTTTGCTCTGATTTGCTCTGCTGTCTGATAATTAAAAACCCACAGTTTTTGCTGACAAAGGACAGTGTCATTCACGTCTGTCATCCATGACACATTTGTGCCTAAATTATAATTTAATTTTTAATTGAAGCCAATATTTCTACATCATTTTATAGTTTGATACCCTTATCCATACATTAGTTGGCTGTTGTAGCGCTCTTCGTTGTCGCCCCCTGCCGCCACGCTAATCAATGTCATTTGATTGTCACTTTTGCTGTCGCAAAAGTCTAAAATACGCTTAATTAACACCGTACGAATTGAATTTTAAGCAGTTCGAAGCGGTTTAAGCTAACCGAACTGGAATTCCAAATAACTTAAGCGGTGCGAACTTAATTCCAAAGGCGGCAAACCCTGACAACGAATTATTGTCTTAGCTAACCTGTCAGCGGCAATATTTGCAATCGAAACAAAAAACTGAAAATCAAATAAAAAAACACACGAGGAACATTCTCGAAGGCCAACGTAGAGGCTTAGCAGCAAATTGTCGCATTTTGATAGCAGCAGCAATTAAATATTGCAATAAAATAACACCCAAAAAACTGCCAAAAGACATAAAAAACACACCAATGAAAAATCGAAATGAAATGCCAAGAAAAAACACAAATAAGCATCTCGATTGGTCGAGTGACGCATGGCGAGTGTGTTGACCTATAGTCGGCAATGCGTTTGCGGCATTGACATGCGTTGGCCGACCGCATTTTCCTATGCAAAATCAGCAAGAAAAAATAAACAGATTCAAATAAATAATTACCGATCGGAGAGATACACCTGCGATATTGCGGCGTCGAGCAGACATTTGTTTGGCTGTGCGGACGCGTAAAGTATGGAAGAAGGCGCGTACAACTAAGAAATATGAGTCAAAAAGAACGAAATGCCAAAAATAAAACAATGCAAAAGGCCTTGAAAAAAATCAGAAGAGCGAAAGAAGAGACAAAAAACTGTAGATACGCACAGACACACACAAACACACACAGGCGCAATGCCAAAAATTTAATGCACACATGTATAGTTTATCTGTGTGTGTGTGTGTTCGACTGGGTGTGTTATTTTTTGTTTTTGATGTGAAATAAAAGATTTGAAAAGCCATAAAGAAAATGTTGAAAAAATGCCAAACTGCCGAACGGACAACAAACACAACAACAACCAAAAAATAAGATGCTATGCCGGGACGTTGAACACATAACTGAGAATCGAAAGAAATAAAAGAAAAAAAAACTTGGAAGCAGCAAAAAAGGGGCATTTTAAAGAAAGAAGAAAACAAGAAACCCAATGAAATTAAAAATAAAAAAAATTAAAAGGCACATGCCATACGTTGGTCCACAGTGCAGCGACAAAAAATAAAGAACAAAAAAACAATAATAACAAACAACAACGCCGCGTAGCAAAGAATGTGTGAGAAATAAATAAGAAATTAAAGCATAATGAATTGCGATTGTTTTTGTTGTTGTTGTGTGAGCTATTGATGAACAAGTGCGTGTGTGCGCTATGGCTCTTCTTCTTCTTTTTAATAAATTTTTCTGGTTTTTTTCTCTTCGCTTCGATTTATGATCTAAAAGGCAGAACATTTGTTTTTGTGTTTTTTTTAATTAAAAAAAACAATAGTAAAATGTTCAGTTTGGACGAGGGGATTTTGTAGAACCTTACAATCTGACTAGTTAGTGTAAAAAAAAAATTGGTTGATTGTTATTGTTTAGAGAATATTTATTTATTATTATTTTTATTTATTTAGTCTATGAATTAACAATTCTAACCGACTAATAACAATTAATAGGCAACAAGTTCATTAAAGAAATTCAACTAAGTTCCTTAAAATTAACATTTTTGGAAGCGCGAGATCAAGTTCCGAATGTATGTAAAATGTTAGGTTAGGTTAGATAGGGAGGGATGTGTGTGCAATAAAAACAACAAAAAGAAGGCGTGGTTCATGGCAGAATATCTAAAAAAACGATTTATGTAGTAGATACCATAAAATATATGAAAAATTAAGTCAACTGAGTTGACTACATTTGAGGCTCACATACTTTTGAGCGTAGAGGTGAAGTGGGCGTGGTTAATATCATACTTAAGACATCTTATTAATAGAAAAATTTTTATATATTTCTAATACGTATATCTATTCATATATTTAGATCTATTCATAATTTTCTGGTTATTGCTAACCAAATAACCAAATATTTAATATGAATATGAGTGGACATGTTTTCTCTAATTCTCATCCTAATAATAGAATAATCTGTATATATTCTGTATTAAATACAGATTACAGATACAGATGCACATAGTTTTGTAGTTATTGCTAACCAAATATTTAGTATGTATGTCAAGTGGACGTGTTTAGTCTAATTTCCATCTTAATGATAGAACAAATTTCTAATCTGTATATAATATTTTTGAAAGTTACACAAATCGGCTTAAATCTATTCATAGATTGTAGTCATTGCGAACCAAATATTTAGTATGAATGTCAAGTGGACATGTTTAGTTCAATTTCAAAAATTTGCACATAGTTCAATACTTCTGCATCATTCACTAAATAATTGTTTTCACTTATTTAAAAAAATAGTCTACTGAAAAATATAAAAATCCATAGGAAATATGATGCAGGTGTTTTAAATTTTGTTTCACGGCCGCCTTTGACGCAGTCTGCTGTCATACATTCTTTCCGTAACTTTTGAATATTCTACAGTCTGACCGAAATCAAACTAACATCTACTAATATATAATACCCACAAATTTCTGATTGTAGTTTGTAGTTATAAATGATTTTAGCCATAAACACATGCAATGCTTTGGGAAAAGAATTTGCCTTAGCGGAAATGCTCGACAACGTTCGAGGGCCAGAACAACATAACAGCAGCCCAAATGGGCGTTAATGGGTGTCGGAGACTGTGGGGAACCAACGAACAATAGCACCGGAGGTCGAAGCAATCATGAATACAATCGTTTTCGTCGTCGTCGCCGTCGTCGTAGTCTCGAACTCGGCCGCTACCGCTTCGTTAGTCAAGTTTCCACTATGCAAATCAGTTAATTCTATTGGCTTTGGGATATTCAGCGACCAGCAGCCAGATGCCCACTTGGATAAATTTATACACACGCTCGCAGTTGTAAGCAAATCTCCGTCACTGCCACTGCCACCAGTTAGAATACAGTAACGTTTGCTTTTACATTAGCAGTCAACAAGTTATAGACACTTTTTTCATGTATTAATTCTGTCTATTGGTATTTTATATATGTATTTTCATAGACACACACAAAGCGTTGTTTGCGCATAATTTAGCGGCAGCGTTTTTTTTGTTGCCAACTTTTGTTTACATCCGCCGACATGTGCCAAAGATTTGCGCTCAGTTTCGAGGCAGTCAGTCAACAGCCAACAGACGTTTTCATTGATACTCGCCCACACAAACACTCGCAAAGGTTATGAAAACGCAGATTTTTTAATTGCACAAATCTTTGTTTATTGTAGTTAATGGCAGCTTGTAGTTGCAGTTGTTGGCTGTTTGTTGTTGTTAGATTGTTTGCCAGAGCGATGGCGCTGTCGTTGCCCATAAAAAAAAATCTGTATTTGTGGATTTATTGCTGCGCCAAGAAAGCTTCTTTAGTAATGAGCGGCAGCGCACTTCTTAGCGCCGCAAAATTGTATGTGGGCTCGCGGAATGTGTGCGCCTCCGCGTTTGCTGAGTTTAATGTTTAGTTGGGGCAAACAATTTGCAGCACTTTAATTGTTTGTCTGCGATTAACCTATAAAGGAAAAACTCGCAATGTACAGAATGGCGAATTATTAGCGAATAGCTGTGCAGAAATTGTTCTTGTTGTTGTTATTGCTGTTACGGTTGAGGCGGAAACTATTTTTGCAAAGGCATTTAGAAACTAATGAGTTGGTAGCAGGTGGCTGCGAAATGGCTTAAAAAAAAATGTGTATTCAGTATTGAAGAATTCAGTGAAGTATTTAGTTGAGCTAATATTAGTTTAGTGGAATTAATTTCTTTCAGAGAACTGTTTGGTATGTTTTGACTATGAAGAATAAGAAGAACTTTTGTGAAAAGGAATAACTTCTAAGAAAGTATTTCATATAACTTGGGTTTTATAGAGCATTTTTAAGATTTCTTTCTAAAAGATATTCTTAATTGTTGGTCCAAAATTGAGTTGAATTCAACAATCGAAGATGTGGTCTATAATTGAAAAACGTTGAGACCCAACGAAAACTGCATTTAGACTCTAAATTATAGAAAATCTGAGAGCAGTTAAAAGATGTATTCGATAACAAAGCCAAGAAAAGCTTTAATCTACTTGAAGAGAGAACTTTGATTATGAAGATTAAGAAGTTTATAAAAAAGAATATATATATATATAATATTAAATATATATATGATTTAATTTTTTATAGAGAATTTTTTAGATTTTTTTCTAAAAGATATTCTTAATTTTTGTCTCAGAATTTAATAATTAAAAAACCCAACGAAAGCTAAAATAAGACTTTGAACTGTAGAAAATCTGACAGCAGCTAGAAAAACCATTCGACAGCGATGCCAAGAAGATTTTTATTCTACTTGAAGAGAGAACTTTGGTGGAGAATAAAGAAATATCTATAAACCAAAAAACTGAACTGGGACTATCAACCTTAGACAATCTTTAAAGAAACCATATGGTTTTAGAAGCTAGGAAGGTTTTAAATCTAAATGGGAGAACTTTGTCTGGTTGACAGTTGAATAACTTTGAGACTCCACAAAAGTAAGATTGGGACTATCAACTGTAGACAATTTGATAGTAACAATTTGAGGATAATACCAGACTAGACTACTGTAGACCATGCTTAAAGAAACCATAAGGCAGTGAAGCTGTGGTTTTGAATCTAAGTTCGAGAACTTTGGACAATTGGATAATCTTGAAACTTCAAGAATTCTAGATTGAAACTACTTTATCAACTGAAGACAATCTGAGAGCCGCTCATTTGGGTTAAATTAACTACAAAGCAGTAAAGCTCTTTAGTCCAAATGGGAGAATTCTCGTCTGGAGTCTGGGTGATACTTGGATAAGTCAAGACTAGACTACTGTAGACCATCTTTAAAAAACCACAAGGTAGTGAAGTTATGGTTTTGAATCTAAATACGAGAACTTTGGTGAACAATTGGATAATCTGGAGACTTAGATTTAGCTAGATTTAGACTATCTGTAGACAAACTGAGAGAGTGAAAAAGTTCTTTAGTGGCAGACTTCTGTCTGGTTGACAATTGGATAAGACCAGACTAGATTTGAACTACCAACTGTAGACCATTTTGAAAAAACCACAAGGCAGTGAAGCCAAGAAGCCTTTTAGTCTAAATGGTAGAACTCTCAGATGCATTAATTACAAAGCATGAAAACTGTGGAAGACATCAAGCATGACTCAATCTTGCTGAAAAAGTTAACTATAGGCTGTGCTTAGAGAATAACAAGACAGCTGCACACAAAGTGTTAGTGTTTAGCATTGGCGAACAGAAGATTGAACGAGGACAGCCAACCGTAGACAAGATTAGTTAGTCACAAGCGACTACTTAAGATAAAAATGGCACGAGATAACAAGTGGCACAGTTAATGGGAGGAAAGTGGACAATTACGGGCGACCATCGAAAAGCTGAGCACAATGGGACAAAAAGTCGTCAAATAATAAATAAAGTTCGAACAAAGTTCTGGGTGGAGTTTTAGATGGTAAATTTTGGAATACCAATGGATATGACTTCAACGGAATGTATGAAGGTTAAGCAAAAACGAAGAAATAAATTTCAGTCAAAAAGTTGATAGGTTTTTCAGAAGGAACAACAACACACAACAAACAACTCAGAACTTAATCAAGATTTTTTAAATTATTTGCAACAAATTGAAAGAAAATAAAAAGACCAATATGTTTAAAGTCATAAACCTTATACGAAACTATATTAAAAAATTAAAAAAAAAAACTTCCAAGAATAGGTCATTGCGAAAGAAAATTGTTTCGTATTTAAGAAAATTGCATTTTGCGGTCACACATTTAATTTGCATATATAATGTATCACCAATCAATTTTATGACCTGACATTGGCTGAAAAATTGGAAACTTTGTCGGCGTATTCAACTGACAGTAATTTGTTGCATGTGAAGCAATTATTATTTGTTCATTATTGTTTGTGGCATGTTGACTCAATTATTATTTTTTTGCTTTGTGTCGCAAAGGAAAAAGTGATTTGTTCATTTTTTAAAGAAAATCAATACAAAGGAAAACAAAAGCAAATTGTTTACAAAGTAAACAAATACAGTGAAACAGATACATACACACACAGACACACAAACTCACACAAAGATGCTTTGGCCCATTTGTGAAAATGTAAAACGCCATTAAATTGTGTAAAGCGCCTACGAAAACAACAACAATAACACACACCTACACATACACAGTATAAATATGTATGTATATGTCGAATTGAATCGAGTCGAGTGTATGCAACCTCAATTTGCAACAAGTTAATGCGATGGATTTTTCATGAATGACAATAAAACTGACCCAATTCACTTGTACGGTCGCCAACTGTTGAGCGCCGCGTGCAAATAAAAGTCGAAATGTTTTCATGTCGGCACCGGCAACAACAGTGCGCCACGCGAAAGGGCCAAAAGCGCCGATATCGATGCGCCTATTGTCAGATTTATAGCAGAAACAGCAGCAATGAAATAAATGCGCCAAGACGACATGGGAAATGCGAAATTGCCATCCATTGCGTTGAATTGCATGACAATCGAATTGTTGTTGTTGTGTATAACGTAGAAGTGTTGCTGGCTGGATGGATGCGATGGCGTTGGGGCGTCGGACGTTGTAATGATTGGCAGAGCGAGAAAAATACACTTTTATTAAGACGCAATTACCCAAAGTTGTTGTGGTTGTGATTGCCGTTGTTGTTGTTCTTGTTGTTAATATATTATTTTGTTGTTATTGTGCCATACAGACAAGGCAATTCTAGTGGCAAACAAGTTTTGCACATTCTTCAACTCTACACGAAACGTTTCATGGGCACGGCGGCTGCAGAGTGTTGTTGTTGTTTTTCTTGTCGCTTTGATTGTGTTGCTGGGTATTGATGCAATTGAAATGTTTCGAGTGATGTAAGCAGCAACCGTGTGGCTGCGAATTGAATGTTTGGCATGGAAATGGCATCAACTTCAAGCACTTCAAAAATACTCTTCAACGATTTTAATTAAATGTTCAACGTCAAATTCGAGCGCGCCCACTTCTCTTCTATTTTTATTGACTGTACTGCACGAACGTCTACGAAAAGTCTTCAAAAGCATTGAAGATGTATTTCATTGATGTAATATAAAAACCATTTTACAAGTCTGATGGCATTAAAATCGCATCCAATTCCCAGAAGTTGCCTAGTGTCGAACGTTTTACTTCAATGCGCCTAAAAACACGCTTAAACATTCGCTGAACAATCAGCTGCGCTGTGTTTTAGATACTTCGCACTGTGGATACCTCAAATTTTCTGAAATTGCGCATTTTGCCTCAGTGCTTTCGTATTATTTGATTTATTTGTATTATTCGCACTCACCTTTTTCACTCGGGTAGACATTCAGCTGCTCATCATCGCGTGAGACTTGTGTTATTATTGATGTTGCATCCATTTAAGCATAAATTGTTGTTGTAGCTGCTGCTGCTGCTACTAGTTGGTTTCGCTGGTTTGTTCGTAGTGTCAAATCCCGTACAAAAAAAAACCAAAAAAAATCAGAAAACAGAACCGCAACACAAATCGATTGCAAATTAGACAAATTAAACGACTACAAATATACGAATTTTCGCACAATCACTCGGCTTTTTGCGTGCGCGGCGCTTTTTTGTGATGCTGTAGAAAAGTATTGCAAAACAGGAGAAAATAAAAAATCCACAAAAAAGGCGTCGTTTGCTGGGCCAACCGTTCAATTTGATGGCCAACGAAAAACGAAAACGACACTGCAGACCTGAAATGAAACAGAAACGCAGACGCCGAAATTAATTATTTTAAATTTTAATTAAATTTGGGTTAGGTTTATGTGAGATTTTGTAAATGCTGAGAGAAAATATGGAAAATTAAAAAAAAAGAAATAAGCGAAATCTGACTTTTATCACTGAAATATTAATGTGGGTCTATTCTATTCGCATTGCGAATGTCTGATGACATAAAAGCAAAATAATAATAAAAAATTATAATAAATAAAATAAATTAGTACTTCAGGGTTAAGAACTCAAACAGTTCCATTGCTTCTAAAGAAAGAAAAATAATCAAAATCAAAAACCTAATCAAAATTTCTTTAATATTAAAGTTGGAAAAGTAACGAAATAGCTAAAAGAGTCCCTCCGCGAGTCTATGGGTAACTTGAATTCAAGGACAATGAAGGGCACAGCATCGTCTAATGGTGGGGTTGGTCAGATCAACTTCAAGTAGTTGCAAGCACGGATATTCGTTAGTCAAGAGGGAAGGCAATAGCTGTGGTACAATGGATAGAAATATTTAAGTGCCCGTCCTCATGGATACTTCTATGAATATGTAATAATAGTTCAATTTGTGCCTGGATGATCTCTCTTTTGTGAACCATTAACATTTTAAGCCTCAGAGTGTCCATTAATAGATACAAAATTATCTGCCCATGAATTAGAAGACTGCAGACTATTCTGAACATCCAAAAAGCATGAAAATTAAATAGATACACAATTTTCTGTCGATGAATTAGAGGATTGAAGACTTTTCTGGACAGACAAAAAGCATGATATATAATAGATACAAAATATTTTGACGATGAATTACAAGACTGAAGACTATTCTCGACAGACAAAAAGCATTAAAATTAAAACATACAAAATTCTCTGCCTATGAATTAGGAGACCGACGACTTTTCTGGACAGTGAAAACGCATAACGCATCCATTCAAAGAAAGATAGGTATTTGACATGTTTAGTACAAAAACATAAGAGATGAGTTTTCATAGAAATGGTAAGCATGTTTCAACTGAAAATGTTATACTGAAATGTAAACAAAATCTGAATGAAATCATCCTCCCATGGGACAACCTGAACCAAAGGGTTTAAAAAAAGTACATAACTCACCTAATTTACAAAGAATTGTTTATCAAAACTTGTATGACAGATTATGTCATATAAACTGCGGTACAACGAGAAATGATCTGAGTTTTCTGATTGTTTGTAGATTGATTGTCTGATTGATGTAGAAATTACTTTCAAAAAGATTGGAAAGCTCTTTTCAACTAACTTTGAACTTGTTTTTTTTTTTACTTTTTATAGTACAAAATTTCATGCCATAATTTCTATAAAATGTTATTAAATTGTTTGTTAAATCTATTGGCCCAATGTTTGTTTCAATGTCAATCATGAGTCTGGCAATTTAAGAATGGCAAGAAAAGTCACTTGAAAAAGCTTATCCTTACGCTCCTAGCTCACTACGTCTTTCTTTAAAATTTAATAAAAAAATATTCTTTGCAATCACTGAGAGTTGCGAATTCTTTGTCAGAAAATGTCTCAAGAGCAATTTTTGGTCGGTCCATTTAACAAATTCTTCAAAAATAAAAAACGCACTACGGCAAGAATACGAAAGAGAAATTGTGAAAATTTCATTTGACTTTGGACTGCAGCATGTTTTGTGCAATTTTCCTTCTACTTTTGCGGGATGCCGGGAGCGGCAAGGGTCAAGGTGAAGCGCTGCACTTCAGGCCATCGTCGACGTGTTGCAGACGTTCGCATCGAGTAACCGAACCGAAAACTGCCGAATGTTTCGCTGCAAATGCAGTGAAAGTGAAGGTGTGAAGGCAAAAAGGGCGGTGCCGCCCGAAATCATCAATTCAAATGCAGAAAAAAAATCAAAGAAAGCAACACCGACAGTCAACTCGCCAGCACTGGCAACTCCGAAGCAACAACAATGCGCCATAGCGGTTTTTCTGTTCGCTCGCACTGTTCGCTCGGCACATGAAGTCATCGTCAACGTCATCGTTTGCATTTTGTTCCTATGCGAAAGCCAACGAAAACCAACCAGTCGAGATTGGAGCAGCTAAATTCGTCGCTGTCGTTGTCGCTGCCGGAGCACAACAAAAATGTAATGACAGCATTCTTTCAGCAATTACGCTCGGAAACCTCATTCGCAACGAGCGTTTCCACACTAATCAGTCAGCAATTGCAGCGATACCGAACGGGGCGCAAAACGTCGGGCCCGAAACATCGAAACATGCAAATAAAACAACAATAAAACGGCGGCGCAAAGTGCAGACGGCGAACACAGCGCGCACCAGAAACCGAGAAGCGGCGCAGAGAAATGAAAAATGAACAAAATGCATTGTGAATAAAATATAAAACAGCAAAACAACAACAACAACGAATACAAGTAATGTACGAGCGGAATGTAGCGCAGCGGCAGCGGACAGTGTTGGAGCTGCTTGCAGGGTAGAACACGGCCAGCAAATCTGAATTGGGTGCACAAACACACACACACACAGACACATACACAGTGCCAGACTGTGTTCCGCATGGGGCAGGGGGAGCAGTACGGCGCTGGGGCCGACAAATAACTCGTTTTGAATTTCAATTTTTTCGCTGCAAGTCAGCCAGCCACAGCAAGCAATGAAAACGAAACGCAAAACAAACAACACCAAAGCGAAGCGGCAAAAATGTTTAAAAGGCAAATAATACAAATGCAAAAAGTTGTATGCTGGTGTTTTTTTTTTGTCTTGGCCGCTTGTTTCTCTACGGATTGTTTGCTTATTTGCCGAGTTATTATTATTGGGCGCATTTGCACCACTGTGCGCAACGTTACTTGCGCGTGCGGCCGCCGCCAGTACGTTGGCTGCGTGCCCCTTCCCTTCGTTGTTGTTGTAGTTTTTTGCATACGTTGTATGCGTGTTGCATGCCACGGGCTGCACTTCACCGCGACTCGACGAAGGTGCAGTCGGCGTCTGCGACAAAGAGAGCAACACACTGCAACAAATTGTGGGTTTTAATTGTTGATTTTGGTGCAATGAAATTTGGTGATATCCTATGGAAGTGTTTGGCTAAGAATTGCGCAACGTTTGAGTTGAATGCTGGTCGAGCTATGCAAATTTCTGCGCAAAAAGTTACACAAAGTTGGATGTTTACTAAAGTTTGTTAACCCTTTCGCTACAGGTTTTTAGGGTTTTTAACAGGCAGCCGCCGTGGCTCAGTTGGTTAGTGCGTTGGACCGCGAGTCGAAGGCAGCAACCCAGGTTCAATACTGCCTGTAATAACACCAATCAAAATAACAGGAAAACTCGCTTTCTCTTTCGGTGGCTGTCTTCTCAGCTGGAAATGGCAAACCTCTGAGAGTAAAAATTGCTTATGAAAGAGCTCCCAACCTGCCGTTCGGAACCGGCATAAAACTGTAGGTCCCTTCCACCCGCGTACAAATTCACACGCACAACACAGGTGGTTGCGGGAAGCTAGGCCTTAGTCCCGCGTAAGCGGACAGTCGTGCCAGTCAATTATTATTATTATTAACAGGAGAAAGTTAAAATTTTAAATTGTTTGTTTTAGGCTACTATGTGGTTATATCAGGAATTTTTCATACTTACTATACTACTTCAGCCAAAACAAAAAAAAAAGTATCTCAATTGAAAGAAAACGTCAAATTAAAAGTTATCTAAAGTTTTCTGCTTATTCTTCCTTTACGATGTCAAGTTATACCATTAAAAAAACGAGTATACTTCTCTTCTTTAAACTTTAATATACAATTTGTTGATTTCGTGTTTTTCCGAAAACTTCAAACTATTCTAAGGACCAACAAAAAAATTTATTCTTGAAACCACAGAGGGTTAAGACGTCCACAAAGTAGCATATTGCCATATGGCAACAAAATAGCGAAAGAGTTAATAAAACTGTATGAAAATAGATTTGCGTTGTGCAAATTTCAATGTAAACTAACCTATACATTTTATAGCTTTCTGTTTATGAGCAAAATATTAAATTTATGAAGAGACCAGACAAAAATTTAAGTCTTATTTTATATGAAAAATGTTGGAAACTTCTGTTCAAATTGTGTTTTATGACTCATTAAGTATAATTTTACTATGCGATTATGAACGCATTAATGTTTTCTGTGATACGAAATGATTTTTAGCAGTTTTTAATACGCTTATAGTCTACACAGTGCAAGATTTTGAGACAAATAATATAATGAGACAAAAAATAATATTTTGAGACAAAAAATATTAAGAAAAGAGTGCAACAAAATCTGAACTTAATTTTTATGGCAAATAAAGATAAATGTTGTAAGAAACTTTTCAAGCACTTTTCCGAATTTTAATGCAGTTGTAACTTTTTATATTCATATTGTCTACACTGTGCAAAATTTGGAGACAAAATGTAAGTGAAAGGGGTTTGAGAACTGCTAAATTTCTTGTTTTATTGCATATTAAGAAAAATTTACTATATAATTATATACCAAACTGTAGTTTATAGAATACGGCACGAAATTCTGCAATTTTTACTACACATATTGTCTACACTGGGTTAAAGAAATGCTAAATTTTTGTTTATTGCATATTAAGAAAATTGTTCTATGAAATTATATACCAAACTGTAGTTAATACGATACGGCATGGAATTCCGCAAATTTTAAGATGCATATTGCCTACACTATATAAAATTTTGAGCCCAACTGTGAAAAAGGTTATATTATAAACTTTTGTTTTATTACTATGAAAATGTGTGTCGAAATGTGTTTAATACAATACGACATAAAATTCCGCAACTTTTAATACAGTAGCGACTCGGTAAAAGCAACCGATTAATGACAGGGGCAGTTGCAACTACCGAGTTTGTTGCCATTATCGAGTCTAAATTTTTGTATGAAAATTTGCTAATTTCACAAAGTTTTATAAGGGTTTCATTAGAATTCATTATTATTTTATTCATATTTTGTAGTATTACAAAAAAAAAGAACTTAAACTAATCACATTCATTGTGTTTAAGAAAAATCAAACAGAAACAAGAACTCCAAGCATTTCTTAAAAAGACTTTAATTAACAAAACAGTTTGATAACAATTTAGTTTACTGATTTAAAGAAACTAGAGAGAGAAACGGGACATCAACTGACATCAACTCTACTCCACAAAAAGAAAATAAAACGAAGAAAAAGTTGCGATTATTGAGGTTTTCTCGGCAGCAGTTGTTTTTACTGAGTATATAATGTATAAAATTCGGTGGTTGCGATAATCGAGGAATTGCGCAAATCGAGGGTTTCTTTTACCGAGTCGCTACTGTATTCATATTGTTTGCATTGGGCTACATTTTTCATCAAAATATGGAAGGAAACTGTAAATAATGTAATTTTTATGACTCTAAGCTATAAAATTTTATGTCAATATGTACTCTTAGCAGTGTCATTAAATTTTGTGTGTAAAATGTGTACAAAATTGTACAATTAAAAAGTATCTAAATTTTACGTTAAATGGAATAAAAAAAACCTATAAACAAATACAAAAAATGAGTGATTAAATAGCTCAATTCTACTTAATAATATTTCAATTCCCATAAAAAACTATAAGTTCGCTCCACTGTAAGTTGACGAACAACAACTACAACAGAGGCAGCGCTTGCAGATATTTCACCGAGCGCCGACTGGCTGTTGGCATTTGCAACTTCCTTGTTTTTTAGCAGTTTTATGTTACACACTCTCTCTCCACAGGTTGGGCCCCCCTGTTTCCCCCGCCCCACTTCCCAGTCTACAATTCACTGTTGCTAAAAATATGTACGCACTTTTTGTCGTTTCAAAGTCACAGCAGCTGAACGCAATGTTGACGCTTTGCCGTCTACTCCCCGCTGCTATTTAATCTTTATTGCGGTTATTCTCGTTATTGTTATTGTTGCTGGTGCGGCTGGTGGTGCTGCTGCTGCTGGTGGCGGCACTTGATGCCTTATTCGAGTTTTGCTGCAAGCCGAAAATTGCCAAAAACAGCGCAGAGCGTTGCGAGCGAACGAAATCAAACGACAACAAATGCCGATGAAAACGCAACGAAAGCCACAAGAGCAACTTGGCTGGCTTGCTGTCTCATTTCATTTTATTTCGTTTATTGTTTTCACGGCGTTTACGTTCGAGCAGCCCTGTGCGATTTCTGTGGCTCGTGCAACTCGTTCGCTCTTTTGCTTTTTGTCGGTGTTGCGCTTTGGCGACGTTTTGGTGTCAGCTTCTTGCCCACTGCCTTCTTGGTTTCTTTCGCTGCTTTTCGGTGTTTACATTCGTCGTTTCAACGGCAACCACAACGCCGACGGCGACGCTGACCGCAACAGCGTCAGCGACGATGACGTCCGAGTGTTTTGCTGTGCGCTGGAGTTTGGCGACTTTCCGTTTCCTACGCGATTTCTCGAATTCGCTTTGTTTGAATTTGTGTTTTCTTTTCGCTTCAATGCTTAGACGCGTTGCCGCATTTCGAGGCTCATTTGTCACTTGTTGTGGCCGTTTGTTAGAATTTGGCTTTTGTTGATTATTCCAATTTGTTTTTGCCTAATTTATTTATTTTTTGCAATTTTTTTACTCACACTTTTTGCTTCCACACTATTTTTATTGGCCTATTTTCTTTCCACTCACTAAGCGCTAATTGCTGCTTGTGCGCTTTGCTACTTCTTGACTTTATCTGTGTACTGCTGCTTCCTCTTCGCTACTTTATCTCGTCGTCTGCTGACTGTCGCTGTGACTGCTGCTGGTGCGGGCTGGCTGGCTGGCCTCACCGCCGTTAAGGTGTGCGCAACAGTTCGGACAGAGTCAACACACACACACACGCGCGCGCCCGTACGCACACACTCTCGAGGCGGATATCTTTTGGCGACGTACAAAAGCAACAAAACAGGCAGAAGCAGGCGAACGCACAACCTCACAGATACTACAAATATTTCGCTGTGTACGCGCACCAAATCGAAGGAATTCCGCGCTTTGCTCGCTGCCCTCAAACCGCCGTCGTTTTCGCTTTCAACAGCTCGCTGTTTTTGTTACTAAAAATTTTCGATTTATCTGTTTCGAATAATTTTCATGTTACTGTGGTTTTCTGTTGTTGAATTTTTTTTATATAATAATTTTTCTTGTTGGTAGCAAAAATAAAAATAATTCAAATATTTTTGTTGTATTTATTACTTCGCCATATGCAATGAAACGCCCGTCCACCAAAGTACACTTTTCTCGCTTCGCAATCTAATAGAAACTGAGGAGAGCAATAAATACTGAAATAGAAGGAACGAGGAACTGACGGCCAGTGCGACCAAGCTGCTGCATAAAGTTGGGGAGAATGAAGCAAGGTGAATTAGGCGAAGGCTGGCAGCACTTTAGTGCTGTCAAATCTGCCTGCTGTGGTGAATTTGTTAGTCTAAATATTGCAGCTACTAAACGGTAGATGGCGCTGTGGTTAAAAAAAAATTGTTTACAGAAGAATTGCAATTCGAAATCAGCCGAACTGAAATGTTTTAGACAGCGAAATTCTTTGCTATAAAATGACAATGTGAATTCTTTTTCGTTGAGTTGCAATCAGAAGTAAACGAAAAGGTAGAAATAAGCATCAAGCAGGTCGGTGGGCAGCAAATCAGAGCCAGTAACTTATTGGTTTAACAAATTTGGTTAAAGAAAATGCAGAGTAGGCTTACAAGAAATGACCTGGAATATTACACTTCCGCTTTATAGGCAACTTAAAGTATCTGCAATGCTTCAGTCTTGGAACATGACTCGTCGTAATCGTCTAAGGACAGTTTGGACCGAGTCTACCGTTGGCACTTCAGCTGAACACTGAGTTCAATGCTTTATGGACTCTCTATCCATTTTGGCTTTGTGATTATTCGGAACAAAGTAACTATTTAGCATACATGTGTCCACAACAACTAAGTAAGTAAGTAAGTGTCCACAACAAAATCATCTTTGAAAAGCTTTCCAGGCGCTCCTGTTTACCGAGTGTCGTGCAGCATAAGTTAGGTTAGGTTAAAATAATTGAGCACTGGACCTTGTCGGAAGATATTCTCAAGACCTAAATGAGCCCATTGAGCCCATTCAATGACCTGAAATCATACAAGTTGTAGAATGGTGAACCCAGAACCTTACATCACCGGTGACTTATAGTCGCCTCTCTCCCAACCACCGATATGAATAATTTATTTTCATTTCATTCCATTTTCAATCAACCGAATTCAATTAAAGCATCAAGTTTTTTACATCAAATAATGTGGAAAATATATTTTTGTCATTGTATATATTCCAAAAATGCTATAAGCAATTTTTTAAACAACAAAATATACAAAGAAAATATCATTGTGTGTTGCGTTGCTGTGAGGAAAACCGTATGCTGCCGCTCTTAACTGATCCGCTTTTCGGATTACGGCTGGTTCTGGCCGCCGCCAATTTCTCGCGCAACTCTTGGGCGGCTGCCTCCTTGTCTACGCATCGGCTGCTCACAAAGTCGAAGAACTCAATGTTCTTGACGTGGCTGTTGAAGGTGTGCACGAACTGATGGTACTTGGGATATACTTTGTGCTTGAGCATGGCATGGTAGAGGCCCCTGCGTTGCTCCATGATGAACAAGCGGTGCCGATGCATGTTGTGCTGCAGGATCCAGTTGTTCTTACTCCACAATTGGGCCAATTTGACGCGTATAAACGGACGCATATAGTATTCGAGAGCACTGCATGCAATAATGATTTCAATAAATAGCAAACAAGAGAAAAAAATTGTTGTAAATAAATGCTAAAAGAAACATTGTTACGTACTCTTTTACGTGATGGTGCGAACATTTGAATGTGAGGCCATCGAAGGGGTCCAGAAACTTTTGTATTTCATCGGAGCTGGTTAGCAGACGAGGTATCTGTATGTAGGTGCTGGTAGTTGGAGGGTTATTTGGATTAGTTGCAATAAAGTAGTTGGCATAGTGTTGGTTAATACTTAATAAATTATAAAATTTATATATTTGATTAGTCATTGAGGACACTTGTTGCCTACACCAGGTTTTGTTAGGTTAGGTTGGCTGACGTAGTAGTGGTGACGTAGTAGTAGGAAGTAGTGGTTCATAATGGTACCAAGATTCTGGAGTTCCAGACCTATATGTTGTTTTTTAAGGACTTCTTGGCAAATCTAAGTCACCGCTTTTTTGCTCCGCAGATTTTAGTTACTAGAACCAAATATATTCAACCGAATATTTTCATAAGTCAATGTAAAAAGTAACCGGGTTGGGCGATGGTAAGTCGTTGCACATTTGTTGGTCTCTAAGCGCAGGTGTCATCAGCATTGACAACAAAAGCTTAGACACCAAAGAAAACTTCAAGTGGGCTAACAAAATGTGAACAAATTCCAAAAATTGCATGAAATGTCGTTCGCGATCTCGGACACGTGTCTGAAGCTTGCACTATCTCGATATGCATTGGCGCTTTTTGCGGCCCACTGACAGCTGCTGCGTTTTCACAACATTTGGAAACCACAAGCTTTGCTATTCGCTCTCGTAGAACCATGAAATTATGCTGTGGAAAAAGCTCGCAGCAGTGGAGCTGCGGGAGAATATAAAAACTTCTGGTTGCACAGCAAATCGGCGCAGAGCATTCATTCATTCATTCGAGTAGCAAACGTATCGCAGCACAAAAACGCAGTACAAACAATAACAACAACAACAACATGACAAGTCTACCCAGCTACCTCAGTGAGTCGCAGTTCTGCAAGGCCTTAACGCAGACCCTGCAAGTGCCGGTGGAGATTGTGGATCTGCAGATCAAGCAAAACACGGTATCGGGCAACTATTGCAGCGACATCTACCGCGTGACAGTGCGATACACCGTCGGCAGTGCAGGCAAAGCACAGCAGCAACAGGTGCAGGAAGTGAAAATTCTAGTCAAAGATTTATTCGAGAGCGTGGCGGGCGCCTCGAACGAGTACTTCATGTACAGCAATGTGCTGCCGGCGCTCAATGAGACCTTGAAGTCGTGCAGCATTGGCACAGTGTCGCCACGGTAAGTAAGTGCGTTGAAACAAATAAACATTTAACTAATTCATTGCTGCTCACTTTTAGCGTCTACTTGTCCATGCAATCGAACACCGAGACTCACTACTTCGAGGATCTGAGCGCCAGCGGCTATGCGGTGCGTCCACGACTGGGCGGCTACGGCGAAGCCGAGGCCAAGTTGCTGCTGCGCCGGGTGGGCGAATTACATGCCGCTTCGCTTATTTACACAGAAAAGGTTAAGGCAGTTTGGAATGAATGTGTGAGAGATTTTTCTAATTATTGTTGACCTTGCAGCATCCAGAAGTGGTTAGTGGGCTGCGCAAGTTCTATTACTGCTCTACGGAGAGTTTCATGACCTTTGTGGACAACATGATGAATGACAACATTGAACATGCCATACCAATAGTCGAGAAGTGGCAGGGATTCGCAGAGATTGCTGCGAAAATGCGCAAAAACAAGGGCAACACATTTCGGCAGCGATTTACGCGCCTTTTTGACACCAAAGATGCTGCAGTGAAGTTGGTCTTACATGGCGATCTTTGGATCAACAATATTCTAATACTGGGCAAACCAGAGCAACCCAAGGATGCTGTCTTTGTAAGTGCCAAACGAAATGTATGAATTTTTACAGCAGCTCATGAAATTGTTTGCTTTTGTCTCGATAGTTGGACTATCAAAACAGCTTTTTGGGCAGTCCCGCCTTCGACATACACAACCTGCTGATGACCAGCGTCCTGTGGACAGTCTTCAGTGTAAAACGTCAGGAGCTGATTGCGGAATACTATGCGGCCTTCAGTGGCACACTGCAGTTGTGCAACTACCCGGCCGAGCGAATGCCCAGCAAGGAGTGCATTTTGGCCGAGATGAAGCGTACCGAATACTTCAACTACTACTTGTTGCTGTTTCCCTTCACGCAGACAATGCTCAGCGAGAAGCTGACCGAGGGCCTGAATTTCGATTGCTTCGGCGACAAGGAGCGTTTGGCGCGCAATCGCGACGACATGTTCAGCAACGAACGCGTGTTGGAGACCTTCAAGGTGGTGTTGCCGCGTCTGGATGCTTTGGGAGTGTTAGACTGAATGTTTTTTGTGTGTCATATTTGTTACCGACTGATGTCTGCACAGTATGGAAAATTGTTTTTGTTCGACATATACAAATTGGTTTGTATAAAAAGCATATAAAGAGTACAAAATTATGTAAATGTAAAATGATAAGATTTTGATTTGCAGTTAGGAAAAAAATTAATGTAATATATGTATATATGGGCATATATAGTTGTCTTGAGCTATTGACAAGATAAACACAAATAAATCTTTATCAGTCTTTTTCCTTCGTGAAATAAATTGAACCGCTGAGAGCGTTTAGATTAGATAGCACAGAGACTTTTGCAGCGCTTTTACACATTTCACAACTGACCGCAACTTTCATGAAAGCTTTGTTGGCGCTTTTCGGTCTCGCCGATGCACGCAAGTGCCCAACGCCAACAGTTTACGCGCCACAACACAACGCATCGGTGTGTTTCGTGAGTGGAGCGCTTGGAAATTACAAAGTGCTGAGCTGGTAAAAAAGTGAGTGAAAAAGGTAAACAAAAACGCTGTAATGGACTGCGCGAAAAAAGCCCAATTGCAGCCCGCGTACCTCAATGTTGCCTACATCAAACGAGCACTGGAGAATGCTTTCGCCACCACTGTCAATGAAATTGAAGAGATTTGCGTGCAACCGGCCATTGAGGACGGAGAGAACTTCTGCAGCGCCATCTATCGCGTGCAAGTGCGCTTTGCAGCTGCGAATGCGAGTCAAACAGGAAGCGGAAGTACCTGCGACCACAAGGACACTCGGCAGTTGTCGCTTATTGTAAAAGACATGAACATGGATATAGCCAAAGTGGGCTCCAGCGAGTTTGCCATGTACGAGAGTGTGTTGCCGCAATTGGAGCGCATTTTGAGATGCGCCAGTAGCGATCTGCTGCAGTCAGAGTGGGAGCTGAAGCTGAGCGCCAAGTGAGACATGCGCCGTCTGCTGCTTAGAAACTGTTTGTTAATTTGTTTTCTGTTTTTTTTGTTTTTCAGCTGTTTGTGGCG
This sequence comes from Melieria omissa, assembly GCA_963971225.1. Lineage (NCBI taxonomy): Eukaryota > Metazoa > Arthropoda > Insecta > Diptera > Ulidiidae > Melieria > Melieria omissa. The sequence continues at coordinate 69,627,530 of OZ020268.1, read as the reverse complement.
CGAACGCGGCGAGCGCGAGGTGTACGTGTTGGAGGATTTGTCGGCGTCTGGTTTTGAAATAGCCAATCGCTGGCTGGGCCTCGACGAAGCGCACGTCACAGTGTTGTTGACCAAATTGGCGCAATTTCATGCGGCCTCCATGGTGCTTGTGGAACAGGTACAAAGCTTTCAGCTCAGCTTGAGTCAAGGTGAACATTAATGCAACCGATTTGCTTTTTCAGACGCCTGCGGCCACCGCGGCGCTGCACAGTTCCCACTTTGCGCAAGGCGCAGCCGATGCATTGGCTGCAGCCATCACTGTTGGCGGCACACAGGCGGCCATAAAAGTCGTCGAGCAATGGTCGGATTTCGAGGAGATTACAGCAAAAATGCGCACAAATCTGACAAAATTCAATGAGCGTGTGATGCCTTTGGTGAATCCGCAAAACAGTTGCTGGAACGTCATCAACCATGGCGATCTGTGGGTGAATAATGCACTCTTCAGTTACGACAACAATGGTGCGCCTGTCAATGTGGTCCTTGTAAGTCGCTTTATAGATTTTTTTTTAATTTCATTTATGTTCTGAATTTCTGCTTTTTTTTAGGTAGATTTTCAGAATTGCTTTTGGGGCAGTCCCGGCTTTGATATAAATTATCTGCTCAACACCAGCGTGCAGCTGCCGGTGCTGCAGTGTCAACGCTATGCGCTCTTGCGACATTATTATGCCTCACTGAAGTCTACTTTGAGGCGCTGTGGCGCGCGGGCCATACCCAGCTGGCAGCAGATAATGGAGGAAATACGCAACTGCGAGTTCATTGGCTACTATGCGGCAGTGTGTGAGCTGCCGCTGGTCTGCATGAGCAAGGAGGCGTCCGCGGGCTTTGATGCTGCAACCTTTGTCAACGCTGAGGCCATGGAGCAAAAGAATGCGCTGCTGTATGGCAATGAACGCGTGCGTCAGACACTCAGATACGCATTGGATCGTTTCAATGAGTTGGGCGTTCTGGACAGTTGCTGATTGGAACACGATTTCGAAATAAACTTACGTGGCTGTGAGCACCAGCGGGAATTCCACTTTGGGATCTTTCACAGTTTTCTGTTTGGGCGGAAAGCGTGGAAACTTTTTCATATCACTGGCAAACCACGGATAGTTGTTTGTCATTTGTTCGGTGATGGTTTTAAGTTCCTGCAGTTCGGTGAAAACGTTACTGGCTGTAAAATTGTATTTGGTGGGCACTGGCAATGCATCGAAGAATCTGAAACCTGGGCAGATATTTATTAATGATAGTCGAAATAAATTTGAGCAATACGAACCTTGGCGGTGACCGTTGGGCTTGGTACGTTCCAAAAAATAAAACTCCTTCGTCTTGGGATTGAGATGAACTTTGACTTGCGATATCTTTTCGACAAGTTCATGAAAGAGGTTGACAATGTGCGCATCGAAGCGAATTCGGAAATTTACTGAATCGCTGCAAATACAACAAGAAGCGAGCGTTTAAGATTTGCGTACGTAATTTTATGGATACTGTGGGGCAATTTTCCACGTGATGTGGCAGTTCCATCTGCATAATAATCGTAGTAGATATTCATAATAATAACTGTAATAATGACAGTGAAGCGCACATAGTGTGTGGAGCAGTCGATGCGCTAATCATAAATGCAAAGTGCGGCCATATCAAGCGACAGCAGCTCCTTGTTGCTGCCGTGGTTGGTGTTGCATGCAACAAAGTGGCTGCAGTGCAATAACAATGAAATGCCACGGAAAAGGGTTACAGTCTGCAGTAGTTCGACAGTTGGAGTGAGTGGAAGCGAGCGGGGAAACAACGGAAGCGTAATCCGTGCAGAAGAATCCTTAAGGATTTTATTATGCGAGCGAGCACTATTGTTATCAACACATTCGCACACAATTTTGTGGCAAGTGGCAACACACGAACTCATATCGACTTTTGCAGAGTTTCACAATATCCAAAGTGGAGAAGGCAGGATGCTCAAAATATTATTAAATTAAATATATTTTTATAGATTTTAATTAAAAGAATCACATTCCACTTCACTGTTCAACAAAGTCTGTGAATTTTGTATTCCTCTGTTATTTCGAATTGCAAGTTTTACTTTTCGCGCAGACTGTAGATCTAAACAAATAAATATTGCCCTTACCGCACAATGCAGCACGATACCGTATCGAGGCGCTGCATCAAGGCATCCACTTGGAATTCTTCATCGGTCACCTGCATTGTTACACTATCGCCGACATATATTTTGACTGTATATCGCGCCAGGTCCTGCACGTCGGTCACCAATGGAACCATCACGTTCGGGAACATTCTCGACTGCTGTTGTGCGCTGGGCTGTGCGCTTAGGCCGCCTTGTGTGTTGGCCGATTGCATAGTCTTTGCGCTCAGTCGCGAAGTTTGTAATCCCAGTTCTTGCGCTCGACCTAATCGGGACCGAATGCTTTTGGCGTCGGGCGCTGCGTACTCGGGCTCATAATTGTCTCCATCGGTCAGCAGGAATTCTTCGAATGGCAACTCTTTGAATATTTGAATGCGTATGTCGTGAATGGTTGTGATTTCAATGTTGATGGCATTGAAGAGTGCATCGGTCAGTGTGACATAAACTTCGGCGTATAATTTGTGCTGCATAAGGAAACTGTCGCAACTGTATGTCACGTAGCTGGTATCCTCGGGCACCTCCTCTCCCTCGCCTTCAGAAAAGAGAAAACTCTGAATAGTCGCAGCGCTGCGTTTGACTTTGGCGTTGTTTCGCTCGGTTTCGGGTTTAGCGGAAGCTTCTTCGACTTTGCTTTCACGTTGCGTTGTCTAACCCAGCCATATGGAATGAAACAAAACATTTGCAGTGAAATTAGTTAACATATAATGTATAGTTGCCATGTTAAAAGAAGCACAGACCTTGGACTTTCGTTTGGTTGTTTCCGGTTGTGGTATGGAGAGTTCGCTGGCTATATGTGAGGAACTTTGCGAGATGTCTGTGCGGCAGTCAAATGAGGAAATTGATTATATATAATCAGTTCAGTCAGATTGTTATATGCAATGTAAGTGGCAATTCTTACCGAATTCATAGTCGAAATTCTGGATGCCTTCCACTGTTTGCGTGGTTATCAAAGTGCCGTCCTTGTGGTAGCACTTCAATGCATCCTTGGTCCATATCATGCGCACTTCATCCGCTCGCATGGCATAGGATTCGTTAGCAAAGTAGTCGTGCCACTCGGCTGTTGGCTTGTTTTGACCCTTATAGACCTTCAGAAGCGCCAATGCCGTACAAAAAGAAAAAAAAATACAATAACACTTCTCAAGTCTTTGCTGAATTTCACTTGAAACACCCCCATTCCTATCGACTAACAACGCTAGGGAACTCTATCTGGTACCGGGTCTTTGCATGACCAATTCGGGCTTTCAGCTAACCTAACCTAACTAAGAGTGTATCGATGGATCTGACCAATCAAATCGACAAAGCCTCTACTCCAAAAAGTTCTAAACAACCATCCGTACTTACGCGTCCTTTGTGTGTGATGTGGATAATGTTGCCGGTTGATGTCGTCACGGCCAGATGCAAATATTGCAAATTGTAGATTTCGCACAGAGACGCCAAGTAACGCAGCTCGTGGTCAATGCTTTCGACTAAAAGCTCCTTCAACGTTTTTGCTTTATCTTCGAACAACGACGACGTGTACAGTTGCGAGGAGGAGGTATTGTCAGATTTGGACCTTACTCTCGACGATCTCTTGGTCGTGTCCTTGTCCCGTTCTTTGACCTTTCTCACCGAACTGCGCTGCTTGGTCGAGCTGACCCGGGACGTGGAGTCCCTGCGTTCAGATTGTTCGTCCATTGCTTCCTCTTCCTCGCCGGCAAACTCGTACTGATAAAGCTGAAAGACCTCGCCATTGTATCGCATTATCACAATCAAATCGTCATCGTTGTAGTAACAAATGACGGCACCGTACGGTGTGTAGATGCGTCGTCGCTCGTTGTTGAATGTCTCCTGCGGATTCCACATCTGTTCCGCGTATGTTTCATGGTGGAAGATTGACAAGCCATTCGGATAGTTGACAACCACCTTGGCGCACTCGTTGGGCCTGTTGAGCACTCGCACCGCAATGTCCTTGTTGACAGTGAAGCGTATATTGCGCGATATGCCGTTCTCCTGGCGTCGCGGCCGCACCAGATGTATGCTGCAGCGATTGATTTTCATGTGCAGTGTTTTGTTCATGTCGGTGAAGCACCAACGCTCCTCGTACAGCTGCAGCACTCCCTCGTCGAAGTGATATTTCGATTTCTTCACTACGATTTCCTGCCACGTATCGTCCAGGTTGTAGCCCTTGAGACCAGGATGATCGGCAATTTTCTCTTCGAAAGTTTTGTTTTTACGTTTGCTTGCACTGGTGGATGTGGTACCACCTTCTGCCGTTTGCTTAACTCCATGCCCTTTTTCGTGCTCTAAGGCGTTCCTAAGCAAGCGCGCCGATAGTGAATTGGGTCGCACGAAAATCATCTCATCGAAATCTAATGGCAGCATCGTAAGTGCGTTCAAGCCATGCGCGGCCATCATGGCAGCCTCCTCTTGCTCCAGCGTCAGCCGTTGCATCTCGCTGAAGTAGTCCTTGAAGTCATCCAAGACGAAGAGCGTGAAATCGCGAAAGCAGAGCCGCGTCGGTATGAACATCAACTCCTGATCCTCGATGATCTCGTTATATTTGTTCTTGAAGTGGTAGAGCCTGCAGTTGGGATAGATCTCGGTGATGCTGCACTTATCGAATCTGCTAAACCAACGCGACAGGTTTTGCTTCACAGCCGCATCGGAGGCGTAGAACTTGGCGTAGGTGGGCAAGTAGAATAGGTCGCACTCGTTGTCGAAAACACGATAGGGCGTGTTCGCGGGCCTGTAGCCGGTCGTGACGTACTTGCGCAGCAGGTTGTATTCCAGACACGTCAGAAAGATGTCGTAGAACTTCTTCTCTTCCAAGTGGGCCACCAAACTGAGCAGCAGCGTGTTCGGATGCTCGATTACGATGCGCTCGAACGAAGCGATTTTCAGAACGCTGGCGAATGCGTTGCGGTAGTGCTGCACCAGTTCGTTAAGTCGGGAAAAGTAGCCCGAGTGTACCATGGGTATGGTCAGCAGCATCATTTCGGAGTCGCTCAGCATTTCGTCGGGATGGCCCAGGGTGTTGATCAAGCTCTCCAGGTAGATGACAATCGTGACTACGTCATTGCTAATGGCCGGCACTGGCTGCAACAAAAAGTGGCCCTGCAGACTTAGCGACTCGGCCACTAGTTGCGTTTGCTTGACGGACGCGCTGGCCGGCATCTCGACATTCGTCACCTTGTAGGGTCTCACATAGAACTCCAGGTACTGGCGGTATGTGTTCTCGCAGTCGTACATGTACCAGCACAGCTGATCGTAGATTTCCAGCGAGAGCTTCTGGGCCAGGCAGCGCGAGATCACGGGCAGCTCCTGCTTGAAGATGCCAATCGGTTTGGTGATGATTTTCTGGCGCAGCTCATAGTTGGCCGCGTGTATCTCCTCCAAAGTGCGCAGCACGAATTGTCTGTTCTCGGGATGGGGCAGCAGAATGTCGTAGCCGCATTCGCCGGGCAGAAAGTGCACAATTGCCTGCAGTGGCTGGTTGCGTCTGCAAAAAGGGACCGAAACGTTTCAAGGTGTGATGAGCTTGGGGAAGTGGCGCCAGGACTCTTACTGCAATAATTCGATGTAAAACTTGTTTTCCATGCTGCCAATGATGATAATGAAGTTTTTCGCGTCTTCGGGCTCGTCGACGATGTACTGAAAAGCAAACGCGGTTTCATTCTACCAGCCACTCGCTACTCGCTATTCGCCACCGCAACTCACCTTGCGTCGGGAGAGCATGTGCGGCTTGCCCACAATATTGTGCTCCTGCGCCTGCAACGCCGGGCAGGTGACGGCCGAGCTTTGGCGTTTGGTGTTCTTGCCACCCGCTGCCTTCGCGCCTGCCTTCGCGCCTGCCTTCGCGCCCGCCTTCGAGCCCGCCTTGCTGGCCCTCAGCGGCGCCAGGTTCTTCATCCAGTAGCCGACCAAATCAAAAGTGAGCTCTTTCTCGATCATGCGAGTAACGTGCTCGTATTCCTGCTGACAGCGCTGAATGGCGCTAATGACGAGCGCCAGCACGTCCAGACGTGGCTCGGTACCTTGGCGGCGGAAGTTGAGCAAATAAGTGATTATATAACACTTTGGGTGATCTTGTGGCGGAGGTGCTTACGTTTTTTGGAACTCGATTCCAGAGCGATGCGCTGCAGCTCATCTTGGGCCGCTTCAATTTCCTCGTCCACATCGATGACGAACACCTTGCGCCGCAGTCCGTTCCTTACTTGGCGCGTGAATTCGTCGCGTATGGGTTTGAGTGGTTTGCCATGAAAGTTGACTGCGAACAGCTTGTACGGCCGATCGGCAAACTGTTGGACGAAGCAGATTGAAAAACGGGTTCTAATGCATCTCAGGGATGTAAGCAGTTACCGGATTTCTTGCGGAATGTTTGCTACGTGACGATTGCATGACGTCGCTGATGTTGAATATTCACTAAAATATGTTTGTATATTGTGGACACAATTGAAAAAATTGCTTATGAAAAAATGATAACCCAGAAAATCGAATATGAAAAATGCCAGTTGAAAGATGTTTGTTATTTCAATATTCAGAGACGAATAGTTGGGCCTGAAAATTTCGATTACACTCAGCGTTGCCAATTGGGCGAAAGCAATGCGAATGGTTCGAGGAAGGGTGCCGAGTAGGGTTGAGGTCCTGATGGAACAAGATTTTTTGTTGCATTGGGTGAAGTTGGGGGAGATGAAAAGCATAGAAGAGCGTTGTGATTTGGTTTGAAAGTGAGGTTAGGTGATAAGAAATTACACTGGACAACAGCATGTCTGTTGCATGAAGTTTTTTACATGCATCTGAATAGTTTTTCCACGCTGTTTTCAAAACCGTTCATTCCGTTTTTATGTAACAGCTCTAGTTTTCGCAAAAAATGGGCGTGTCACTTTTTCGAATGTTCCTAGACTTTTTTAACGCTTTCGACTGTAACCGACCGAACCAGTAACCCTATCGACATGATTTTTATATCGTTACACTAACAACATTTCACGCCACTCTTCTGAAATTAATCAATTTATGCGTTCTAAATTAGCGTGGTAATACGGTTTCGAAGTAGGAAAATATTGAATTTCAAGGCATTTTTTCAAATTGTGCGAAATTTGCGAAAATTGTACAAATGTTTCATAAATCAAGTTACGAATATATATATGAATATCTTAAGAAGAAACATCATGCAATACAATACAGCCAAATTATTTGGCGGAATACACATTCGCATCGAAATAGTAACAAAAATGTGCTGATGTCAATTTCAACACTTATCAGCTATTTGTCAACGATTTACTTGAAAAACTTAAAAAAGAGCTTGAAGTTCCCCTTATAGTACGTTTCCGTTGTGGTTGCTCATAACATTTGCGCTTTTGCGGGCTGGATATGTTGACTAAAGTAGATCCAAGATGTAATTGACTAATATAGCAAGAAACTGCAATATTTATAGATACTTTCATTCGCAAATACCAGCATCCTAACTCTTGGCATTTTCGAACGCTGGATGAGTAAAAATTCGAAATTTTTTCTGGTTCACTTAGTTTCATATGTGCTTTAAAAAATACTGTTCAACACCTTTACTTCCCCATTCATCAATTTGGTGAAAGCGCCGGTGAACGGAAGTTTGCAAAAGAGATGCAAATTGCAAGCAAAAACTGTTGGCTGGTATCTATCGCTACCCGACGAATGCCAAAGATGCTCGCTGCAAGGCAGGCGGCCAGAGCAAACAGACCAGCAAACAAACAAACAAACAGTCAGCGAACAAACAAATAGCGAAACAAATAGTCCAAACGACCAACAGACAGACGCACAAATATGGCAGACAGCAATTGAAACCGAATACACGAAACTCCACGAAACGCTGCTTAAAAGTTTGCATTGCCTGAGGTTGGTGGGTGGTGAATTGGTGTGTGTGTGTATGTGTGCGGGGCTGAGACGCTGACTGGTACGCCGGTGGTTAGTGCGCTGGCAAACAAATCAAAGATATGCAAAAATGCTTTGCGGGCATTAATTGCATTTTGCCGCATCAGATTGCACTTTCAATTAGACATAGCGACCGGAAGTTAAGTGCTGCTGCCAAGGCTGAAGGCGCCACTGTGCAAGCGGTGCGGTGCAACGCCCAACGGCGCCACAAGCAGATGAAAGCAAAAGCAGACTGCAGCAGCCAAGACGCGCGGGTAGAGTGAAGCGGGCTTTGCATGGGTGGCAACAACAATTTAATTGAAAGGTGACGCTGTATCAAAATTACAAGTAACAGAGGCAAAGAAAAACAGGGGAGTGGGTGTGTGCCGAATGCACTTTGAAACCTTAGAAGTCACTCGCACATGCAGTTTTATGTGTAAAGAAGCGCACTGCAGCATTGGAGAAGTCGATTGCAATGAGACGACAGCACTCAGTGCAGCGGGGTGGCAACATTGGCCGTGTTGAGTTGATTTGAAAGGTTGAGGTTAGGGCAAAAGTAAACGTCGGGTTAATGCATTTCAAAATTGATTTATGACTTTTCTTGCATGACCAGCGTCAGTCGGCCAATGCAAAAACTGAGAGAGAGAGTGTGAGGTTAGGGTGATTGTCTTCTGTTTACAATTGCAATGTTAATTATGGTTTCATGCTGTATACACAAACAAACACACACACAGGCAGACACGGCAAATAACATTTGAGGTGTGGCCAAAAATGTTGCCAGAAGGTGACAGTAGCAATTGATGAGAGACAAGTGGCACAAGAGTGAGAAAGAGAGTGAGAGAGAAGAAAAGTGTTGTAAAAGCAGCATTTCGTTACGGCAGTTTTCATTTGCATAAAGGTCAAAGGATCAACTTATTGCTAGTGATTGCAATTGGTTTGATTTTGAGGTTAAGTTAGGTTGTGGGTAACAATTTTTGAAGAATTGATCAATTTATGAGACAGTCAGTTTTGTTTACTCTTATTGGCGTTTTCATATTTGTTTTGTTCATTTATAATGCAAAAAATAGTGATTGCTTTTAATGGATGTCATTGGTAAAGTTTGGGCTTCCTACAGGGGTTTTTGAGAATTCCAGATTTAACGTTTTCGTTGTTAAGATAAGCAAGCAAGCAAAAGGAATGTGTACATCAAAATATGATAAGAGCTCAGAGACACTTTGAAGAAAATTAATCGACGAAATTATGACATCTACTGTTGTGTTTTGATGCATGAAACTGGATACAAACAATACTATTTTTATGTTTTTTAATATTTTTGTATATTTTTAAATATTTTAAATATTTTTTTTTTAATAAAAAAGACATGTCAAATAGTGAAAAATGCTTACGAAATGTTATATCGATTGTTCCAAAAACTAAAATTAATCGAGAAAAAAGCAGTTGTAGACACAGACTTAGCGTCAAAAATCTTCTTAGAAACCCATTTCGATTGCTTGGACTAAGACGCGCAAATAGTTGAAAATTCTATAAACAATTATATCTTTTTTTTTCCAAAAAGAATATAGTTAATAGAAAAAATTGTTGCAGTTACGGATTCCTGAAAAATGAACTTAGAACTTCATTTTGACTGCTCCGATCAAACTTCGTTTGAACTCGAAAGTAGTAGAAAACTTTTATAAAAAATCTACTGGTTTTCCCAAAAGACTAGAATTAATAAAAATGAGTTACATACTCGGATAAAGTGTCGAAAATTTGATATTATAAAAACAAATTTTGACTGATTCGGACTCAGCGTCGAAAATGAACTAAGAAATTCATTTTGACTGCTCGAAACAAAACGCTACTCAGCAATAGTACAAAATCTTTATTAAAAATTATTTTTATTTTACCAAAAGGCTAGACTACCCTAATAAAAAGAGGATAAAATACTCGACTGAAGTTTTGAAAATTATTATAAAAACCCATTTCGACTGTTCTAGAGTTTGTTTGTAAAACTTCTCCGACTGCTCATTTGACAACAAATTCTTTAGTTTGCTGCCGCATTCATGGAAAATATGTGACCACCACACAGGAAGTGCGTCACTTTCGTTTCATCATAAACTAAAATCTATAGTCCTTTTTTCCATAGTTTCTAACGGAAATGTATATAACTGTAGTAAACATAAATCATAGTGCAAATTTTTGCCGCTCCACAATTCGCAGCAGACCACAGGGAGTAGTCAACTTTCATATACATCGAGCTATATGGACTCGACAATTAAAAGCAATAAATTTTCAGACAATAATTAATCACTCTTGTTGCAATCGATTAACATCGAAAGCAGAACAAGAAAAAATATCCACAACCGACACATATCGTTGATAGAAACTTTCACAGTAAGCTCAAAGCGACATTGTTGTCTTTGTTGCTTTGGCAAAAATTCCACCACTGGTCACTCGGTTGTCGCATGTGTTATTAATTGTGCCGCTGACAATCATAATTAATGAACAGCCACTTCCTGCCGTACGCCCCTCGTGAAATGCTTTGGATTTGGCCGTTTCGCTGCTTTGCACAAAGTCAAATAAAGCGCAAAATAAAAACAAATACTTCGCACTCTATAAATCTTGTCTGAGATCTGCACACACACACACACATACACACGCACCATAAATGGCATAAAATAAATAGAATATAAATATATTTTCGTATGTGCATGGTTTGGCATTTGCCAGCAATTTCAATTAATTAAAAGGATTAAAATCTCGCTGGGGCGTTCAATGCGATTTCGATGTAGTTTCACCCTGCAGAATTTGGGCACGTTTTGTTGTTTTAGCCTGTTGGCCAAATGTCAAAGGAAGTGTACAAGATTTATTTTTGCTGACCCATATTACGATTTGACAAGTAAGTAGTTGCTGATAGTTGGATCCGAGTGGTCTAACAAAAAGCAGACACAAATTCACCCCTAAGTGGCTTCGGTGCAAGAATTAAGTGGACTGTGAAGTGCTTGAGGGCTGAGCCGAAGAGCCATGACGATGTTTTGTGTTGGCAGATAAACTGTGGGAAGGGTAAAGGAAGATTCAGGGTAAGCGTTACTAATATGTGAGCGCACTTTAATTGTGATTTAATGTGTGCAGCTTCTGAATATTTAGTTGTAGTTTGACTAAGAAAAAACATAAATTCACTTGGGAAAAATTCATATCTGAAATTTGTATGTTATATGTTTTGAGTATTTTTCTATTAAATAAAAATATGAATTAAAATATTAGGATTGTTTTAAAAATATTAAAATTTCAGAATTTTGATAATTATAAACAATTGTAAACTGTAAAAGCTGTTGCGCCTTAAACTATGCTAAGCTCAAGTTAATGCATGTTCTCAGCTAGATTTTGACTATGACTATGACTATGACTATGACTATGACTATGACTATGACTATGACTATGACTATGACTATGACTATGACTATGACTATGACTATGACTATGACTATGACTATGACTATGACTATGACTATGACTATGACTATGACTATGACTATGACTATGACTATGACTATGACTATGACTATGACTATGACTATGACTATGACTATGACTATGACTATGACTATGACTATGACTATGACTATGACTATGACTATGACTATGACTATGACTATGACTTCATTAAGGCTCTGTACATCAACTTTGTCCCTCATCGCAAGTATGAACCTTTGACAGCAGTGCGACATGAATTTTATAGCTATAAATAAATGTCCAATAAAACCATATGAATAACCACAATGACCATACCACACAATTGAACCCAAACCACTCAAATACTCAGACACACATAGACACCGACAGCGTCAGTCGAGCGGCAATGGCCAAACAAATATTTTAATATTCGAGTAAAAATGCAAATCGCATGCGATTTATCATTTTAATAGCGCAACATTAATAATTGCACAACAGCAGCAACAATACAAAAACAATAAACAACAACAACAAATATGTGCAGAATATGTAAAGAGGATATGTGCAAAGGATGTACGGTAGGGCGTTGCTTCGCCAGTTTGGCAGCGAGAAAAATGACATCACATTAGCTGGCATTGTCAACAATGGGTTAAATGCGTCGCAAATGGCAACTCGTTAGTTGCAAGTCAGCAGCGCCAATGTTGGTAGCCAAACAAAAGCATTACGACGAGCATAAGTGTCAAGGAAGTGGTTGTGTTTCGATGCAATTTGCATATGAAAAGCAACCAACCGAAGAAGACATGAAATGAGTAAAGTGAATGCAATGTAAAAAATTGGCATGCAATCAAAGGCACAAGACACACTATGCCATAGAAATATGGAACTATGTGTGATGGTGGTGCTGCTGGTTGTTGTTATTGTTGCCTTCAAACACATGTGTGTAACTTTTTGACTAATGAGCGCAACATTTGTCAGCGCCGCGCAATGCATTGAAATGGTGGCAGACTGGCTGGCAGTGTCAAGTTTTGTTGCTGAGCAATAAATGAGAGGCGCTTGGTGGCAGCAGTCAAGACATGTGTGGGGCTTGGGGGCAGTGGGTATGCAAATTCTTCTGACACAGTGTGAGTGCGTCTACTGTGTGTTTGTTAATTACTCATTTGCCATAATCAGCGTGGCGTTGCGTCTTAGTTTTCCACTGACATGTGTGCGAGAAAGATTTCAAAGAATTTTTGTAAAACGCAAAATGTGTTGCATGTGTGGCAAATGGCGGTGGCGTGCCGGAAGAAAATGCTTCTGTCATTGTTTTAAATGGTTTTTAAGTTGCTGACAGGTGATAAATGGTGTCTATACCATCGTTGGTCGGACCTTTTGCTGGGGCTTTGATAGCTGATTAAAAGTGAAAAATTAATGTAATTCGGTTGAGTGTGGCATGTGAGTGGGGGGAGAGTTAAAAAGGAAAACAAACTTATTTTGGATTTTTATATTTAATGTTTTTGCTTAAGTATATTTGTTTTAATTTTTTCCAGATTATTTTTTGCTTCATTTAAATTGTTCTTAATTTTTGAGTTCTTTTTCATATGTCCCTATAAATAAAAAAATTAAAAATTCTTTTTTTTTTAATTAAAAAGTCGAGTTTTAGTGAGCCAATATTATTTTAAGAATACCTTTGTATAAGTAAATTTTCTGTCACACGCTCATTTGAAGAAAACAAAAATTTCAAAAATACAAAATGTTTCATATGTTTCATTTCACATTAAAAAATAATTTTTGTAAAAAAAATACTTTTGAAAATAAAAAATTTGTGTGAGTAAAATTTTTTCTAAATATTTTCTGCATTTTAAATAATAATTATTTTAAAATTTAATTTTTTTTTACTTATATTTTATAAAAATATCTTTGTGTAAGTAATATTCATAAATATTTGCCATATGCCATTAAATTTTATACTTTTAAATAAAAAAAATTCAGAAATTAAAATCGCCTTTTTTCACTGTGAAAACCCGAGTCTTAGTCAGCCAATTAAAAAGCATTAACAAATATTTTGGCTATAATTCTACGGCAACAAATTGTCAGCGCAGCAAAGTGTAAAGTGCCCACAGAAAGGCAGACAACATCAAATTGCTGCGCAAATATGGGTAAAAATTTAATGTAGCGTGGCAAAAATAATAATTCAAGCAGTTGTTATTTGCACAAAACACACACAGACATAGACACACACAAGCAATGGCACCCACACATGCAACACAAGACGAACAATTGAAAATTAAAATCGTGGAAGTAGCAAGAAATCCCAACAACCAACCCAATCTGTTCGACTCAACCCCTGCGAGAAGAGATGGCAAGCGCTCAGCATTGAAATCGTATGAAAAATAGCAAAAACAAATGTTGAAAAAAATAAAACAGAAACGACACACAACGGAAATTTGTTTCAATTTAAAATATTGCAACCGACATTAGCCAACAATACGGCAACAACAAAAAACTAAGAGGAGCAACTGGGAATGAATGAAAACCATTGAAGGCCAAGAAGAGAGAAAGAAAGAAAGAGAGAAAGAGAGAGAAAATGGGGAAAAGGAAACACAAATGCTAAAGCGATGCTTTTTAAAACGATGAATCAGTTAAATGGCTGCCGCACTGGCAACATGCAGTTATTTGTGTCTCTGTGTGTGTGTTTGTTTGAAAAGGACACTGTCTGCATATGTGGTGGAAATCTGTGTATGTTGCTGTGTGTATTTGCGTATGTTTTATTTATTTTTTGACAACAATAATGATGCTGATGCTTAGCAAAATAGCCAAAATAGCTTTGGCAGCTTATTGGCTTCGAAGCGATGTTAGTGTGTTGCAGGAGCGGGGGGAACCGACAGATTGCTTGGCTATTGTGTGCGTTTGTGGTGAGCATAAAAAATGATCTCGGTCAATTTTTCATTTCATTCCACTTTTAGACAGTTTTGGGAAATTTTATAAAAGCAAATAATGTATTTTTTTTTAAGAAATTGTTTGTGTTTTTGAAAGCACAAAAGGGTAGCTAAGGTGGAGTTAGGTGTTGGACATGAAAAATCGTCGTTGTCTAACAAATGCAATCAAGCAAATATGCCACAAATTTATAATGTTTTCAATTTTTGGTTGGAGCCAAAATGTTCTCGTGGTACGTGAGCCATTTGTCTGGCGTCAGTTTGCTTCACGTCTGTGTAGTAGAAAATAAATGGAAAGGGGGCCAAAATGGCCCATTGGTTCTCCTTTGGAACTAACCAAAAGTCTGAATCCGGGACAAATCAGTTCGACCTCTTAAAGAAGGAGAGCAGGTGCAAGATTTCGCATTAGCCAGGTCCGTCAGAATTCTCCCTAAGGAAGGTTTGGTGGCAAAGTCGAGTAGTACTTTAAGTTTTTAGTACTAATACATTTTTGATACCGTATTTAAATTTAGTTTTTAGGACTCATACATTTTTAGTACTAATACATTTAGTTTCTGCTTATAAGTTTCTGATTTATGTTATAAGTTCTAAGATAGAGGTTCATATAGTTTTTAGTCTTTTCGCTTCTTGAAACCAAAATTTCTTCTTGGTTGTCCACAGAAACCTTTCCTGTTCATGGCAAATCCTATCCATTCACTTCAAGTACATTAACTACCTATTTCATCCATCAACTCTAACCCTTGATCAGCTCTACTCCCAACGTATGTTTAACCCTTTGAACGCCAGCTTGTGGTCTCAATTACTAAATGCCGCTCATACTTGAAGCATTTAAATCAATTTGTATGCTCACCAACCACTAAAACACTTAATGGGCTTAAAAATACTACACTTAAGTGGACCTTTGTACACACCCTTAAGCGCAGCAATGCTACAGAAAAGGATTAAAATTTGCACTTTGATTTATCAAGCGACACTGCTGCACTCAAATTAACCTCCAACTGCACATTCGAATTTGGTTTTCTTGCTTAACCAAAACTACGCCGACTTCGACCATGGCTCGTTCTCACTGCTTATCGACGTTCATTTATGAAATACAAATAAAAAAATATAAACAACTGGCAACCCTTAACATTGAGATACAATGCTGCTCTTTCACTTTGTCAAGTCGAGTCGAGTTTGTCACTTTTATTATTTTAATTAATTGCTTTCAGCGAACGTTTTCAAGCAGCAAAATGAAAGCTAGTAAAAATATTTTCATAAGCCTTCAATGAGATAAAAAGTATGCAAATATGAAAAATTTGTCAACAAAAAAAATATCAACAAAAAGTGGAATGACGGCGGCCTAATAAGCTTAGTGGCAACCAACAAATTTATTGCATGCGATTCGTGTGCAGTGTGTGTGACACAAAAATGCCTTTGAGTGGCAATAATCAACCCCTAATGATTTTGAACAGCATTTATGTACAATTAGTGGTAAATTTTTTGAAGCTTGTTGTTTTAGCTGTTTATTTGTTGTTGGAAAAACAAAAATTCTTTGTAAGTGAAAAAGAAATTACATTCAAATGATGCGAGGAGTGACAAAGAGGTGGAGGCGTTAGTCGAGGCTGTTGGGGTAGTCGAGCTGCTTGTGGGGGTTTATATGAGAACTGAAGGAGTTCGACTGTCTTTTTAAAATGTCTATAGAAAGATATATATACCCACTTATTATACCTTTTGTCAACAGTTTCCTCTAACTATTGAATGCTTTTTCAGAATTGCCAAAAATAAATTTCAATTATTGGCCACATAGAAAATTATTTAGTATTTATTTAGTTATATATTTACTCAATAATAAATATATCGTCAAAAAACCAATACTTACTTCTACTATCAACGCTCCAAAATTTATTTATATTCCATAAAACGACCAACACAAATGCATCAATTACATTAAAAGCATTTGCCCTGAACGCTTCAAAAGTACGTGACGTATATCGCTGGATTTGTGTGTGTGTGTGCGTGCACCATAAATGCGCAAATCAAACAAAAATCCATTTACAATTTTTATTGCCAATTGCAAAATTGCAATGGCGAACATCATAAAAGCTAAACAAATCCCGACTTTTATCTGCATTTATGCAAAAATCGCACTAAACCGGAAAAGCGGTTGGCCCCTTCGACGTGCCAACATTTGAGTAAAGTTTTATACTCAAATGGGTGTGGCTGGTAGAGTTTTGTAAGTGAAAAGCAGCGAGAGGGAAGGTTAGCAAGTTGGATAAGAATTTTATGAGCGCTTATTTACAATTGGCCAAAACTAATTACCTTACAGCGTTAACATTTTGTTGCAAGCGACTTTAGGTGAACGCACACAAGTGGCAAGTGTTGAGCGCCTCAGTGGAGCCAATGTGGCTGGCAGACAATAAAATTTGCGCAAACGTTGTAAACTATTAAAATTTTACTGCGTACGCTTGCGATTTGTTATACCCTTGGCGCATGTGTGTGTTTGAGTGTGTGTGTGAGTGTGTTTGGGGTGTGTAATGCATGAGGAGAGCTGGGGTGTGTATGTTAAGGATTTTTAGATTATTGAAATTTATAAGTATTTCCGAAACCTTCAAGAAATATATGAAATCTATATATTTAGAGATAAAATTAAAAAATAAAAAAATTAATCAAAATCAAACATTTAAATTTATACTTTTTAGCATTGCAACAAAACTCAGTTTAGTAGCCATTTTTGCACTGTCTCCCCTATGTGTGCTTCCGCTTAAGTGTCACCTACAGGCGCTCAGACACTTGCAAACACTCATACATACAAACATACATACTTTAATACATACAAACAGACCCACATGCAACCAATTTCAATTCCAAAATTTTTAATGGCTTTTTGACTGAAATTGCCAAACGTTCACATTAAACTTGCCATTTTGTTTTTGTTGTATCATGGTTGTTGTTGTGCTTCACATGCACACAGTGCAGCTTTAGTTTTGTGTGGTTGTTGTTATTGCTGTCATTGCACGTTTACACTTGCGGCTTGCGTTCGAGTTCCTCTTCCTGTTCCTGTGGCCAACGTCAACGTTGATGCCAAATGGCAGCAACTGCTGCTGCTGCTTCGTTGGCGCTGTTACAAACTGTCAGCAGCGTTTAACCGTTTTTGATAAATTGTCTATGCATGTGCGAGCGTATCGTTTTTATGACATTTGCCAACGAGAAATGCCATAAAAACGCATCGAAACTATAAAAATTTTCCATAAATGAAAATCAAATAATTCAGCAGTTGTAAAGGGGACGAAATGTGAAACTGAAGCGGAGTGCAACTGTATGGAATCGGTTGAAGGCGCTTGCTGCTGACATTCAAATGTCATTTTTTGACAGCTGGGCAACGACTTGTGTAATGTTGCAGCACTCAATTTCTCACTAGTCGACAACACAATTCAAAGTTTGTGCGCTTTTTGTTGGCTTCAATGTGTCAAAATGCACCTAGCCGCTTTTATGGGTTTATTGTTGTTGTTTTAATGTTTTGCTTGACGCTTTAAGTGTGTAAAGTTTTAGTTTTTGTTAGTCAAAAAATGTCATAATTCACACATGTGGATAAATATTTCATGAACAATATTTTTGTTGCATAATAAAATGATAAATGATTTTAATAAACTTAAAACAAAAAATCGACAACAAAAACTACTGTCTGGTATTGTGGGCTTATAAATTTGTATTTACTGCAATTTAAAATTTTTTTTTACAATTTTAATTCAATTGAAATAGTTTTTTGCTGCGATTTTTATTATCAAACTTTTACTCGTAATGTTCAAAACATTTGCAATTAAGCTTTAATATTGTAATATTACCATTCAGAGTCGTCGTATAAGGTAACTCTTCCCCCTCTTCCCCTCCTTTCCTCCCTCAAAACAACTAGAATATGCTTCTCTAATTTAGAAATTCCAATTTGCAATAATTGTCAATAAAAATCGTTTATCCATTAGCACAAAATTAAAAATCCCAACAGCAAGAGGTCAACTCCCTTCAGTATTCCGGCTTCTAGACCTCTCACGCACCAACGCCGTCTGCATTTCTATTGAAAGCTCATGAAATGTTGAACTCATTTCCTTGTAAGACAAAACAATTCCGATTTTTTTTTGGTGGCAGGAGTTGGCAGTGTTTCGCTTCATTGGCACAAGTTGAAGCGAGTCTAGTAGCAGTCACGCTTGACAAGCATTTTAAGCACAACAACAACAACAAGAATATTGCATGGCATTTCAAGACAACGGAAATGAAAATCCAAAACCTTACAGCATACAAAGCAGCCAAGAAGTTGTTGGCAACTTTGGGTGGAAATCAGTGACATGCCGAAAATAAAAATACCCACTCATTCCTCGTCTCGGCGCACAGCAACAAACAAAGCGCAACTAATGAGCAACAAAACAATGGACCAAACCAAATACGGCTGAGCACCTTGACGCGCCAGTCCAGACACCCAAACATGGCACAGCCGCTGCTGGCTGACAAGAAAACTGCAAAGAGGGGGAGAAAAAAAATTTTAGTCAAATGCTGCCACTTATTTTAATGAGAATTTCTAATTTCCACCAATCCATGGCGAATCGCTCCAGTCATAATGCCGGAAATGAGACGCAAAGTTGCTTAAACGAAAATCTCGCCATTACATAGAGATACACACACACACAAACAATACATACTTACAACAGCTTAAGTGCAAAAATGTCGAGAAGCAATCTTCTGCCTCCCCACATGGCGAACTGATTGACCCTCGACTACTCACTCTCCGACTGCGGCCGGGGCTGGCAAGTATTAGCAGCTCGAAATTCCAGCGCTGCACAAATATTTGCAACAATTAAATGTAACGGTATAGCATTGCAATACCGTAACATTAGTTACTGCAATCTACGCCCTGAAACATTATCTACCCGCATACGCTACAATCGGCCACGGCAAGGACAGCAATAACAATGGCAACGAGCAGTGAAGCTGTCAGGTCGAGAACTCGTCAAGCGTCTTCGTCGCGTTCTTGCGCTCTTCTTACATAACAGACAACGTTCGTTGTTGCTATACACCGTCCAGCTCGTTCCACAGGTCTACAGTAATTCCTACACAATTTTTTCTGTTTGGAAATGTGTTTATTTTTTTCTTTATTCATAAAAATTGCTTACACTTGAAGTGCTTGAATGGCGTTGCCAGTCAGTTGTTGTGAGCAAAAATGATGGTAAAAGTAAAAATATTTGAACGTATCTATGTAGAACGTATATGTAGAGTTGGCAGAAGAAGTTTCAAAGCTTTACTCAGGGTGTCGTACTTTTTGATGAGGGAAAGTGGTTTTGAAAATTAAGCTTAGACAAAGTTTGACAATCATCTCGGCTTTAGATTGTGGACTTGACGGCTAAGTTATGGTTCAGGAAGTGTTTTATAGCTTCTGCCTAAGTCTCTTTAAAGTCTTGTGGATAGATACCAGGCCATTTTTCTTACAAGTAATGGTCTGGTATCTGAAAAAAAGTCACAAACGTTCTAAGAAGTCAATAGAGCTGGACTAACTACTGCTCTCATGATTATCTCATGATTTTAAATATGACCGAATATATCCAAATGTAGCTTAAAAGCTTCAGTCCATTGGTTTGAGTTTAGCTAAATTTTAAAGCTATGTAGGAGATGTAAATACGGTGGAGATCTGACACAGTGAGATCAGGTAACTCAGTTCATTCTTTCTTCTTCCCAGTAGATTTCCTCCTAGATTTAGGTTATTCTTGGCCTTTTAGGAGAGTTGTTAGGAATAATTGTTTAGGAGAAAAATTAGGAGATTTACATTTTATGTTAAAAGATTTTTCGGATCCTTAGTGATTTTTTGGATTTTATGATGTATTGGCCTTTTAGGAGAATTTTTAGGAGTAAGAATTGTTTAGGAGAAGATTTAGGGTATTTATTTATTCATTTATTTATTTTAATTATTTATTTTTTTATTTAGTGATTTTTTGGGAGATTTTTGGATAACGAAGATGTATTGGGAATCCTAGGAAGAAACATATTTTGGCAACTATTTTAATAGTCAAAGCATCCTTATGTGTTTAAAAGTTTTAAGCTTACAAAATGTAAGCTCGTTCTATCTTTATAACTGAACATGAATCAAAAAACGTTGCAATAAACAAAATTATATATATTTTTGTTTCTTTGGGAGAAGTTTAAGTCTTTATAAAAAAAAAGTTTGGAATTTTTTAGGTATCTGGCAACACTGGCTGAAGGAACCAAGTCGTGGATGCCCTATCATTTCTTGCTGTGACTAAGTAAAACTAAAAATTCAATATTTTCAAGTCAAATTCCAAATAAATAAAATTCTTCTATGCGTAAATCACATTTAAGTCATAACGCTGAGTTAATCATCAGTTGAAGCCATATTCAAAGTCAAAGTCAGAGCTTAGACTCTGTCATTGCGAACAGAAATTCAACTATTGTAGGAGGTTCAAAAGTTGATGGCTAATAATTGAACCCAACAACAATATCCATGACTTAACTATAACAGCATAAAATATTTTCTTATAAATCAAAGCTTTCTTTATACTTTAAAATTTAATTTTCAGTCTCAATTTTGTCCTTAAAACACATCATTTTGTCATATAAATAGGAAAGAAACAAGACTCATTCTTGAGGGAAAAAACAAATTATGTTTGATTTAATCCTTAAAATCCCGTTACATTTGGTTGGTTGGTTAAGTGGCTGCCTCTGTATGAGACACACTTAGGCCTATGGGCCGTTGTGATACCACAAATTCCACCCGTGTGAAATGTGTATGCAATATTGTTTTTTCCAACATGTGATACAACACACATTTCAAACGGATGAGGAAAGGGAGAGAGGGAGGGGACCTACTGTTTAACGCCGAATCTGAACGGCGATTGGCAGTGTTTCGTTCACACTTGGAGGTTTTGCCATTGCCAAGAGTACACTTGTGCGATTCTTGTAATTCTCATCTGCTTCATGTGGATAGCGATAGAAGTAATTAATTTTTTTTCCAGCCCGAGCCAGGAATCGAACCTGTGGCGCTCGGTATGAGAAGCCAGCACGCTACCCGCTGAGCTATCGAGGCCGGCCCCGTTACATTTAAAACTGATAAGAATTTATTTGTAGATTAGGTTAGATTATCTAATCTCATAGATCACAAATAGATTGCCTTCTATATAATTAATATCACTTAAGGTTCCCAACATTAAGATTCAATAGCTAGTCTTCACTACTATTGTTCTACAAAATCGCTGCTTGCATAGTAACTTTAATTTATAGTACCTTACTAACATTTTCCAACGACTGTACACATTCTCCAGCATTACGATGAAATTTTTGCTTGCTTTAATTAAAAGATTTTCAGCTTTTTCTCCGCCTTTCACTAACCATCACTTATGTCTTTTGATTTTTTCTTACATTTTCCTTCACTGTTGATATTTTTTCTCATTTTTCAAATGCTTCCACATAGATTCATAGATAATTTTGTGGGTGTGTTGCCGCCATCAACGACGTTGGTTGTGTCTGTGGCCGCTTGTTACGTTTCAATTTTGTTGTTGTCAATTTGTTTGCATTTTTGCTCGAGTCTTCAGTGTATTTTCGGCTGGTTTTTGCTTAACTTAAGCTGCTTTCGGCAAATGATTTCTGCATGCGGAGAGTAGGAAGAAGTATTCCGTGTGCTTTGGGGCGTTGACGGTGCAAAAAGGACATTTGCCATATTTACACTTTGGTTTCTTGGCTTTCACATTTCTCTTCAACTCGTTGTTGTTGTTGTTGCCACTGCAATTAGGCAGGTTAAGTCAAAAGAAGTCAGCAGGAAAGACGAGGGCGCACCACACAATGATTAAAGGTTCGTTCGTTTTTGTGGGGTTTTTTTGTTGAGTCTTTTTGGAGATATTAATTTTCCAAAAGCGTTTCGGTGCGACAATTTTTGTCACTGTCACTGTTGCAATGAACAGTGAGGTTTTTTGCATCTATGCATTTCTCTTGTTGCCTCATACTATAAGTTTTCTGCGGACAATTCACTAATTGCAGCAAAAGGTTGTGTGTGGTTTTTTGTTATTGTTTATTTCTTTCGTATTTACAAAGTGAAGGAAATTTTTTGGAAATGAAAAGAAAAGTCGCCAATGTTAAACAGATCTGAGCGTTGAGCACGTATTCGCTGCTTGCAGAGTTTGGTAGAATTTTGTTGTTCTAAGTTGATGAAAAGAAAGAAGAAAAATATATGAAAAATTTACCCCTTAGTGGAAAAGATTAAACATTTTTATTAAAGAATTAAGATGTAATAATGATATGTAAATAAAATATTTATACAAAATGTCAATTGGTTTGATTTAAAGTTTTGTTGTTTTTGTTATCTATCAAAGTTTTCTCAGTAATTCGTTTTTTTTTTAGTTCGAAATTTCAGTTAAATATTTTCATTATTAGTTGTGCACATGAAAATTATTTTGCTTGCATATTCGTACAGTTAACCTTTGCAAAAATTACTCACCACAGTTTCCGCTTCCGCAGCATTTCTGTTTCCTTCCGCTTGAAGCTACAAAGACAATGAACAAAAAAATAGAATTTTTGCAAAAATTTAAAACCATTGCCATGAATTTCAACTCCAATATTGCCAACGCCAACGACAACGATAACATATGCGCCTCAAACTCGCTTAACCCTTGCACACGGCGCGCCGTTTCGGCATAACCTCAAATGTTGTCAAGCAGAAAAAACGCTTGACAGAAAAACCAAAATTGTGGCTTCACTAAATAACCGCACGCTGTGGTGTCCAACCGACCATGCAGCACACACACACACGCACAAACAAACTGAACCCACAGTTGAGCAAAACTCAAACCCGAGCAATTTTGGACAGAACAGCTTTGGCCAAGGCTGGCATTGAGTTCCTGAATGTGGCAGTGGTGGCTGTGGACAACTTCAAATGCAGCAGCCGCACAGCTGCTTAGAGCGTCCACTGGGCGGGTGGGTGATGGAACACACACACACACGCACGCAGAGCAAAGGTAGAGCGCAAACAGTGACCAAATGCGCGACGGATTCAACTGGAATAAAAAGGCGGAAACGGTGTTGATGTTCGACGTGCTTGTGGCATGCAACCAGGCAACCACCGTTTTACCTCCACTTGGACGTACGCGACGTGTGTCGACATGTGTTGGCAAGCGTCAGTCGAGGGGGTCAGAAGGATGTGTGCGTTGCTTTAGAAAGAGATAAAATTTCGAAACCGTCAATTGAATTAAAGCGGAGTATGGAAATTGTACACGAATGACACTCAAAGAAATGCAATTCAGTGCTTGCTTGGGCAAAGAAAAAAAATCCGATGAATAATGTACATGATTAAGAGGTGATAAAGAAAGAGCTGCAATGGACATTTGGAAAACGAGTTTTGTATTTCTGCAAGAACAGCAAGAAAATGGAAAAATTGATGAAAATTCCAATTGAAATTTGAAATTGAAAGTTGAAGAACGATAGCAATTTTGGTCAGCAAGAAAAGTGATATTAATCTCTTTGGTTCAAAGAAACTGCAATGTTGTTCAAGAGGTGTTCAGAACTCAGATAGTTCAGTTCAAAATGATTGATTCAATAAAGATTTAAAAGTAGCTCCAATCACAAAATAGAGAAATCATAAAATAGCTTTGGAAAATGTGTTTTTAAAATTTGCTTTCACATTCCTTTCCACTTTTTAATCTGGCATCCGGAAAGCACAACCAAACGTATGTCCTTAGCACTCAACATTTTGTTGACCTTGAATCTTGTTCTGTAGAAAGTCAGATCTCTGTAGTTGTTTTTTAAATGTTTATGAGTTTTTCTACTTGTTCTGTAGAAAGTCAGTTAACTGTAGTTGTCTTTTGAATGTTTATGAGTTCTTCTTATTGATTTGTAGAAATTCAGATACCTGTAGTTGTCTATTGAATGTTTATGAGTTCTTCTTCTTGTTCTGTAGAAAGTCAGATTTCTGTAGTTGTCTTTTAAATGTTTATGAGTTCTTCTTCTTGTTCCGTAGACGGTAAAATCTCTGTTGTTGTCTTTTAAATGTTTATGAGTTCTTCTTCTTGTTCTCTAGAAGGTCAGATCGCTAAAATGTTTATGAGTTCTTATTCTTGTTCTGTAGACGGTCAAATCTCTGTTGTTGTCTTCTAAATGTTTATGAGTTCTTCTTCTTGTTCTCTAGAAGGTTAGATCGCTAAAATGTTTATGAGTTTTTCTTCTTGTTCTGTAGAAAGTCAGTTAACTGTAGTTGTCTTTTGAATGTTTATGAGTTCTTCTTCTTGTTATGTAGAAAGTCAGTTAACTGTAGTTGTCTTTTGAATGTTTATGAGTTCTTCTTCTTGTTTTGTAGAAATTCAGATAACTGTAGTTGTCTTTTGAATGTTTATGAGTTCTTCTTCTTGTTCTATAGAAAGTCAGATCTCTGTAGTTGTCTTTTAAATGTTTATGAGTTCTTCTTCTTGTTTCGTAGACGGTAAAATCTCTGTAGTTGTCTTCTAAATGTTTATGAGTTCTTCTTCTTGTTCTCTAGAAGGTCAGATCGCTAAAATGTTTATGAGTTCTTATTCTTGTTCTGTAGATGGTCAAATCTCTGTTGTTGTCTTCTAAATGTTTATGAGTTCTTCTTCTTGTTCTTTAGAAGGTCAGATCGCTAAAATGTTTATGAGTTCTTCTTTTTATTTTGTAGAGTGTCAGATCTCTGTAGTTATCTATTAAATGTTTGTGAGTTCTTCTTCTTCTTCTGTAGAAGGTCAGATCTCTGTAGTTGTCTATTAAATGTTTGTGAGGTCCTCTTCTTTTTTTGTAGAATGTCAGATCTCGGTAGTTGTCTATTAAATATTTACGAGTTCTTCTTCTTGTTCTGTAGAAATTCAGATCTCTGTAGTTTTCTAATAAATATTTATGAGTTCTTCTTCTTGTTCTGTAGAAAATCAGATATCCTTATAAGAAACCTTTAAGAGGATAGGAAACCTTTAAGCAGTTAGTTAAGAAGTGAGTTCCAGTAAAATCTTAGGGGATCTTTTAATTTTTTCCAGTTCAAAAACAAAGGGATTGGAGTCTTCTGCTTACACCAAATATTCCTTAATAGACGGAAGGACCAAGTTGTGAGCGCCAAGGACCTGTCTTCTGTTAAAGGACCAAGTTGCGGGCGCCTTATCATCTCTTAGAGCAGAGAGAACTTGCAGGCCGTATCGAGTTTTTATGGCCCGTTAAGTCATAAAGTAAGTCAGAAGGTGCACCAATACTTCTTCATACCTGTCACGCCTTCTTTCCAGCGTAGTATTCGTAGGTACATTTTACATGCTGTCGTTCTATTTGTAAATTAATAATAATAATAATTGATTGGCACGACAGCCCCCTTACGCGAGACTAAGGCCTAGCTTCCCGCAACCACCCGTGTTGTGCGTGTGAATTTTGTACGCGGGTGGAAGGGACCTACAGTTTTATGCCGGTTCCGAACGGCAGGTTGGGAGCTTTTTCATAGGCAATTTTTACTCTCAGAGGTTTGCCATTTCCAGCTGAGAGGACAGCCACCGAAAGAGAAAACGAGTTTCCCGTACTCGCTGGACCGCGCACTAACCAACTGAGCCACGGCGGCTGCCGTTCTATTTGTACGCCGCAGAAAAGAACAAAGTAACAACAGCAACGAAGTGTCACATCTGGCAGAAGGATTGTTTTACAACAAACAACATTTAAATAAACATTTTCAGTCAACAGTTGTCTCGGTGTCGCACATGTGTTGCCAACGCAACAAACGAACACAAAAGCCAAAAGCGGCCGGAAATGCGTTTATGATTTTTCGATTAAATTTATGGATTGACAATGCTGTGGTTGTTGTTTTTTTTTTTGGTACTGCGCACTTTTGATTTTACATTTTCCAACACAATCACACACACACTCACACACATGTAATACACATTTGTGTGCGCAGGCAGGCGGTAGATTTAAATGAAATATTGTTGCCATGCGGTTGCCAGCCACATCCGCTGCGGCAACACTCATACCACAGCAAGAGTTGAGCACATGTATGCTTATATGTGTGTGTGCAGTTGGAATGACAGATTGTGTACAAGTGTGTGCGACTTGGTTACAGCGGTTAACCACACATGCGACCCACTCCAAGGCGCTGCCATTTTTAGCTGCAATCGAAGCCAATGTTGATCCAATGTTGGCAAACTTTTCGAGTCGCTGAAATGAAAGACAATATAATAATAAAAAAAATCGGCATGACAGTTTGACATGACAACGTTGGACTGGGCCTCAACTCTTTCTGCCGCAATCTCTCACCCATACAACTTTCTTCTTCTACCAAAAGCAAGAAGAGCATTGAACTTTTGAAGGCAGCATTTTAAAAGTGCCATTTTTAAAACATTTCCATAAAAAACATGAAATGTGATGTTGTCAATACTCCGGGGAAATGCATAAAATATTTTGCCACATATTCTCATTCTCATTTCCCTCCCTGCAATCAGATTGCACCCCTCTGGTACTGCAAAAATTTGCATGTAATTGATTTCGTTTATTTTTGCGGTTTGTTGAGTTTTTATTGGCAATTTGCATCAAGTTTTCTCTTGTTTGGCGGTTTGTCTGACATTTCTATGGATGTGTTTGTGTGACTGCACAACCATCCATGGCAACGATGATTTAATTTGCTTTCAATTTTTAATTTGCTATGAATTGTCTATTTTACTTTTTAACAACATGAAAGCAGCACAAAAAGAACACAAACAACAAATCGAAAAATATGAATACAAAAAAATAAATGTATGCACTTTTGTGTGTAAAAAAATAATATCAGAACAACAAAAAATCAAATATGGTTTGGGGGTTTGTTGTTGGGGGACGGTAAACTTTTGTTTATCAAAGCATGAATTTTTCATAAAATAATCTCTTTGATTGACGTGCAGCGATTTTGATGAAAGTTTATGTAAAAAAATTGCTAAACAGGGAAAAAATTTTAAATTTATTGTACCGAGACTGAAAAACATAAAAGAGATAGAGAGGAGAATTGTGTGCGTAAGCAAATGTTGTTTATATTTGTTTAATAATTTCAAATAAAATATTGTAGTACAAACAAGTGGTGCAAATAAAAAATTCTTTAGTAATGGGAGTTTAAAAATTATAAAGTTTACATGAGAATATTATTACTCATTACAAATGATGATACTATAAAAACTATTTTCAAGTAAAGTGAATATAAAAACTATACTCATTGCTTGTATAAACGTAGGCAGCTTTCATTTGCAACTACTTAACTTTAAACGATTTTCTGATTATAGTAAAATTTTTCTGTAACTTAAATATTTGTTTAAAAGAATTGAAGAAATGTGATTTAATTTTATTCTATCAATCAAAAGCGATTTTCAGACATTTAAGACTCTAAAGTGCCATGTATTCAAGACTTTTGAATACCCAGTAAAAAAAATGATCATAATTCCACATTCAACACACTTGAAAGTGTGAAATTTGACGCTTTGAAATCAGCTCTTCTAACGAATTTTCGTCACCACTAAATTACAATGAATATTGATGAATTTCTTGCAATATTTACTGAATGGATTTTCTTTTCAATTGAAAATGTCGATTGACTGTTGACAATTAGTCACAGAGCAGGTCGCCGCTGACTGTTGCCCTGCTAAGCTTTGAGCAAAATGCAACACTGCGGTCAACTGTCAAACAATTCGAAATCAGGGTTGTTACAGCTGCCTTTGTCTGTCCTTACTGAACAGGCAAACCAAACAATCAAAAACACTGAAATCGATTTGTAAGTGAAAACCACTCAAACAACGCACATAACCTCAACACCCCCCATTTTTATGCCAAGTTTCAACGAGCACTTGAAACACTTCTTAAGTTGGCTTATTCCCATTGAAGGTTTTATGATTGTAAGCACATAAATTGCACATAATGTCAAGTCTACTTAAGTGATATTGGATAGCTTGGATATGTAAAAGAATTCGACTATATACTTGAAATATTTTAGTGTTTACCTAAGTGTAAAAATTACTCAAAGCCTTTTGATTTTTTTTTGTTTGAGGCCGCAATTACATTTCAACAATTATTTAGTGAGTTTTTGACACGCTTCAACTGTATTGTTGACACCACAAGATTGTTGCAAGAGAAGAAGAAGAAGAAATTGAATGGGACTTTCAAGGGTAGGGGGAGTTCTGAACTGGTTTTGAGACTTTATTTGAGGATTTGGAATGGGATTTAAAAATTTAACGAGTGCAAATCCATAGATAAGGAGTCAACACTTGACACTTTACTACTTACGAGGGGCGTTCAATGTATTCTCGGTATGGGTATGTTAGAAAAAAGATAAAACCTTGAAAATTTATTTTTCGATATAGTCTCCCATGATTTCAATACATTTGTTTGATCGCGAAATAAGTTTTTCTATTCCCTTAAAAAAATAATTTTCTTCTTGGCCCGAAATGCCCGAAAAATGCTCATTGACAGCGGACTTGAGCTCATTATCGTCAGAAAATCGCTTTCCCCTGAGGTCTTTTTTTCAATTTGGGAATAAAAAGTAGTCACTGGGGGCCAGGTCCGGGCTGTAGGGTGGGTGGTTAATTTCCTGGAACCCGCAGTCTCGGAACAGCAGCCTTGGAGAGCCGCGCAGTGTGAACCGGTGCGTTGTCGTGAAGAAGCAACACATCACGTCGCGTCAGTAATTTTCGTCGTCGCTGACTGGAGGTAGCAAACAAACTAATGAAGTTATCAACATGAAATTTTATATAAATACCCTCAGATAATGTTGTTAGCTAATGATATATTTTAATTACCCACAATAATATCAAATCACCCCGATACCGAGAATACATTGAACGCCCCTCGTAAATTTCTCTTTCAATATTTTTGTATTGAAATCGAAAAGATTTGCAACTACTGAAATTGATGCAATTAAGGTTTTTTAATATAAACAATTTTTCTTTCAATATTTTTATATTGAAATCTAAAGGATATATCTGACACTAATGAAATTTGTGCATCTAAGGATATTTTATTATAAAAAATTTATAAAAAAATAAACATATTAAAATGTTTGTATTCAAATCGAACAGAAATGCTTGCAACTAACGACCCTAAAAATTTGTGAAGCACGTAAATTTTGGTATTTTTTCACCAACTACCGTTTTAACTATTCAACTATTTTTCCATAGAAAAATGGTTTGAAGGTTCGATATCTACAATCAAATTTCATGAAAATAAAAAATAAAAAAAAATTTTCTCTTAATATTTTTGTATTGAAATCGAAAAGATATGCCTGCAACTAGTAAAATTTTTGCGTCTAAGGACCCTAAAAATGTGTAAGCAGGTAACTCTTTTGATATTTTTTCACTAATTTCTGTTCTAATTCAGCAACACAAAGTTCGAACAAACTTTTTTTCGGTAGCGAAATTTTTTGAAGGTTGCAGATATCGAAACTCAAAATTAAAATACAACATTACAAATTAAAAAATACAAATTATAAAAGTTACTTTTTTTTTACAAAAAACATGAGTAATTCTTATTAAAAAACATTTCTCTTTCAATAATTTTTTATTGAGATTTAAAACAAATTGTTGTAAATAATGCAATTTTTGTGTCTAAGGACCTTAAAACCTCTCTTTTAGTGTTTTATCACTCACTTTACTTAATTTTTTCTTTTAATAATAAGCAAATTTTTCGGACAGTAAAACCTTTAGTAATGATTACAGATAATCAGCTTAAAATCCAGTCATTTATTGTAACCCCTTACTGCTCATAAAGTGCCATAGTGTCTCATTGAAAGAAAGGGTTCAGCAATTGTCCTGGCTGCCATTAATTTGCCCTGAATGCCCTGAAAAAATAAAGAACGTAGAGGAAAGTGATGACAATGCGCCGATAATGGGACATCATTTATCTCGCACAATAATAATCCACATAGGAACACACATGTGCATATATTTACAGATATTTAAGAGTGTCATGTGTGCTGGGGTGGCAGCTGAACTTCCACTGCTGCTGGCACACATGTGAGCAAAAACAAACAACACACAGCCAGAGTAAAGTGGCAACACTGTAAGTTAAAATTAAACAACTGATAAACACACACACACAACACTTCCATCGAGCAGATTGGCAAGTGTAAAGCGTATGTCATACAATTAAATTGGGTCTAGACTCGCAGTGATGCGGTGGTGGTTAATTGCTAGAAGATACACTTTAATGCTTTCACCACTTGCTACATCCAACTGACATTTCAGCTGACAAGTGACTTTATCGCTACGCTTCTCGCAGCCACTTGCAGCCGACTTGCATTATCACTGCGCGACTCGTGTAGTGGCATCGCTGTGTTGTAAGCCTACGAGGCAATTATGGTGAAATTTTCTTGCATGTCATTAGTGTCATCCATCTTGGGCGCTTTCCGTTTTCCGTTTGACTTTGGCTTTTGCCAGACGCCGATAATGCGTTGTATTAAATCCTTTCGGGCTGTCGAAAGATAAAGACAAACACACGGAGGGTGCAGCAAGAGAGGCGAGGGTGTGGATTGTTTGCTCGACATTGGCATTAAATCCAATCAAGCAGAATTCATTCATTAATCAACGCTGAAAATTGTTGCAAAGGTTGGGTTACTCTGTTGGTTTTGATTGGCAATTTTATGCTTTGCGGTAATGATTGAGCTTAATTTTTTTAGGACAGATTTAAATGTATTTTTACTGTCAGGATTAGGATTTTTTCAATTTTTATTTACAACTGAAAATTTCAAATTTAAATTTGAATTTAAATTTAAATTTAAATTTGAAATTTATTTTGAAATTTTATTTTTATTGTAGATATTTTTTCAAATTTTCAAGAAATTTAATATTATTGAGAGTATTTTGGGCACATTTGTGAAACAATTCGATTTTAAAATAATTTTCGTTAAATAGAGTTTGAAAATTTTACTAATTTAGTATTTTTAAGCAACGAAAAAGACTTTATTGGTGTATAATATTGTTACGAATACTAGTTCTAGTGGGCTGATACGTATCACTTGATTGTGCAATTTGAAAATAAAACAACTTTAATTATCCAAACACAGTCAATAAGAACCAACAATCACTTTATTTCACAGATTTATACTTCACTGTCTTTTCACTTAATTATTTGCTTAACTACTCCGTGTGGCACCTTCACTAGTCAAAATCAGACTGACTCGCTACGCCGCACCCGGCTGCCTTTTATACCTGTCCGGCCATCGTGCAGATCGTTCTCGCACATTCTGGAGTGGACTAAAGGTTTCCATGATGATCGCGACCATCATTGCCAGGTTGTACTAAAAGTTTCCATCATTGCCAGGTTGGACTAAAAGTTTCCATCATTGCAGGGTTGGCCTAACAGTTTCCCTTATTATCACGGCCGTCGTTGCCAAATTGAATTATAGCACGTCGCGTAGCGACAGGGTTGCTTTGCACAGCGACAGACTGTCCTATCGTTACAATATATATAATATAAGAAGATTTGCAAGACATTCGTAATAGAAAATTAAAATAAAATAAAATAAAATAAAATAAAATAAAATAAAATAAAATAAAATAAAATAAAATAAAATAAAATAAAATAAAATAAAATAAAATAAAATAAAATAAAATAATTGTAACACTGCTGAGCTCCTACGCGATACATTGCGACAAAAACTGCAATTAAAGGCAAATCGGCTGCGTAGATATGTTATACTTTGTCTGAAAAACGCAGGGAAGCTAATACAACCTTTCAGAGGAGTGAAAAGAATTTCTACAGATGAATGCGGAAAGAAGATCCAGGCGCAATCGATGAAGTGCCTGAGATAAAGCACATTGAAAGCTTCTGGAAAGCAATATGGGGTCAAGCTGGTGAGCATGCGGCAAACGCAACGTGGATTAACAAGCAATATAAAGAAGCGGAAAAAATTAATGTGATGGAAAATATCACACTAGTAGAGAAAGATGTAAGTGATGCCATCAAGAAGGCACACAATTGGAAAGCCACGGGTCCTGACAATATCCATAACATCTGGATCAAAAAACTTACTTGCACTCATGCATATATGGCAAGGTTCTACACAATATTTCTTCAAGATACCTCACAAGTACCGAATTTTTTAACCAAAGGACAAACATACCCGCTACCGAAGGACAAAAATAACACTAAAGACCCAGCAAAATATCGACCTATTACGTGTTTGTGTACGCTTTATAAATTATTGACATCGTGCATAGCAAATAAACTGTATCGACACTTAGAGGCGCATAAAATCTTGGCGATCGAGCAAAAGGGTTGCGTAAAGCACTCACAAGGTTGTACAGCTGCTAATAGACTCGGTTGTAATGGAGCAAGCTTATCATAAGCAAAGAAATATATTTACAGCGTATATTGACTACAAAAAAGCTTATGATAGTGTACCACATTCATGGCTCCTAGAAGTGTTAAAGATCTATAAAATAGCACCAAATATTATAAATATTTTACGATATTTAGCAAATACTTTGGAAATAACACTCAACTTAAGAACTAGCAAGGGTCTTCTGAAGTCTTCCCCAATACATATTAGAAGAGGCATCCTGCAAGGTGATAGCCTAAGCCCCTTATGGTTCTGTCTTGCACTTAACCCGCTCTCCTCTCTTCTTAATGCAACTAAACTCGGGTTTAATGTGAAAAGTGCTGACTCTTACAAAATCACACACCTCCTTTATATGGATGATATAAAATTGTACGCAGGATCTGAACGTCACATAAATGAACTGCTTCAAATTACAGAAGATTTTTCCCGAGACATATGTATGTCATTTGGACTGGACAAATGCAAACGGTTTAGTGTTGAAAGCGGAAAAGTTGTCCTGCGAGAGTTTTCGTTAGCAAGTAACGAAGCTATAAATGCAATGGATGCCGATGATGCCTACAAATATTTAGGCATCATGCAAACAAGGAGAATCCATCATAATACTATGATACGAAATGTTACGGACTGCTTTCTGCACAGAACCAAGGCTCTCTTAAAATCGTGCCTTAACGGGAAAAACTTGTTCAAAGCAATAAACACTTATGCTGTTCCGGTGCTAACATATACTTTCGGTATATTGAAATGGTCCGACACGGAATTGGAAAGCGTCAAGAGAGCGACGCATACTTTGCTTACAGTATGGAGCACATCACCCAAAGTCAGCAATCGAGCGAATAAACCTACCCAGAAACTTAGGAGGCCGTGGATTAATAGACATTCAGCACCTTTGCAAAAAGCAAATCTCTAGCTTGCGCCGATATTTTCTACAACAGGACACTGCATTACACATAGCGGTATGCAAAGCCGATGACAAATATACGCCACTGAACCTAAGAAATGCGACACCCCAAGACGAAGCAACAGACATCATGCGCATTGACAAGTTATTGGAAGAATGGAAGATGAAATCGTTGCATGGCAAACATCCACATGCCTTAAGTCAAGCTGATATCGACGCCCCCGCCTCAAATCTATGGCTCAAACAAGCGGGCATTTATGCGGAAACTGAAGGACTCATGCTCGCGATCCAGGATCAGGTTATTGCAACCAGAAATTACCTAAAATATATTGCACGCGCTGACATTAACAACGACAAATGCCGGAAATGCCAACAACAACCGGAAACGATAAATCATATCACTGGAGCATGTGTAATGTTAGCGGCCACTGAATACTTGACGCGCCATAACAACGTTGCAAAAATTGTGCACCAAAACCTTGCAATATGGACCAAGCTGCTAACAGAAGAACTACCATATTATAAATACACGCCCAGTGCAGTGCTAGAAAGTGACGAATTCAAGATTTACTGGGATCGCACAGTATTGACGGATAGGAGCGTTCCGCACAACAGACCAGATGTTATCCTGCTCGAAAAGTCATCGGAGTTCCCAACACACACAACCTACAGGACTGTATCGCGGAAAAAAGCAGGAAATATCAGCAACTGGCCCAAGAACTGAAACAGATGTGGGAACTTGACAAGGTAGCGATTGTACCAATCATCATTTCATCGACAGGCGTAGTACCAAAAACATTAATGACGACACTGGAGAGGCTTCAATTAGCGGACAAATTTTTGACTATACAAAAAGAAGTTATATTGTCAACAACGTCAATTGTTCGTTCGTTTTTAAGTATAGAAAGTAAGATTGTATATATGTTTAAGAAAATACCATGTACCTGCAATAGTTTTATGTATCTTGTTGTTAAACAACCGATATGTAATATTTCAATAAATCGTGAAAAAGTAAAATAAAATAAAATAAAATAAAATAAAATAAAATAAAATAAAATAAAATAAAATAAATAAAATAAAATAAAATTAAATTAAATGAAATAAAAATAAATTAAATTAAAATAAAATAAAATAACTTTAAATAAAATAAAATAAAATAAAATAAAATAAAATAAAATAAAATAAAATAAAATAAAATAAAATAAAATAAAATAAAATAAAATAAAATAAAATAAATAAAATCGCTTACTGCCGCCATATTCAGTTTTAATGGACCCCACCTCGCGCGGTATGTGGGGGGGAGAGAGGCCGTGGGAAATAAAATAAAATAAAATAATAATAAAATAATAAAAAAAGTCACCTTATTAATTTTTTGAATTAATTTTTTGTATAAAAATACAGAAATTGAAAATAAATTAATGAAAACAACAATAACCAATCCCGCTTCATTCTGCTTTAATTTTGTATCCAATCACCGTTTCGTTGCGGCAGAATTTCCCTACTATACAAATCACATTCCAGTGTGGCCGCCACTACGCAAAATCGTTCCCTTGTCCTAACTGTCAGCCATAAATTTCCACAATTGCATTGCATTTGGTTGATCGGCGCCGGACTGTGGGACACATGGACAACATGACATGCTACAATAAAATTCTTACTTACGGTCTTGCTTGGTCTGCCAAGGTAATAAAATCGTCCCAGATATATGCCAACACTTAGATATATAAGTACATTTACGAGTGTGTTTGTGTGCATTGCATGTGTGGTGTCAGTTTCAATTAAACATGCTGACAGCTGCCACTGTCAACACAGCTACCACCACACGGTCATTATTGTCAATTTGACGTGCATGTCAAATGCGTCGATGCCCATTACACGAGAGCGGGGCGAGGTAGCAGTGCGTTTCGATTTGTTGCTACCCCCATGGATTCTAATTTCAGCAATGGAATTTCTATAATTTCATCGAAGACACGAAACACGAAGATACCAAAGTAACAGCAGCAGAAATAATAAAATTTATGGCACACAACTTTATCAGTGTTGGCTCGATGCATTTCACCATTCAATAACCGAACCACATGATGCCGTTGCTGTCGACCACTGAATGCCAATTTTTTGTTTAAGTTTCCTATATTTGCTTGTTATTATTTATGTTATTTACTTTTGGCAGCATTTGTTGCCTTTGTCAATACAGATTTTTAGTTGAAATCCTTCTAATTTGAGCAGTGCGCGTCTGTGGCTTAAGTTCACATATGTGCGTGTCCTGTTGGCCATCGTCCTTGCCACGTTTTGACACGTTTGTGTTCTTATACCATTTTACTACTTTGTCTACATTTTCCATATTTGGTTATACGAATTTTGTTCCCTAATATTCCGTGAAGGTGTTTATGTGTGCGAGGCTTTCGATTTTATGTGCAATATTTATGTTTTCTTTTAGCCTGCACGGTATTCTTATGGGCCTTCATTGACAGCTTGTTGTGTCATAAGTTGTTTTTATGTCTTCATTATGGCAGCAATGTGTGTGTATTGTTTAATTTTATGAAATTTTATGGCATTCAAGTTGCGTGTGTAACAATAATTTGCTGCCATTTGGAAGTTAGTTACAAAAAATTATGGTAGTTAAATGTTAATATTAAGAAAAATATAGCAACTTGGCTGATATTGGATAATGTATGATAATGTATTGAAGACATTAGGACAAAATTTTAAGTAAATTTATTGACAACTCTTGGTTTCAATTCCAGTTTCAAAATTCATTGGCTATGATAGAATGAACAATAAATTAGTACGTTTTCAACTTTTTAGCAGTCCAAATCATTCAAGTAACTTTTCTTGTTGTTATTGTACATGAAACAAATTTTTTCCAATCAAAAAAATCCCTCAATTTATTAGAATGAACACGAATTAGTAAATTTTCAACTTGTTAACAGTTCTAAACATTCAAGTAACTTTTCTTATTGTTATTGAACATTAAACAAATTTTCCCAATCAAACAAGTCTCTCAGTTTATTTACCCATTTCATTCATATGTTAAATATTTGCCCTCTGTTCGCTTCCCACTCTTTTCTACCGCTAAACCTGTAAACCTGTGACCACTCACCATTGTTGCCCCATTGCAACAATGTTGCACTGGCATTGCTCTTATGAAATGGTAACACTGCACAATTTTATTGTTTTGCAAGTTTGACTTAACTTTTGCTGTAACAAACAGAAGTTTCACAAAATGTTTAGCGGTTTCATGTATGGAAATGTTGATAAAACAGTGAACATGCTTGAACTGTGTGCAGTTGATTGTTGCTCTTTCGACATTGGTGTTGTAGCTGCAGTGCTTATGCTATTGTTGTGGTTTTAGAAAACATTGCCATATGGAATTTTGAGAAATTTTCAGTTAGTTCAGTTAGAAAAGTTAGTTTGCAACTTTGTTGCAAGGCAAAATTGTTGAAAGCGGAAATGGTTTAAATGTGGAAATGACGTAGAAAAAGTTGCTAGTAGCAGAAGTCAGTTGAGTTATAATTTGCAATTTTCGAAAAGGAAAGATTTTGTTGTATATTTGAGAATTTACATATGGCGGGACGGTTGTCAAATTATGATTTTTTTGTATAGTTAGTGTTTGGTTTATTAAAGTTTTTTATCTAGATTTTTATTAAATGCTAGTAACCAGTTTTGTTTGGATTCACAAAAAGATGACAAGATCCTTTGGTCCGCTCAGAGCATAGTTTTTTAGGCTGTTGAGTATTAGAGATTTCTCTCAATCGATGTTATTTCTATCTACGGAATAATTTCTCAGCTCTTTTCTCTTGCTGAAGCATAGATATTGTTGTGATATAGCAATTTCTGGAAAATAAAATAAACAGGACTTACGGAAATAAATTTATGTCATAGAAAAAACGTCAAACGTTAAATTCCTGCTTGTTGCACACCTAAAAAATTAAATTTTATTTTTGAAATAAATTTTTCCCAAGCAAAGCGAAACGTTCAGAGCGAAATTCTAATGAAAATGTAATGACAGCAAAATGGCTGCTAGCCCAGCAAATTGAACAATTAAATTACAAGCTAAGAAGAGACAACAATAACAACAACAAACTCCTACATAAACCCGTTACTTGTGTTGCCATAAAAGTTGCAACTGGCATGGGACAGCAAAACAAATTCACTGCCAAGGCGTCACTGATTACACAAAACAGTGCAGTCGACACTGACACTGACAGTCACAATGTGCAACACAATTACACGTATACAAACAAAATACACACAAAAAAGGCTTTAATTAAAATGTTCAGGTCAGTGAAAATTTTTAAGGTAAAATTTGCACTTTCGAAAATTTAGCAACGTGTGGCTGCACGTGTTTTGCATTTATTTGAAAATTTTTTGCTGCTTTGCCTTCGTCCAATAGGGAATTTGTTGTTGTTGTCAAAGTTTTGCTGCGCGCTGTAATTAGCCAATAAGCTGGCGGCTGGGTGCAACGCAGTGGCGACATGGCGGCAACATTTGTTGCATTGCCAATGAGCGCAGCGAGGGAAAGGGCGGTGGGACGGGGCAGTCAGTGAATGTGCATCGGGACAGATGCTAACTGTAATTGTGTAGAAGGCGCCAAAGAACGTTTCAATAAGAAGAAGAAGAAAACGTTGCACATGGGGTGGCGTTATGTTATATTTTTTGTAATACTTTTTTTCGTTTTGTGCAAATAAAAAGTTTAAGTTGACATTTGCAGCAACAGTTTGTAATTTTGCTTTTTGTTTGTGTCCCTTTTGTCTGCAATATTTGCTGGTTTTTGTCTTTATTGTATTGCTTGTTGTTGTTGCTTTTGTTGGTGCAGCGACTGCTTAATATCCTTAATTACTTTGACTAGCGGGAATCCAGTTGGGGTATTTAAAATGTAAATTGCATATTTGCTGCCTTGGCAGCGTCTTAAGCTGTGAAGGGTTGCCAGCTGTTTTTATGGAAGTTTGAAAGCACCCACTAAAATTCAATATTCTGCAATTTTGGAAATTACAGCAGGAAAAACTTAGATACTAGCGGAGAGAGAGAAGATAATAAAATGCAATATTAAAGTTTCAACTGAAATGTGAGGGAAGAGAAGAGAATTTTTATGGTGACTTTGGAACCGTTAGAGTTCTGAAGATTTTAATGCACAAATTGTTGAATTTATTTGCTTAGAGTGAAGAAATATTTCTTTGCTTAAAGTAGATAAATGTTTTTAGCCTTAGAACAGAGCTCACTTTAATAATTTTCGAATTAAGATTTCAAAATACCATCGATCTTTTCTTATTTGTAGGATGCTTTCTATATTTTTGCTCACAAACTGTTGAATTTATTTGCTTAGAGTGAAGAAATATTTCTTTGCTTAAAGTGGAGAAATGTTTTTAGTCTTAGAACAGAGCTCACTTTAATAATTTTCGAATTAAGATTTCAAAATATCGTCGACCTTTTTTATTTGTAGAATGTTTGCTATATTTTTATGCACAACCATGTTTTTATTACTTTTCTCACACTACCCTCTCAGTTCTAAGGAAAAATATATTCCTAATAAATTGCTGTGCCTAAAAAAAACCGAAATATTTTGAAGAAAAAAAGTAGCCGCACAACATTTTGTAATTTATTTGTCAAATTTTACGACAATTTGTATTAACATAAAAATGTCTGCATACACTTTTTGTTATATATCCGCCTTAAGCAATTACAGGACTCACCATAACTACCCTAACCTCACTTTCTTCCAATCCAGATCAACTTAAGCCGTTCGCAGCTGCGTCATAAAATTATTATTTTCGACAGTTAAACTTGTAGAAAATTATAATTGCATAGGCAACACTTCGGCGCCATAAATTAACGCCGAAAAAATCATAAAATGTATGGAAAATTATTACAAATAATAAAATGCGAGCAGTTAAATTTCAAGCAGACAGTAATGAAGACAGCAAAACAGCCCCAACTGCCCACTGCCATTAACCCTTAAGTTGCCAACGCATTGCATTAGCGAATGACATTATAATGACGCAATATGCCACGCCTAAGCAATTCGACTGGTTCCGCTTCGACATTCATCTCGCGCTGCTTATTATTCTCGTAGTTGTGTCATAAAAAGTCCAAATATTTCTTTTACTACCTTTCAACTCTTCCCGGTGCATTGCAGTGCTCTCAGTTTTACTTTCATATTTTAATTACATTGCCGTTAACCCTTTTCCGCATGCCGAGGGCCAATGCTTTAATTGACTTTTTTATGCATTGCAGACAGACGTCTGTCTTTATTTTGGCTGCAATATTTGTTTGTAGAGTGCGGCCCAAAGTCCAAGCTGTCAACTGGTGCTGCTGTTTAACCTCACAATTCGACCTCCACCTTCAACTTCAGCTCCCGCTTCCGCTCCACTGGCATCTGCCTATGACCTGTGACCCGATGCGGCCTCTGCTCATTAAAATGTCATAAAACTTTGGTCCCATCTGTGCATTGGCTGGTGTGTGTCTGTTTTTTGGACAATTTGTTGTTCCGCACATTGTTGTTGTTGCTTCAAATATGACATATTTTGCTGTTAAAAAATGTATGAAAACGTTTTTGAATTTATGCTCGA
Organism: Melieria omissa; assembly: GCA_963971225.1. Classification (NCBI taxonomy): domain Eukaryota; kingdom Metazoa; phylum Arthropoda; class Insecta; order Diptera; family Ulidiidae; genus Melieria; species Melieria omissa. Next base: position 69,587,413 of record OZ020268.1, on the reverse strand, counting down.
AATGAAATGCGTTTTTATGCTACGAACCAACTTTGTAAATAAGTCAGGCATGGGTTAAGTTGTTTGTGTTGCATGCAACCTTTTTGCCAAATTATGCCCGGCAGCATTTAATAGAAATTAAAGTTGTTTCACTGTTTGGACAACAAGCCGTCGGCGCTGCCCCAAAACCACCAACGGCCACCACACAGTGATACATCATAACCTCAAAGTTGTGCGCCACAAAATGCTCGCTCAATTATTTCAAAATGATAAGCGAGCCAAATGATGTTGCGCCGCCCTGCAGCAAGCAACAACGCCAACTTTGCAGCAATAACTAACCGACAGCATGGACCACTTGCGCCATAACTTAAGTCACCGCAAAATGTCCTTTGTCGTGTGTGTGAGTCCTTTGGCGCAGTGAATGGACACGCACACGGCTCATTCAAATATGCGCACATGACGAAGGGTGGGGAAGGAGTAGTAACGAGTGGTGGGAGGAGTGTGGAGCGGGCAAAGTACAATTGTGCTTTATGACATGGCGCACTTTGGCAGCCGTGGCGTTCGCCCTTTTACGGTTAACCATTGACAGATGCGATCGCAGGCATTTATCATGCGATGCCAATATTTTGATGCTACCAGACACTGCGTGTAATTGCAAAGCGACAGCGGCAATAATGGCAACAACAATGGCCGAGGACTAATGTAACGTTTAGTAGACATTGGCGAATACATAAAGTAGTGTTGCGGTTAAACAAAAGGACGCCTTAAGCCGCATTTGTGGTCGTAATGGGCAAAGTCGATTATGTCAATAATACGCAATAGAAGTAAAATGCAGTAAAGGAAGGTTGAGAAGAAGAAGAACTTGTGGAGGCGGTTTTTGATGGCATTAATTATGATAGGTAAGTGTTGTGTGATGGAGAGCAGAAAGGTGCCTGATGAAATCTGAAAATGTTGTAATTAGCTCTTCGATGCAATGGCCTAAAAGTATGCTAGAAAAGATGTAGCTGCTGTTAGGTTAAGTGTTGCTTAATGGGAACTGAAAAGGAGTTAATGAAATTTCAAAAAACTACGATGAGAGTGTTTACTATTAGTATTAAAAAAGAAAAGTATCTGATGTTATTTTAAGTGGTACATAAAAAACATTGAAAATTTATTGAAGAAATTGCAAAAGACAGTGGTTCGTACTACGATGAGTTCGCCTAAATGTATACTATACAAAGATGTAGTAGAACTACTACGATAATCGTGGAATAAGAAGCAAAATAGTAGCTTATGTCAAATTATGCCGCAAGAATTGTGAACTGTGGCTATGATAAGAGTTGAAAAATTTAAGCGGAAAAAAAGGCTGATTTGATCATATAAGGCTATAATTATCTTTGTATTGAGTTTGCCTAAAAGTATACCGCAAAAACAGGCAGCTCTGATTATGATGATGATGTTGCATAAAGAATTAAAGAGTGGTTGATGAAAGAGCAAAAAGCAGTGGTTAGTCCTACCATGAGTTCACCTAAAAGTATACTGCAAAAAGAAGTAGCTATACTTATGATAAGTATTGCATGATGAGCAAAATAGTGATAAAAACTCAAAAAGTTTTAGTTAGCCCTACAAGGTCATGACCTGAAAGTATGTCACAAGAACAGTGATAGAATCTCAAGAAACAATAGTTAGTCCTACCATTATATGACCTGAAAGTATGCTTTAAAAATGAAGCTTTTGTACTAAAATGATGGTTATGAAATTATAAAATGCAGTGGTTAGTCCTACCATGAGGTCGCCTTAAAGTATACTATAAAAAGAAGTAGCTATACTTAAGATTAATATTGCATGATGAGTAAAACAGTGACTGATGAAAACTCAAAAGCTGAAAGTATGTCACAAGAATAGTTGGATATAAATATTGCAAAATCAGAGCTGGAAAGGCACAAATTAAATCTTGTACAATTTTAGACAGCTTTAAATTGAGTTCGCCTAAAACCATGACCTGAAAGTATGCTTTAAAAATTAAGCTATTGTACTAAGATGAGGTTTATGAAATCGCAAAAAGCAGTGGTTAGTCCTACCATTAGTTTGCCTAAAAGTATACTACAAAAATAAGTAGCTATACTTATGATAAGTGTTGCATAAGCTGTAGTTTGCCTTTCAGAACAGGAGCTGAAAGTTTGTCACAAGAACAGTTACAAAATCGAAACTGGAAAGGCACTAATGTGAACTTCAGAGTTGTGGAAAGCTTTACATTGAGTTCGCCTAAAAGTATACAGCAAAAATAGGTAGCTATGGTTACGATAAGTGTTGCAAAAGGAGCCAAAGTGGATCTCATAAAGCTGCAATATGATTGCATATAAATATAACATAATGTTTTGGTTGTTCCAAGTCAGTCATAATTTCCGCTCAACCCTAAGTATTCTATTCTTCTTCTTCTTTTCATAAAACTTCTTTTTCATAACCATGTGCCATTTTATTTTATATCCAACTTGATTTCAACCACATCTTTTCGCTTTGCCAACATGTGTCTTTACGTTCCAGCAATTGATCGCCAAAATGCATTTTTCACAATTTTAATTGCAATTTTATTGCACTCCACTGTTCAAATTTTACTATTGCCAATTGTTGTGCTTACGTGTTGTTCACTTTTTTCTGTATTTATTTGATTGCCTTTGCTGCTCGTTAAAGTCGATAACTATAGTAGAATTTTCACATATCACGTGACGTTGCTACGCCATTTCCATTTATGGCAATTTTAATTGATTGCCTTCTATATCGTTGCGTCGACCACACCCACTTGGCTCTTCACCCTTTGTCTACTTCTGCATAAAATCTCTTCTTTCTTTTTTTTAGTGGAATTTCTTTTCCTTCAATTGGCGTTTCAATTCAATTTGCAATTTTTATGCGTTTTTAATGTGAAAATGGGTTGTGTGCCTTGAATTCTTCTAACCCGCCCGCCAGTCGGTTTGTGTCGTTTTAAGTGTGTGTGTGTGTGCATGAGCGTGTAATTCGATGCTAAGTGTGTGTTGTTTGCTGAATGCCGAATCCTTGTTTCGGATTTTATGTATTTTTGTTCGAAATAAAATTGGAAAAAATGAAAAGAAAGCAAAGTATTTGCAATGCGGAAATAATAAAAACATATAAAAGTCGCAGGCGAAATAAGAAAACAATTTATTGGCACTGATTGTGCGAGTGTTGGATATTGGGAAATACTCATGGAGAATAGAAAAGTGACAGTGGGTGGTGCATGTAGAAATCAAAAAAATAATAATAAGAGGAATAGTTGGAAAGTTTAAGTATGAAGAGTGATAGAGATATAGAATCATGGACAATATTGAATAGAATAATATAAAATAATATAGAATTATGTGCTTTTATTAAAATTGAATCCTCAGTTTACACTGATTTCGTGATTTCGTTTTCTCATTTCCATCATATTCAATCCATTTTCTTCCAATTTTCCAATACACTAAAGTATGCTGCAGCTAAATGAAAATTTGTACCATAAGCTAAATTGTGAACACGAACTTACAGCAAGTAATCATTGTGTACAAAAAATCCATATATCGTTTTCTTATATAACTTGTTTAATTTATTTGTTGTTCAATTTATTTGTTTTTGAAAGCTGTTTTCAAAAAAGTAATAAACCAATATTTCTCGATTTTTATTTTTCGCTTACCGAATAACAATTAGTTGTTGTTTTTATCAGAAAATACAAATTATGATATTTGTTGAGATTTCAGTTTTATTTTTTCTTCAGAAAATACAAATTACGGGATTAGTTTTTGTTTTTGATTTTTAATGCATTTTCTTCACTTCTGTACTCTTCTTTAAACAATTTTTTTGTTTGGGCTGGTGCAATCTAGAGAGCTCTGTACTTAGATGGAAATAATTTTATTGGTTAAAGTTCTCGTTTACTGTTCTGTCTGTTTGAGATTCTCTTTCACTGTTCTATTTATCTCCACGACCATCTGGGGTTTGTTAAGCTTTTAATATATAAAAATCCAAGTAAGATAATCTAAAATATCTTTTATATCCATTAACTTTTGCTAAAAAATATATAAGTTTATAACTTTATTGATCTTTTGTGCCCTCTCTTTCTTCTAGAAAAGGTAAACAGCTCACAGTCCTAATGAACCTTAGAAGATCGCATGGATCTCACATCCTTTCCACATATCCTTTCTAATTTGTTTCTCTTTCATTTCGTGTTCCTTTCATCCACATATTTGCTTTCCAATATGTCTTTTATGCCTGTTGTCCAATCAACTTTCCACCCCACTACACTTTATGGCCACATTCCGCGCGCGCGTCCAGCATAGCCTCCTTCCCCTCGTTCGCTTCTCATCAAAGTTACTTGAGCTCCTTCGTTTTTAGTGAGCAGCGTCTAATATAAAAACTCGCATATCGTAAGCGTGTATTTTGATTTTCCAATTTATCAATTCGTTCCGCCACTTTTTTCCCTTTCAGCAAACACGCTTATATGCTCGTTTTTTTACGATTTCCATGCCGTATTGTGCATTATTTTTAATTTTTATTACATGATGTTTTTCGTTGTGCCGCTTCGTTTTTTATGTTTCGTGCAATTGTCGTTGTTGTATTATATAACGATGTATACGCATTACGAGTTCCGTTTCCGTTTTTAATGGCAACTCATAAACTTACACAAACAACACACACAGACAGTGGGCCATTCAACTGCAGACGCAAGGTACCTTTCAGCCAGCGAAATCACACGACTGTCTGGCTGCCAATACTCGCATCTATATCTCTGTCAGTCGAGCATTTCTTTAACAAATCGACGCCAATTCGCAGCGAACGTATGCTTGTCAGATCCACTTGCTTTCGGTCGACTTGTGCACCTCATTCCTCTTCGAAAGTTTGTCTTGCTTTTCACGCTGTCTCTGGCCGCGTCGCCATTCCATTTATTTGCATGCAACGCGTTCGTGTGGAAAAATTTTTATTTTCGTTATAAAAATGCCAGCAAAATATTTTTTATCGCCAACAATGATTTCCTCATTCCAAAAAGGCACCAATAGCGCCAGCAATTCTATGGAAGAATATAAATAAAAAAATCATACAATAAAAATGCAATACACACTCGCCGCGTGTCGTCCGCGAACTGCGCCCAACGCGTCATAACGGCCTGTGTGCAAATTACGACTTCCTTATTATCGCGCACACACACACAGTTGAGGCCACTTCTCAAGCCACGCCCCCAAGCGCGCTACTTAGCTGCAACGTGCAATTTATTCAAATTTAAGCCGAAAAATATATAAAAATCGCGCATAATTTGCAATATCGTAAATTGTGATATTGAATTTCGCGCCATTGTGTTGCAGCGACAATAAGAAACGAGCAGAGATGGCGATGGAGACGGCGGCAGTAATTTACTTGACGACACCGTTATCCATTAGTGTGCAGCGGTGGCAAGTGGTCGGGTATTAAATTGCAATTCGCTTACAAAAATTACGCAAAGTGGAAGAATTGCAGTAAAGTTCAATTAAAAATCCACTTTGGTAGCATTAAGCAGTCATGTTGACTGCATAAGTGCGAAAGCGGCTGTAAGTCAGCGAGCTTCAAAAGTTGATAGCAGACGTGCAGGCGCAGCGTTAATTGAAGACAGAGGCGCTATGCGGGGCAACTAGAAGAGAAACAAGATTTTAAGTTTATTTTCTTATCATTAATTATAGTAAAAATTACAACTAAGGATAATATTTGACTTGGTGCTTGACCTAACCTCAACATTTGCACTTATTGAACTTTAAACTATAAGAGTTTTCAGTCACACTTTTTCTTGCTTAATGAAAGTATTAACTGTAAATATGAGATTTCAAATAAAGGGTGTGCACACCAAAATCGGGACACTTTAAAACCCCTGTATCTTTTAAAATAAAACTCTTTGAGAAGTAAAATTTTAGACGTAAGTACTCCATGACTTGGTTTTCAATATTCAAGTAAAAAAAATTTGCAAAACCTGTTTTATTAGTAAGAAAATGGCAAACGAATACGAACGTAGAAAACTCATCTTGCACGAACACACTACGAATCTCAACCGCAGTATACGCCGAATTACAAAAAAGCGAAATTTTGCACCATCGACATGCAGTAAAGTGTTGAAAAATTGTAATGAAAGGCTGAAGGTTGATCGTAAGGCGGGTAGTGGTGGTGACCATGACCAGAAGAATGTTAGATGCACGAAAAAAGTGATTGCCGCATTTAAAAAAAATCCGCGAATGTCAAGTCGTTCGGTGGCTTAAATCGTGGAAAAATCGTCATCGTTCGTCCAGAAAGCCAAGAGGCGAGCAAGCTTGAAGAGTAACAAGGCTGAAGTAGTACCAGATCGGGACGTGAAGCGAAATCTCACCGTGAAGCACCGTTGTCGTAACTTGTACGAAAAATTGCTAACGAAATTCAGTAGTGTGATCAGGGATGATGAAACATACTGCTTCAACAACTTTACATTTTTAGCTGGGCTAGATTTCTACACATCCGCGAATCGCCAAGATGTTGCTGATGAATACAAGGTGAAATAAATGGCAAAATTCCCAAAGAAGACCATGGTTTGGCAAGCCATCTGTTCGTGCGGTGTTAAAACAAATCCTTTTGTAAGAGTCGGTACAATGAATGACAATATTTACCGGGAAGAATGCTTCGAAAAGAGACTGCTGCCTCTCATTCGTCGCCACACATCAAAACCGTTGTTTTGGCCTGACTTGGCTACTTGCCACTACTCCAGGGAAACTCTGTAGTGGTATGAAGGCAATATTCTCCATATGGGATGGAATATGTACAGCGCAAGTGTGATCCGCCTAACAGCCCGGAACTCCGCCCTATCGAAAACTAGTGGTCGATAGTTATAAGCATTTTAAAGAAGAGTGATGCGAGGGTATCGACAGAAGAAGAGTTCCGGAGGAAGTGGTTGTGGGGGTCTAAAAAAGTGAACGAATTTTTCGTGCAAAAATTTATGGCAGGACTCCGATGAAAAGTGTGGTTGGTGGCTTACGGAGGAAAAAAATAGAAATAAGTCTGAACTATATCGTACCTTAAAGATCGAAGAGTAGAAATAAATTGTAAAAAAAATTCTAGATTACTTTGTTTTATTTTTATATCAGAAAACAAGTGTCCCGATTTTGGTGTGCACACCCTTTATTTCTTCTATTAAAAAAGTTTTTGGAGGTTTTATTATAAAAATGTTCCAAATAAAAAAAATAGTTTTCGGAATTTTTCATTCATTTCGATAAAATTTTTCAATTTTCATTAACAGTACAATACATACAATATTTTTCTTAATGAATTCCTTTACAATAAAACCAATTTTTAAAGTATGAATCAAATATTATACAAAAAATACTAAAGGGAGAATACAAATATTCATGTTTTGTATCAGAAATTAACCCTAATAGTTTTAGTAATATTTTAAAATATTTTTCAGTTTTATTTAAATTACTTAAAACTATTTTATTTACTCGCAACTGGTTGGAACCGTCAATGTTTTGCCACTGTCAATTACTTTCATACATTTTTTTGTAGATAACATTGCAGCTGCTGTAGCTTTTCTCACTTTACCGAAAGCGCATTAACAAAAGATAGCGAAACTTTGCATGCCATACGCGACGCGTAATGAACTTCCGTTTCCGTGTGGCATGTTGAACACGTTTGATGAATGCCAGCGCCGTACACGAGAAAACCCCAACCAGCCAAACAACGCAGCCAGTCAGACCACCCAACCAGCGAAACCACTAAGTCAACCCAACCACCCAACCAAACCAAACCACCCAGCCAACCCAACCCAACCACCCAGTCAACCAAGCAACCAAAATGTGATGCAATTACGCAGCATCAAAAATGCTCGCCCGCTGCCTTTCACAACCACTGAAGCGCCACTGCATCGCTTCTTCTTTTTATTATGCTTCTCCCACTAACGGCAGCCCATGTTGCCATGCGTTTGCCATCAACTTGAACTGAGGAAATTAAATTTTTTCGCCGTTATCCCTGCGCAGCAACAACGACACAAAAAAACTGTAAACTGGAAAAAATTTTAAACAAAAACTGCACGCGCTCTGACTCTGGCTGGCAAATTGCAGTAGATCAAGTTGCCGTTGCCGTTGTTGCATCTTTTTCAGCAACAAATTCCCATTTTGTTTTTGTTTCTCACTTTATAGTCTTTGCTAGTAACGAAAAAGTGGCATTACGTATTTTTTGGCTGCACTTCTCCGCCCCGCAGTCAGTGCTATTGAGTTCTCTTTTTCCATCAATTTGTCTACTACGGCAATACGGGTAATTTACTTTGCCTCGTTTGGTTGTTGCTGTTTAGTATAAATTGGCAATGAACATGACCAAAGGGAACAACAAGAGACAACAGAGAGAGTTGAGGGGAAATCATTTTCAACGATTTTGTATTAATTAGCGTTGGCTTTGTGTGAGGAGGCTGGGGCTTTAGCGAAAGAATTACAAAAATGTAGCCAAATGTTTTGGGCAGAGCAACGTTTTTTGTCAAAGTTCGCCGAGGGTGGGGGATGGTGAAGAAATATTAGCCCTAATTAGTGGCTGCATTTACGCTAATTTAATGTAATTAACTTTTGTGCGCTTTTTGGGTAATTTTTTTGTTAGGTGAATTTTTTGTGATTAGTAAAAGGCCAGCAATCTGGCAGCATTGCAGGCTGCAGTTGTTGCTGTTGGTTGCATGCGATTTAGTGGCAATTACTTTGGGTTTTTGTGCAATGGAAATTAGTACATAAAGGGTTGAAGAGTGTTTGAGTGAATTGATGGAGGTAGTAAAAACGAGGGAGGTGAGACAAAAAAAAGAGGAAAAATTACAACTGAAAGAAGTGAAAAACACAGTGCGACAGAGCTTGATTGATAATAAGAAATGCTGAAAGAAGCCAAAAGACTTGGGAACAACTGGAATAAAACGGAATGGAAAAAAGAGAAACAAGAAGCATAAATAACACAGAGCAACAAAATCTACATTATTTTTTTTTCTGAAATCAAACCATACTTTTCTAAAGGATTTTTGGACGCGTCCAAAGGTTTACTAGAACTAGGTTTACTAGAACTCGGAATAATTTTGGCTGTTGCTCAGTGTAATTAGTAAAACAGAACACAGTGAAAAATTCAGTGTGTACGAACAGAAAGAGGGAGACGCCGAAAGAAAGTAAGAGAGTTGTGGACAAGTGGAAATAGACTCAGGTTGCGGTGCACAAGGGCGTTGCCCAACCCATAATCATTACATTACAAGTGGAAATAGACGCAATGGTGATGAGTGCAATTGGAAGAAAAAGTGGAGAGTGAGAAAAGGAGACAACAACAAAAAAAATGTGTTGAAAGGAAGAATTAAGAGTGCCACTGCGTAATGGACTGAGAAGATCAGATGGGCTGATGGATGGGATTATCGGATGGACTGTGAGTACTGAAAATAAATAATACTCCATTGATTTTGTAACCCTACGGGCCAAACAGGGTCCTTGTTGGGCTTTGGCCGTTTAAAAAATTTCGGTTATCGGAGGGTAAATAAATAAGACAATTTAATAAATTAGACAGGGACAATAATAGTCTCTAGTTAAAGACTTTTTTTGATTTTTAAATAAATAAATCAATTACAAAACAAAAGATGATGAAGTTTTGAGTGATGATTGACTGTGTGAGTGAACTACAAACAAAGACAGACAGATTCCTACAGGTTGTACGAAAGAGGAAGTGTAGCACAAACGGATGATTTTAGACCAGTTAAAGCAGAAAGATGCATGAAAGGTTTTGGGTGTACATACCTTATCAAAAATATATCCTTTGTTGCAAAAATTTTGGGTGGAAAATATGGTTTCATAAATAAGAAATATATGTAAAAATAAAATTAAACATTGAATAAAATAAAATAAAATAAAATAAAATAAAATAAAATAAAATAAAATAAAATAAAATAAAATAAAATAAAATAAAATAAATTAAAATAAATTAAAATAAAATAAAATAAAATAAAATAAAATAAAATAAAATAAAATAAAATAAAATAAAATAAAAAAAAATAAAATAAAATAAAACAAAATTCCGTATGCGCCACTTCTGAATTACATTTCAAAAAGCGAGTTAAAACTGTTTTACAGTTAAGATGTAGAGAGAAAGGTAGTTATAAAGCAGGTAGAAGGTTCAAGAAACAGGGAAAGAGAGTCTTTTTTAAAACCAACAATGAAAACCGTTTAATACCTACCTAATAGCGAGAAGTCTGTCTACCCTGAAAAACTACTACTTTCAGATATAACTTTAACTTAGAAAACTTAGTTATGTAATCTATATAGAAGTGCGTCATAAATTATCTCTGCTAGTAACATTACTGCTTCTGATCCTATCGAACTATAGTTCTTAATTCCTTCTTCAGCATAGATTTCTCACATCAAAAGTTGCTACACTTGTTGATTGTGTTAAAGAGTCAAACTGCAGTACACATTTCCGGTGCTCGAAAATTTTCCTGTACACAGATTTTCAACATTCCAATAGCGACACGGAAAATTGTCAACATTTCGGCAATAATTGAAATACGCTTGGCAGGTGCTGCCACACTATTACAATTTACTATTTGCCAGCAAACAAAAACAAAATGTAAACAACCCAAAACCACATTGCTGGCTGGTGAAAAGCAAGCAAACCGGTCGTCGGGGATGTAAAATGTGGAAAATTCGTGCGCTCCAGTTTATTGAACCAATGCAGCTGTGTGCGTTGTTAGTGGCAGCAGTCGAGCTGCCAATTGCCAAAAATGTCACAAATGGCACAACTATGTGTGTGTGTATGTAGTGCGTGCGTGAGGTAACGTGCAACAGTGGGAATATTTGCATTAATTTTAATATTTACACACACACACACACAAACTGGCACGGTTGCAGTTGCATTTTAATTTAAAGTTATGCTCATGGCCAGCGCTGCATTTTAATTTTAATGTGGCTTTTTGTGTTGGCAGGGGGCGAGAAAAGCTTTTAGTGCAGGCGCGTGCAAGCGTGTGTGGCTGCACAGTAATTTTCAGATATTAAATTTGCGGTCTGGCAGTGTTGACTGCGGCGAAGCGGCAGTAGAACAGCGCAGCGTTATGTAATCATGGTGCGAGGGGTGTGGGGGAGGGGGATAGGGGGCACAATGTCACGCATGGGTGCATTATTTGTTGTATGGTGTGGCGAACTTAAATTTTCACAATTTTCTTGCACTATTTTGCAGTCATGAAGCAGTGTTGGTGTTATATTTTAATGTGGTTGTAAGTTTGTGTATGTGTGTGTGTTTGTATTGGGGGTAATATTCTTTTATGGGAGGCGATATAATTATTGCCAGCACTGTATGCAATGTTACCAATTTGAGTGTTATTTGTGAAGCTGGTTTTGCTGTTCAGAGATGTTGAATATTTTGTAATATTCAAGAAATTTTAAAGCTGCAAAATTCAGAGTAATAGAGATTGTGAAGATTTTTTAGTATTTAAAAAATATTAAAGATGTTAATATCGGAGCAGCACTGAGCTGGTCAAAGCATAAGGCGAGTCTAAGGCTTCGTCTGACTCCACGGTTCAACTTCCGTCTTGGGTCCAACATAGAAATATAGAAACAATTGATTTCCCATTGACACTCAAAGGTCAGTTTAGGCAAAATTTCAATAAATTTAAAACTATATTCTCTTCTTGTGTAAAAGTACTCATTTAACAAGTGTCAATGCTCTTTTGCGACCAATCATTATTAAGAACAAACTTTATTTAAATAAAAATGTCTCTTTTTGTAATTTTAAAACCTTTTTTTTATCAAATTTAATTTTTTTTTAAATTTTCATTTATAATTGAAAACAGAGTGTCACTCATTAAAACTGCTTCCCCGTTTGTTGTTTTTATGCCATAAATGCGTTCGTTAGGTGCTGTTAATTTATTTTTATTGTTGTTGCAGCCACAGAAGTTGTCATCATTATGCCATGTGTACAATATTTATTGTGTATGCTGCACTTTTACAATTGTAGAGTAATTTTAAATAATTACAATGTGGTTCGTTATGCAACTTTTTTTCGCCTCTTTTTCACATCGAATTGAAATAATCGGTGTAATTTTTATGTGCCAACATTTGTGTTATTTCATAATATGGACAATCAAATGACAACAATTAACAAGGCAACAAAAAATATACGATAACTGGCCATTGTGCTTTGCCACAAAATAAAAAAGGGGTCCAAGTGGCATGAGGAGCAAACAGTTGTAAAGTGCATTCATTACATGGCCAGTAATTTTAATTAAAAACCAAGCAAAGCAGCTCATTTGAATGCATAGATAGAAAAAATAAAAAACATAAAATCTTTAAAATTTATGTTGTTTAAATGATTCTTAAATAAATTCATTTTTGCTGCCGTTTCAGTGGCAATAAAAGCTAAAAAGTGCTACAGCCAAATCCTCGCCGCTGTGCCAGCAATAAATTTTTAGAAAACAAACAACCCAAAAAAATGTGTTGGAATGACTTGTGAAAATCCCTTAAGTGCACAAAAACACATGTTTCAATCTGCATGGCACGCAACAAACGTGCAACTTGTCGCATGACAGCAACGGCACAAAGTCCTTGTTGGATGTGGATGTGTGTGTATGAGTATGTGTTCGGTTGCTGCTAAGCGTATTTATCATTTTGTGCAGTTTATTTTAAACGTGAAGCCGAATTGAGACGCTTTACTGGGGATCAGCACAGGCGCCGAAAAAGTAATGGCAACAAGGATAACAAAGGAGCACACACACACGTTCGACTGTAGCAAGGCAAAGCCAAATTTAGGAGCAGCAAATGTGTAGAAAATGCAGAGAAAGCAACACTAAAAAACAGTAGCAGCCTTAGAGTGACAAATAGAAGGGAAAAAGTGCCAAAAAAGAGTAGTAAAAAAGTAACAAAAAAGCGCTGAAAACACGTTGACAGTTAAAAAAAACAAATCTTTAGAAGAATTGGAGAAAAGGTAGCATTGCTACAGCGATTTCTGACTATTGCATGTGCTGTTATTTTGGGCAGTTTTTGTTGTTGCTGGCACTAACATATGTCGCTGCAATGTCTTTGCTATGAACAAAAAATATATATAAATCAATCCGAATGCGACTTGAGCCAAAGACAATAAACCAAAAATGGAAAAAAGCTAAAATGGCAGCAAAAAGAGATAACAGCAGAGAATTTAAGCTGCATAAATAAATTTGCAATAAATTTGCAAATGTAATTCCTCAGGAGCATCACTAAAAAGAAGAAGAAGGGTAGTGGTGGAAAAAGAATAGTAAGAAAGAACTACTACTAAAAATTTGCTACTATTTAACCTGTTTGCATGCAATGTGAACCAGCTGGGAGTTTATTTTATATTTTTGTTTTGAAATGGTAGTAAAAGTATTTAGTAATCTTACAAAAAAACTAGAAAAATGTAGCGGAAAATCCAAAATATGTTAAAAAAAATGAAATACAAAAAATAAAATAAAATAAAATAAAATAAAATAAAATAAAATAAAATAAAATAAAATAAAATAAAATAAAATAAATGTTAGAAGGTTTGCAGAGCACGGTACTTTATTTGGCTGAGTTCGAACACAGAAGAGAAAGTGATTTCATTTTTACATACTATTTATACAGTGTATGCTTATGTACTAAGAAGGTTGGAACACTGGAATATCAATGGGAAATATATTGAGTTGCCAACTCTTAACACGCCTTCTCAACGAAATGTATTTCAAATTACCAGAAAAATAAATCAATATAATGAAACATTAGTACAATCCCATTTCTTTAGTAAACTTACAATGTTTTAGCCTTTGCAAATTTTTCGTTAGGATATCGGATAACATTTCATTACTACAAACATAGTTTAATTCAATTTCATTATTCTTATACAAATTTCTAATATGGTGATATTTTATATCAATATGTTTGCTCTTGGCATGGTAAACTTGATTCTTAACTAAATGTTGAGCGCTCTGATTGTCGCTATTCAAAACCATAGGCGTCGCTTTGGGAAAACCAATTTCGTTCAGCAACTTGTTTATGTAGACTGCCTCTTTTGCTGCTGTTGAGAGAGCGACGTACTCCGCCTCGGTGCTGCTGAGCGCTACTAAATTTTGTTTTCGTGACTCCCACGAAAACACACTGCCGGCTAAGACGAATGCACACCCAGTGTAGGACTTTCTGTCGATCGTATCGCCACCCCAGTCTGCATCCACAAAACACTCAATCGGCTTACCCGTCTTCTGATAATGGAGCTTCAAATCAGCTGACCCTTTAAGGTAACGCAAAATATGTTTTGCGCCAGCCTCATGCTCGACGTGAGGGTCGGTGTTTCGTTGCGCAAGCTTGCTGACAGAGTGTAGAATGTCAGGGCGCGTTGATATTGCTAAGTACATAAGGGCACCGATGAGCGACTGGTACCTAGTAATGTCGACCGTTCTGCAGCTGTTATCGTCGCATCGTACTTGAAAGCCTGCGTCCAGTGGCGTCGCTACGCTCTTGCACTCCTCCATGCCATACTGTTTTAGCAAATTGAAAATGTACTGCCGCTGACAGATAGTAATAGGTCCTGTAGCGCCTTCCCGACTGATCTCCATGCCAAGGAAGTACTTCAGCGGTCCTCCGTCGACAACGTCAAATGCGTTCGCGATTCTTGCTTTGAATTGTTCCAAGTCTTCAAGCTTTGAGCTGGCTAAAATAAGGTCATCAACATAAACGGCGATTATATTAAAATTACCTCCGTTATTGAGCGTATACACACACGGCTCGCTAACGCATGGCATGAAGCCCATGCCTCTCAGCACTTCATCCAGCTTGCCGTTCCACTCACGACCACTCTGCTTTAACCCATAAAGCGCCTTCTTAAGTTTCAGAACCCGATGTGGAAATCTGGTACTAATGAAATGCTCCGGCTGTTTCATATACACTGTGTCATGTAGCTCACTGTTCAAATACGCCGACGATACGTCCATTTGGTGCAAATGCAATTTGTACTCGCACGCTAAAGCCAGCAACATACGAATAGTGGCGTATCTGACCACAGGTGAAAATGTTTCGGTAAAGTTTACACCGAACTGTTGGCTGCAGCCCTTTGCAACCAATCGGGACTTAAACCGCTGAACGCTGCCATCTGCATCTCGCTTTACGTTGTACACCCACTTACAACCGATAACTTTTTCTCCCACTGGAAGGTCAACTAACGACCATGTGTCATTGCGTATCAGAGCATCAAACTCCTTCTGCATCGAGTTTCGCCACTGCTTGAAATATTTACCGCTTAATGCTTCTTGTACGCTTTGTGGAATTTCTACTTCTTCTGCCTCCAATAAATTCACCATATGGCGCCTTTTACGTGGACGACCACGCTTACCGGTACGGATTATCATTGGCCTACCTCGACTTGTAGATTGCGCGGCGCTGCTGGGTGGTATAATGCCACCAGCGCTGCTCTCAGGTGGTACGTCGTTGCTGTCGTCGTTCATGCCCTCAGCCACATTTTCGCGTCTTCCAGCCAACAAGTCTCCAGCATCAACCGTTACTAAATCGCTCTCCGCGACTTCTCCTTTTGCACGACCATACGCGCTCTCTATGAATATGACGTCTCTACTTACGACCACCTTTTTCGCTGCTACATCGTACAAACGATAAGCCTTTGAGGTGTTGGAGTAACCCACCATAATCATCTCCTTGCCCTTTGCTTTAAACTTTTTATGCTGCGTTTTGTCGATTGCCACCGCTAGGCAACCAAACACTTTCAAATGAGACACGCTCGGCTTCTTACCGGTCCATACTTCGTACGGCGTCTTATCCACAAGTGTTTTTGTTGCAGCTCGATTTCGCAGATATGCTGCAGTTGCCACTGCCTCCGCCCAAAAACACTCGTGTAGCTCACTATGTACAAGCATGCTTCTCGCCGACTCTACCAAAGTTCGATTAGCTCGTTCAGCTACACCATTCTGCTGAGGTGTGTGCGGAACTGTAAGTTGGCGTACAATACCATTTTCACGCAGCACATCTTCAAAGCCCTTGCTCAAATATTCGCGACCATTATCGCTTCGTAAAATTTTAATTTTTCGACCTGTTTGCTTCTCCGCCATTGTCTTAAATGCTTTGAATACCGACAACACTTCGTCTCTAGTTCTCAAAAAATATACAAAAGTATAGCGCGACATGTCATCAATAAATGTTACGAAATATTGTGACCCGCCAATCGATTTTGTTTTTATAGGACCGCATATGTCCGTGTGCACAACCTCTAGCAACACTCGCGCGCGATTTTGTGATACATGTGGAAACGGTTTAACACAAATTTTACTCTTTGCACACGTTATGCACTGTTCGTCTTTTTGTATTTCTTTAATTTCAAGTCCATTTACTAGTCTTTTAATCGACATTTCTTTTAAAGTTTCAAAATTTAAGTGGCCGAACCGATTATGCCATACAATTCCGTGTTTATTCGCATTTTGTGCATAGAAACATTTATTCGTGCGATTTTTAAACATAAATAAACCGTGTTCTTCCTTCGCTCTCATAACACCCGCGCCGTTTGCACTTTTTATCACCGCATACTGTTTTTCAAAGCTAACCGTGAGACCATTGCTTGTCGCTTTACTTACGGACACGAAGTTGCTTTGCAATGCAGGTACGTGTAGTACATCGTTTAATGTAATCTCACAGTCACCACGAAGACGAATTTCACCTCGACCGCAAGCCTCTATGTAATTACTCCCCGCTAGCATGATCTTCTCTTTGTGCACTTCATACGTAGAGAACATAGAACGGTCGCAGCATAAGTGGGCTGTGGCCCCACTATCAATGCACCAAACATCACGCGCCAAGCTGAGTGCAGGTGTAGCGGCAAGAATGGAAAACGACGATTGCTGAACTCTCTTCGGCTCTCTGCACTTCGCGGCGAAATGACCTCTACGACCGCAATTGTAGCACTTGCCGTTCATACGTCTGTTGTTGTTGTTACTGCTACTGCTGCTGTTGTTGTTGTTAACGGAGCCCTTTTCCCCATGCGTGCGTGCGACAAACGCCTGATGACTTTGATCACCTTCCAATTGCTCGCCCCTCTCACGTCGTCGTTCGCATTCCTCTAACAGCTTGACCCTGAGAGATTGCAAGGACGGCAAAGAATCACGCGTTTCGATGGCTATGACGAAGTTTTCGTAAGCTGCAGACAAACTCGACAGCAAGATGATGACCAGTAGCTCCTCTGGCACGTCAACTCCAATTTCTGACAATTTCTCCGTCACCTCGTAGAACTCGTTAATATGCTCCACCATGTTCTCACCTTCATTCAGCCGCAAGTATAACAGTTTTTTAAAAAGTGTAACCTTCCGCGCAGGCCCGGTTGGCTGGTAAATCTCTTTCAATTTCGCCCACCCCTTTGCCGATGTGTCGCAATGTTTGACGAAGTTGAGTTGCGACGGTTTTATGCACAGCATAATGCTCGCCAACGCTTTCTCATCTTTTGCGTCGAAAGCAGCAGACTCCGCCGGTGTCACTAAGTCACTTTTTAACTGCTT
This sequence comes from Melieria omissa, assembly GCA_963971225.1. Lineage (NCBI taxonomy): Eukaryota > Metazoa > Arthropoda > Insecta > Diptera > Ulidiidae > Melieria > Melieria omissa. The sequence goes on along the minus strand of OZ020268.1, from coordinate 69,569,958 downwards.
ACCGCTGACTATGCTCCACAGCTCCGAATGTATCAGCACGCTTTTCATATGGACGGACCATGATGTATAATTTTTATCGTCTAACTTTTCGATAGCGTACAGCGCGGCGGAACTCATTTTATACACGGCAACGATCAATATTAAAACTGTTTTATTTTGTCAAAGTCAATGTCGGCCTGGGCCCATAACCTGTTAGAAGGTTTGCAGAGCACGGTACTTTATTTGGCTGAGTTCGAACACAGAAGAGAAAGTGATTTCATTTTTACATACTATTTATACAGTGTATGCTTATGTACTAAGAAGGTTGGAACACTGGAATATCAATGGGAAATATATTGAGTTGCCAACTCTTAACAATAAAATAAAATAAAATAATGTAAAATAACCTAAAATAAAATAAAATGAAAAAAAAATAATAAAATAAAATAAAATAAAATAATGTCAAATAAAATAAAATAAAATGAAATAAAATAAAATAAAATAAAATAAAATAAAATAAAATAAAATAAAATAAAATAAAATAATGTAAAATAACCTAAAATAAAATAAAATAAAAAAAAATAAAATAAAATAAAGTAAAATAAAATACAATACAATAAAATAAAATCAAAACAAATAAAATAAATTGAAATAAAATAAAATAAAATAAAATAAAATAAAATAAAATAAAATAAAATAAAATAAAATAAAATAAAATAAAATAAAATAACATAAAATAAAATAAAATAAAATAAAATAAAATAAAATAAAATAAAATAAAAGAAAATAAAATAAAATAAAATAAAATAAAATAAAACAAAATAAAATAAAATAAAGTAAAATAAAATACAATACAATAAAATAAAATAAAATCAAAACAAATAAAATAAATTGAAATAAAATAAAATAAAATAAAATAAAATAAAATAAAATAAAATAAAATGAAATAAAATAAAATAAAATAAAATAAAATAAAATAAAATAAAATAAAATAAAATAAAGTAAAACAAAATAAAATAAAATGAAATTAAATAAAATAAAAGTTGCCCAATTACATTAATGGAAAAAATTTCATTTGAAGGCACACTTTTTATCAAATTTTATATCAATTTAACATATGGACTGCGCCTCCTTTTTGGCTTTACAAGTGTCATATACTCGATTGAATGTGTTTGAAGCTGAAGCCTTCCGTCAAGGATCCAAGCAACCAGAAGAGAAATAATAAGTCAAATTTGTAAACCATTGTTTACACAAAAAAATTAAAAATGTAAATAATTTACCAAACACTTCGACTTCATTGTCATTGTCAGTCATTGTCTATACAAAAAAATTGTAAATGTAAATATTTTAGAAAGCACTTCGACTATCAAAAAAGACTTGAACGTTGCACTGAACATTTCAAGTTTATAAAAAATTCTTTAAGAATTTGCATTTGATTTTCTTACATAGCAGCGGTCATAAAGTATTCAACAGCTGCCTTCACTTCCGCTGCACAACTTTCTTACAGTTGACTTCGCATGGTTGCCATATTGTTGAACTTTTTTTTCGGCATGCCACTTCACGCTTCGTCAATGCGTGAAACTGTGCAACGCTGACGGGTCATAAAAAAGTTGCGCCCCCTGCAACTTTTGTTTTTTTGCGTCCTACAATCCTTTTTTTTCTCAAGACATGCCATAAAACTTGTACACATATACAGATTACATGTGCTGCTGGTACAACAACAACTACAGTGTAATGTGCATTACAAGGCGTTGGCGGATGCGCTGATTTCGGCGCTGCCTTCGATACGAGTAATGATGATTTTTATTGTTAAACTGCGCTTTTATTGCCAAGCAAATTATATGAAATCGATTCAATAGAAAATCTGAATGTTTGTAGATCTTTTTCATGTGAGAACAAAACAAGTTTTACATGCATAAAACTTATGAAAGGGTTCGATGCGAGGGTCTTTTTAATAGATAAAACGTGATTGTTGGAGCAAAGTGGGTGAAGTGGGAAATTTTAGATTAATGTCAACTTTAAGTTCTTTAAAGCATTGCAAAAACTGTACCAAAATTTTGAAGTTTTGGGTTATTAAAAATTTCTTAAAATAACTGTTAGTCAATTCTACAATTTTTTTTTATTAAAAATCAATAAAACATCTATTTAACATTTTTAGTCAATGGTTCAAATTTCAAAAGAAAAATATCAACAATAATCATTAAAAATGTCTATAAATTCTGCAGTTTTTTAGTCTATAAAGCCTCAAGCTTTTAAAGCCAAAGTCTCTGTCCACTTTAGTCAAACAATTTAATAATTTCTTGACTGACAATTGAGTGCAAACTACAACTAAAGTTCAATCTATAATCTCACACTGTGAACTTGCACACATTACATTTGCTCACTTGCACGCCGACGCCCGGAAACGGAAGTTTCGTCTCTAACCACAACTTTACGCTTGCGGTCGCCATCGCATAGATATCAGCTAAATGCTACCATATATAAATATTAAGTAGCGCGTAAATTCACGTGCATTGCACATCGCTGCAATTGATGGCGAAATTAAATTTGATGCAATTAACGCGCACAAAACATGCGATTAAATTAGTTGACCATTTGTGCGGCACGAAGCGAAAATGCAGGTATGAGGGACTGAATGATGGTGTAGGGTGATTATTTAAGATTTAAACTGATGTGAAATATTTAAAAGTTGCAGTAGTTTTTAGTAGGTGTTGAGCTAAAATGAGAAAGATTTAGAGGTAATTAAAACGAAAGAATTTACAGAGAAATTTGATGATATTATAAATGATTTGCAACACGTAATGATCATTAAAATTTTTTTTTGGATACCATAGGATTTTCTTTGAAATATAGTTAAGCTGATGTAAGTTAATGCCTTGACAACCCGTTCTTAGATTTTCATTTGTCATAGAAGTTTGCTTGGGAAATTACGTGCCTAAAAATATGCTTAAAAATATTTCATTTAATATTAACAACAGTTACTACATAAGATGAAGAAATTTTCGGATTTTTCGAATATACAGTTGTGGCTAAAATTTAAGGTACTTCTAGGCATGTAGGTGATTCGATTTATAGCAGCAACCACTGATGACTGGACTATTAGGAATTCTGTTTCGTGTTTATGCATTTTAAGTAAGTAAGTGAAATCGTTTAAAGTCGTTTGGGTAGCTTGCAAACTTCAACGAGTAATGAAAAGTTAAACAAGCCTATAGTTCGGGGTCTGTAGTGACAATCAGTACACATAAACATGGAAGTAGCACTATTAGATCTTTTTTAGAACTGATTAGAATTAGAACTGATTACAACTGTTGGTGTTAGGAAGTTATACTTTTCTTATAAGTTTCAATGTATGTTCAACTGAAATCAACGACCAATAACAAACACATGAATTGACATAGGGTCCAATGCACTAATCGCTGAGTTACAGTATAAAAATAAATACAATTATTTTAAAAAATTACTTGTACCATAGAAAATAACACAAAATAGTAGTAATAAAATGTTAGAAATATAAAATAATATAAAAAATATAAAAAAATTATACAGTGCAACACTGAAAAAAGGTACAAGGTCAAACCCATCTCATTCGATAGAGGACCTCAGTAGATAAAAAATTACCAAGGGATTTTTCCCGGAATGTTCGAGTTTTTTTTTAAATTAAGTTTAAAGATAGCGGCTTAAAGCCCCTTCCCGAAACTTTTAAACCATCATATCTCTTGACTCAAATGTCAGAGAGGAATCATTTTTACGTCAAATGAAAGCTAATGAAATGAAGTCGATGACACAATATCCTTTTTGGAAAAATGTAATGAAAAAGGATATGAAGGACCTCAATAAAATGTTTATCCTTGAATATCCTGGAAACCGTGAGAGCTACATTTATATAAACGACTTCTGGTGAAAAAGCATTCAAACATCTATACTGCTTATAAATTTCATGTAAATAACTTTTAAAGTTAAGACTCTACAACGATTAAAAAAATGTGCTTTGCTACATTCGATGTTTTTAGGAAGCAACTAGTGGTTTAACAGTTAAAGTGATTGAAATGAAATTAATATGCAGTATAGATCTTTGAATGCTTTTTTACCAGAAGTCACTTATATAAATTTAGCTCTCACGGGTTCTAGGATATTCAAGGAAAGCAATTTATTTGATGTCCTTGAAGTCCTTTTTCCTTTAATTTTTCCAAAAAGGATATTGTGTCATCGACTTTATTTCATTAGCTTTCATTTGACGTAAAAATTATTCCTTTCTGAGATTTAAATCAAGAGATATGATGTTTCAAAAGTTTCGGGAAGGGGCTTTAAGCCGCCATCTTTAAATTCAATTTAAAAAAAAACTCGAACATTCTGGGAAAAATCCCTTGGCACTTTTTCATCTACTGAGATCCTCTATCGAATGAGATGGGTTTGACCTTGACCCTCGAAATTTTTTTTGATTTTGTTGCACTGTGTTATTAAAAAAAATTATATCGCTATAAAATTATATCGCTATAAAAGCGACACAACTAAAAATTTTTCATTTTCGGTTTTATGTGTTCATACAGTGCACAATGCATGTTTAGACCAAATCTCTTTCAATGTCTCCGCTAAAGCTGCACTTAGTGTAACAACTCTGAACTTTTTGTAAGCCGTTAGCAACAAAAGCTTTCGCTCTCTTGTTGCGCGGCAATCCAGGCCTCGGCCCTTTTCTCATTTTCTTTACTGCACTCACTTGATCATCCGACGTCAGCGAGGCAGCAGCATCAATAAAACCCTACAGCAAAATCCATCACCCGTTGCGTTTTTCTTCTTCACCGTTTTACTCGTGGTTGCTTCCGAACCGTGCACGTGAGTATCGAGCCATAATATCGTTTGGCTACTTATTGCACTTTTTCTAATGGTATTTCGATTTCCTCCTTTCTAATATCGTGCCGACAATTCCCAACAATGCATAAATCTACCAATCAGCAAAAGCTCAGTATATTTTGTTGTTGTTAACTGTTGCAAAAACACAGTTAGGTCTCTCTTCATGTCAGAAGTTTGATGCTATTTGATCGCTGCAGCTCAATGCAAAAGAGTCCAAACTCAAATTGTGTCACTTTTGACGAAATGCATTTTTGTTAAAGTTAATTTTAAGCAAAATTCTGACAATTTTTGTATATATTTTTAATTATTAAAATTAATTATAAATTTTCAAAATTTTTCTATCAACGTTTTAACTGTCATTTATAATTATTAAATTCAGAGAAAGTGGCGTAACTTGAAATAGTTAAGTAATTATTGGCAGTAATTAAGTAATCACGGCAGCCGCCGTGGCTCAGTTGGTTAGTGCGCGGTCCAACGAGTCGCATGCAGAGCGACGCAAGATCGAATACTGCATGTAGTAACACCTAAAAAAAATAACGGGAAACTCGTTTTCTCTTTCGGTGGCTGTCCTCTCAGCTGGAAATGGCAAACCTCTGAGAGTAAAAATTGCCTATGAAAAAGCTCCCAACCTGCCGTTCGGAACCGGCATAAAACTGTAGGTCCCTTCCACCCGCGTACAAAATTCACACGCACAACACGGGTGGTTGCGGGAAGCTAGGCCTTAGTCTCGCGTAAGCGGGCTGTCGTGCCAATCAATTATTATTATTATTATTAATTATTATTAAATTATTAATTATTAATTATTGAATTAAAATATCATCAAAACAGTCGCAACTCAAAATTTTGGATTTTCTAGTGTAAAATTAAAAAAAATTCTCGCAATTTATCATAAAGCATAATCTGTAAGGATTTTCTATTCTATTTTTTATTCGTTATTTGAAAAAAATGTTTATTCAGCTCAAAAACAGTTTTTTGCGTTTCCTGAAAAATTAAAAATTTTGAGTTGTGTCACTTTTGTTATGCGTGTGCGATATGTATGTGTATATAAACAAATATCTTTAAAATAATAAAAAAAAATAAAAAAATAAAAATTAAAATAGAAAAAATATATCTTATATATAAAATTCTCGTGTCACAGTGTTTTTTACCGTACTCCTCCGAAACGGCTTGACCGATTTTTATGAAATTTTACATGCATATTCAGTAGGTCTGAGAATCGGCTACTAACTATTTTTTATACCCCTAAGGGGCGTGGCACATTTTTGTGACCCAATTATTCTGCTGAACTACAAGTCACAGAGGAATGAAACTTAGCATGAACCTATCATGTAATCATATCTCTCGACAGACGGAATGAGGCGGGTTTTGGACAACGGGGCGTGGCACCACCCATACAAGCAAAATCTTTAAAATAGAATATCTTCGAAATTATAAGTAGCACAACATTAAAATTTAGTACCCCGTCGTCCCATAGATGAGTCATTCTAATGATAAGATTTTATGGGCGTTGGACAAGGGGCGTGGCACATTTTGTGTGACCCAAATATTTTGTTGAACTATAAGTCGCTCAGCAATGAAACTTAGTACGAACCTACCATTTATTCATATATTTCGACAGAGGGAATGGGGCAAGTATTGGACGAGGGGGCGTGGCACCACCCATACAAGCAAAATCTTTAAAATAGAATATCTTCGAAATTATAAGTAGCACAATATTAAAATTTAGTACCCCGTCGTCCCATAGATGAGTCATTCTAATGATAAGATTTTATGGGCGTTGGACAAGGGGCGTGGCATATTTTTTGTGACCCAAATATTTTGCTGAACTATAAGTCGCTCAGCAATGAAACTTAGTACGAACCTACCATTTATTCATATATTTCGACAGAGGGAATGGGGCAAGTATTGGACGAGGGGGCGTGGCACCACCCATACAAGCAAAATCTTTAAAATAGAATATCTTCGAAATTATAAGTAGCACAACATTAAAATTTAGTACCCCGTCGTCCCATAGATAAGTCATTCTACTGATAACATTTGATGGGCGTTGGCCAAGGGGCGTGGCACATTTTTTGTGACCCAAATATTTTGCTGAACTATAAGTCGCTCAGCAATGAAACTTAGTACGGACCTACCATTTTTTCTTTTGGCAAAGGGCATTGAATAGGGGGCAGGCATTGAATAAGAGGGCATGGCACCGCCCATATAATTTAAATCCGGTTCAAGCGCAGTCCATTTCTTTACTGAAACTTAACAGCAACATTGTTTATTTGTGGGCCTTGATTGAGTTAATCAGTAGCTCCTCCTCTTCCTTCAGTTGGTTTTCTTCGTCAATTTTATCGCCATAGATTCGCCATCTCGGGTATTTCAATATAAAAAGCAACAAATTTCGTGCAAGACAAAGTTCGCGGGGTCAGCTAGTATAAATATAATTATTTTTGAAAGTATTTAAATTTGGGACAGTAGTGGCAGTAGTGACAGTAGTTTGGGATAGTAGTAGTAAATAAAACTTATTATTATTATTATATTGTTTACGTCAATCTGAAATTATCTTGAATCATGACATGTTCTAAAGAACATTGTCACATTTCCTCCTTCAGGTTTTCCTTCTGTTCATACCAAATCTAACTGACCTTTGGCCATGTCATTACGTTTCTGCTTGTCAAAAATGTCTTTGTTGTCATTTAAAGTTTGTTTTTGTTGGCTCAAAATTGTTGTTACATCCTTTAGCATTTCAAATTACAATCCCTTCTTCACCACCTTCCCATGAACTAGTTTTGGCGCTCCAAGTGATATGTGAGCATTGGTCGTTTTCTCTATTAGCAGACAATTTCATTGGCTGACATTGTTCGACACACATTAAAACTTCACTTAAAGAAACGCACAACATGCCAAGCGGCTTGCGGCTATTATCTCAAGTATTCCAAGACGATTATTACCAGCTCTGTTCATATATTGACAGACATACATCTACAAACATACTTGAAACATTTATGTAAATATGCAAGAAAGGACATGAGAGTATCTCACATATTTGTAAAGTTGTAGTGGGGGGATAGCAACAACGTTTGAGGCAATTCGATTGCTGGGTTCAAGGCGTAAAATTTGAATGGCATTTTCTTGCGCTTCCTGGCAACAAGTGGGAGTGACAGCACTGCGCATGTGTGTGTGTGTGTACGTGCCTGCTGCTGTGCTGGTTTTCTTGTTAACGCTGTTAATTTAACCTATTTACATAATATTTGAAACATTAACATGACACGGACATGCACAGGCGGACATATTTGCATTCACACACACACACACACAGACACATGCATTGCATTATCGATGCATAATAATATATACAAATTTATAATAACGATAATTATTGCTCGCCACCCGAAGTCGGTGCAATTGTCAGCGTCACTGAGAGCCTGTTGAAGCGTTGCGGTTTGAGGTGGGCGTCATTTTGAAATTGCGAAAATTATCATGTGTCGCAAATATTTGCACAAACGACAGCCATGCAAATATGTGTCGTTGTGTTTGTGCGTGCGTGCCTTCAATTGTCAAATGACCACTTACGGGCGCACAATAATGACACGCAGATGCACACAAACACACACACGCTCAGCTGCATACATGCGCAAATATGTCCATTAGGCAGCGTGCAAGTTGCTGTCATCTGACACCTACGGAAATTAAAAGTGATATGCCCGCTGGGGGGTCCGAATGCACAGTATTGCCGCCCCCCCGCACTGCGGTATTTGGGCCTAATTTAAATTTATGTTGTTGTTGCTGTCATTGTTCAGTGTGTTGTTGTCGTTGCTGCGCTTAAATGATTTTGCTTGTCTGATGCGTCGAGTGTGGGTTGCTGTAATTAAACTAAACAATGCGCCACGCCCACTCACACTGCTACCACGCTGTCTAATTTTGCTATTAGCAGCTCAGACATAATCAGCCGGTGCGCCTATTTGATGTTCTTTGGGGAGAATTTAATTTGGTTGCATTTAATTATTGTTTGCATAAATATTTGCTGCAAGAAATGCTGCCACTCTTACTGTCATTGTTGTTGTTGTTAATGTCAATGTTGCTGACAGCAGCACCAATGATAATGGCAGCAATTGTGACCATACAATGCACCCAGTGGTGCCTAAGTTTCATGCTGATCGGCGCCGCATGTCAGAATGTTGCAAGTATCGAAAGTTTGTGGCTATTCTTAGCAAATATTAGTTTTTATCAAAGAAAAGTGTTTATAAATGCTCATGTTGACCAGAGCGTTATTGTGGTTGTGACGAATTTCAAAGTGCGTTGCTTTACTTGCTGAGTTGAGGTATATTTGGCTTCACTGATCTAATAAATGTGCTGCCTACTTTTGGGCGCCACTTGTATATGTCTCCCAGTAGAGAAAACAGTCGTCTCTGAAAATTTTCAACCTGAGCAAAATAATTAAACAGTTGCTTGATTTAGAAAAACATTGGAAGTATGCAAGACAGAAAATGTTCAAGTTATGCAAAGCCAATATTTTCTCATTGGAAGACAATTTTTGAAAATTTTGCTTGAAAGAAAATTTATAATATTTTAGATATCTTTCAATATTTGCAAGTCTCTGAAAATGTTTGAGCTTACGAAAAAAAATTGAACAAGGGCTTGATTTAAGAAAATTCTATAAAATCATCATACTTACGTGGGGAGAAAAGTTGCATTTGGTATCACAACGGGTCAACTTCCTGGCTTTTGTGTAGAATAAGATCTATAGAATAAGATCTATTCAAGCTTACCTAACCTATGTCGAGAGAATAGTTTACTTTAAAGCAAAACATGGTCATTATTCAGTGGAAGTTATGTGTTGTCCTCAACCATTCAGATAGTAAAGAATACAGTTTCCTTTTCTAATTTTGTGAATACAATTGTCTCTACAATTCTTTGGGTTTATGCTGTTGATATCATCAAAAAGCTAAATCTTTTCTGAGTAACATCATTCAATGAATTGGCATACTAGGATTTCTTGTGTTTTGGTTCTCTTTTTATCTGAATGGAGCAAAGTTTTATTTAAGATTTGTTTGATTTGTAGAGGGTTTTTATTTTATTGCTGAATCACTGCAAAATCCCATAACAGTTGGTTATGGTTTGCTATGTAAGTAAGTTCTATGATTACTGCCTTTTATTTGATAACATATCCAGCTTCAAGGTGACTTTTTGGTCATTGAAATAAGAAGCAAGTGGCAACTGTGATGGAAGCTGGCTGCCGATTGGATCCTTTGCGGCAAGAATTGGATTTTGCCTAAACGAAATGGAACACATATTTATATATCAACCCATATTTACCTAAGCAATAGGTTCTAGAGCTGAACATCTTTTTGCAGAGAGTTATTTAAAAAATGTTTACGACTATATGAAATATTATAAAGTATTACAAAGAAATTCCATGCTACTTTAATTAAAATCATTAAAATAATGTAACCTTTCTACCTTCATTCAATCATCACATCTTCGATTTGGGTCCCCGAAAACCTCTGCCTTTGGTATAAACCTGCCTTTGGTATCTGAACTCGACTTCGCTCACGAAGACTGCTGTAGGGCATATAACAACTTTGGGAGATGAATTATAGACGTACTTCAGTGATTCAAATGCTATCAGCAGGAAAGAAAAGGAGGACACTTTACAAAACACTTTTTACCTATAAAATCCCCCTCAGACAAATAGCAAGTCTGTTTTTTCTCAACTGAATCCTTTTGCTTTCAGTGTGATCGTTTATGTTCTTTTTGGTAATGTGATCTCTTCATCTCATATCTTTACATGACTTTAGTCGCCTTTCACAAAATATTAAAAAAAATTCGAGTTTACCAATAAAATCAAGTCATATAATAAATAAAATGTGAAAGGAGTCTGCAGCGTTCTACTTGCCGGTCACATTGCGTTCAAGTGGTTAACCTTGTGGCATCGTTTTGGCCATGCAACGCACGCAACAGGCGTCAACTGTTGCCTTGCAAATCGAGCGAATTTTTCCAAAACTCATATCACGCCGTCACTATAAAAAAAATTTCCATATCCCGCGTGTGCCAAACATACGCAAATGTACATTAAAACAATCAACAAAATAGGAAATAATAAACAGCAAACATTAAACAAGCAAATTGGAATTTGATTCACGCACAACACACACATACACACAAAACTGATGGCACAATGCACAAAATGTTCGTCACCAGCTGTGCACTGTTGGCATCGGCAAAAGCTTGCAATCGCCTTCGCTTGCGGCTCAGTGTCTGTTGCATTGTCGCAAGTTGCAGTTGGAAGCACAAAAATAACTGTAAATTTATAACTGCGGAGCAAGTAAATGCTAGTCAAATTGTTGTTGTTGTTGATTTTTTGTGTTAGCAACTTGGGGCTTGCTAACTGAGGTTTTTGTTGTTGCGGCCCGGTTGATGCAGTGACGGCTTGACTGCTTGCTTGAGTGACAGTCTGACTGCTTGGCAATTGTCGTTTTTCATCTTTAGTTGCTCACAAGCCGGTCGCTGCAACTACCGGTCAGTGATTTTGTGCGGCTAGTTTCTTTTTTCGCATTGTTGTTGTTGTGGCTTAAAGCAGTGAATACGTTTTCGTCTGTTAAAATCGAACTTTTAAGGCTTCCTTTTGAGACAGGTCTTGCTCGAAGCGACTAATGAGGAAAACATAACTGTGGACATTTTTTCAAAGATGTGTTTCTTCTTTCTTAAGTCATTTTATTAAATTAAATTAAATTTAATTTAATCAAATTTTATTTTAGTTTTAGTTTAGTTTATTTTTTATATTATTTTATTTTATTTTATTTCATTTTATTTTATTTTATTTTATTTTATTTTATTTATTTTTTATAGATATTTTAATTTATTTTATAAATATCAATGTTTAGGTTTTAAGTAAAGTTATAACAATTTAACCAAAAAATAATTACACTTTATTTCACAACAAACAATTATTATCATCTTTATTTTTTTCGATTAGTGTTAACAAATTTAACCCTTTCGGGACAGAGTTTAATTTTGAAATCCAATATACTCTCACAAGGAATTATCGATTGCTATGAAAGATGGGGCTAGAAAATTATAAATTATAATTAAATTATTATTTGGATGCTTCCTTGGAGAAACACTTCCTGGGGACACACAATTTGAAAAAATATATTGCCTGCGTCATAAGATTTGCATAATTGTTTTGAAGGACATTAAAAAGTTGCTTAGACGTAATATCGCAGTAGTCCCGAAAGGGTTAAATAAAAACATTTTGTTTTTAATAAAAAACATTTACATTTTGATTGTTTTAACATTATGTAGTTTTCACGCTTTGCTGCCATCATAAAATTGTGGAGCTCACCTTCGTACTGTATCCACGGTACAGTACGCGAACACAGCTCGCACCTACCAACAGGCTATCACCATTTTTTCGCGATCCAACTGAACCGGCTGCTGCTGTTAGCAAAACCAATGCAACACTCAGCTATTTGCACATGCAATTGCAGTTCGGCCCGTCAGGTAACAGCAGCAATTCCTACTTTATCGCTGCTAGCGCCCAACCAACATTAGTGCAAACTTGTGCTCGTAATGCGCTCAGCGCCAGCGGCTGAATTGCCCCCAAATACCAAACGATGATATAATAAACTGGCCATAAATGACCAACCGGTAGTCGCACACGGTGCGAGAGACAGAGAGAGACGGAGGGCGTATGAGAGCGAGAGAAAGCAGATCGACTGTTGTTTTGCATGGAAATTGTTCACAAAAGCTGCGCTTTGTTGCCGCTTGTTGTGCTCTCAGCTGTGTTTACCTTTTTGTTGGGTATTTCTTGTTGTGCTGTTGGCAACAGGTTAAATGCGTAAAAGTCGCTCTTTGGCGAGTTTCATTCAGTTGTTTACGCTCAGACAATGTATGCGGCAGGGCTTTAACCCATTCGAGGAAGTATGAAATCTGATAGTATGAATCTGCTATATATTTGTTATAAAATTATAAAAGATGGTATAGGGTTTCCTCAGACTCTAGTGGCAAATTAGTGATGGTGTTTTATAAACATAAGATTTAAAATAAAATCTTTTAATTGCGTCTATTCAAATGGTATCATCAGGTAGAGTGATCTTGAAAAAATAACTGCCACTACGGCTTCATGACGAGTTAAGGCGAAATTTCTGGCTACCATCTGCCGATTTGACTAACTGTCTAACTAACATTCAACATAGTAATTTACTTTTAAGAGTTTCCCAGAACATAAATATTGCTCTCTGTTTTATATTTTGCCGGTATTCGAACCCAGGGCAGTCCTAGAGCAAGCCAACACATTAGTCACTAAGCTAAGGTAGTGGCCGTTCAAATCTATATTTAGTGTTTTCCCCTAATAAAGTTTTTACTGATTTTTTTTCACTGCTACCTACCTACTGTGTCTAAAAGATCTTTCGATTTATCTTCCTCGAAACAGGTAGAAATCTTCATACCTTTCAAGGAATTCATGTTCTTCAGCAGAAGATTTACTGAGTTTGCCTTCAGACTAAATTTGATTTAACTATTTCTTGGAGTAGTTTTATGAGTTGTATTATATGTAGGAATCGAAGTTTAGATTACTTTGAAGGCAAGGAACACTTTTCGGTTTTTTTAAGTGCTTGTTTCTTAGGTTCTCTAATAGCTTTCGTAGAATATTTATTATGTTTATTTTAAATAATATATTGTTACCAATTTTGGTAACAATAAACTTTAAATATTCAATATTCAGAAAAATAATATCGATTTCACTAGTTCAAGGAACAAATTTATGAGTTTTATGGCCCTGAAGACAAACTATGAATTTTTAGAATAGTTTTTCTTTTCTGTAACACTATGAATTGTAGATAAGGTTTTATACTATGTTTTCTAAACGATTTTATAGAACTTTAAATATCATAATGGCCGATTTCCGAAACTATGTTTGGTTAAAATATTGAATACTCAGAAAGACAACATTGCTTAAAGTATTTTAAAGACACTGTTTTAAAACACCAAATGTGTTTTGGAAGTCTTGGCAATGGCTCAGCTAGAGGACTCACTATTTTAAAATTCATGTAAATTTCCACGTGGTTCATTTATGTTACAAATTAAAAGTTTTTGGTATACTCGCACTAACTCTAGAAGAAACCTGAACCAAGTCGAAGATCCTTGAATGACTAATAGCATTAAACTAAAAGTAATTTAGAGAAACTTTAAAATATGCTTTTTGAAATATCCCAAAAGAGTTCAGTGTCAAAAATAAAACAACCCAATTCTCTTTAATATCTTCTCTTCCCCATCTCTTTATAACCATCCGGGTGGGTAACGGCTGAAAAAACGCCTGACTTTAGAAAATTCATTTTGCTACTATGGACAAACTTGGAAGATTAAATTACAAAACGGGTTTATTGAATACAAACTGAGGTACTAAAAAAATTTAAAAAAAATTGTTTATTCAAAATAGCGCGCAGTATATCCACAAAAATCGTTGATGACGAATAACCCTGAACTGAAATCCCCAAAGTGACCCTACACAACATTTCACTGAAAGTGTTAAGGTTTAATTAAATTTTTGGCCCATGCTGCTCGTCGCTTGTATGCTTTCGTACCAGCCAACGGGCTGGCTGGCTGCCTGGCTCACCGTTTACCTATCTGGCGCTGCCGATCGCTGTTGTGTTTCGTTTCGGCGTTTTTAGCGTTTGGCGGTAATTGACTGAAGCTCAGTTTGAAATACAACAGCGCGCACAGTGGACGTTTCGACGGCAAAAGCAGCAGCAACATTAGCAGCAAACGCAACGCGGGGAAAAAGATTGCAAAGATAAAAACAACGCAAAGATTACGCGTCCACAAAGAAAGTAAACAAACACTGCAAGGAAATTATTATCGTTTGGCACCATTTGCACTAAGTGTAGGCAATAAATCCAACCCACCAACGTTCTAAAAATAAAGACATAAATATTCATAAAACACTGCCAATTTGTCGCTGAAAAGCTTTGCATTTACTTTCGATTTTAAGTACAAGTTTTAGAAGAAGACTTTAGTCAGCCCGCGCGCAATAATTTATGACTTGAGTGGCCTAAACGTTACGGCGATAAGAAATTCATACGGCAATTCAATTAACAGTTGAAAGTGTGAACATATCTTTAATTGGTTTGAAACGTTTTTCGTGCGAGTTCAACTAACAAATTTCTACAAAGCGAACCAAGTTGTTACAGTGCGAAACCATTGTTTGGCTGTCAGTTTAGGTGCCGATCACTGTCACAAAATGGATGTTGCTTGGCGTTTTCGCATAATGCTCTTCACTGCGCTGGCCCTGATGCTGTTTGGCGACTTCTACGGCTACGGCAGTGTCAGAGGCGTCAAGTCGGACACAAACGAAGCCGCCTCGAGTGCGGGGAAATTTCAGCAAAACGATGCCGACATCGAGATCAGTGAAGGTGAGTGATCTAAATGATTCGAATGAGGTTGAATGCGCCGCGCCTGCGTGGGCGGCCAAGGTCAATGCTTGGAGATTTTTATTGTTAATTGTTGCCAAAAAACAAATGCGAAATTGTTTTAAAACAAAAGCCATAAAAATGTTGAGGCTTTGCACGCACGACTGTAGTTTGTTGATGGGTTTTTGGAGCGGATGTGGGTGGATGTCATTGGAGGTGAAGCGTTTAATGAAGGTCGATGAGAAAGAGTTGGAATATGGTGAAATTTTTTAGAGACAAAGGGATTGTTTTGTGTGAAGAGCAGTGAGAAAAGTGGTGGATGTTGTAGAAATAAATGTGCAAAGAAATTTTTTGGATTTAGATATTTTAATTTAGAAATGTTTTCTTACTAAAATTAATTTTAAAGTTTAAATTACTTAATGATTTCATGAATAATATTTTGAATGTGTACATTTGTCTCAATGAGAGTGTAAACATTTATGCATTTGTCGAATATGAGAATTTGTTTCAATGCGATTGTGTGAATTTATGGAAACAATTATATAGAAAAATTAATATAAGTGAAATAAAAACTCCCAGCGAATAATAAATGAAAAGTTCGAAGTTTTGACGATAAAAGAAAAATGTTTAATGCATCACTAACGTTTCATCACAACTAAGCTGAGCTGAATCAAATAAAAATTCAATTCACAAAAAATGTTCCAAGTTAGCAGCGTTTAAATATTGTATGCAATAAATATGTTGAATACTTTCTTCATACAATTTTTGGAATTTCTATACATTTCTTATGACTCTCGCCGAAGAATATTGAATTTGAATATTTGTATATTTTCTTCATATAATTTTTGGAGGTATTATAAATTTTTCATGACTCTCGCCGAAGACGGATAAATGCAAATTGTTAGTTTAATTATTCTTAAAAATTCATTTTTAATAAAATATTTTTAAACTTGTTCCACTAATGTTTCATCACAACTAAAATAAGCTGAATCAAAGCTAAATACAATTCACAAAAAATGTTCCAAGTTAGCAGCGTTTAAATATTGCATGCAATAAATATGTTGAATATTTTCTTCATACAATTTTTGGAATTTCTTTACATTTTTCATGACTCTCGCCGAAGAATATTGAATTTGAATACCTATTTGAATATTTCCACCACACAACTTTTGGATATTTTATACATTCCTCATTACTCTCGCCGAAAACAGACAAATGAAATATTTTAGTTTCGTCTTTAATATAAGTAAATTTTGAATAAAATGTTTCATTAACGTCTCATCACAATTGAAATCAGCAGAATAAAAGTTAATTTTATTTAGCTTTAAAAAATGCTTTAAATAAGCAGCGTTGAAATATCGCATGCAATAAATATTTTGATTCACACAATTTTTGGAATTTTTATACATTTTTCATAACTCTAATCACTTCCAACGCATAAGCCGCGAGTCGTATTTGTGCAGCGGAGGGCAAAGTAAATTTACTTCCTAGAGAGCAGACATCGGCATCAAAAGCAGCTTAATTAATTTCAAGGCTTGTTTGGCTCAACTTCTAAATGCTCCATGAGCGTCGTTTTGCTTCCACTTGTAAGCAGCCTTCGACCCATTTATCTTTTATACTTTTATGTCCTTCAAAGCGTAATTATGGCTTAAAGCTTTGCATTGAACTGTTGCTGCTGTATGCATGAAATTCAGGCTTTGTGTCTACGTTCAGCTCGAAAAATTAGTGCTAATATTACAACAATTGTGGCTTGAAAAAATACAAACATAATTGTTCAAAAAAACCACACATTGCGCCAATTGAGCTCATTGTTCCACAATCATCGACCTCAGCGTTGTTGGCTCTTTTGTAATTGCAGCTCTTTGCCGCTTGACGCCAGTGTTGCCAAACGCATAAATTTCCATAAATTTTCATATGTCACACATTTATTTATTTTATTTGTTGAGAAAATCACACAAACAATAATTAAAGAAATACAAAATACAAAAACAATTTTAACAAATTATCAAAACTCAAAAGCATTTCGTTGGCTATGACCAAATGTCATAAAAGCATACAACAGTAAATAACATTTTAAAAATATCTCAATATAAGCAAAAGAAAAACAAAACAACTGTAATGAAATGAAATCGAAACTTTGATGTGTGGCTGTGCGATAACAGCAACTTTCGGTGTCGACTGCAAGTTCGCAACAATTAAAACAAAAAAACCAACAACACTCCTCGCTTGTAGTCGCGCCGACATGTGCACAATACTTATCACAACATGATTATTAATGTTACCAACAGCGGGATTGTTGTTGCTTATGCTACTGTGAGATCAGCTTACAATCAAAACAACGAAGACAACAACAACAAACAAACCATAACAAGAAAGCAATACTCGCGCTTGAGCACAGCTTTTGTATCGGCCTTTTACTACGAAAATTCAAAAATAACAATAAAAACATACACACACACACAGAGACAGACATACATAGCCGCCTCGGTCATTAACATAAGCCGTGCTCTGCGCTCTTTGACGCGCTGCGACAGCAAAAGGCGACGACAAGTGTTGTACGGTGGGAACTCTGCGCTGCCAAACTTTGTGAGTCTTCGGGGGGAGAACTGAGGGTTCTGCGAATTTTAAGGCTTTTAGTTGAAACTTAGTAAGTTTGTCTTTTGTTTTGGCCGTTTTTTTCTGTCTGCGCATTATGCAGAAAGTGAAGAGGCGCCAGGAGTTGGCAACACAATTTGCCCGTTTCATGTCGCTGGAAAGTGAAAGTTTTTTTATTATTTATTTATTATTAGTTAGTCAATGAAGCGCTAAAAAGTGAGGCGATGAAATAAATTCAAAAGCAGATTTAAACAATTAACAATAAAATTTGCTTAATTTATTTTTTATACGCTCGTGAATTTGTGATTTTTATGAAACTTTTATAGTGAACGACTTTTGTGTGGCTTATGTAATTTAATTTTTGGGGTCTCTGTTAATTATGTGACAGGGATTATGCAGTTGTGAAATCAGTTTTATGTGAAGGGGATAACTTGAAAACTGAAAGGGTAAAGATTGAAAGACCGAAGGAGAATTTGGGATCGTGCTGAGACTACTCCGGCTAGAAGCACTTCTAGAAGATTATAATCGAGACGTTGAGAAGAGACTAGAGAGTACAAGAAAATAGACTTGAGAGGAAGTTGACACTGTTTCAGAGGCTCTGAGATTCGAATTACTCGCAGTTGATTGTACTCGAGGCAAACAAAGACAAAATACTAGAAGATTAAAAATTACTCCCAATCCCTGAATTCTTACTTTTACGAATATTTGTAAATTGTCAGGGATTAGAGAATGGACTTTATTTTCACTTCCAAAGCAATTCAATCCAAAGTTTGAAGATCAGTTCTAGTGAATGCGATATGCATTCACAACAAATGTTCAATTTTTTCTGTCAGTAAGTGCTGACAGAAATTTGAACCAAGAGTGGAGAACTTTTTCGATTCATGACCTTTGAATTTAATATAAAATTCTACACAAAATCAATTTACAACTGAATCAACAACAAGGAAACATTTCGGCATCGGATATGCTAACAATAAAACTATTGAAATTCATTCAGTGTAACGTTTTATCAAAGTTAGTGATAAGTATTATGTCGTATGAGTCACAGCTTATGTAGATAAGTTTATGAATATATAAATATAGACAGAATAAGCGCTGTTAAGCCTGTAGGTTACATTAATTTAAACTGAAAGGTCACCAACTTTGTATTATGAAAATATGCAATCAGTCAGGAACGATACGATGTATTAGCAAGAAGCATTTAAGAATCAAAAAGTTAAAAGTGAAAAATTAGATTTTCAATGTGGTCCTAGTTTCAAAGAGAATTTGAATTCGCAATCAACACACATATCATACATCATCATATTTAGAATCAAGAAAAATCATGTCTAAGTGGCCACAAAGCCAAAATTAATTACAGATACTTAATTTTAATAAAACGCATGTATCTGAAAATATTGGAAGAATTTGTCAGAAGCGAATCTCTGCACTGAAACTCAATTCGTAGTGGAGTCAAAGATTTCGATTTTTTTTTTCAAATTTGCAATATTGTTCTTAAAGACAAAATCAGGTTTAATCAAAGTCAGATTAAAAAAACACAAATAATTCAAAGAGTTCAAAAATCTTAGACATAACTTAACTCATTCATCACTTATAATAAAATTCCTAAACATTGAAATTTGAATCACTGCAAAGTCCAAGTATTGATACCCGAAATTTTTAAATGGAAAAAAGAGTCTGAATACAATGTGGGTGAATTCAATGATGACTCAGAGGCGCTTAAATTTAACATTTAAAAATCCGATTTTTTTAATAAACTGAACTACAAGCGCAGCTCAAATGTGAGCAGACATAAGACGTAAGATTGCAGTTAAATATGTGTGGATTGGTGCAAAGCGATGAAACGATAAGCAACAATCGTTACGTAACCGCAATCAATTTTGAAATTGTTATCGAAATGTTTTCGAAACCCTGAAATGAAAATTAAATCAAAAATGTAATACGGCGCTGCATTAGCAGTTAATATGCATGGCTTGAAGCCATAACAAAACAACAACAACGAAAATGCATTAACAACAGCCCAAGTAGCAACAACAACTGCCAATAAAAACGAACAGCGCAATCCAATAAAATTCAAATTAATGCAGAATGCATAGCCGAAGTTGAGCCCAAAGCTGAGCTTAAAGTTGCATTAAATGAGAAAAAAATAAATATAAAATACAAAAATTGTGGAGGCAAAAATTAAAAAAAGAACGAAGCAGTAACAGCAAAACGCCAAATTACAACAAACAAATTGAAAAATTTAACAAAAAAAACGATAAAAATAAAATTTTGCAATTGCTGTCTAGCAAAAAAAAAAAAAAAATAACGAAAAATAAAACATACAATGAAAACAACACGAAGGTCTAAGGTAATGAGCCTAAAAAAAATTATAATAACAATACTAAGTGCTACAATAACAACAACAAGCAAGCAAGAGAAATAAACATTTCACATTTTATTTTATTTTATTTTATTTTTGTATTGTTTTGTTTTATTTTTCGAGTTCGCAGTTCGCAAGTCGAATGCTCATGCAACAGCAAAACTTATAAGCAAAAACAACAATGACGATGAGGTTGCCACCAGCGGTGCTCAGCTGATCGTTGCCCAGTGGTTGTTGTATGAGTATGTGTTGTTGTTATTTCTTAACTTAGCAATGATATTTGCGTTTGTGTGGCTTTGAGGCTAAACTCACTTCAAGCGAGTCATTATGTGGACAATTGCACCATTGGGGTTAAGCGTTTTCGCAAATGCCTTCAAGCCGGGCGCCATGCTTGAGGGGCAAAACGGGTTTTCTCAGCATAACCACACATAACAGTGGTGTGTCAATGATTCGTAGCTGTTTTGTTCAAATATCAAAACTTGTTTTTTGTTTTGCAAAAAAATATTATTATACAATTTGCTGAACGCTGATGCATAAACAAAATATAAAATAAAAATTCAACATAAATAACATCAAATTATAAAATAAAAAAATCAACATAAATATGTAATAAAAAAAATTTTAATATTATGTATGTGAATTTATTTTTCAAGAAACGGTATGAAAAATATTGAAAAATATTTTTACAAATTCACTGTTAGGGTTTTTGTAAAGCAATAAAAACTGTTTCCATGGGACAAGTGTGCGCTTATCAAATAGATTATAGTAGGTTGAAGTGACAGCTTTATACCAAAGAAAAGTTCACTTAGCACAACGAAATGGATTGTTGTGATATCACATTTCTATCACATAGTTTCGCAGAATTTTTTTTTTAATGTTTTCAACAATAAAACAAAGAAATAGTAAACAAAATTTATGAAAATATTTTCATTATAAAAAAAGTCAGTTTGCCGTCAGTTTTTTTATACGAAATACAAAAAAAACATTCTGCCGTAAAGTGATAAAGTTATGCATTTCATTCAAACTATTCTGCTTATCTATTTTTTTCCTACGTCTTTCGACAATATTCAACACATTAAGGGATTTTTCGTCCTAACCCTAAACCCCTTTGTCTGCGGGTCATTAATTAGTAAACATATAAGTTGGTTCTTTCTCTTCTTTTTATTGTTGTGTTTTGCTTCTGTGCTCCACGTGTTCGAAGCCGCTTGCGGCGCCCAATTAAAAAACAGATCTGACGTCTGCTTTGCTCACACCGCTAATGTTGTTCTTGTTGTTGTTGTTGTGTTGGCAGAGTTCACTTAAAGTCGCGTACGCTTTCCGGGTGCACATTAATGGTGTCCGAGTTTAAATAATGCAAGCAACAACAACGACAGCAATAACAACAGTCGCATCATCACCAACAACAACAACAAGAGCAACAGTTACGAAAAACAGCTGACTCGACTTAAGTTCAAGTTTGCACGCTCGTTGGTTGTATTTGAGACGCGCTTCAAGCCGACAGCAGGTACCCTGCAAGGACAGTGACCATCATTTGATCAATCATATGACAATCACATGTGATGAAATTTCGATCACAATCTCCATCATTTTTCCACTAGCAGTGTGAAAAATGTGATGGGTATTTTTGTGTCCATGTGATTCTGCATCACCTTCGTACACAGGCGATTTAAAACGTAGTCCAACATATAGTTGTCTCGCTCACTCTAATCAGCAATGATCAAATCCCAATCACGTGTGATTCATCACTGCTGATAAAATTTCTCTCATCAGTGATATCAAAAGGCATCACACTTGACGCATAAACCTATCACAGCTGATTGAAAATAAAAAAGCCTTGGCATTTTATTATTTCATATGCCTATTTTTATAAAAAAGGTTTTTATTATTCAAAAATCATTAATTTACACATTTATAGTGCGAACCAAAGTAATTAAATTATTAAAAATTTGGCAAATGTAATGAAATGAAATTGACCCTCAGTCCACGACATTTTTGAGGTTAGGAGCGCTAGCGCTGAACACAATCTTGATAGATTAAATGAAAAGAATGCTAGCATTAGGCAAACAATTCTTTTGATACGCTTCTCATCTATTTTAAATAAAATTTAATTAACATACTTTTTACAAAATTAATAAACAATTGTACTTATCTTTTTTAACTTTTCCACCGCTGACCTGCTTTTGACACACTTTTATTACACTTTTCACAATTTGACAATTGCGTCATGGGCGCAAGCGTCATAACGGCACGTGCCGTATGTACATATAGTGCCATCTCGTTTTCTCATACAGGGAAATTTGGCGTACTGAAACTTCTTTTTCCCGCTTGCATGGAACATACTTAAAAATTTCCTTTGTAAATGTTTATGTGTTAGTTTCAGCGAGAATTTTTGTAAATGTGTTGGAGTTTCGATCACACGTGTCTGGCAGGGTAATAGCTCGACGATTGTCGTCGTACGTGTTGTTGTATGTTGATGGGTGCACATAAGTTGCTTGTTTTTGTTGTTCTGCTGTACAAATCACTGTGCGTGCGAGCTGTTCCTAGCGCGCCAACAAAAACAGCTGTGAAAATAAATGAATTTTAAACAGCGGCAGCAAAAATAGCAACAATTGGCGCAAAAAAGCCGAAGCAACGCATGGAACCAAGCGAGCGATAGCGTCATTTATGGGCGTGTTGCTGCTTCAAAGTGCTTGAAACAACTGACTTAGGGGGCTGGAATGAGGGGTCGACTTGCCGGTTCGACTGATAAATGCAAATTTAACCTAAAATATGGCAAAGAATAGTTTGCTGCAATGGTTGACGCTTTGCGGTCAGCGGTTGGCGCTAGCAAAAATTCAATAATACTATAAATTAAATAATGATAAACAATACATAAATAATTCGCCAATAGCTGCAAACAAGTAGAAAATGAAAAGACGAAACAAAAAAGCTTTGCAGCTAAAAATAACAAAGTTTTAGTTTTAGTACAAAGCACTTTTGACTGCAAATTAATGAACTAATGGAGTGTAGACGAACGTGGAATGAGGGTAAGGAGGGTAATCCAAAAAGTCGATGTTGTTAGTTCATTGAACTGGCAACCCTGAACAGCAACTAATATGATGGTAGCAAAGAGCAAAAGAGAGAAAGTTAACAAATCAATTGTTGGTGGCGTTTGAGATTGACTGGTAAAGAGCAAAGCGAAAAGGTTTGCAATTGAAAATTATAAATTAACAACGATTATGCTATTAGAAAAAACTATTTTTTTTCGAAAATTTTATAAATATTCACTCTCCGTCGATATGTTAGGTTATGTTAGCTGCCTGGCCTGGTTGGCTACGCATAAACCCTATTGGGTCCTTAGCGACACCAGTTGGAGCTCCTTAGTGTTGCGGATCGTCGTAGAAGTGATCGACGAGAATGCGGGTGTTCCTAGCGAAGTTCAGCAGCGATTTAATGTCGTGCTTGGGGACCTCTTCCAACCCAGAGAAGAATGGGGCCCCGAGGTAAGTAAAGCATAGTCTTGAGATGGCCGGGCAGGAGCAAAGTATGTTCTCCAGGGTTTCCTTGGCACCAATTTCTTTGCATTTCCTGCACTCATCCGACTCAGTGATTCCCATCTTTTGCCATCTTTTGGTAGTTAAACTGTTCCACCTTCATTGGTCATTGGCTAAAGTTCTTGTTTCTGGATCAAATGAAAGCTGCACACCCTCTTGAAAAGTCTTACTTCTACTCTGATCTTTTAACTTATTTGCTCTTTCTGTGTGTTTTTTTGTTTATTTTCCCAGTTCGACGTTTCCGGAAAAGAATATAGAAAATTCAACGATTTGAAATTCATTCATTTTACCCTTTTGATGGTCACTTGGGTAAAGTACTTGTTTGCGAATCAAATGAAAGCTGTGCAATTTTTTAAAAAGTCTTCCTTCAGTCAGATTTTTTTATTTCATTTACTCCTTTTGAGTTTTTTCGTTTATTTTCTCAGTTCGGCATTTTCGAAAAAGAAAAGAGAACTTTCTACTGTTAAGAGTTGGATGTAATTTAAGACTTCTGATGGTAATTTTTCTGATGTATGTACAGGTCTTTGTATCAAACGAAAGCTGAACAGCTTCATAGGCTTCCTTTTAGTCAGATCTTTTATTTCGTTTACTCTTTCTGTGTGTTTTTTTGTTTATTTCCTCAGTTCAGCATATCCGATAAAGAACAAAGGGCATCTGACTGTTCGAGTCACATCAATTTAACCTTTTGAAGCACATTTGGCTAAGGTCCTTTTTATGGATCAAATGACAGCTGGATACTCTTAAAAATTATTTAGCGATTTTGTCGTATTCCTTCTACTGTGCCTCTGATTCCTTCATCGTTACATCTTCTGCATGTTTTATCTTTTATGTCCTCAGTGTTCTTTAACCACCTTTGGCCTTCATTTCGCTCATGTATCCTCTATAATTATTTTTGAAAATCATAGCTAAACTTTTTGCTCTCAATTCACATCTCTGCGATAACAGAACACTTAACATTCATCTAACACAACTACAAACTACCCAAAAATTCAAAAAATTAAAAGTCGATTTTATTGAAAATTGCTCGGAGGGTTATTTTTTCTACAAAATAATTCATCAGCAATTAAAACGTTGTAGTTCTAAATTTTAAATTAATGTACAACGGGATGTCATGTTTTAGCTGTTTTTCGATGCTTTTCGAAAACAATGCAACCCAACCCAGTTTGCCTATCAAGCTGATTCACCATGATTCGTATTCTGTTGATTTTGCAAATTAATTATTGAAACTTGAAAAAGCCACAAAAATTGTGAGATCTCAACAGCAACTTGAATTTTGACAAAAAACCAGTCAATTGTTAGTTTTATGTAAATTTTTAGTTATAATGAGCATCTAAACACTAAAATAAAACATAAAATTCGATTCGATAAATATTTTTTCCTTTTTCAACGCGCACACCCCAACTTTTGAGCGCCTGACGCGATTCCTGCGTCATTGGGGACTTGCGTGCCGAAACTGGTTGCAGCCATGTGCCGGTGGCCTTGAGACAAACTGACTGCTTTGTTATTTATTTTCTATTTCTAGCTGTGGAAGTCAAAACACATTAGAACAATACAAAGGATTGTGGTCTGTGTGCTAACAAAAAAAAATGGGCACAGCAAAAACTTTATTATTGACTGAAACGCAGAAATGACGATTTCGCATAGATTTGCATAAATTTTGTGTTGCCAAATGTTTTGAGAGTTGAGTTGATGACTTGCAGAAAGTGTCAGCGAATAGTCAAATATTGCTAATTAATATATTTGTGAGTTAATTTACGCATAAACAATCAAGCAAACAAGCACACAAACATTACCTGATGATTAATAAAAAGTTAAATAGAAATTTCTTGGAGGGGGAAAAACTTGACTTGTGGTGTGATGTGATGTGATTGGGATTGGAATGTTTTGGTTGTCTATGAAGCATTAGAATTGTTTTTTAGATTTTTATTGTGCTTGGTACAAAAACTGTACTGAATGCTGATGGGATGATAGGGGAAAAATAGGTTTTGAAGAACCAGTATCCACAAATGTTTGGAATTCTTACAGACTAAACCCAAAGTTATTTGGGGATTTGACGAAATGGATCACAGGATGATCTACAAGAATATATATATTTCATTGGTATTAAATTTTGAAATGAAAATGAAAAAACTGAATAATATAAAAACAATAAAATATAAAAATATACAAAAAATTTATATTAAATATAAAAAATATATGAAATTAAAAAAAAAATTAAAAATAACGTTTTTAATTATTTTTTAAAATACAAATTTAAATTATTATTTTTTTTAATATTTTCAGATACCGATATCGATGAACTGTCTGCAGTGTCGCTAAATAAAAAGCGCAATTCTCTCAAGACACAACTATCGGACGCCATCAAGGAGTCCTGTCTGCCCAAAATGCTATGCGAGATGGCCTCGAAGTCGGAGTATCTACTGACCGAAAAGGAAAAGGATCTGCTACACTTAATCAGGTAATTTAAAGCTGAGTTCAGCAGGCTTACTGCACTGTCACTGGAGGTCTAATACTTAGGTCCATGGTGAATGACTTCATGGTAAAACCAAAATTCCCTAACTAATTAAGGAAAAAAGTTATACCAAAATTCTCTCTGACATTAAAAGAAAAAGATAAACCAAATATGTTAAACAGAACTAGTTCATGACTAACTCAGGAAAAATATTTACCCACATATGAATCAACAAAAGTACTAAAGCAAGGTGAACAGTTCACAAGCTCTGATCCACTCGAATCGCACATTAGAAACTTGTTTGCTGTTTTTTTTTGTGTTGCCATTTTTGGCAGTGAACAATTCGCTTTTTTGTTCACAACTAAAAGCCTTTCGTTCGAACGCAAGTTAATTAAAACATTTTGGCAAGTACGCAATAGAACTTGACTTGTATTAAAAAAAACTTAATCAAACAAAAAAAATTAAGGTAAAAAACATTTTCAAGTTTTAGTTTTGATAATAAAATGTCTATATATCTTTGTTTAAATGTTAATATTTATAAAAAAATCACATCTGTGTAAATACAATTACGGACAAGTGTTGAAGTCAAAGGGATCGCCGTCAGACAGTGGCGCATTGCTCAGCACTGTCGTCGGTTTATTAACCTCAGATTAACTGGTTTCGGTTTCAGCGTTAGCGCATGTTTTGCTCAACAAATCGGTAGCATCTTGTTCAACTGGCACGAAACGGCTTTATTTCACTTTTGTACTTTGGCTGTATTGTTTGCTTACTGGAGTTTACAAAAGTTTTGAGTAGCTAAAGCCAAATAAAAGTAAATAAAACTGTTTTATTTGAAAATGTTGTGTGGTGTTAAAATTAAAATTCGGCGCCAAGTTAGACGTTAAACACTAAAATTCAATTGTAATATTTGTCATTTGAGTTTTGGCAGCTTTCTGCTTCTGTTAGACTTTTAAGGTCTGTGTTTAAATATCAAATAAATATGTTTTTCAGTTGATTACATACAATCAATTTTGTAATTTCTGCTTCATAGAAATCAATCTACATTTGTCTCTGAGTACAAGTTTTTGATTCAAGAATTCACACAAAATCAAAAAAATTGATCAGAAATGTTTTAGAATTTTATTATGGTTATCTATAAAAAATGCTTAGCTTCTGAGGTTACGTTTGCTCTGCCAACGTCTGATTACACAGAAGAGTAGAAATGATCTATTAGTCAAGTTTTTGTTCCACAGAACAAAAATCTGAGTTCTGAGTTTCTGTATTCTGTGAACGGTAGTGACAGGACGGTCTTATTAGACTAAGCCTGGCTATTTTTTAAATTGCTTCATGCGACATTGACAGGACGATCTCACTAGACTTACCTTGTCTATTTTTTTCAAATGCAATACTGACAGGTCGGTCTCACTAGACTAACTTTGGGTTTCCTTCTCAAAATGATCCATGCAATACTGACAGGACAGCCTCCCTAGACCAACCTTGGTTATCTTTTGTGAAACTAGCCCATGCAATACTGACAGTTCGGTCTCACTAGACTAACCTTGGTTATTCTTCTCAAACTAACAGGATCGGGTAGTCCCGTTAGCGTTGGGGCAGGACGGTCTCATTAGACTAACCTTGGTTATCTTTTTCAAACTGCTCAATACAATACTGACAAGATGGGCGCACTAGACTAACCTTGGTTATCTTTTTTGGGAAACTAGTCCATGCGGTCTCACTTGCCTAACCTTGGTTATATTTGTAAAACTACTCCATACGATAATTAAGATCCTCTTCAGCAGAGATCACTGTACAGTCTCTGGATTAGACAAACTATCCTTCATGTCAAGGATATTCTTACCATCTTAACTTTTAAACTGTAACCTCTAAGTTTGGTTAATGCCATACATCATGTTTTTCTGTGATTTTTCTTGAATTTGATCACTTTTTCGCCTTGAAAGTCCTAGTTGGATCATCAAATTGCTCGAAATATCATTTGGGGTAGTAATAAATCTCTTTCAATGAAAGGAATAATACTTTTTGGTTATGTTTCCTATACCTAATTCAAAATGAAAATAATTTATATTTTTTATGATACACTTATTCAACAATTACTACTACTACTACTAGTATCTGTTTAGTTAGCTTCTTACTAAAGAGCTGCACAAAATGTTCTATTTGGCACACTTCACTACTGCACAGTACTGTCAAGTACTGTACTTCAGTGTCGCAATGACAGCAAATTCAAATGCTCAATAGTTCTATTCTGCAACAAAGCAAGCACTGCATCATTCCAAAACCTTTTCGCTACAGCAGCGACAGTGCTTGTGTTCTGTTGCGAAACAAAACATCAAAACAGAAAGCTATAATGAGGTTAAGTAACGGTAAATCATAGCAAGCACACGGAGTGAAGTAGAACTTCTACTTCACACCGTGTGAAGCAGAACTTCTACTTCACACCGTGTGAAACAGAACTTCTACTTCACAACGAGTGAAACAGACTTAAATAAATATCGAAAAAACATGTTTTAAACCTGCGTTTTTTTACATTAATGTTGTTGTAATGCTTGAAATGCAGCTCAGATTCCATACAAAATACCAAAAACAAACATCAGCTACTCCGACCGTGCAAAACAAAACACCGTATGCTTGAAAATGTTCTACTTCAGTGCTGCACTTCAGTCTTGTTCTACTTCAGTGTTGTTCTACTTCCGTGTTGTTCCACTGCAGTATTGATCTACTTCAGTGTTGTTCTATTCCAGTGTTGTTCTACTTCAATTTTGTTCTACTTCAGTGTTGTTCTATACTTCAAGGTGCTTGAAGTTCTATTGTCGTTTTGTGCAGTATTTGTATGAATATCAAAAGCTTCCTTCACTGCAGTGCTTGTTTTGTAGTGAAAGTGAAGAAGAGCGGCAGTATTTGAAAGCAACGCGATGGCTTGCAAGTAATTTTTATAGTGCTTGCGCAGCTCTTTGCTTCTTACTTGAAAACAACTTTATTTTGAAGTGTTTCTCTTCTTTTTTAATTAGGATATTTTATATCTTTCCTGTCTCTTTATTCTACATACAAATGTTATTATAGTTTCATCCAGTGGCGCACACAGGTTTTCATTTTGAAGGGGGTTGTGCGTTCAATTTTTTTAGCCGAATACCACTCGAACCCAAATTTTTTACCAACAATTTTTGTGTTTGGGGGTATGAACCCTCAAAATCCTACTGTGGGCGCTACTGTCTGTCATAAACTTAGTTTAAAATGAAACGAATTTGTTTTTGTTATAATACCCTAATTTAACAATAAACTTTCAGTATGTTTTGTACTAAATAGAAACTCATAGAAACTCTTCTGAGCTTTGGTATCTTTTTTGTTAGCTTTTTACTTGAGGAAACTTAGTAAAAACTTTTAGTATTTTTTATTACGTTAAGGAACCAAATTTTATATCTTCCCTGTCTCTTTATTCTACATAGAAATGCTGATATAGTTCCATCATATAAGGGTTAAATGCATTAATTGTAGCTTTCCCTATCAAAAATTGTGGCCCAACTTTTAAGCAAAAATTGTTTTCACTTAATCACTGTAAAAGATGAAATCTTAACTGGGCAATGGTTTTTTTAACGACTAAACTTTTAAACTTGAATTCTCAAATACATAGAGGATAACATATATGAACATATCTTCGAATTAAAAACCGATATAATTTTTGAAATTCCTGAATCTCAATCTGGTAATAAATAGTTTTTTTTTTAAGTGGTCTTCTGCAACATTAAAGAATGTGCTCACTAAAAAGACAAGCAAATAATTCATACATTTGAAGATTAAGATAAGCCTTTATTTTTTTTCTCGAAAAGATGCTCAGATTTTGCATATTTTAGCAAATTGTTTTGATGTCAATCAATGAGCAAATTTGCAAAAATTTAATTCGAATTTTACTGCAGTTATGTTATATTAACACTCAACGTTAGTTTAGTGATTTCCGTGATCATGATTCATGAAACTTGTTTCAATTATTGGTCAACAAGATCATCAAGTCTAGTAGAGCAAATTATTAAAATCGTTGACTGTGACTCACAGCCCCTTCACCTAATTTTCTATCGATTGCGTTCTATTTCTTGTCATCTCGCAAAATCTTAAACCCAGCAATCCATGCACTCATTACTGTCTCCAATTGCTACCTGTACTGGCTTTTAATTTTGCTGCATTGGCAACTAGTTCGTGGTCACGTTTCAGCCACATTTCAAGTACTTTTCACTGCCTCACTCAGACGCCAATTGTTGCTCATTGGCAGAAAATACACATACAACTAATTTGCTTAAAGTTGCATACGTTCTGCTGTTGGCAAAGCAGCAACAATTAAAAAACACGCACCTATTACAGCGAGAGTGAGACAACAACAACAAAAAATAAAAATTCAAAAAAACAAAACAAAACCTAAAAGGTTAACTTCCAACTTTTAACCTCGCACTTGACTTGAAGGTAATTAACAACGCCGCAGCGAAACAGTAACAACAACAACTGCATCTTTGTGCGACTAGAAAATTACAACAATTACTGTCATTACAGCAATTTACTATTTGCTAATAGTGCTGCGTGTAGTAGTTGTTGCTTTTGAAAGCAACTAAATAAACCAGCTCAGTGCCACTTGACTGCTTGTAGGAAGTTATTCATCAGCCACAAACGGGTTAAAGTGACTGCTCTGCTTGCACCATGTCAGGTCTAACACTCTCCTTTCACTTGGCCCTTAAATACAACAATTGCTGACTTTTTCCCATTTTGACATTTTGCAGATCGTCCACCATGTCGCTGGCAATGAACGGCGCGCCGAGCAAGTGGCACTTTGCAGCGCACATGGGCGAACTGCTGCGCTACACCGGCGACGACAACAGCGGCCCCATGGGCTGTGCCAATCTCTGGCCGAATTGTCCCATCAGCTCCAAGAAGCTCATGAAGCTATCCTACAAGGTGAAAATTTAAACGCGAACGAGGCAGAAGCAGTGAAACTATATGAAAACAACACGAAAACAGCAGCAAAAAGCCACTCAAGTTATGTTGAAAAATGGCAGCTACAAGAAAATTGTGATGGTTCTCTGGCATAGAGAGCACAACTACAACAAATACCCATATGGTTTTTATATAAGTAAACCGTTACATGGTAGACGTCTAGTTTTAAGCGACCGACAAATTGCAGCGCAAGACAGACAGCAGGAACAGGAACAGCAACAGACTGAACCGCAAATTTGGCAATATTAACCGACAAGAATATTGAGAAATCAAAAGCAAAATCAATTTTTAACGGATTTCAAGATTTTTATGAATCCAAAAAATAGTTTAGTTGATATTGTAGTTTGTTTGTAAACGACCAACACAATGGCGTCGAAAGTGGTTTTCTTTAGTTTAATGCAATTTTTGTGAATATTTATGGAATTTCTTTGAACTTTCATGCTTATCTTAAGCGACTGATTGTAGAGCATTTTTGGAATCTTTTTTGAACCAAATATATGTTTTAACTATGTTTGTTAGTTAGTCAGGCGATTAAGTATACGGAATAAATTTATTTAAAACAGTGTAAAGATATACAAGTTAGTTACTTAAATTTAGTGATACAAATTTTTCTTAGCCGTTAGTTTAGCGGTAAGAAACGTCTAAATGTGCGCTAGTCTGTAATAATTTTTATAACAGTTTTATTTGTTTAAACTTATGATTTAAGTTTTTTGCGATATGAAGTTTTTGTTTTATTAATATAAGCGATTATATTTAAGCGAAAAAAATTGCAGCAAACATGATGAAAATGCCTGAATAAAAACTATAAAAAATTTACACCGAAATAAAAACAACTAATTTTTGTTGGTTGGGGCATGTTGGAGAAGCAGGAAACATCTAAGAAATTAATAAATATGTAGATATATAACAAAAATTAAAATGAAAAATTAAATAATGAAAAATATTTAAAATTTAAGAAAACCTAAAATTTAAAAAATAAATTAAAATTTAGAAAAATAAAAAAATAAAAAAATAGAAACATAAAAATAATAAAATAATTACAAATATTCACCAAAACAAAAGCAACTGACCAAAACATAAAAAATTATAATAAAAAAAAATGTAAAAAAATTTAAAAATATTAAAAAACAAAATAAAAAATTTAAAAAACTACAAATTAAAAAATTACAAAAAAGTTAATCAAAATATAAAACTAATAAAATAATTAAAAATATTAAAAAACAAAACTTGTATAAAACAATAAAAGAAATAACAAAAACAAATTAAGTTTTATTTTAAATTGCCTTTGGAAAACCCAAAATTTTTTTGTTCAGATGGTGTAAAGGCAATATTAACCCTTCGTTGCATGATTTAATTTCCGTGAAGAAAAAACTTGTCTGTTATATAATTCTTGTTGCTTGTTAAGTTCTGATGGTAAAAATGAAATTTTGTTGAATTCATGTATCTATGAAAGAAGTTTTGCGGCCATTTTCCGTAACCTAAAAAGAGCGCTACCGCCGAAATGAAAGTCGGCTTTATCAATATTTTAGTGTTGACAACTACGGGGAGTCGAACAGAGGTCAGACGTCACTGTATACTCGTAATTTAATGCACTAAACAGCTGAGCGAAGGCGATCGCCATATCACCATCGCCATCAATAACCAAAATTATTTCACCAAATCGAAACACTTGTTGCTTTTTCGATTCTTTTGCGCATACTTTCAATGTTAATCGCAAAATTCCGTTAGTAATCAATTGGTTTAACATAAAAGATGCAACTGAAGAATAAACGACTGTAAAATGCTGAATAGAATAGTTTCAAAATCTATGAAAAGTTAACATTGCATATATGCAATGCCATGCAGCGAAGGGTTAAAGAATTCTAGAATTAAGAAAAGAAAAAGTAAATAGTTAGAATCAAATAAAAATAAAATAAATAAAATAAAAGAATAACTAAATGATAATAAACAAATAATAATAAAATTATTAATAATTGTTTGAACTCGTCTATAAATTATAGAATAATAGTTTTTTTTATAATTTTAGATGGCTTGAAGGCAAAACAAGATTTGTGCGTTTTAAACTTGATGACCTTAAACTTGTGTGGTTTTAGTGAACTCCTCTAACTGACAAGAGACCTGAAGATCATGCCCGAAAGAACTCAGTGCTTCTAGTCGATAGGACTATTTACAGTGTTCTTTCGTCAATTTGAATCTCAGACTGGTCTTATAAGGGGATCTGAGTTAATGTTGTGGCAATAATGCAGTGCGCTCTGTGGAACTGAGGGCCCTTTTACCATAAGTAACACGAAAACACTGATCAAACATGGGCTGTTGAACGTTGCATACTTTTAGAGGGCATGGCAATTTTTGCAGACAGGGTTTAAGGCGATGCTGAAAGTTTCGAGAATGAGTTACGCTCTGGATAAACAGTTTCAAAGGCAGTCAGTTTGATTTTGACAAGCAACGTTGTTATTAATGAAACTGTGAAGTAAAAGTGTCACGAATAAGAAAATTTAAGTCAAATTAAAGTGTCTTGGAAAACTGTAAATAAAGTGAGTACGATGGTGAGTTCAGTGTGTGTTATGTTAGCACAACCCAGTGATACGAACTATGACTGTGTTGGCCAGCTAAACTTATTTTCGTAATAATATTATTGTGGTTTAAAGAAACTTTCCCATCGCAAACATTTGTTCATACATAAAGTATTTTTCAAGACTCAACGTTTCATATGTATTGAACCAAACAAATCGACTGAAGATTCTGAGGTGACTCATATTTTAAATGGTTATTATAGGCAACTAAGTTCTATTCAATCTGGTTTATTAAAAAGAAATAAAAACAAGTAGCAAAACAGTATGTAAATGTACACAAATAATAAAGAAATTCTTTATAAATTGATTACTTAAACATTTTAATTGAAATCGATTTAAATAATTACGAATGCTCCTTGACTAATTGACTGAAATAATGTGATGTATAAAAAAGTTGTCGAATACATTTACGAGTTCTTACCTTTCACTTAATTTTGTTCGTGCAATAATAAAGATTTTCTGAAGTGTTCTGTCCCTAAAAACAAAAACACACACACTTTTTGTTTTAAATATATGCACACAATTATTTAGCACACATATACTCATATAAATAGGAATACATATGTATATATATTGTATCTACTTTTGTTTCAAAGTGATTACTTTTTTAGGTGGTAATTTCTTAGATTTTTTTCTTACTAAATACTTCAAATTCTCACAGCTAATACGACTAATTTGTGTATTTTTGTTTTTTCGTATGTTTTATTTTTTTTTTTTTGCATGCAAACACGCAAATTAGTTAAAACGTGTCGCTTTTTTAACATGCAATAAAAACCAATTACCTTTCTACTTATTTTCAATAGTCAGGTTTACGTATTGGCAATAATTTTAAAATAATTTGTGCTGTTTATGACTGGAGAAACTGGTAACTGATGACTGGTAGTTTTGTTAAATCTCTGCAGTTATGATAGAATTTATCATAGTTAAAAAAACTTGTGGGCTTTAAAAGCTGTTAAACACAAATTAATGCTTTCAGTTTGAAGTTTAGGACAAATGATTCAAAGGCTTAAAAGTCAATAAGAGTAATTTTATTTGAAGGAAATATCTCCAAAAATAAAGAGTTCTAATGGTATTTTCAACTAATTGGTTCAGTTTAATAGCAAAAAAAATCCGCACATTGATGAATCACAGCTCTCAAGTCTCGTTCGTTCAATTCAAAGCCTCAACAGAAAGAAAAAGTTTAAATCACCGTTGAACACCGTTGAGAGTTAAGTTTAAGAACAATGCTTAATTATTGTAGATTGGTGTACATTTCCTGGTTTAAAGCACGCAATCAACTGTTTGCTATCTAAATAGAAACTTGCCTGAACTTAACTGACTTTTCCAAGACATTTAAGATTTCTAAGAATTCTATGCAATCACAGCAAATGCGGATTTTCGCTTTATGCCAACTCAGCACCAAAACCCCAAGAATCAGCAGAATTTCAACAATTCTGCAAATTAACCTTCTAAACTATCATAAACCAACCATTGCACAGACAACAACAATTGTTGTTACCTTTTTATTTGCGTTGCGGAACGTTGACGATAGCCAAATGTGGCTTAATTTCACGCTTCGTGCATTTGTGCCAAATCGTCAATCAGCAGCGGCTGCCATGCATTCACAACAATAATAACTAAAAGAAGCAACAAACGCAAAAACCATTCAACAAGAACACTTCACCAACAAAGAAGCGTTAAAAAATTTAATGTTTCGTGTAAAAACCAAAATGCCAAAGTCACCTAAAAGTAATAAAGAACGTTACCCAAAAAAAACAAAAAGCAACAACAATAACAAATTAAAAGTTTTGTCCAACCATCGAAGGACAGACAGTCGAATTGTTTGCACTCGAAAGCGTCCAATGCAATTACAACAACAATGCAATTGGGTTAATCAGCTTCAATGACCAAAGCCACCAACAATTGGCTGTCCGTCCGCCCGCAGGTCAGCTGGACAATGGCATTAAATGTGCTAGTTTTTTTTTGTTTGGTATCTAATGTTGCGCTCAAATTGTTGTAGTTAACGTTTTTTGTTGTCATTGCTGTAGAAAATTACTAAAACTCCACATTTAATTTAATCAAATTGTTGCACTGCGCTCCGCTCGTTTGTCTATGAAAATGTGAGCGTTTTGTTGTTTTTTTTTGTATATCTTTTTTTTTTGTAATTTTTTGTATGATTTTGATATTCAATTATTTGGCCATGTTAGTTGCATTTGTTATTATTTGCTTTTTCTCTATTTTTCTATTTCATTTGTAACTAAGGTTTGAATTTTTGCGCGGCTCAGTGATTTTGTGCTCTCTGACGGAAGCTCTGGAGAGCAAAGCAAGTGGTGGCCGCTCCGATTTTGTTGCTAATTTGTTTAGTTTTTTATTTTGCACTTTTGTTGTTGTTGTTGAGCAACTGTGGTTGCTCATTTTTAGTTATTTGTATGTGCATACAAAGTTATGTATACATATGAGCGGCTGAAATATATAACCGTTGAACACGTGTTGGGTTCATAGCAGTGTGATTCAATCTTTTAGCTGGTCATGAAAAGTTTTCTTGCATTTTTGGAGATGGAGGCATTTCGAGTTTACTGAGTATGAATAATTTTTTGTTATATCCAAACGAAATACAACATTTCCTTGTTTTAAGGATAATTAAAGTTGAACAAAATATAATTTAAAAAACACGATGCCAACTATAATTCAACTGGAATGCAGCTACAATAGTTGCATAATTTTTACCAGTTCCTATTTCATTAAATTTCCTTTCATTTCCGCCACTAATCCAACAACTATCGCCAACGCAAAAACGAGAAAACATCACCAATCAACTTTAAGTTTTGACAATTAAGTGCAACTTTTTGAATTTATTTTTTGCATGTTTTTGCTACTTTCAGATGGATGAATGTTGCATGACAGCTGTGTGAAAAATTTCGATGCGGAAATGCTAATAAGCGTCATAGACAAAGCTTAACTAAGGCAAACATTAAATGGATGAATGCTTATTTTGCCAATGAGTTGCAATTTTCTGTGGAAGGTGCAAGCTGAGAGTGGGCGAAAGAACAAAACCACTGTATCAGCTTACAGTGGTCGGAAGTGAGTAACTTTTCATTATTTATTTAACTAGCCACACAGACATGATTTAGGCAACTCATCGTTCATAGTTTTTTTTTTTATTTTGAGATAATTTTGAGTTTAACACTAACAAGCTCAATGAATTTGTAGACCAAAAATGTTATGTATAAATAATTTTAAAAATTAAAAGCTCCACTACTGACAAAAACCGTACTTACTACTCTACTACTAATTTTTAACAATCACCAGAAACACTTTGTGCTACAAATCAACATCACGAAAGCGATCGCAAACATAACTTCACACCTACTTGTAAATTATCACGTAGCCGGTTGAGATGTGCAATGTTGTTTTTGTTTGCTGTTGAAGCTGTTCAACGCTTCTTCCAGCCAATGCGGCCGTTAGTTACCTGCCGGCGATTTTTCCAGAGTCAACTGTAAGCGGCACTGCGCGCAGCTAAACCACTGTTACTTGCAGTCAAACCAGTAAAAACAACAACAACAACAACGACGCCCGCACGCACATTATGTAAGCGCATTAGCCATGGCACATTCACCATTACATTAACATCGCTGCAACAAGTCTGCCGGCCGTACGCAGCGCTTTGGCAATTGGGCCAATTTTGTTTTCTTTCCTCAATCGCATCATTTTACTTTATGCCATGCTTCGCTTTCTTCGGCACGTTTTTAAGACTTATTCGTCTACCTTTTTGCAAACGCATACAGACGCATGTGCCGCTGTTCGAATGGCCTTTACTTCTAGTTACTAGGTTTTTTTGTAAGTTTTTGTTGACTGTAATTGACCGACTGTGGTGCCACTGCCGTTGTTATTGTTATTGTTGTTACATTATTATTACTGTAGCTGGTTTATTGTTGTTGTTGTTGTTGTTGCCGTTATGGAATGTCCATTACATGCAATGGCCCCATTGCCATAGTTTATGCTGCATGGCCGGCTGGTGCTGCTGCAATGTGCGTTGTGTGCGCCCGTTGCATTGGAGCCGTTATTGGTGTTTAATTGTTGCGTGTGGCAATGTTTTGGTTGTGATTTTTTAGTGTTGTTGTTCTTGTTGTTGTAATGTTTATAATTGCCTACATGCAGAGGAAGACTTGAAGTTTGTTTGTTGTTGTGTACAATATGCGGAACTGTTTGGCATAGTTTGGCACACTGAGGCGTATGAGTTACATATAATTGGGAGGCGGTTTTTTGCATTCAAATAAATTATTTTTTTGAAATTATGGGCAAAAAACTGTAGATATGTTTTATTATTAGCAAAGTATTAATACAATGGTCATTCTTATATAAAAATAGCATTAGTTATTAGCACCTAAAGCTTGTCTGTGCTTAAAGAAATTGCCTCCAGCTAATGTGGGACTTCCCGATAATTGATGTGTGGAAAAAATAAGCATTTCTATGGCTTTTGTGCGCTGTGAAGCCAAGTGCCTGAAACTCTGAAGTATTTTCAATTATGTATAAAATAAATACAGTGAACTTTAAGATACAAACAAACACAGAAACATTCAGGAAAGTGGGCCTCTTAGAACAAGGACCTAGTTATCAGAGAGACGTTCGACGACTGCGGTAGATCTTTGGACGATGAATTCTTTCCTATACTTGACAAAAGGTGTCAATTAAATTTCTTGTTAAAGGTGAATTCTCAACCGAGTTTTGGTTTAAGCAGAGAATGCGCTAGAATTTTCCAAAATCAAAATAATGGTTATAAGGTAAAATTGCCTGTTAAAAAATCCTGACATTACTAATTTATTAATTTTATTTTTATTTTTTATTTTATTTATTTATTTATTGATTTATTTCAGCATACAAGTTTTCCAACAATTTTTATACCCATTGGTTAAAAACGGTTCAAAAACATTTTTAAACTTATGAAACTCTGTTGACGCCCTTTATCGCCACCTAAAGTGTCCGATATCACCAACAAACAGTTCATAAACTACAAGAAGCAATTTTCTTAACACCTCTTGGCGCTCGAAATGGCAGCAAAGCACAATGCAACGCAATGATGCGTTGCCGCTGTCACCGTCGTCACATACCAAGCTGTCAGTTAGCCGTTGCGCTGTTTACATTTTCTTGCTGTCTTCTTCTTTTTTGTCTTTCTTGTGCTTTGGGCCCCCTTCAGTTGGTGAATACTTTTAAGGTAAGAAGGCATTACAACATTTATGCCATAATCGCGCACAAACCAGTTTGTTGAGCACATACCGTGAACTGCGATCGCTGTGAGCAAATTCAACAAAATTCACTCGCTGCAAACATTTTTCGTATATTTTCACTCTTCCGTTTGTTGGCCAAAATTCAATGCAAATCAAATCAATTCAATTCAAATATTTCATAATTTCATTGAATTGTTAGCTCCAGTGAGCGCACGAAATTCCGCACAGCCCAAAGTCGAATTGCAAATGTGCGCGTGCTGCGCCTGCCAAATGTTTTCAACTTTGATTTCATATCGATTTCAATAATTTTAAGGTAGGTCTGGACTGGCCACAGCGCCAAAACTATGCATACGAAAGTGACCAAAAGAAAACCGCAAAAAAATATAATCAACAACATTTAACGCCAAGTCGCTTTCACTTGTTGGCGATGCGGCCAAAGTCGCCGATCGCGTTTGCGTCTCTTTCGCCACATGGCGAACGCTTCTTCGACGTTGGCCTCCGTCTGTGGCTTCCGTGCCAAGCCTTGTTGGCTCTATTTACATGCACCACAACAACAACTGCCGCAATATAGGCGAAAAAAGTTGGTCAATTGGCTGGAGCCAAAGTCGAGTTGCGAACCTGTCGTTCGTGCGCTGTCTGACGTGCCGCCGCATTGCTTGGCGTTTTGTCATCCAATGTGGCGACGGCCACATTTTCGGGGTTTTTCGGTTTTCTATATTTTGTTGTTTGTTTTTTGTTTTGTTAGTCAAGTCTGCGCTGCCGCTTACAGGCCAAAACTTTGTCAGCCGCCTTGGACAGTTAGTTCGAGACGAAACGTGCACAGCACTGGTTGCGTTTAACGGTGCACTCAATACGAACGGTTAAAGCCGCACAAAATCCCAAAGCTGCTCAACGCACACGGAAGACGGAAGCGGCTGCGAGTATATAAACGCGTGTCGCCAACTGCAGTCGTTCGAAAAAAGTGCAACCGCATAGTTTCAAGTGAAAGAAAGAAATTCATAATTCAAAATTAATATTAAAAAAATAATTCGAAAATGAATTTACGTCAAGTTGTGTCGTTGTCGCTCATACCCACGTTGTATGTGTTGTTTGTGCTGCTCGATCAGCTGATCGATGGCACTTTGGCGCAGAATCCTGATCCCATTTTCCAGCTGCCCGTACAATTGGTGGGCTTTCCGGTTATTGTGTTGTCGGTGCGATTGTCACAGTTTGCCAAAAAGTTGGCCTACTCGCTGAATCCAAGTAAGTCGAGCGCAAGGAGCAGAAGATTTGAGACAAAGTCGGAGAAAATATATATGAAAGTTCAGCCTTAAAGAAAACTAGGCGTTTGAGAAAAACATTCGTTTGAAAAATTTAGTCATTTAATTTTAAATAATTTAAAAACCAAGAGAAACAAGTTGACGCATGAAATGCAGACTTGAACTTAAAATGTCAAACTCTCTCAAGAGTAACAAATTGACAGATAAAATGCAGATTGAGATTTCAAATTTCCAATTCTCCAAAGAGGGACAAAGTGCTTTATGAAATTCAGACTTGGATTTAAAATGTCTAACATTTTAAAGGGGAACAGCTTGACAGATAAAATGCAGATTGAGATTTAAAATTTATAATTCTTCAATGCGGAACAAAGTGATATATGAAATACAGATTCAAATTTAAAATTTCAAACACTCCAAAGAGGAACAAAATGATATTAAATGCAGAATCAAAGTTTAATAGATAAAGTTTGATAGATAAAATTCTGATTGAGATTAAAAATGTTTAACTCTATAAAGCGGACCAAATTGACGCATGAAGTGCAGACTTGAGGTTAAGATGTCTAACTCTCGAAAGAGGAAACAATTTACAGATAAAATGCAGATTGAGATTTTTTATTTCTAACTCTCCAAAAAGGAACAAAGTAAAATTTCTTACTCTATAAAGAGCAACAAATTGACCAATAAATTGCAGAATTGGATTTCAAATATCAAAAAATCTAATGAGGAACAGATTGACACATGAAGCGCAGACTTGGATTTAAAATATTTAATTCTATGTTTGCATTTCATATCTGAATTGCTTATTTGTTGTTCTGTTTATCTTTTTTCGAACTGAATTGTTTACTAAATTAAAGAGTGACACAAATCAAAAGTTGAATACTATTTATCTCTTGATACGATTTTCCGGCTAAATTAATGTGAAACGATCTGATATATAAAAGGGGAACAAAACAGTCTTCAAGTTAAATATATAACTAAAAGAATTCGTTTGTCATAAAACGCATTGAAAGTGAACAAAATTTGGTATATGAAATACAAAAAGTACAGTGGTATCTGGATATAGTGAACTAATTATTGCAAGGCCTGTTCTCTGTATTGAGGTTGTTCACTATGTCGAGGTTAACATTTTTGTTAAAAAACTCGTTTTATTTGCTCAAAATACAAGTTTTGTTTTTTGCTTGAAAATTGTTTTCTATATTTAGAGGCTCAATGTCAAAATTTGGGTGTTCACTAGATCGAGGTGTTCACCAATGCAATTGAATGATTTCAAACTACATTACTTACAAAGTTCAATTAAAAACGAATTAAAAATTTTAATTGAGATCATTTTTTTTTTACTTTTAAATATATTTTAAACCCGTTTGTCTTCATTTCACTCATTCACTCATTCACTCACTCACTCTTATTTATGGCTTTTTGGAAACTTGTTTCATTTCAACTCAAACATTTACTCTGCAGCAGATAAAAATCAGCAAATTACTTCAAATCTATGTTTAATAGAACTGAAACATTTTGACATCTAAAACACATTTTCCCAAAAAATTGTTTTCCTAACTTTACCAAACAGCTAATAAGTAACTAAATTCAGTAAACCCCTCAACACTGACTTGAAAATATCGAGGAACGTCATGGAAATTGAAACACCGGTTTTCACTAAACTTGATGCAAGTCACAAACCAAACAGTAAAAAGCAAAAGCAGCGGACAAATTAAAATCAAATCTGCAATAAACCAAAAATTTGGCTAATTGAAGCCAAACCCACAACGAAAAAATTTAAAAAATTTTGCCACATGCCGACTGTTGATTTTAATTGCTGCAAACCAACAAACAAACAAAACGTCACAACAAAGACAACACTTTATCTAATAAAACAGACAAACGTTTCACAAACTTTTATCATCACAAATATTTAGCGGCATTCAAAATTGTTTTTTGTTGTTGTTGTATGGTTGACAGCACTTGGTGCATTAAGTCAAAGTGACTGTAAGCAAACCAACTGGTTGTTTGATTGTTTGTTGAGTTTGGCCTGTTGTGGCGCGTCGACAACCTCTACGCATTATTGAGTTCAAGGCTGCCAACAAAAGTGGATTACAATTTTTATTACATTTAAATTTGGCAGATGTAACAATTTTATGCTGTTGAACTTGGGCTCTCATAATTAACGCAACGTTTAAGTGAACGAGTGAAGAAGATGATTGTTTGTTGTTGTTGTTGCCTATTTATGAAGCGATCTGTGGGGCGTATGCGTAA
The DNA here is from genome assembly GCA_963971225.1 of Melieria omissa. Taxonomy (NCBI): domain Eukaryota; kingdom Metazoa; phylum Arthropoda; class Insecta; order Diptera; family Ulidiidae; genus Melieria; species Melieria omissa. The sequence continues at coordinate 69,527,535 of OZ020268.1, read as the reverse complement.
TGGTGATTTTAGGAAACATTAAAAGGCATTTAAATTTTTAACTGTAAATAAAGCCATTAAAACATTGAAAAAAGTTGTATATTTTCATGACAGCATTGAATTTCTATGCAAAATTTGTTGTTTAAGTAGAATATTTAGAATATGGAATATGGAAAAATATAAAAATAAATATATAATTAAAATATCAGAAATATAGCAGATGAATAGATGTAGAAAAAGAAATTCGCAAATATTTCTTAAATAATTTTTAATAAAGAAAATATAAAAAAATTAATTTAAATTTAAAGTTGTAAATATTAATAAATATAGAATTTATTTAAACACCGAAATTTTGTTATAGCAATGCTATCATTGTAATCAAAACATTCTTTTTGAACAATAATTTAATGAAAAAAATATTTAAAAAATATTAAAAAAAATAGAAAATAAAAATAGAATAAAAATAAAAGAAGAATACATGTAGAATACGAGTTTTCTGTAACACTGTGCAATAAAAAAAGTGAAAAATCAATAAATATTTAAGGAAGAATAGATGGATATACAGGGTGGGCGGAAAGTTTCTGCATACATCGTTTTAATTGTAATATAGTTAAAGTTCTGATTGCTTGTTTTATTTGAAAACGAAATGGGGAAATCCTCAATTATGTGGTGGTTTGAAAATTCTAAGCAATTCCCTCGTACATCTACAACGATTTTAATGCAGGACGGTGCACGATGTCATACGGCGAAACAGTCAAGGAAGACTGGCCGGGAAATTCGCCAGAGCTTAATCCTATTAAACATATCTGGTTCAGGATTCGAGATTCAGTATTTCTGAGTTCAAAACCTGCCAATAGACTTCAACTCGCAAGACCCAATGTTGCCTGTTATCCCACAAGCGAGTCTCCCAACATTCCAACACATCCCTGGTTATGGATGGTGTGAGTATTGCGGAATCGGTAGCTCTTGATGTTCTGGGCATGTCCATTAAGAACGACCTTCGTTGGAACGATCATATATTTGGCGTGTCGAAAGAAGCAGCCAAGTGCCTCGGCTTTTTAAAGCGGTGCAAAAAATATTTCACCCCGTCCGATCTCCGCATTATTTATACCACCTATATCCGACCTAAAATGGAGTTTAACTCGCACCTATGGGCAGGGGCTTCGAAAACCCATTTGGAGCTCCTGGATCGGGTGCAAAACCGTGCGATCAAACTAATAGGGGACAGTAGGGCATCCAACTCTATTGACTCCTTGGAGCATCGTCGAAACGTGGCATGTGTGGTGTTATTCTACCGATACTTTTTCGGTAATTGCTCAGTGGAGATGAGCAGCTTGATGCCATCACTGCGGGTATTCCCACGGGCAACCCGTTTGAACACTGGCGCCCATGCATTCCACGTCGAAACGATGTTCCAGCGCACTACGCACTACAGAGAAAGTTCGTTCCTGGCCCGAACAGCGCGATTGTGGAATGGTCTCCCTGCAGATGTTTTCCCCAGCACCTATGATCTTGATGGATTCAAGGCAAGAGTCCATAAATTCTTCACCCAACTTCCTATCTCCCTACCTATATATCCTTCCTGAACCAGCGCAATGCCTCGCATTTATAGGGGTCATCCCCTGCGCGTTGGCTCGTCTATAAAAAAAAAAAAAAAAAAACTCATTGAGATAGTAAAACAAGAGTGGGATGCGTCAGTCTTGTGCGAAAGTTTTCGAAAGCGAGTCCTAGAGTCCTTCGAAAAAAATGGCACACATACACAATATGAATGAAAAATTGAAGTTTGCTTGGATAAGATTTAGTGGTTTAAATAAAAAAAAATTTGAAAGCAATACAAATGATCCTTAACGGTGTTTTTTTGTATGCAGAAACTTTCCGCCCACCCTGTAGATAGATAGAATTTATATAAATTAAGATATTTTTTTGTAACAAACGTTTTTTTTAATAATAATTTAGTAAAGAAAATATTAAAAAAATTTAATATAATAAGTGATCAATAATAAAAGAAGAATAAATGTAAAAGAGGAAATACCTAAATTTTTCTATAACCATTTGCAATAAAGAAAATAAAAACAAAATAAATCAAAATATATAAATATCTGAATAAATATAGAATTTATTAAAATTTAGATATTGTTTTCATAAAAATGCTTTTCTTGGTATCAAAAAGTTCTTGTGTTCCAATATTGTTGAAAATGTTTTATTATTTTTAACACCTCGAAAAATACTTTAAATCAACTGTTTTTAATTTAAAACATTTGTATTGTATTGCATCAGTTTTAACAAATTTTTCTCTCTTCCCTCCCAACCATTGCAGACACTTATCGGTCGCGCAGTAAACGTGACGCTGCCTCCGCTGCCTACGACGCCGAACTGGCGCAGAAAGCCATACTACGTGAGTTTGGTCCTCGTGCCTGCATACTGGAGGAGCCCTGCCGTCTGCACGCATCACGTCCGGGACGTTATGGTGCGCATCCTGCCTGGGAGGACATCTTGCGGTAGGTCATAGTACTAAAGCAACAACAAAAAGAAACCAACTTACCTGCCACCGCATGCCAGAGCAGAGCAACAGCGCTGTTGAGTGTCAGAAGCTCACGAAGCATTTCGCTGCCGTGCGGCAAATCACTTCATGGCTCATTGCATTCGCAAGAGTCGAAATCGTGTTTGTGTGCGTTTCGCCTGCAGTGTTTTGTCATTTCGTCGCGCTTTCCCCCTCATTGCTTTGGCGCATTCAATTGCTGTACGTGTAGCTGCCTTTTCGACTATTGTCTTTGTCATTTGTTGCTAATAGTTGCTTTTGTTGTACTCGTAGTTATTGGCATTGTTGTTGTCATTTCGAGGTAAATGAGCGCAACGAAGGAGAATGTTTTCCAATCAATTTTTATGCGAAAAATGCCAACTCATCTGTGCATAATTTAATGTCTTGTTCGCAAAACGTAATCGCTGTGAGCATCTCCTCAAAATTTTGTTGTTGTTGTAGTTGTTGGAAAAGTGCATGTCAGTGCGTCATGCTGCTGGGTTATTTTCAATTTGGCAGTTGTGATTGAACTTTTGCACGAGTTGCATTGAAGTTAAGAAGTGATGGGGGTGAGCAAAGTATTTAGAAATGTAATTCTTGTTACATAGAGTGACCATTTGTGGGTAGATTGAAATTTTTAAAATTTAGAGAAATATTTATTAGAAAAATAAAAATAATCTTGATGAGGTTTTAGCACAGATTCAGGAAGATTCGGTAGCAGAACCATATTTTCAAATTCTATACCTGTTGATCAGTGGCGCACACAAGATTTCATTTTGGGGGTACACAAATGTTGAGCCCAATAGTGTCTGAAATCATATATTTCCATCAGTGGCGCACACAGTATTTCATATTGGGGGATTTCGAGAACAACTTTTGAGCTGAATACCATTCGAAACCACGTTTGACACTAGCAATTTTCGGGTTTGAGGGGATTTGAGCCCCCAAAAGACAAACAGATTTTAAAAATGGATTTGAGCCTCTAAAACCCCTTTTGTGCGCAGTTATTATTAAAAAAAATTAAATTAAGTTTAAAATTTAAGCCAGTTTTTAATAATTTATTCTTTCAAAAGAGTTACTTTTAATCATTCGAACCAATTCTTCAAGTTTTTGGAAAATATTTTTAAGGAAAATTCCAATATGACTTTTGTTATTATCTAAAAAATCTTATATTTTGAGCATTAAATGCAAATATAAGAAGTCTGGTCACCTTAAAAATACTCCACTGCTTGCTTCAAGTTTTTGGAAAATATTTTTAAGGAAAATTCAAATATGACTTTTGTTATTATATGACAAAAATTTTTATCATGAGCATTAAATGTCCATATTGTTATTTCTAAATTGGCTCAATCTGCAAATATAAGAAGTCTGGTCACCTTTAAAATACTTCACTGCTTGCTCTTCTTCTTCTTTCTTTCCCCAATGCTCTCTGCATGCACACAACATTGAAAAAAACGTCGCAGACAATGCACAACTTTTATTGATTTCATTACAACTCGTTCATTTGTCGAATGCATACAAAAACACTGATTACAATAACAACAACAAGCTGCACCAAATTACACTACGCACTCTTCATAACACAGCAAGTTGCACAATTGCTGGCACAAATTACACGCGTTACTACATGAACAAAAAAAAACAACCCAAAAGACATTTGCAAACAATCCCAAAACTCAACGCACAAAAAATTAAAATTAACCAAAAAAACAACAACAAATTCTTTCAACTTTTACGCAACGTAAAATGCTTTCTTCCCCCTTTTTTCTGCGAGCAACTAATGACGCCAGCAATAAAAATCGCAGTCGCTGTCTTTACGGGCGGCAAATTGCAGCCAGTTGCCAAACGCACAAAGGCGCTCAATGCAAGTCAAAGTTTATGCATTTGTTTGAGTGTCAAGTGGCGGGGCGGCGCAGGCGGCAGGGCGAATGTCCGGCGACACTGACCTGCGGCAACACGTTTCGCCGTGGCGCATAAATTAGACGCTGTGCGCGCAGACAACAGCGACGACAAGTGGCGCGCATTCGTCGCCGTTGCGTTTTGTGTTTGGGGCGAATTTTAATGGACGCAACTTTTGTTGTCAATTTGTTGCCAAAGTATTTTTGCATAATTTCGGTTTTATAAGCCAAGTTTTTGGGTGCATAAATTGCATGCAGCACATTAAAGTGCGAGCGTACACAATGGAAAACGCGTTGTGCAAAGCAGTGAATGCAATAAGTGACGAAATTTATGAGGCTTACAGTTCACTCTGGTAGGGAAAGAAAAAATGCGGCGTATTCTGACTTTTGGCTGTTGAAATTTCTTTGACTTATTGCAAGGAACAGAAGAGGTTTAATCCTTTGTTGAGCGGCGGCAGTGGAACGAGTTATTAGGGGAAGAGGTAGCTCTCTTTTAGAGAAATATTTTCTGCGTCTAAAATTATGAAATGATTTTCTAAATAACTTTAAATTACTAATTAAATTAATTATTACAATCAATTACAAATTAATTAAAATTAATTACTATTAAATTAAATACTTGTTCCATCAATCATCAACCATAAAAAGCCTCAAAAGTTAGTCATTTTCAAACTTTAAATAGCTGAAAAGTTTATATTTAAATATTTACTCTATTCAAAAATGATTTACTCATAAATGTAACTGAGGAAAAATTATTTAAACCCAAACAAGTTCATAGTAAAGTCAAAGTTCTTAACCCCTAAATATTTGCTGACAAATGCTTTCGTACATTGCACTCTCAACTCTAATCGCACATCAACTTGGCATTACTCAAATTATAAAGCAGAAAACTTCAGCAACTCGTTCACCATTCATACAAAAGCCAACAACAGTTTTTTCGAACTGCAAAAAGCGACTCCACACTCCTTGGACCTACGATTCCCAAAGGTAAAGGACGCATTAATCTGCTCGTTGTTTACTCAGCGTCGCTGCTACCTGTCCCGCCCCGCCTTGCCCGCCCCGCTTTCGTGCCACAAATGCCATTTGATTTATTAAGAAAATGCACTGTGCTTTTGTGCCGCTTTGCTATGCGCAAACATTTGCAGAAACCCCACTGCCGCACGCCTAAAATGCCACTACACTTCTACTTAGCTTTCATTGCTGCTCACATTTATTTCTACTAGCTGCACTCATAAGTTATTATTTTTTAATCCGCTTTGAAAAAACAAAACCTTTTCTTCCTCTTTTTCAATGCCACTTTTCGCATTGTTGCTGCTCATTGTTGCCTTCGAAATTTTTTTTTGTTTACTTCTACACATTTGTTTGTTTTTATATTATGATTACATTTTTTTGCACATCTTCTGCTTGTTTTCATTATTGTCGTTTTCTTTGTTGTTGCAGAAACTACAAAGTTCAATCAACCGGCATGAAACAATGGTATTTGCTGTCTCTCTTCATTGGCGATGCTGTGCGCGATGTGCCGCTGTGTCGGCACCTGGCCAAACGGATGCCATGTCCAGGCGTTGGTCCACTGCCGCCACCACAGCCACGCTAGCTGCACAAAGCTGCCGGCGAATGCTCGAAAGGGTTCGCAAGTGCAGCCTCTACCTCAGCACTGAATATTTCCTTAACAACTCTACAATTTCTTTGCATTTTCATTTCCATTTTCATTTGATGGCTCTTGTCTCATTTGCTTTTATTTTTAATTTCCTACATTTCTATTTATTTTCTACCCTTTTCGCTCGATTTTTCCGTTTGCCAAAGGTTTTCATTTTCATGCCACGTAACGTTTACAACAACAAAAATAAAAGAATAAGTATGACGAATTGTAGCAAAACTGCAGGCAACAAAATTGTTTAAACGAGGAAGGTGGCAACTACGTGTAGGTGCCGGGTGCTTTGGTTTGAACAGGCGGAATGGGGAGGGATGGGGCGAAGGGACAGACCGCATAATGGAGTGCACTTTGTGCATGTGGACAGCATTAAGAGTGGAATGTAAATAATTATGGTGAATAAATTAAACAAAACGTGGACATGTCGACCAGCATGTGTGGTCTGAGGTGTGTGGAGCAAACGAGCGAGAGTGGCGGCGAGAGTAAGTAGAAGTGAGAAGCTGTGGAGCTCAGCACAGAGTTGCCTACTGAATAGGTCTTTGAAATTTTGATTCAACCAAAGTTTTTCACAATTGACATTTGATTTTAAAATTGATTTTGCAATTCAATTAAATAAAAATTGTTTCTATGTATTGAAAAAAACTCAAACCAATGAATTCATTCGATGGTTAAAATTCCTTTATAATATTAAAATATTTAATGAAAATAAATTTCTAAAAAAAATTAAAAAAAGGGATTTAGAATATTTCAATAAAAAATATTTCTAAGTATTGAAAAAAATTTAACAAATCAATTTATTTAATGGGTAAATTTATAAAAAAAAAATTTAATGAAAAAATATTTCTGAAAAAATTAAAACAAACTTCTTGAAAAAATTAAAATAAATAAATGCATTCAATATATTTAGAATATTTAAAAACAAAAATTTCTTTGTATTGAATTCATCCGATGGTTAAATTCATTTATAATAGAAACATATTTTATTGAAAAATTATTTCTGAAAAATGTAAATAAAAAATAGATTCATTAAAAAAATATTTCTAAAAAAAAATAAAAAAAAATTCTTAAAAAAATTTAATTACATGAATTCATTCGATGGTTAAATTAATTTATAATAGAAAAATATTTTAATCGCAAAATATTTCTGAAAAAATAAAAAAAATGCTATTCTAACAATATCTATTTATTGAAAAACATAAAACAAATGAGTTTATTCGATGGGCAAATGCATTTTGAATATTTTAATTATTTTTATAGTTAACATTTCAAATTATTTAAATTTTTTTATTTTTAATTTTCAATGTAACTATTTTTTTACAAAAATTTTGCTACTTAAATCCACTTGGCAACCCTATTAGCTTACATTCTACGTACACTTGAAGTTCATGCTGTCCATCGTCAGACTGCAGCAGTCAGTTGCATGACGACTGACGTACGTCACCCTATTTGCGTGCGTTCGACTTCCCATTTTCCCGCTCACTTCTCTACTCCACTTAACTTCCCCACAGTGAGGTAAAATGTGTATTTTTCGGACATTGCAACTGGGCGTTGAAGTGAATTGAAAAATTCATTTTCAGTACAGTGAAAAATGAAAGCAACAACAACAACAATCACAATGGTTTGCTGTAACGGCAACAAAACGCAGCAGCAAGAAAGTGCAAACAACAAAAGCAACAAACAACAACAAGAAAACAGTAGAACATGGCGCTTGAATTGTTGACCGAAAGTATTAACAACAACAACAACAACAAAAAGCGAGTTGTTGTAACGCCATAACTGCTGACTACATTTAAATTGGTGCTGCTGTTGTTGTTTTTGTTGCTGTAAATTGTTGTTTGCACAGTTAGCTGCGTGCGCAAGCAAATGAAAATCAGCAGCAGCTACAACAACAACAAGCACAATAACAAGAAATACAAATTGAATGTGCAACATGTCCAGCAAAAATTGCAACTGACAAATGCCACCAACTCGTCTGGTTTGCTGCCTTTTGGTTCTCCCTTTTGCCAACGCGTTCATTTGGGACGCGATTGCAATTGCAAATTGCTGCTTTCATTGCTGTTGCTGAACGAAATTGTTGTCTAGTATTTGTTGCCGCTGCAAAGTCCCCAAATTCAGTTACTTTGCTTATTTTGCTTCATATTTTTGTAGATTTTTTGTAATTTTTTTTTAATAACTTTTGGTGTGACTGTGCAAAAAGTTAAGCAAGTCAAGACTTAACTTTTCCTTTTTAGAAGCATTGCACATTGTTATGATTTTGTTATCTACAATTGCTACAATTTCATTTTCATCTATGACATTTGCTTTTCTTCATACGCGAGATGCATTTCAATTTGCTTTCAGTTCAGCATTTATTTTTTTACGCTGTGCTTACTTCAGTTCATACTCGAACATTTTGTTGATATATGTTTTGTTATTATATTTTCTTATTGTTGTCATAAGAGTTCATGTGCTTTTCATGCTTTTATTGCATTTTATTTATATTTTATTTAAGTTTAAATCATATTAATTGTTAATAAATGTTAAATTAAATCTTAAAATTTATAGTAACAAATATTTACTGTTTTATTTTTTGATGCAAGGAGAGTTTTGGAGTGGTTTGTTGAATGTGCTGAGTGTTTATTTACAATTTTTGTAAAAATTTTTACATCTTTTGCAAAGCTGAGTGACTATCGATTACTTCTATCTGAGTGATCTTATTAGTTGTTTAGAATAAGAATGATTGTAGCGCAAACTCGGCAACCCTGGCGTCCGAGTCAACTGTTGGCAACTCTGGGCTGAATGTAGCCCCCACTGAAGGGAACCAGGAACACGTGAAAACCGATCAGACGTAAGTATGAAGTGGAAACAACAAAGACGTGTTGGGTTCGTCGTCACAAGTCATACGATCATAAAAATCGTGTTCCGTTATACTTAGGTACCGTTTAAATAGTCAGTACATTTTCATTTGCCGCTTTATGTTAAAATCAGTTAAACTGTCTTTGAAAAATATTACTGTCGCAGAATGTTCATTTCCTTTTAACCGCCGCCTTTTCAGTTATAACTTTAATGCTTATTTGTAAATCATTCATAAATCTACAAGTCAGTGCCTAAAGTTTGACCAGCTTTTACGACACGTTATTCATCACAGCAAAATGCGAAAAGTGTTGCCTACCTTTAGACAGTAAAGTAACAAACCAGCCAGTGAAATTCTTCACAAACTGGGTGAGTCAGTCAGTTCAGTTTGTGGTTGCCGCGCTACATTTGCAAGCAAAAGTGATCGAGTGATCGAACTATGTATAAAATTAAGTGTGAATAGTATTAACTGTGCTACCACTGATGAGTCCCATTCGAGCTGTTTTGACTAGGTAAGTCAAATTTTCTTTATCTTAAGAAAAGGCACTGCAACGTTTTGAAAATCTAAATTTAGAACTCATTTAATGTCTTTTTAAGAAATATTTCTCCCTACAAATGTTCATACAGAAAAAATATTGGTATATTATATTTTTTCTCCCTAAAAAAATAGTAAAATTTTCATATATGGAAAAATATTGAAAGGGTTAAAATAAGGTTACTGAGGTAAATATTTAACCCTCTGTATATGGAGTGAATTTTATGGAGCTTACTACGGCGAAAGGGGTTAATAAAGTGATAAAAAGCATCGTATTAACACTAGAATGCCTAAAGGAGTAAAACAAAATCCATTCAGGTTTTTTATTATTTTCTTGAATGGCTTTTTGAATGAAAATTATTCTGATTTTTATTCTTATGTTAGATAGATTTAATACAAAAACTGACAAAATATTAAAAAAATGTGGCCTGTATTGTTCTCCCTAAAAAAAATTGTAAAATGTTCATATAAAAAAATTATTGGTAGTGAAAGGGTTAAAATAAAGTAACGGAGGTGAATATTTAGCTGTCTAACATATATATAGTGAATTTTATGGAGCTCACTGCGACGAAAAAGGTTAATACTAGAATGCTCAAAGGAATTAAAATTACTCCATTGAAATTTTTTATTATTTTCTTCCAGGGCTTTTGAAAGAAAATTAATATGATTTTTATTGTTATGGTAGATAGATTTGATACAAAAACTGAAAAAATATTTTAAACAAATTTTACCTTATTTTATAAAATAATTTCTCATATGGGTATTAACACTAGAAGGCCTAATAGAGTAAAAAATACTACACTGAGATTGTTTATTTTCTTGAATAGCTTTTTAAAGGAAAATTCTTCTACTTTTTTTTTAATATTTTTACTATTATGGTAGATAGATTTAGCAGAAAAACTGAAAACAAATTTAAAAAATTTTGCCCATGTTTTGTAAAATAATCTCTCTTATGGGTATTTAGCCTTTGAAGAATACACTTATTTTTATCAATCATTGGAAACACTCTGGGTCAGTAAGACCACCTATAATTCCACAACTATTAAAACGTTTGACTTGAAAACAATTTTGAGGTGTACTTTGAATATTGTTTTAATAATTTTTTTTAATTTCAAATATCTATGAAGCTTGTAACATAAACCACTCGGGGAAAGAGCAGGTCTTAGAACAGCTTTTGTCTTTTAAAGAAGTACGGGTCTGCATGGGGGCACAATAGATAATTTCTTGTCTTAGTGCAATATCCTCATTTTTAAACCAATCAATGGGTCTGCATCAGTGTGTTCCCTAAAGGTTAAGTAAGATGGATTTTGGCCGGGCATTCTAGTGTTAATTTATCTGAGACAAGACTAGTTTTTTTCATAGTTGTATGTATCTGAGTTTGCTTCAATTAGCAAACAGTTTGAAATGTTGATTATTTTCTGCCATTTTGATTTTTGGATAATGTGACCTGAAGCGGCTTGAAATTTCTGCCCAGCGAATCTAATTATTTTATTTCTATTTTTAACAAAAAACACCCGCATTCTATAATTAAATTTTAGTAATTTATTTGACACATAAATAATTTATTACACACGTTAAACTAAGCCACACACAATCGTATTTACAATTAGTCTAAGCACACTTGAATTTTTGCATCAGTTAGCATTAAAGTTAGAGGTAAATTTTTCTGCCATCGGGCGTTACATAGTAAGTGGTAACGCCCTGAGAATTGTTCACGTAAATATTCTGATCGTCCTCATGTCTGGGCGCCGGTGCGCGCGTAGATCGCTGCTGCGACTGATAGCGGTTACCATATCGGTTATTGCTAACGTAGTTCGAATTGGGATAATTGTAATTGGCATTCGCTCCCCCACCACTGCCCGCATCATCGCTGGCGTAAGGTGGTCGATTGTGGTAGCGATTCGAACCACCACCACTGCCGCTATAAACATTCGTGTGACTGTTGTAGTTGTGCTGTGTCGCACTTGACGACTGACTGCTGTAGATCGCATTGTAGTTGTGATTGTTGTAGATCTTGACGCCGCCATTGTGGTCATTAGTCGCTGCTGGTCGGCGCTTGTTGTTGGCCAGCACGAAGCGATCGCGTTCGTCGTCGCGACTGCGCACATAGTCCGCATAGGTGTCCGCATAGGCCGCCTCGGGACGGTTCACAATTCGGCCTTTGCGTATGTGCTTTTCGTAGTGATCGGGAAAAAACACAAGTCCATTCACATCGTTAGCTGTGGCCCCAAAACGCGTCTGCGAATCAGCATTAGCATCGCTGGGCTCCTTGAAGATCACCGCTTTGCCACGTCGCGTATCCTTCGCATTGTCATCCACAAAATTTACACGATTTGGCGTGGGCAGCACTTCACTCTCGTCCTTGAACTGCACGCGCTTGCCACGCCTTGTATGGGCTGCCATACTCTCCGTCACATATTGCCGCTCCTCGTTGGCGCTGGGAAACTTTAGCTTCCGTTGTGTCTCGGCGCGATTGAAGTGTTCGATGACAGTGCGCAGGTACTTCTCGCTGTTGTCCGTTGCGCGCTCATTATCATTGTCGGCCGGAAAGAACTTGAGCGCCGTCACCTGCTTGTGCAGCACGCGTCCGTCCACATCGCTCAGCTGTACATTGTTGCTGTCGCTGTTGTCGCTCTCCTCATCGTCCTCAAAATCCAACCCGCTCTGTGTGTCCTCGTCATCTTCCTCGTCATGAAAATCCTCCGATTCTGCATAGTCGCGCATCTTGTTTGTCATTTCCTGCGTAACAGACGAACTGCGACGACGTCGGCGTCTGCGGCGTTGGTACTCCACACCGCCCAGATATTCGGACAGCACATTGGTGAAGAAGTTGCCAATGCCGTTGGTGATGTCGAAACTGGCCACAGTGGGCGGCGGTTTGGGACGCGGCGTGGTGGTGCTTTGTGGCGCATTTCCGGTTAGCGCTGACAATATGCTGAAAAGGGAAGTGCTGTCATTGTCTTCTTGGGGCTTTTCTTGTTGTTGTTGTTTGATGGGAGTCGCCTGTTCTTCCGGCTCGCTGAAGAACTTGAAGAAACCACCGCGATGATTGTTGAGATAGTAGAGAATCTCATACTGCGTGGAGGAAAGAGAATAATGAAAAGCGGTTAGCACTAACCACAAATTCTATAGATCAAAATTAATTCATTTACCTCATTTTTGGGGCACTTGGCATAGGTTTGGGTGCAGCTGCGCTCGCCGCCGCTGATGCCCAACAAGGCGGCGCGTCCATAGATGAGTGCAGGCGATGAGGCAGGAAATCCGGCCAGAAAGCTGTGCAAACGAAATGAAAGCGGAAAATTATGAAGTGCATAAACTGTGGTCATTAAAGAGCATCCGAGCGCATTAAGTAACCAATCGAAATTGCATTAAGCCCAGCAATGGCGAACGACGCCACTTAATTGGCATTCCGTGTGACAGTCTAATGGCTGCCACATTAAAATTGAAACTGTCATTCGAATGCTGGAAATCTTAATGCGCCCTCTTCCCCACTTTCCTACAAACACTCACTTGGTTATTGCTGGCGATGTCACAAAGCTGGGCAGTTGGCCGCGCTGCGTCTGGCCGGCTATCATTGTGCACAGCACCTTCGGCACGCACTGCAAGTCGTCGTTGCGTGCAATGTTCTCCAGTGCCTTGATGAGTTGTGTGTTGAGGGGCCGCTTGCCCGGCCGGCCGCCGCCACCGCCACCTCCTCCTGCAGCGCCAATGCCGCTCAACAGCAAATTGGTGAACTGTGGCGCGTACTCCTGGGTGCTGCTGAAGAGCGAGGCCAGCGATGCCAAGCCGCCGCCGGCAGCGCTCTGTGTGGGCGGCAGCGGACGATACGGCGGAGGTGGACCAGGACGATAGCTGCCGCCCGGCGGTGGCGGTATCTCGCCCAGTTGGTACTCGTAGTAGTTGTTGTTGTTGTTGGAATGAAGCGGTGGTGGCGGGCCCGGCCTTATCGGTCGATTGGCCGTCGGCTGGTAGTAGGCGGCCGAGGGTGGAGGTGGCGGCGGTCGCGCCACATACTGCACATCGTTGCTGTAGTGTGGCGATGGCTTGTAATTTCCTTGATACAGCTGTTGTTGTTGTTGCTTTTCGCCTTGCAAATAATTACCAAACTTGTTTGCATAATTAGACGTGGCATATGGACGGTTGGCTGTTGTTGTTGTTGCCGCTAGAGTCTGTGCGTAATTTGCAGTGTCGTGTCGTTGCGGTGATTGGAAATTTGATGTTTGTTGCTGGTGATAGCTGGGTGGTGGGTAATCATGCGAATCGTAAGACAACTGCGCGTTTGTCGGACGCGCTGGCTGCTCCTGTCGCTGATGTTCGAATGAAAGCGGCGCAGCGGCGGTCGAGTATTTGTCGGCCGCAGAGGTGGGGCGCCCATAAGACGCACTTAATTGTTCGTCGAACACGTAGCCGGGCCGCTTGTGCTCGCTGTAGCGGTGTGGCGACGGTGGCGACGGTTGATTGGCGCCCACCACCAGCATTGATTGCACTGTGTACTCCTGCGGCTGTTGGTAGTGTTGCGTCTGCCGATATGGCAACTGGTGATTGTTGAGCTCGTTGGTGTAGGGGTCGCGGTATGTGAGTATGGGCGTCGATTGTAGTTGCGGAGGCACAGCGAGCTGTTGTTGTGGCCGTTGCGGCGACTCATGATTGTTATTGTTGTAGATATTAGCTGAGTTTGTTGCAATGACGGCAGATGAGGAAGTGGCCTGCTCACGCTGGCTGGGAAAGCCGAATTGTGGTGTGGTCGCCTCATGTCGCAGAGTTGGACCGATGGGTGCGATTTGCTTAGTGTAATAGTCGGACTGTTGATACCTGGGCGGATAACGCTTGAGCACGCTGGCATCTGCCGGTGTAAATTCGAGCATTTGCGAGGGACGAAAGTCGTTGGACTGACGCGACACTGCGTGATGCGAGAGCGATTGCGAGGGAAAAAAGTCCTCGTTGTAGGGTGTGGAATAGCTGAAAGGAGGAAACAATTGAAACAATTATTATAAGCTGCATGGTGGAATTTTTTTCATTTCAAGTAATAATATTCTAATTAAAAAATTTTCTAAATTAAAATCTTAAAATCCAGGAATTTTATGTTTTTTCTGTTCGTTCTAATTTTTTAAATTTATTTTATTTATTATTATATATTACTAGCTGACCCCGCGAACTTTGTCTCGCACGACATTTGTTGTTTTTTTATAATGAAATACGCGAGGTGGCGAATCTATGGCGATGCAAATTTATGAAGAAAACCAACTGAAGGAAGAGGAGGAGCTACTGATTAACGCAATCAAGGCCCACAAATAAACAATGTTGCTGTTAAGTTTCAGTAAAGAAATGGACTGCGCTTGAACCGGATTTAAATTATAGGGGCGGTGCCATGCCCTCTTATTCAATGCCTGCCCCTTATTCAATGCCCTCCCATAAAATCTTATCATTAGAATGACTCATCTATGGGACGACGGGGTACTAAATTTTAATGTTGTGCTACTTATAATTTCGAAGATATTCTATTTTAAAGATTTTGCTTGTATGGGTGGTACCACGCCCCCTCGTCCCATACTTGCCCCATTCCCTCTGTCGAAATATATGAATAAATGGTAGGTTCGTACTAAGTTTCATTGCTGAGCGACTTATAGTTCAACAAAATATTTGGGTCACAAAAAATGTGCCACGCCCCTTGTCCAACGCCCATAAAATCTTATCATTAGAATGACTCATCTATGGGACGACGGGGTACTAAATTTTAATGTTGTGCTACTTATAATTTCGAAGATATTCTATTTTAAAGATTTTGCTTGTATGGGTGGTGCCACGCCCCGTTGTCCAAAACCCGCCTCATTCCGTCTGTCGAGAGATATGATTGCATGATAGGTTCATGCTAAGTTTCATTCATCTGTGACTTGTAGTTCAGCAGAATAATTGGGTCACAAAAATGTGCCACGCCCCTTAGGGGTATAAAAAATAGTTAGTAGCCGATTCTCAGACCTACTGAATATGCATGTAAAATTTCATAAAAATCGGTCAAGCCGTTTCGGAGGAGTACGGTAACAAACACTGTGACACGAGAATTTTATATATAAGATTATTATTGTTTATTATTTATTATTTATTTATTATTAATTATTTATTATTTATCATATATTATTATTTATTATTAAGAATTTATTATTTATTGTTTATTATTTGCTAATTAATTTATTTATTTTTATTTTATTTATTTACTTTATGAGAATTATATTAATTTTCCAACTCTACTACCCCAAATCAAACGTACACCAATGCAAGAGTTACTTCAAAAATTAAACTGAATTATCCCAATCCATCTTAATTTGCTGCTCTCGGGTCTCTCCTCACCCTAACCGCCAAATCACATCTCACTCACCTTTCGTAGTCCGCAATGGCGCCGTCATTAGCTCCGCTGCCGCTATTCCTGATGCCGGCCACGTACGCGGCAAACGTTATAATTAGAGCTGCAATTTGTTGCATACTTTTCGGCTGCAACGACAACGCCAACGAAACCATTTTGCAATTCACTCGGGAACGATGGCGACGCGCCGACAGTATCTAATAGTGGAAAAAATTGCAATTGCCACACACCGCTGTTGTTGTTGTTGTTTGCCACTTGACTTTGAATTATGCTGCACAATTGGCGGCACACAAGACGACACGAGACGAGACGAGACGCCTTGGAACGTCTGCTTTTGAGTGTTGGCAAGCACGCGCCAAAGCAATTCGCGCACAACAGTTGCTGTTGCTGTTGCTGCACAGTGTTGCAATGTCACTCGGTGACGCGTCAGCAATTCATAAACATAAGCCAAGTCGGCCTCACGCTCCAACGCAACGCTGCGGCGCAAAGTGCGCTTAAGCGTCGCGACGATGGCAATGGAGTTGAACTAGAGGCACAAGTGGTAACTCTACACTCACACCCACACCCGCAGCGACACCGTCACGCCACTTGTGCCACTTGTCACTTGTACCTTATTTATGTGTGCGAGTTGTGCTGAATCGTCTGCTGCTGAAATCGTCGCTTTATTTTTGCTAAACTTTTTTTGTTTTCTTGCTGGAATTTGCTGTGAAAACGAAGAAAGATTGCAATTTCTGCTGCTCAATGTCCTTGCTGCAGGCTTCGTCTTCACTGGCAGATTGTCGCGCACTGTGCGACGACAACTGCTGCTGCTGTTGCTGTTGCGGAAATTCTCACGTGCACATCATCAACTAGTCGTATTTGCAAAAGTTTTATTTGTCTATGTTTGGGTTTTATTTTTGTATTTTTTTGTTTGCTTTGTTTTTGTTTTATTTGCAAGTTGGTTGCAAATTTAATTTTTCGTGATTATGCAGCAACACGGCACAGAGCGTGGATTATGATTTGATGTGACGTCTGCTAGTCGACAGGATAATAAATAAAAAGTCAGATTAGCTGCTTGGTGCAACGACTGTTGGAAGAGGTGGGGGGAGGGGAAGGAAGATAGACATAAAACACAGCGTGGAAAAAGATTATTGCATGAGAATTATGCACTCAAATTATTCAAATGTAGATTGCTTGAGGTGGCAGTGCGCTAAATATTCAAAGAAGGTAGGAAGCGGAGCAGAGGTAGAACAGTTGCAGAGAACGGTGTGAGAAAAAGTATGCGGCTACTTTTGTACTTACGAGTAGACTATTCAAATATGTAAATTAAAAGCTGCAAACTTTGTTTGCTGCTAGTTAAAGGTTTTTTAGGTTTTAATGGGGATTTAAAAACGCAAGTATGAAAGTGGGGTTAAATATTTTTTTTTAAATAGCAAAGAGGACAAATAGGTCAACGCTTTAGGCCTTGGATATTACACACATATATACCTCTGTTTGATGACTACACAAAAGTGATAAAAAAGACAGTCTTATGAGGAGCGAAAGATCCACTTTCCATACTTGTCTTAATGCAGAAACCTAAGTGCTGTGATAGGTAATCGTTTTAAACGTGGAATATTACATACTACATAAAAGTATTTCCACTTTTGTTATACTTTTGTATTCAGACGGTCTTATGAGGAGCCAAGGTCCCATATACCAAAATTGTGTTAATGTAGCAGCCTGCAGGTTGATGTTCCAGGGCTAAGATGTATGACATCTTAGCCCTGGAACGAGAGATTATAACTGTAGTAGGTAATCGTTTTAGACGTGGAATATTTCATACATACATATCTCTACTACATAAAAATGTTACCACTTTTGTTATACTTTTGTATTCCCACTATTTGACGGTGTTATAAGGGGCCAAAGGCCAATTTACCTCATATGAGTTAATGTAGAAACCTACAGGTGGAGATTCCAAACCTATGATTTCATACGAGAGATTATAACTCAAAGCTCAAGACGTTACTTACAAGAAAGAGAACAGTTGGTGATAACTGAGACTCTTTCTTTGCTTGCATAGGTTATGTCGTACGAAAGGACTTAAATGCTTTGCAGACTTTGTATGTTTAATTTAGTTACTGTTCTCAGGTGGTCAGCCTAAACGGATCTAATTGAACCTATATACGTTGTGGGTATGCAGTGATGAGGTTCTGAGCAACCCAATAAATTTCTAGACACAGCAAAGTTCGAAAAAAACGATTATAATGGCCACTGAAGTTAGTTGTTTCTATCAAAATTCAAACTTACAACTCTCTGATCTAAAGTTGGAGTTTTATTGGAACAGACGACCCAACACTAAAAAAATTTAATGTAAATGTAAATAAAAAAATAAATAATAATTGAAGTCCTTTTTGTTTTATTTCATGGCTTTCTGAAAGAAAATCTCCTTTGTTAAGATCTCTTGAACTAACCATGGAAAGTGCAACCCTAAAGAGCACATTACATGATAATTATGAGATCTAAACACTTGTGTGCTAAGAATTCTTATAGAAGAGGTATGCTAGTCCAGCAAGAGCTGCCCGATACACTGTGTCCAATACGAACTATTGTGTCGAAAAGAATTCGCATACCATCTCCTTGGCATTACGACATCTACTCTCAGAAGGAGGCAAAAGTCTGATTTTAAATAGAATAAAATATATTGAATAATAAAAAAAATAAATTAATAAACCTTACATCAATTGAAAGTTTACAGACAAAATTTCAAATTAAAATTTTAAACTTCAAATATAACCTCAAAGCTGAAACCACGCGAATCCTTTAAGTACTACAATCCAAAATTTTATTGCGCACGCACCACACCGGAATTGCATTCTCTCTCTGCTAAAGGCGGCGCCACAATGGTGGCGACATGCAGTCAACGGCACCGAGTAAGTGCCAACCAGTGTTGCAGCTAATTTCGAAAACTTTCAGTTATTCGACAGACAGCAGCAGCACAGCAGGTGGTGAACTAACAAAACTTTGCAACCAATGTCGCAAATTTGTGCGTTCGGTATGACAGCAGTTTGCAACATAAAATTGCGACGCTTGATTTCGGTGCTCTAAGTGGTTGTTGTTGTTGTTGTTTTTGTCAATGATGCACTTGAGCAATGAATGAAGTATTTAGTTAGAGTGCGAAGGAGTGTCACAGCAATGCACACATACACACACACATAAACACACAAACACAAACACAGCAAGCGAAAAGGACACACGCGTTCGATTCGAATGATTGCAATGGAGTCGACAGTCGGAGACGGAAATGAGGCAACAGTTACGTGCGTCGAATTACAATGAACACAAGTAAAAAAAGGTGGACAGACCGACCGACACATGGGTACTGACAGTGTTGTCACTTAAACCGTTACACAGCGAGTAAAGTGTGGTTTAAAATTTTATGTGGCGCACAGACGTGATTTTTGGCCGTGGCTGCCTGTCTGCTTCCTCTTCTCTCTCTCTCTCTCTCTGTTGCAGTCTTTTCCGGCTCACACTCGTTGCTTCGCGTGCACTCACGAATGGAAGCTGATGTTGTTAAACGCTTTAAGCCGCCACTCAAGTTCAAGTTTATAAAGTCTAAGCGGAATTTCCAAGTGCAGCAAAGGGTGTTGTAATTCGTTTGCTGACTCACGCTTGAATTTTAGTTTTGCGTAATTTTTGTAAAAAAAATATCAACTAAATAAAATGAAAACAAACGAGCAAAAAAATCATCAACAAAGACTACAAAATATAATAAATAAACAAAATGATGAAACAAAAAGTCAGACGCAACTTTCTTTTCCACAAAATCCCAACTACAGTAACAAATACATGAAAAATAAAACAATCAGCGCCGACACAACAATTGTTCCGCTTTGTTTCACCGCACAAATGCGCCGCTTGTTGCAACACGCACCACAAAAACAACAACAACAACCATTTCCGTCTAATGGTCTCAACTGACGCTATGCGCTTAAAAACAATGAGACAAAAAATTACAAAAAATTAGTTTTAAAAAAGGCCCTCAACCATTCGTGCTGACAGCAATTGTATTTATTTTCTTTTAATTGGTTGAATTCTTTTTTTTAATATATTTATATAATTTTTTTGATAAAGCATTATTGCCCACTTTTACTGCCGCTCACGTAATGCAACAGTTTTCTCTGACTTTGAACTTTTTGCTTGCCGTTTTTTGTTTTTCTTTGCACTTTTGTTTTCGTTTCGTTCGTTTCCTGGCGACAATCGGTGCGCGTTGCGCGTTTGCGTCTGCGCTGCTTCAGGTTTGACTTACATTTGCCATGAGCTCGACTTGGCTGCTGGCCACAGAGGTTGTTGGCTTGGGCTTTCCACTGTTGGTATTGTCAAAGCCTAGTTTTCGATTTGGCGCTTTGAGTGCAAAACGAAATCGAAAGTGATGATTTTCGAGTGGAAATGTACTCAACTGAGCGCCGCCGGCCGCAGTGAGCGAGTGTGTGAGTGTGCGGAAAAGCTCAACGGAAAATAAAAGAAATGATATAGTTTAAAGTTTAACGTAAATAAATTTCTTTAATTAGTTTTGTTAACTCTTGTTGTATCTGTCATGTAATAAACTAAGAGGAAAATTTCTACTTAGTAGGGTCCACATAGAAAAGTTCAAAATCACGAAAGTTGTATGGCCTTCCATGTGTTGATTACTTACTTATTGTAGGAAGGTTTAGGTTTGTAGAAGGTTTTTGGTATATTTGAGAACCTTAACCATCTCGTGAAAGTGAAGTTTTGACCCACGCAGAGAAGTTCAAGGCCACGAAAGTTGTGCGGCTTTGCATGCGTTATTTACTGTAGAAGGTTTGGGAATATTTTTGTATCTTCAAGGACTTCAATGAACTCCTGAAACTGATGCATTGACCCAGGCAGAGAAGATCAAGATTCCCAAAGTTGTACGGCCTTCCATGCGTTACTTACTTACTTACTTACTTAACTGGCCATAACAATCCGTTATCGGGTTACGGCCTGCCGCAAAACTTCTCTCCAGGCGCATCTGCTTTGCACGCACCTTCTCCAGTTGGTCACACCAAGAGATGACAGGGCCTCTTCAACTTGATCCTTCCACCGGAGACACGACCTCCCTCTTCGGCGTCGACCTCCATCGCATCGAACACCTTTTTCGCCGGAGCCATGCGTTACTTATTGTAGAAAAATTAGGAATATTTTGAGATCTTCGAGGATCTAAACGAACTCTCGAAAGTGAAGTTTTGACCCACGCAGAGAAGTTCAAGATCACAAAAGTTGTATGGCCTTTCATGTGTTGCTTACCTATTGTAGGAAGTTTCAGGTTTATAGAAGGTTTTTTGCATCTTTGAAGTGAAGTTTTGACCCACACCGAGAAGCTCAAGATCCCAAAGTTCTACGGTCTTTCATGCCGTCCTGGCTTATTGTAGAAGGTTTAGGAATGTTTTTGTATCGTCGAGGACCTGAACGGACTACCGAAATTGAAGTTTTGACCCACGCAGAGAAGTTCAGATCACAAAAATTTTATGACTCTTGTCTTGTTGGTCTTATTGTAAAACGAACGCCCGAAAGTGTAGTTTTTGAAACGTTTTCAGGTCTTCAGTAAAATTAAATGCAGATAAAATTTTGCCTATAGAACTAAACAAATGCCAGAAAAAGGTCCTAAGAACGTGAATCTCTTCTTTCTGACAGTGATACTAACTTCTTCTTAAATTTTCTTAAGAAAAATTGAAGAGCTTCCTATGTGTCGGCGCTTTTTATGACTTTGCTGACCTCTTCAAAAAACCTGCTGACCTTGCAGAAAAAGGTCCCAAAAACGTGTCATAAAACAAAAAATCTCTTCTCTGAAACGTTGCTACTTCCTTTTGTTTGCTGAAAGTTCACTTTAGAAAAATTTAGCTGCTTCGTTATGACTTTGTTGACCTTTTCTGGCATTAACGAAGAACCCAAAATATTAGTAAAGCACTGAGCAAACATTTGCTTTACCTCAAACAACTCGTCCAGTAATTCACTTAGTGACATTTCAGCCCATAAGATTTAAATGAATCTTTTTTAAAAAAAAAAATTTTATTTCTGTCACCAGTTTTCTTTCGCTGTTTGCTTTTTTAATACTAAATACATATAAGTATGTAGATAAAAGTAACTAGCTCAAAAATTGGCTCATTCTCGCAGCACACTTACAGCTCACAAAGCCGGCTGCTCATCAATCACAGCCGGCTTTTGCTATGAAAAACCACTCGAAAATGGTAACACAACAAATACAACAAAAATGCCAATGCAAAAATTACTGCTACAATGTTGAACAATCAAACTGCACACTTTTTCTACTTAAACTTTTTCTAAACTTTTTCCTTAGTTAGTTGTTGTTGCTTTTATTATGGTTTACATTTTATTGAAGTAGTAATTGGCCAATTTGTTGTTGTCGTTGGCCATAATTCCAAACACTTTAGCATTCGAAAAAAATTAAAATAAATATGCAAAACAACAACAACAATCAAACAACTAAGCTTACACTCACTCAGAGTGAAATAGAGTCGAATAAAGTGGAGTGAAGCGATGCGCAAATGTGCGCTGGGAGAAAGTTGCTCACCTGTCAAGTGTTGGCCGCGGCGCTGACTTTTGTTGCCAGTTGTTGCTGTTATTGTTGTTGGACTAAACTTATGGTGGAAATTGAGTAATCGCACTGCTGCGCCAAGCGAGGTGCTTCAGCTTTGTTTTGTTGCCAACAACTTGTTTGATTGTTGTTGGTGTTTTTTTTTGCTATCGCCAACAGTTTACCGTTTTTTTTTATTATCATTTCTATTTGTTTGGTTTATTGTTATTGGCTGTTGGCTGTTGTCGTTTTGTGCCACCAATAATAACGTAATACACAATTGACGCTTTTTTTCCATTCAAGCGGTGCGACACGAGCTGCCGCTGACCGTTGGCGGCCGCTGCCTCATCTTTCATCTTTCTTGCTGCATCAGCGGCCGGCCGGTTGGTTTGGTTGTGCGATAACTTTTTAGCGGTCAACGAAAGCGAAATTATGTGAACGATTCGGTTATTGAGGTTTTTGTTATTGTTGTTGTTGCTTTTGTTATTGGTTTTATCTTTAATAAAAAGCAATAACAAATTTGCATTTGTGTTAATTGGGGGAAGCAGTCAAATGGGCAAACGGACGCACGGTTGAATGAGTGTTTTGATTATTGGTAAAACTTGCAGCAGACAGAGAGAGCAAGAGAAAGAGAGTGAGAGTGAGAGAGACTCAAGTGGCAATCGCGCGGTGCCGTTTAATTTAATTATGGAACTGGGACATTGACTGCTTTTGGCTTATTTTTAGCACATTTGACTGACTGACTGGTTGCCTTTGTTGCTTGCTTTTTGTTTATCTTTATTGTTATTGTTGTTGTCTGTGTTAGTGGTTGGGTTTTGTGTTTAACTAAGTTTTGGTTGCAAAATTGTGCTTTTTTGGAAATTTTGCAAAACCTTTTGACGCTGCTAATCAATTTAAAAAAAAATTGTGTAATTTTTGCACAAATGTGATTGAGTAATGGTGTCATTGAGTCTGGGAGTGTTTTGACCTGCTTTGGGGACAGTAACCATTTACGTATAGTTTTAATTTCAAAGGTGTTTTTAATGGCCTTTCGTGTTGGGGACAGCAACCATTTACAAACAATTTTTCTTTCATAAGTGTTTTTAATGGCCTTGTGAATGAGTTTGCAATATTTTTTGATGGATTTTTGTTACCATTTCTGAGTAGCGTTTTGTATGTCACATCTTTAAATTTGAAAAATGAAAAAAAAACTTCTGAATGTTTTTTTAGGTCAGTCTACAATAATGAAACTAAAATCATAAATTTTAAAATAATTTACTTTCGGTAATAATTCAGCAATAATTTATTTTCAGCAACAAAACAGTATTTCGAGTGAGTTAGTGAGTTAGAGTTACGGTTAGTTAGCTTTCTTTGAGCTCAAAGATGGATGATTTTTAGACTGGTTGCAGGTGTTCAGCAGGTGATTTCATATTGCAAGACTAGTCTTAGTATTGAAAAAGAATGATAAGATTAGTTTCGAATTTTTTTGAGTTTTTTAAGAAGTTCAAAATGTCCAAAAAGTGAGATAGTTGTTTATTACTTATAAATAATTACTGATTAAAAAATCATTTCTTATTTTACGCATTTTTCAATTGGAAAGAATCTTTAAGAAAACTTTAGCTTAGCTCTGGAAGAGACAAACTTTATGGGAAGTGGGATAGGAAAATTGAAAAAAAGAAAGAAACGATCAAAAAACTTTAATTTAGGTCTTGTAGAGACAAGCTTTGTGGAAAAGAAAGAAAGGAAAATAAAAATCGAATTTTTCGAATTTATTTTTATTGCATTGTAAAGTTTAAATTCTTAGAAAATGAAGTAATTATTTATTACTTATAGCTGATAAAAAAATCATTTCTTATTTTCCGCATTTTTCAATTGGAAAAAATCTGTCAAAAAACTTAAGCTTAGCTCTGGTAGAGACAAGCTTTATAGAAAGTGTGATAAGAAATTCGAGAAAAACATATGGACCGATTGTCTTCTATATCCTTTATTTTAATTGGAAAGAATCTGTAAAAAATATTTGGTTTAGGTCATGTAGACACAAGCTTTATGGAAAAGAAAGAAAGGAAAACAAAAAAACATGCGGACAGATTACCTCCAATATGATTAGATCATATTTGAAAATGCTCGTTCATCAATTTCTAATTTGGGATCCTTTCTTCTGTCTGTCTTTTCATCTCTCAATTGTAGGGCACACATAATAACTTTGGAGTTAGTTGGGAGATTGAGATAAACTTTTGAAAACATTTTACGGAAACTTGCACGAAACAACTAATTCAAAAATGGACCTGATTCACCTAATTTAAAACAGGGTTGCCATGCAACGATATTGTAAGAAGCATTCGAAAGTTTATAAACAATTGGATAATCAGGAAGTTTTTGTTAATCGACTACGATAAGCATTTTTTTGGCATAAAGCAGCCAACAAACTAAAAACAGACAAATTATTACTCGCAAAGTTTCAATCTATTCATTCCACTACGATTAAAATGAAATGATTTCTAGTTTTTATCTAAAAATTCATTCACGCATCGCACTGACCACAATTGGAACCTCCAGCTGTCACTTAGCTGTCACTTAAACCGCAACTCTGTACAATTTTATGCATGAACATTGCTGCGAAAACCACAAAAATTGCTAATTAAATTTCAAATTAATGACAATAAAATTTGCAATGACAGCAACAACGAGTAACTGGTAAAAAACTCAACGAAGAAAATATAAACAAAATATGGCAAAGCAACTTTGATTAAAAACTACCCACAAGAAAAAATTACTCGCAGCTAAAGACTTAAAAATCGCGCGCACTGTGCATAACTTAAAAGTTGTCTCCCTCTCTTCAGCGCCAAACCACTACTTGTGTGCTTAATTTAATTGAAATTCCAGTGAAGAAGCACAGAAGTGGTGCAGTGCAGACTGCAGGAGCAACTTGCCGGGTGGGTGTTGCAGGTGTGGCAAGGAGGCAAAAATCCTTTGGCTGCTGTAATGCATTAAAAATTCATTATCCTTACATGACAGCGCACATGTAACGGCATTTAGTGGCTGCCACGACAGATACATTACTGGTTGTAGTTCACACATCCTGCGACCGCATACTCTTCTCCATTTCTCCATCCTTCCCTTTCTGTCCTTCTCGTTCTCTCGCTCTATCAACTGTTGCTTTG
Source organism: Melieria omissa (assembly GCA_963971225.1). NCBI lineage: Eukaryota > Metazoa > Arthropoda > Insecta > Diptera > Ulidiidae > Melieria > Melieria omissa. The sequence continues at coordinate 69,502,065 of OZ020268.1, read as the reverse complement.
CTGCAAGTTGTCAAGTTTCGGTTCGTCAAGAGCAGAGCTCTTGTTGTTGTTGTGATGTTTTTGTGTTGGTGAAATCTCTGCAGCTTTCAACGCTTTTAGTTATGCTTCGAAATAGCTTAAATATTCATAAACTTGTTGGCACTTGAACGCGCTAAAAATTGTTAGTAGACTTTGATAAGCTACAAAAAATTCAGTGCTGTTAAATGGTTTAAAACTACAAAAGTTTTTTCATTGGAATAAGATTTCTGAGAGACAAAATTAAAAAAAAAAAATAATGTTGGTAGACTTTTATTAGATAGAAGAAATTTGAAACTGGTTAAAAGTGTGGAATAGAAACTATTTTCCACTGGGATACGATTTTTAAGAGATTGTTGGTAGACTTTTATAAGATAGAACTGGTTAAAGGTGTGGAACAAAAAATATTTTCCACTGGGATACGATTTTTGAGAGACAAAACGTATATAAAAAGGAATGATGGCAGACTTTTATTAGATAGAAGAAATTTAAAACTGGTTAAAAGTGTAGAACAGAAAATACTTTTCAACTAGAATGAGCTTTTTAAGAGACAAAATGTATCTGATAAAATTGTTAGTAGGGTTTAATTAGATAGAAAATATGTAAAACTAGTTAAAGGCGTCAAACAGAAAACTATTTCCAGTGGGATACAATTTTTGAAAGATAAATAAATAAATAAAATACTATGTAGACTTTGATTAGATAGAAAAAATTTCAAACTTTTTACAAGTGTAGCACCAAAAATATTTTTTCTCTGAAATAAGATTCCTCAGAGAAAGTACTCGGCTATTAAATAATGCAAACAGAAAGTGAAAATAATTTTTAATTGAATTTTACCCAAGTATGAAAGATTTTAAAGCAAAAGTCAGTGAGAGACCCGAGATAAACAGAGGTTAATTTATTTTCCAATGTGAATTCTGGGCTCTTCTAGATTCGCTTTTGGAAAGAATGTAAATGTTTTACACAATGAGGTACAGTTGCCGTCAATTTTGGATTCTGCTAGTATTGGAAGATATTGCCCCAATGATCCTTGAACTCGTGCGATTCAATTATATCAGACGGCCTTAAAAAATAGCCGGATGCTGCTCGCGCTTTAGTGCAAACAGATTTTAAATAGATACTGAATCATATAAGCTATCAGAAGGTTCTTAAAAACCATTTCGGTGTCAACAACAAATAAGTACATTTCTAGATACACGGATAAGGAAACGGGAAAGTAAACATTGTCCATATTTTTTACTCTCTAGAAAAAAGGGAGACTTACTTTGGTAACTTGTTTTTCGACAATCTGGGAGTTCTATAACTACAAAACAAAAATACAAAACACATTCTTTTCAATTTCGTAAGAAGTTTCAACTGATTTGGATGGTAAAACATTCTTATTCTAAAAAATATGAAATTACAAGGATCTGTGTGGCCTGAGTGATCTCCTCTCGGAGTAGCGACACCACCACGACGGGTGCTTTAGGTTCTCAAGTTCTTCATTTGACTTAAACCTTAAAATTTTGATATACAATACGTAAAATAGGCTTTTGGGTATCGGACGTTCTATGATCCTTATATATATATCTTTAGATATGTATTGTGTACATAAAATTAGTTACGACATTCATTTCCATAGGTATTTAAGAAGGTAGGTAGGGAAAAGGGCGCCGTTGCCGACTAGGCACACACATAGGCTAGTTTAGCCCGTAGTGGTTCTTAATCGGTAGGTTGTTAAAAAGATTAATTGGCCGCCTTTGGGACAACACTCAGGTCTTGTGGCTCATTTCGTTCCACCCATACATTTTCCATTGGTGAGTGCCACTTGGTGGCTTTGATGAGTTTTTCAATTTTGTTTGGGGTATCTTCTCCAAGTCTGTTAAGCAGACTATGAACTGCTGGACCAAGAATCGGAAGCGCATTGTCGCTAAGGCTTGGTTCAATTTGAAGAGAACTGCTCAACGATTTTCTTGCAATCTACATCTCTGCAACCTCTGCAGTGACATTATCATGTTCACACAATTTATATATTTTTGCACACACTCACAAAAACAAATACAGAGTCACGTCTGGGCCTTGAATTGCTCTCACAGGTTTTTGCATTTTCCCCTAAATATTACAAAATTAATGTCCACATAAAGAGGCAACACACTAAAAGTTTTAATAATGCATAAACATCTATTTGCAAGGCTACATAATAGCAGCCCTAACCCCCCCCTCCCCCTCGCTACACTGCAATGAAACTTCACAACTGTGCCCACAACGCTCACAGCAACCAATGCACATTAAATTGACACCAACAACTCGCAGGGCATGAACACGAACATGCATAATGTTGTCGGCAATGATTTCAGTCCCCTCGCCTTCCCATAATTTCACTCAACTATTGCCGTTCTCTGCCGCTTGAAGCGTTTAAGTGTGCACATCCTTGCCGCCAGCGATGCTCTGCTGCATTTAATATGCTTCGGTGTTGTTGATATTAGCAGCCAACAGTTAGAACGAACATATTACACACAAATTATTATTAAAAGCCTGTTGGCATGCGACATCTCCACTTATGGCACCTTGCGCGCTGCTGTAGTTGAAGTTCATCTCTATGTGTGTGTGTGTATCCTTACGGTCAGCGTCAAAGTCCGTCTTGGTTGGTTTTGAACTACAATTTTTGCACTCGTTCATCTAAAGCGAAAATGTAATATGGCAAAAATATGAGCGCGCATCCTTTTAGTGCTTTGAATTATGTTGATGTTTGGTCCTTTATGTATATGGTATATAAATTATATTTGCTCGGCACACTCAAGCATCACACACACACACACACACTCACATACACGCGCACACGTATGTTTGTGGTCAGCAACAAAGCACATCCTGTGCTGTCCTGTGTCCTGCGCGCACTACAGGAATTTATTACTTTTCGCTTTGTCCCAATGACAGATTGGACGGACGGACGGACGGACGGACGCACTCCTTCACTCGTCTGTGGCCCATGTGTGCAGCTGTTTTTATCGTACTTCATATCCGGCCAACTATACTTCACAATTGCCTCCACCGTAGAGTCCAGAGCGGCAACGTCATGTCGTCGTTATTATCGTCAGTGGCCGCGCTGGCATTCATCAGCGCTGACCATCAACAACGTCGTCAGCTTTGACATCGCCATTCGGCAGGCGGCTGCTCATTGTGCTGCTTAGTTACGCCGGACCATTAGGGCCAAAAGCAAATTACTCATATCGCTAGCTCGAATGTCCTTTGGAATTGCCAACTCCTCTGCTCGACTCGACTCTGCTCTCCTTTCAATCAGTCGAGCAACACGAATTTTAATAAATCGTTTTCGTGTACACTCACTGGAATACGGCACTCATGTCTACTAAAACGAAAGGAAGGAATGAACGAAAAGGGAATGAGTGGAGTGGCAGAAGTGGGTATTTGCTGTGCACATTTGGCATCGCACAAACGCAATACAATTTTTATTGGCACCGTCAATAAAGTCGGCAAAGAATAGCTGGACGACACTGAACAGCTTTGGATGTGTTTCGAAGACCAGCAGCGAATTTGATTGTTTGTGCGGATTTGATTGCCGCTGCAGCATGCGGCATGAAAATTTTATGCATTTCCATTGTGTAGAAGATGAACAAAAGATGGAAATTGCGTTCAGTAGTGGATTCTTTAAAGCTGTTACTGATCAAGAAAAATTAGCTAAAATTATTAAATATCATAAAAATTAATTCAATTTCAATTGAATTGCATGATTGATCAAAATTTGACAATGTTGTCAGCATTGTTTTTTTTAAATATCATTACGCATTTTTTTGTCTACCAAATTCTTTAATTCCCTTATAACATTTAAAATAATCACTTTCATGTCTTTCATAGACCACTTTTTAATGTTGCGCTTTTTATGTTTAACAGTTTTCATGTTTGACAGCGCGGCTGTCAATCGTGTCCCACTGATTCAACCAGCCAAAAGACATCAGTATTCAGCCCTTTATTCTTTTGGCCACTCATTTCAACTCCCTCAGACACGAGTTGTCATCGTCACTTGCCAGCGAATTTTCAACGTCATTCGAGCAATGTCGTGTGCGTCAATTTGACAGCGTCACGTGTCTGCTTTGAGTTGCTTCACGCTTTAGCTGCAAAATTGTACGTTATCAGTTTACCGCCATCGATTGTTCAGTGTAACAATGCCCACCGTAAGCTGTAAACTGCAATTAGATTTTCGCTGAAAATCATTTCAAACAAAAGCAGCAACTTTGCGTAGCAGTGACGTATTGGCCATTGGCAGTTGAACGCATGTCGTGGCACGTGTGGGGCGGCAACTGTGTTAAACATTTGCTTTGTTGTTGTTGTTGTTTTCGAAATTTGTGGTTACTGAAAATTGTGCATTCTAATGGTCTTTCAAAGTGTGACCAAAGTGGTTTGAGAATATTATTTTTAACCCATGTTGGGTCAATGTCAGCTGCCGTGGCTCAGTTGGTTAGTGTGTTGGACCGCGAGTCGAAGGCAGCGACCCAGGTTCAAATACTGCCTGTAATAACACCTAAAAAAATAACGAGAAAACTCGTTTTCTCTTTCGGTGGCTGTCCCCTCAGCTGGAAATGGCAAACCTCTGAGAGTAAAAATTGCCTATGAAAAAGCTCCCAACCTGCCGTTCGGAACCGGCATGTAACTGCAGGTCCCTTCCACCCGCGTACAAATTCACACGCACAACACGGGTGGTTGCGGGAAGCTAGGCCTTAGTCTCGCGTAAGCGGGCTGTCGTGCCAGTCAATTAATTAATTAAATTATTAATTATTATTAATTAATTAATTAGGTCAATGTTCAATTTTTCGTGCATGTTTGATGGTTATGGAAAGTCAGCAAAAAGCAATCAGAAAAGAAGGAATTAAAACAAGATCAAACTGATGAGACCATATACCGATTTATAGATGGATCGGATGCATAGATCGATGCATAGATGGAGTAGATTTTATTAGAGATACGGAAATATCCTGATGCTGATTCTGAGCTGATTGGAATCACATGTCCCTCTTCCTTGAAATCAATAATTAATCAAATGGCGAAAATTAGATAAGCCTTGATCGGAGAAATGTATCTACTGATGACTAAATTTATATTTGTTAAAACAGTTTCAAGTTGGACAATAGGATGGGAAGTACAATAGGTTATAGAATCTGGTGATTCTTCCACTCGATGGAAATGTGAGAACACACATGCGTTACAACCAGTGTTGTGACTAATATATTAAAGTAGTGTAACTAATTACGTATTATCAGGTGTACAACTTTGCTTCCGCCGTTTTCCGATAGGTGGCTGTACCGGCTGAAGCTGGTTGAAATACATAGATGGTAATGCCTTTAAAGTGAGTGTGGACAGTGCCTAACGAATTGTCATCGCCGTTTCAGTGACAGTTGTTCTTGTTTTCGTATTAATCACGCTCGAAAATGTCCGTTTATGTGCCCAATTCTCGCCATTTGCGGGAAGTTTTACTTTTCTGTTACAATTCGAAAAAAAAATGCAGCTGAAGCGCATCGAATGCTCTCAGAAACTTACGGTGATGCTGCTCTGAGTGAAAGAACGTGTCGGGAGTGGTTTCAACGTTTTAAAAATGGTGATTTCGATGTCGAAGACATACATGGTGGTGACCACTTTTGCGGCCTCACGTCGCAAAAGTGGTCAAAAAGTACCTGGAAACGCTGAAATGGGATCTCTTGCCCCACCCGCCGTATTCCCCAGATGTCGCCCCTTCTGACTTCCACCTATTCCGTTCGATGGCACACGGCCTGGCAGATCAACATTTTCAATCCTTCGAAGAACTGGAAAAATGGATTGCTTCATGGATAGCGTCAAAAGAGGACTCCTTTTTTCGAGCCGGGATCCAAAAATTGCCGGAAAGATGGGAGAAAGTTGTCGCTAGCGACGGACAATACGTTGAATAATACATCTGTAAGCACTTTTTCGCAATAAAGCTTTTAATTTTGGAAAAAAACGGCGGAAGCAAAGTTGTACACCTGATATATTACTTTTGCTTTGAAAATGTAGTGTAACTAGTTACTTTTCCCATAAGTAATCACCTTCACTAATATTACTACTTTTTTTCATGTTACTTATTACAATATTTCTTTTTAGTCAAGAAAGTTCTAACTTTCATGTAAAACAGCAGCACTGATAGGTTAGGTTAGGTTGCGGTGGCTGCCTCTGTATGAGACATACTTAGGCCTCTTAACGGGCCCGTTGTGATACCACAGATTCCACCCGTTTCAAATGCGTATGCAACACTGTTTTTTTTTCAACATGTGATAGAACACACATTTCAAGCGGATGGGGAAAGGGAGGGAGGGGACCTACAGTTTAACGCCGAATCCGAACGGCGATTGGCAGTTTTTTTTCGTTCACACTTGGAGGTTTTGCCATTGCCTGCTAAGAGCGCACTTGTGCGATTCTTGAAATTCTCATTCCCTTCATGTGGATAGCGATAGAAGTAGATAAGTGTTTTTTTCCAGCCCAAGCCAGGAATCGAACCCGGGTCGCTCGGTATGAGAAGCCAGCGCTACCCGCTGAGCTATCGAGGCTGGCACTGATAACATAATTAACCCTCAGGGGCCATACGGGTGCAAATCGGGCAGGCCGAAAATTTCGGATAACTCTCTCTGCTAGAATACGCACTTCAGCGCCATCTGTGTTGTACGGGAATTATGTCGATACACGGCTTAACCATCGAGCAAAAGTTCGACATCATTCGCTCCATAGCTGATTTGCTTAGAACACCGAAAAGTGTTGTAAATCCCAATTTGCCCAATTTCCCAATTTTTCAAGGACCTGTTAAAAATACTTAAAATATGATTTATGAAATGAGTAATTTTTTTATTGTTATTCAAGCATCCGTTATCATTTTCCCCAAGTTTCATTGATCTATCTTTCTTTGTAAAGAAAGTACAATTTTTTGGCAAAAAAGAAAATGTCAAAAAAGTTTATTTAAAAACTGTCATTTTTGTTAAAATTATTCCGACGGTTTTTCTGATAGCATATTCGGATTCCCCAAAAAATTTCACCCCAGAATAATATAGATTCTTATATATTTATCACATATGCCAAAACAAATAAACAATTAAAATCGTGAAAACCAGATTTGCACCCGTATGGTCTTTACGTTACTGGGAAGAGGTATGGCCTCTGAGGGTTAAGATGTATTACAATTATGCAACGCTGCACTTGTTCATACTAAACATAGCTCGCGTGTTTTATTTCCAACTGAGTTTGGTAGTGGAGAAACAATTAAAATTTGCAAGCAAATTCAAGCGGTTTTAAGAAAAAAGGTAGCGAAATTCAAATTGTAATTCAAAATTAAATAAACATTTAACCTGATTGTTTTTTTGCAGAATGACTCCTTTTAATAGCTGGAAGTTCCGCAAATATTTCGATTTGTTGGCGGAAAATAATATATTACTTTTTGTGATACATTACTTCACATTTCCAGTAATAAGTAATGTAACGATATTATTATCAAATGTCAGTAATGTGTAATAAGTAATATGTCACTGTCAAAAGTAATAAGTTTACATAATAAGTTTACTGGTTACAACACACATTTCAGGCGGATTGGAAAAGAGCTGGAGGGAACCTACAGTTAAAGGTGAATCCGGACTCAAATTCAACTTTGCCATTACCTGTCAAGAGCGCATTTGTTAATTTCTTTCAATTCTCATCTACTTCATGTGGATAACAGTGGAATAAGACAAGGTATTTACTACCCAAACTGGGAATCGAACTAAGAGCCTCCGGTGAGAGAAGACAGCGTCCTACTCGCTGGATTGTTAAGGCCGGCCGGGGAATAGAATATTCTGTAAGATATTTAGGACTAAGATTCTCACTCAACCTAGACGATTGCTGTAATATCTTTCAAGCAAAAGTCATGGCTATACTGAAGAATTGAATTGATTCCGGATTCAGTGGTTCTTTTACAGAAACCTAAACAATATGAGTATTCACAATCAGGCAGTAATAAAATTCCATACATCAAAGCTCTTCCCGAACGGCCACCGCTATCTCAAACCATTGAGCCTCTATTGGGTATCGTGTCACAGAGGCATCCAGTGTTGCCAGATGCCTGAAATGACTTTCTCCTAAATCTTAAAAAAATACTGAAATTTCCTCCCAAAAGTTAAAAATGTTCCCTACATTTTTATAAAATATTTTGTAAAGGAATTAAACTTCTCAAAAACGAAAAGTATACAAATATAATTTTGTATCTTCAGCTTAACAAAAAAAAACTTAACAAACACAAAACATGTAACAAATGAATTAAATAAATAGTGCAATTTCTGGTGGGATTTCATGGTGACAGCAATAAGTGAGAACGAGAAAGAACGAGCTAACATTTTGTAAGCTTAAACATTTTTAACACAATAGGATGCTTGGACTATTAAAATAGCTGTAAAAATATGTTTTGCCAGTGTTCCAAATACATTGTATGTACTTTGTTATCCAAAAATCTCCCAAACATCCACTAAGGGTCTCAAAAATCGCCTAACAAACTCCCAAACAATTCTTCCTCCTAAAAATTCTTCCTAAAAAAGGTCAAGAATCTTCTAAATTTAGGAGAAAATATCTTGATCTGGCAATATTTCAGGTATCGCAGGCAACTGCGAGACCAATTAACCTCAAACAAGACTGGGAAAACAAATCGAGGTTGATTGGTCGTTAATTCGTTGGTTGAGTGGTTGCTACCACAGCTGGGTTTCACAATTAGCACATAAAGTGCCACATTGGTGGCACAATCTTTTTTTGCGTTAATATTGTCTGGTTTTTTAAGTCCACTTTGTGAGATTTAGGAAGTGTAGAAGCTTTCTAATCTTTATCGTTGAAAGTGTTCTGAGAATTTTTGGGAAGGGAGTCCCGAGCGAGCGTATCCCACTTTTTGCAAAACTTGGTCATCTTTTCAGAACGAGGGTCAGTGTCTTTCTCTGGTCGTCATTCCCACAACTGGACAGTCATTCTCAAAAAGTATTTCCATGTAGCTAATGACCTCTAAAAACCAAAGTGTCTCTTGGGGTGTTCAAGTCGGTTTCCTTATTCTTAGTCATATATGTAATACTTCTATATTGGCACTAACGTATCTTCACAATGTGTTTTCATTCGGAAATCAAAGGGAGACAATCGATGAGACAGAAAACACAAAATTTTGTGAATGTGTTTCTATGCGTGTATACATGTGCACTTCTACACATGAACAACTGTGAAACTGCTCCAGGGGCGGTCGAAGAAATTTCAGTTAATTTCGACAAATTTTTATTTTTTTCCAGTCAATTTTTTTCCCGCCTGAACGCACCTGACTTTTTTGCCACTTTTGACAGCTGTCAGAGTACATTCGTTTATCGCTTTCTCGCTCATATTTCACTATTGCTGTACTGTGATGTTGGCGAATGTACTTTGAGCTTAGTGCCAATATAGAAGTATTACATATATGTTCTTAGTGCTCCACTTTAGTCGATCAAACTTGAAATTCAAGCAGCGTTATGCTGAAGACACCAACAGATTTTGGGTGAATGCTATATCGCCAGCCAAACCTAATCCACACTAAACAGAAATCAACCGAATCTGGCAGCTACTGAGTCCAAAACTACATCAATACAATGGTTACTGTGGTTACCAATTTTTTTAATTAAAATTTTGCAATAAAAAATCAATTTACATAAATGTTTGACTGTGCAATTTTTTAAACAGAATTTTACAATCAAAATTAAATTTGCTTACATATTTCGCATTCATAAGTATTTAAAGCTTTTATGTTCCCACTTACCAAATATTTTATCTAACTATTTCATTCACATTGTTGTTGTTTTTATTGTTGCAAACAAAAACCGCAACATGAAAATTTACGACAAATTAGAAAGTGCTGTCATGCAAATGTTGCCCCATAATTTAGATAATCAACTAAAATACAAACCAACAACAACAAAAAATAACAACATCAGCAATAAATGAAGCTAAAACAATATCAATAAAAGTGGAATGGCAAAAAAAAGGGTAATTATCGTAAACTAAAGTGAAATTAAAAATCGTCACTTGTCAGCCGGATGACAGTGCGGCCAGTGGAAAGAACGAATTGTGTCAGTGTGAGTGAGCCAATGCGATTAATGTGCGCTGTTACACAAACACAACCACACACATGCAGCGCAGTTGAAAAAAGCAGCAAAGCAGTGTAGTACAGTAAATAGGTATATTTTACTAAAAAAAAATACTTAATGGCTGAAATTTTGAGGATATGTTCCGGGGCATGTCCTGAGTCTAAAACTGAGTTTTCGTATTCTAGGGGGTGGGGGAAGATACTACCCCCTGCTTATTTAGGAGTGAGCTCGTTTTAACTCCGTATCTCCGGTGCTATTGCTCGTACCGACAAGTCCGAGGGATCAAATTTGTGGGGAATAAAATTATCTATCTAATGATAATAAAATCGAGGTCATAGGTCGATTAGGTGAATCACAATGGCCGGTCAAAGGTCAAAAGTGAGGGATAGTTTTCGTTTTTCGTGAATACCGTGAAACCGGTAGGTTTTTCGCATACTGCTTCGATACCATTTTAAAGTACTTGAAATTACCTATAAAATGAGTGCTCGAACACTCATCTACTATAAATAGTTTGCCGTCAATCCAACGACCAAGTTGACCGCGTGCGCCGATGTTGACCGCGCGCGCTGTACGTGCGAGCACGTAGAGAGTGCAATGTATGCGCAATGAGTACTTCTCGCGCCGTGCGCGGCTCAACATCGGCGCGCGCGGTCAACTTGGTCGTTGGATTGACGGCAAACTATTTATAGTAGATGAGTGTTCGAGCACTCATTTTGTAGGTAATTTCAAGTACTTTAAAATGGTATCGAAGCAGTATGCGAAAAACCTACCGGTTTCACGGTATTCACGAAAAACGAAAACTATCCCTCACTTTTGACCTTTGACCGGCCATTGTGATTCACCTAATCGACCTATGACCTCGATTTTATTATCATTAGATAGATAATTTTATTCCCCACAAATTTGATCCCTCGGACTTGTCGGTACGAGCAATAGCACCGGAGATACGGAGTTAAAACGAGCTCACTTCTAAATAAGCAGGGGGTAGTATCTTCCCCCACCCCCTCGAATACGAAAACTCAGTTTTAGACTCAGGACATGCCCCCGAACACACCCTCAAAATTTCAGCCATTAAGTATTTTTTTTTAGTAAATGTGATTTATTTGTCTCTATTTACTGTACTAGTGGTTTTGCATAATTTTTAAAATTTCAAGTCATTAAAGTGCAGTTGACGAGTTCACAGTCAATGAGGCTGCAGTGTTCGACGGGTGGCAACGCTGGCTGAGCGCGCGACACTGCAAAACCGCAATAAATGAGCGTCATATCAGTCGCGCAAACATACAAACACTCACACTGCGCTGAAATTTGCTGCACATTTTTGCGGTCCGGCGCGGTGACAGCACACAAATTGCAACAACACGAACCGAGTGCGGGCCGTGGCTGCACTTGGGGGCGGCATAATTAGAATATTTGCCGATGACTTGGTTAATTTATATATCATTGTTGTTATTGTTGTTTTTTGTAATTGTTATTGTTGCTGTTATTGTTTGTTGCCAGGTGCAGCTAATCGCTTTAATGTGTTTTTTGTAATTATTATTTCTTACACTTGAGCGCAGTTTACATTGGTTTTTGCTAATGTTGCAATTTGTTATTGTTTTGTTTTTGTGTTTTTTTATTGTTGTACTTATTAATGCTACTTTGCACTTTGCATGCTCCGTAATCCGTTTATCTTCAGTGCCATGCAAATATTTTTTGCACTCACGCTCCCACAATCAAATGTTGGTGTGGCCAGAGATTTTCAATACTTTTAAAATTTTTTTTAAATTAGTACTTTGCTATGGAGCTTGTAATGCCCAGAATGAAACGAGCCCAAAATATTTAAAAATATAAAAATGTATAACGTATATAAAAATATATATGATATAAATTTTTTTTAATACAATATATAAAAATATTTAAATGTATAAAAATACATAAAACAATTATAAAAATCCTTTAATTTTTTGTGCCCCTTAAGAACTACGATTGTTAACTCCAACCCCCGAATGTTATTTTTTTTTGTGACAATGTAATTCTCTCTGAATCGGATTTGCCGATTTGTTTAAATTTACGCCTTTTGCCTGTCACTTGTACGAAAAAAGGCCATAAAACTGTTAGGCTTAACCCCCTCACGATGTCACTCAAACAATTTTGCATACCTGCCAAAAACCAAAAACAAAAAAATAATAATTCCATTCAACTACAGTTTGGCAAATTGTAATGCATTGCAAATCCGCACTAAGTACGATATCATTAGCAACCGAACATGTGCGTGTGCCGACTGTCAAAATTGACATGTCAAATTGCCAAGCAATCATAAACGGCGTCAGAGATTCATTCGATTCAATGCGATTCAGCCTGAATCCACTTCAAAGGCGCAAATGTCAAAAGGGGCCAAGATTTTCTCACAGCCATCCATATTCGAGGCGCGGCAAAACAGACAAAGCGACACAGTATAGCGGGTGTCAACGTTGAATGCAAATCCAGACAGTGTGAAGGGAGAAATCCAAGCAAAACGAAATGAAAATGAGATCAGCAAAAAAAGTTTCAACAATTTGATTGACAGCGCACAAGCAAATTTGACAAGCGCAGCAAAAAAAAGTTTGACAATTCAGGCATCAAAAAAAAGGAAATATAAATAATCGGCATTGCGGTTGTCCTGTCAACATTTAGGACTATTTTCGAATAGGTCGAGACGGCCTAAAGATAATTGCACAAGTGCACGCGCACAGCGACCGGTTCAAGTATGTAATTGAAACCCAAAACCCTAACCTCAAACCTTATGTCGTTCGAAATCCAAAACCAGCTAAACGCAAACGCCGCTAAGCGTCCAAATGACGGCAGGTTTAATAAAAACATAATGCCACACGCACGTGTTCGTGCCACAGTTTGCAGCACAATTATGACAATTTAATCAACATGACCACAAAAGTAGCAACGCGCTCAACTATTGTCTCACCCACTGTGAAAAACGCATAGCCGAAAATATTATAGTTTCGATGCTTTTCCAATTGCAGCACATAATTTGCGCTAATAACGCAATCTTTACCCCCCTCCCGCCCCCGGCCCCTTGCACTGACAAGCAACCCACAGGACTCGGAATGAGTTGCATTGGGTTAAGCATTAAATTACACCTTCCGTTGTTGTTGCTGTTGTGATTATTTTTTGCGTGCCTTTACGAATTCGAGTTTGCATGAGTTCGCCGCGACGTACGCGTGTCCTTTGCCGCTCGTTACGCCAACGACGAAAATCATAATTGCCCACTTTTGCCGAAAGCCGTGAATTTTGCACCGCAACAACCCCGTTGCATTGCATGTTGCGCCGTTATTAAGCAACCAATTTGTCTGCCCCTTCAATTGGCTTTCAATCAAGTTTGGGTTTTCCTGATTTTTTTTTGCTCGACGTTTGTTGGCATGTTTTTGTAATTTCCTTTCATTTTCATGATTCTCATTCGATTGGATTGGGGCTTGCTGGGTTAACATGCATGTCACACATGCATTTTCCTGCAATAATTTTCATTGGCTCCATTGGAAAATTGTTACATATTTTCACATAATTGCTTTGAGTGTTGGCGTGTTTGTGGAAAATTATTGGTTTTTGATTTTTTATACCTTTGAGACTGTTTGGGGTTTTGAATAAAAATAATAGGTAATAGATTTTTTTTACTTCAATAAGTGCTCAGCAAACGTTCTGAAAAGAAATCCTCTTACTTTTGCCATAATTGCTAAATAATTCATCAAAGTTAGGCTTTCTGTTCGGTCGCTAAAGTGTTGTTCAACTTAACTCTTTCACTACTGCAGGCACACTTGTGTTCCACGACGCACACTGGCTCAATTTGTCATTTCAGGTACAGGGTGCTACGTAATACTTTGTGAAAGTTCGGCTTACTGTAAATAAGAATAATGCGAGCAACAATGATAAATTTTAGTTGCAAAATTAATGAAAATGCATTAAAAAAGATGAAAAGTAATAAGAAATTTAAGAAATAAGCTGAAAGAGTCAAATTTAAAGATACAAATTCACAAATTTTGCTTTCAAAATGAGAACCAGAATTCGAAAAATTTACAAAACAGTAAATTTTTCTTTGGTCAATCCTAAGTTTAAAAACAATTCTAAAGCTTCATTAGGACTATATTTGATCGGTAGCACATTGGGTGGGGTGGGAATACTGTTTTTTATTCTTTTAACGCGATTCGGGCTTGCTGGTAAAACTGCTTTCACTATAACGCCTTTCATTTTCCCCTGATCCTTATTTCATTTTATGATCAAAGCTTCTGAAAAGTGGGTGGCAGTTATTTTTCCCGTTGCCTCAATAAGCTTCCTTTTTTTAGTGAATGACGCACAGTCCTGAGTTGACTTTTTCGGCCTTCCTTTTGCCGCCTTTGATGTCGATGGTTGGTCATCGCTTATGCTATATGCATCTCTTGCATCGAAGTATTTTACTTTTTCTAACCACTCCTCATTACTCTGGACAAAATTGAATTTGGTACGATTTGCCGCAATCCATTTTAACTTGATAAGTCGATAAGCGATAAGTCCTGGATATCTTATCTTTAGTCGTAGATGTTTTGGCTGCAGGCAAACTTCCTTCGACGTAACCAATTCGACGTAACCAGAACGAACTGCTCCTTTGTCTTCGAAATAGTAAATATTTCAAACAGCTTCGAATTTTTAAAAACATTACTGAGCTTCTTCTTCGGTTTAGTTACAGTGGCGGAAGTGTTGTTGAAGTGATGTTTAGTTTAAATTAAATTCGAAACTAACTTTACTTACATTCAAATAGCAGGCACTAAGCTTCTAGTAATAGCAGGTGCCTGCAGTTCTTAGGCTTTTACCCGTTGTGGGATTTTTGAACAGCCCAGACATATAAGTTTATTTTTTATTTTTTTTTGTTTTACATCGGAAGTTGGAAATCTTCGTTGAAGATACTCTGGAACCCGTATTCCAGAGTTATGCCGGATTTCTACCGGCTAAAACCAACTCAGGTAGGCTTCACTCTCCTTGGATTCCCCGCGGTACCGCCGGTGAGGGCATTCCTTCGCGGGGAGTATTGACCATTTTGTCTTGTTGCTTATGTGTCTTATCTCGTTGCTTGTTCATCGCGTCGTAGTCGCTGCATTATCGTCGTCAGTGCCGCATTGCACTTATTCCATGCCTCCTGTGAAGTCAGCATGTGTTCTATTAGCCCGCGTGGGGTAATGCGTTTTCCATTTCTCGCTCCAGGTGTGACCTTTCGTCCGTGAATCGGCTGCATTCCACCAGTATATGTCCTGCGTCTTCAATTCTTCCTTCACAGAAAAGTCAATAGGGGTCGTCCACATGTTTGTATTTATGGGGATATGACCGGAAGCATCCGTCTCCTGATAAGATTTGCGTCAAGTAATAGTTCGTTGCTCCGTGGGTCCTATTTATCCATTTCGTTATGTCTGGAATTAGGCTCCAGGTCCATCGTCCTTTCGAGCTAGAGTCCCATCTCGTCTGCCATTCCGTTATAGAGTCTCGTTTTATTTTGTCTGTAGCTTCTCTGTCTTGTCTGCCCGTCTTCCATATTGTTGTCATCTGTTTAGCTAGTATGTCAATCGGCAGTCTGCTAGCTATCACATTTGCTGCGTCGTTAGATACGGTGCGACAGACATATAAGTGGGTTTTAGGCAATGCACATAGATATAAGTCTGCTTTTTGTAATAACTAATTGTTTCATTGGCGCGGTTCAACTCTAAGACTAATGGCGACTGACTGAGTTTTGCTCAAATTAAAAAAAAATAATTTATGCCAGGCACAGTGTAAGTATTTTGTTAAAAACAAAAGCATTACATCAAAGGATACATGATAGCTGATTGCCGGAAATGAAAGCCAACTTGTTTTTCGTACGTGCGAACTGCGCATCCAGCAAAAGTACTCTTTACTTCGAGCTTATAGCACAAAAGCACAAAATTGCCCGAGGTGGCCACAGAAAAATCGCTGTAAAATCCAGTCGGGCAAAATCGGGCACCTAATCTCTTCAGGACAGTACTCACAGAAGACTAGTGAACAATTTTCCCAAAGACGGAACCGTGGCAAGTATGGCCTTTTTTTTGAAAGTCTATCGAAAGTTCAAAAAGAGTGATAAAAACAGTGCTTCAAGTGAAGCACTTCAAGCCTATGAAAAGACAACAACAACAAGCAACTTTTTTTTTCTATATTTAATTATTTACTACAAATACCTTTTTTTACGATGCTGGTGCAAACAGTTTCAATTAATTTGCTCCTTTTCTTAAAACTTCAGCTTTGCCGAAAAAGTGCAAATTGCTGATATTATTTCACACTCTAAAAATTGCTCAACTTTGACGGGCTCTACAAGCAAACCTATTTGTCCAATTTAGTTAAAGTTTTCGGATTTTTTAGGTCCAAGCATTTATCTATCGGACAAATATAACAGTTTCCCCCAAATCGAACATGACAAAATCTACTTTTACAACCTACTTTGGCAGAATCAGCCACTGTGCGACATGTTAGCTGCCTCTGAAATTGTTGTTTTTGTTGAAAACTCAACCACGAACTTAATTAAAAAAATCCATAGTTAAGTTTGTGCCAATGCTTTGCAAAAGTCATAACGAAAGGGTTAATTTGGGAAGAAATTCAGTAACACATGGAAATCTTTTAGCCACATCTTTTGCCTTTTGCTGACATCCACCTGTGAATACTGCACTGTTTAGGAATATGGACTAATAGACTCGTAATGATGCTGAAACCTGAGGACAAAGCTGCACTAAATACAACAGCTAAAGCTATTCTGAAAATCTATAATATGAGAACATTTATAACATATTCTGTGTCACTATTCAGCCTTCAGAAATGTTGAGCTATGTATTTCCATAAATCTTATTTGAACTATTAAATCTACAGGTCGAGTCGATTCATAGCAGATAACGATGGGTTTCTCATCTTCAGATACAAAGAAAATGGTAAAGTGCCTTCCAAGTCCCACCTTGAAATTCGAATTGTACAGCACATATGCCCAGTCTGACGTTAGTTCTTTGAATCAAATTAATGTAAAGTACATAGTTTTAATTAATAAAGCCTTTGAGTTAAAATGCTGAACTTTGTATTTTATTCAATTATCCCTAGAATACATTTTGCTAATTTCGCTCGGTGTTTAGTCTTTCGGACTTCGTCATAAGTTCAAAATAAAAAACTCAAAATTTGTGGAAACTTTTTTTATGAAAATTAGGATGAAAATCTTAGTCTTCTGGAAAGAAAGTGGAAAATATCTCTGAAACAGTGGTGCCAGATACCTGAAATGACACTCCTAAATCTTGAAAAAAACTGAAATTTCCTCCCAAAAATTTCTTTTTCAAAATATTTCTTAAAATATTTTTTGTCATTATAAACTAAAGAGTTTGTTTTTTAATTCTTATAAAAAAAGTAAAAATAGATTTAGTTTTTTTTATTGAAGTCTTTTTATTCATTCAGCTTCACAACAACTTAAGGGGGGAGATCAGTTAAATTTTTTGGAGAGTTAACATTTTTTTTTTGGGAATCAGTTAGTTTAGCGCCTTGAAAACATCGTCCTAAGAGGATTTTTCAAAATTCGAACGCGTTCTCTCATAATGCGAGAACAAAGCAAGCGTTCCGCCTACCGCTCGGGCGAGCGCCCGAACTTCAACCGCGTCTCCTGAAAAGTTGCACTTTTTGAAATGGCAACCCTCGTAACTCGGAAAGTTTAGGTCCGATTGGCTTGAAATTTGGCACACATCTTTACGTACTCTTTTTTGTAATTTGTTCTAAAGCGAATTGTCATGCTCGCGAAAAAACCCCTCTGGCGTCACTTCTATGTCCAAAAACGAGCCTGTTTTTTTCACTTTGTCGGCATTTTCGCGATATTTATTTTTTTGCATATTTTGTTAGGGGGATTCATAGCTCTATCTATTCTTAACAGAACGTACTTTGATTTTTTGATATCAGATAAAAATTGCGGACTCTACGTTGGTTGCCAATACAAATGAGGGGTAACTTCAACCCTTTGTAAGTCGGCCATTTTGTGGCGCATCGGAATTTTTCGTAAATTCAATTAATATACTCTTAAATAAAAAAAGTTTGGAAAGCTTCGAACATTATTTGTACCAAAAAAAGAAAAAAGAAAAAAAGACCAGTTTAACTGATCTCCCCCCTTAACACAAAAAAATCATACTAAAAATTACATTGTGACCGAAAAGTTTCCGGAAATTCTCATTTAGGAGTAGTTAGTTCTCACTCAGTAGTGCGTTGCGATTTTGTAGAGAATTTTCTTCAAAATGAGTACAGTGAACAGGTCTCTTTGGACGTGCTTGATCGTGCCAATTCCGATCCAACTTTCATGGAACGCATCATAACTGGCGACGAGACATGGGTCTACGAGTACGACATGCAAACAAGCCAACAATCATCGGAATGGAGAGGAAAAGACGAGCCGAAACCAAAAAAACCACGCCAATGTCGCTCGAAAATCAAGGTAATGCTGATTGTTTTCTTCGATATTCGTGGTGTGGTGCATCATGAATTCGTCCCTGAAGGACAAACAGTCGGTAAAGACTATTATTTGACTGTTTTAAGACGTTTGCGTGAAAATATCCGCCGTAAACGGCCTCAATTGTGGAAGGATAATTCATGGATTTTTCATGACGACAATGCTCCCTCGCACCGAGCCAACATTATCAACGATTTTAAGGCCAAACATTCAATAAATACCATCGAACAGCCACCGTATTCACCTGATCTTGCACCGTGTGACTTTTTCCTGTTTCCCAAACTCAAATTACCACTCAGAGGAACGCGTTTTGAATCCATAGAAGACGTAAAACAGAATTCGCAGAGGGAACTCAAAGCCATACCGGAAAGCGCCTATAAAAAATGTTTTGATGATTGGAAGAAACGTTGGCATATGTGTATCGCTTCTAATGGAGCATATTTTGAAGGAGATAAAATAAATATTGATGAAGATTAAGAATTTTGCGTTTTATTTAAAATTTCCGGAAACTTTTCGGTCACAATGTAAATCGGTATGAAATTCGCTTTTGTAAATTTCCTTTATTAATTGTATAAATTATATTGAAACGAAAAGGCACTCTTTGCTGTGCATGAACGCTTTTGCAAGCATACTTTTAGGCATGTACTTTGAAGTACAGCAAAACTGTTATAAATTCGCTTGGTATAGTCCGATATGGCAAGGATGGTTCTCGAAGAAATGGGCTGTGCGAGAATGGTCGAGCGCTTTCCAATTAGAAGTTGCAAGAAACTTCGGCGCGATAAGAAAACTGGTATAAAAGCAGCAGTGTGCAGCGCAATGAGTCGAGTCTGTGTTGAGCAAGCAATGGGGAAACATGCAATAGTAGTAGTGTAAAGTAGAACAAGTGCAAATTTGTAAATAAAGCGATTGTTAGTTTTGACTACGTTGCGCTGGATAACTGAAGTTGTTTTATTTTCAAATA
Organism: Melieria omissa; assembly: GCA_963971225.1. NCBI lineage: Eukaryota > Metazoa > Arthropoda > Insecta > Diptera > Ulidiidae > Melieria > Melieria omissa. The sequence continues at coordinate 69,482,522 of OZ020268.1, read as the reverse complement.
CAATCAAAACGAACCGTCGATAACGAACTGTGGAATTTCGTAACAATATACTTTGAAGTATAAAATGTAATTAATTTAAATTACACACTTTAGCTTTCAATATTCAAGGCCTCTGTGCCACTAATGATGTCAAATGTATCACCATCCAAATCTTCTAAACGTTCTCCTAAAAAATTCTTCATCCTAAAGGGCCGAGAATCTCCTAAGTCTAGGAGGAAATCTCCTGGTCTCGCCATACTGCACTGAAAAAGTTCTTAACCCTTTCCTTCCCGAATTATGAAATAGCCATAGAAACAAATTGGAAGTTGGTTAATAAAACGAGAGAACTATTTAAAAGTATTTTGCATCATATTTAAAATGGTTTCGACTTTCCAGTGGGAGGTGCGAGGAGGAGGTAGCCATGGAGAATCAATGAATGATGAATCACGGGGTTCTTAACAACAATTTGCAATTGGAATTAACCTGTTCTATGATAACTCAACCCTTATTTCTTTGTACTAAATATTACGAATCCAATGCTTTTCTTTAAATAGACTTTTATGCTTTTTGTCGGTCCGGATTAGTTTTCAAATGATTCTTTGACATTTCTGACTCATTCGCAGAAAATGTTTTCTTCATTAATGGGATTTAAAAAAGAGAAGTACTATTATTATTATTATATTGTTAGAGGTGTTCATGGACACAGGCAAATACACATTGTTGACCATTACTGGGTACAATCTGTCTGCCTTTTTGATTAGCAAGTGTCCAGGCTTACAACTACTTGAAGAAGATCTGACCAGTCCAACCATTGGGTGACTCTGCAGCCTTCAACAGGCAGCCCTTGACATCAGACCTCACAGACACTCCAGAATCTCTTTTAGCCGGTCTATAGCTTTTGTAAAGCAAAGGATACATGGCAGCTCGAGTTGCAGTAGCTCATTCATTCACTTCACTACAGCCGCTTTGCCATTTTGCCACATGTGCCTGAAACGTTTGAAATCTATGCATTCACTAATACAGAGAGCAGCAGACTCATCGCTCTCTATTTACATGACGCAAATAGTCTAAGACGTCCCCAAATTCGATTGACGTACTCATAAGGAATTATCACAAATAAATTTGTTTACAAATAAATTGAATTCTAAGAGGCAAAAATTTATCTTGTTTCCAAACGCCTCGTGAAGAATATGCAGACCCAGGACTAATCTTCCTGCTCAACCTTCTGGCTGTTTTCCCAACCATTCTTTCCAGTATGGACGTTACGGTAGTAAACTTGTTAATTATCGAAGAAGTGGTTAAATCCCATGACGAACTCCAATATATTTCTCCAATTACCTTTCCTTGGATTTGCTGATGATTGGCTGAAGTTAGACCAGCTGGCTTTAGACTCACCAATAAATATTTCCGACTCTCTTCTACTCCCCTGTTCTCCCTGCCAGTAGTCGCAATATTTCTGTCAATGATTCCCTACTGTCTTCAAGTTTGCTCCAAAATATTGCGCACAAAAACATGAATAAAACACACAGCAAATTGTTTATTGCTCCAAGTATTTTTGGACTCTTGTTTATTGATGTATTTCATGAACATTTACATATGAGATCATTATAATGATTTAGAAGATGTGCGTGTTTAAACGCACATTTACTTTAGTTTTACATATTTGATAATTACAATATTTATTCATATATATTTTTATATATATTTGCAAATTCTTTCAGTTGTTCGTTTGATCGTCAACTCTAAAGAAATGCTTTTGTTTTTTTTGCAATATATTTTATTTCAGTTTTCTTAAGCATAAAATAAACAAATCAAATTACAAACAAATATCTATCGATATGCTATCGTATAATACAAACAAAAATACAAATTTCATATTTATGTAAATGCATGAAAATAAAAACAAGCATGGACTTTTTAAAAAAATTCCTATCAAAATTGTATACATACAGCAATTTTTTTAGCATTTACTGGAAGCATTTCTTTGTGGATTTTTGCTACGAAAAAATCAAAGCTTATATTTTATATAAGTGTTGTTGTTGTTGGAATTGCAACTAAAACAATACAAATACCATACAATAGTTATTTTTACAATTCAATATTGGCAGCACTTGACGTGGAAATTTGGCGACATAAAACAAATATGGAAGCAGCGGCGGCCCATTGGCCGTCATTGTTGTTGGCTTACGAACTAAGTGAAATTCGGCTATGTACAGTGGGCTTAATTACTTAGGGATTGCGATTATTGTGTGCTTGTATGTGTGTGCATGTGTGTGTATGTGTGTGAGAATTCAAATTAACACAACAACAAAAATAAAGAGATTAAAATTACAAAAAAATCAGCAGAAAATCAACGTTCAACTACCGAAGAACGAAGACAATGATTTAGCGCAGATTTTCTTTAATTGACTACTGGAATTAAATATTAACTGAATTTTTTGTTTGTTTGTTTCGTGTCTCGTTGCTTGTAACGCGCGCAATAATCATTGGCCGTTTTCAAGTCGGGCCACAATTGCAAGTGTGACAATCTGTCACAGGGCGCTGTAGTGTTGGCCAACAATTTCGTTTGAGCTACAATTCGTGAACGAGACCAAAATACACCGAGATCATTGTGAAAACTACAGAAAAATGCGCCGCAAGCAAAGCAAATTGCGTCAACCATTGTCACAATAGTTTCTGTGACAGCTGTAACGACAATGTTGCATTGTTGTAGCGCATTTAGTAAAATTTACAAATTGTTGCTTTTCGTTTTTCTTTTTCATTCTTTCTTTCATTCAATATTTTCGTTTCATAACATTTCGTTTCGTTTGGAGTTTTTGTTTTTTGTTTTTTAATTAAATTGTGCGTGGAATTGTGAAATTGTACTACAGTAAATTTTCTTACGATCTGGCAGAGCTGAGTGAAGCGACATTAAATGTTGAGTGAGTGTGTAGAATGCGAATGGAGAGCGCAACAATGGGTGGAAGATGATAGAAGTTGAGAAATTGAGTGAAAATGTCTTGAAAGAAAGTTGAAAAATATTAGAGTTGCTAGTGAATATTTGCGAGACGTTAGGGTCAGCCCGTTTAATCTGTTAGTGTATATATTGTGGACTCAAGCGTAGTCTGATAGTAGCTGAATAGTATTTTGTTAATAAGTGACAGTTGCCGTCTGTGAAGCAGGGAAGACTAGTATTTTTAGTTTCATTTTCATATTCTTTTTTAGCTATTTGAATGATTACCAGAGACTGAACACTTGCAGTAGACAGTAACGGAACTAAAAAACAAAAATCGAAACACTGTCACAAAATGCAATACATTGTCACAAAATTTACAGTTTCTTTTTTAAAGTAAAAAAAGTAGTTAAAAATATAAAATAATAATTGTTTGCACCAGTTGAGGATTATAAAGGACTTCGAAACAAAGTAGATGCTAGCCAAAATGCATTTAAAGTGTCACAAAGTTTCCGACTCACTTTCTAATGGTATATAGGCTAGTATTGGAACAAATTGTTAAAGTTTTGTAACCATTAAGTGATTGTTGAGCATTTCACACCCAAAGTAAATGCTGACAAAATGCGCTAAAACATAAAACTCTGTCACAAATTGAATTATTTACTGGGGAACAGTTACTAAAGCAGCACAGATGCAGAAATTCTGAAGTTTTCCTTAAACTTTTATGATTTGAAGCACTGTTAATTAAAAAAAAATCTGTCACAAAGTGTCCCATTCACTAATATAGTGTATAAATCTATGTTGGGACAAAATTTTGAGATTTTATTACCTTTTTGGTGATCACTAAGAACTGAAAACTCCAACCAGATGCTAAAAGAAAAAGCACTGAAGCTCCAAATTTTGTCACAAAGTATCCCATTTATCATTTAGTATCAAATAGTAAAAAAAACAGTATTGGAAAATATTTTAACATTTTTTTAACCTTTTGGTAATCATTAAAAACTGAAAATTCAAACCAGATATTGAAAGATTGAACTGTAAACCTTGTCGCAAAGTGTCCCATTTATCATTTAGTGTGAAATAGTATGTAAATAAACCAGTATTGGTAAATATTTTCAAAATGTCTTAACTTTTTAGTGATCAATAAGCGATCAATAGAATTTTCAGTATTCTAAGGAGATGCTCAGAACATAAACTGAAACTTAAAATCCTTTCACAAATTTGTTTGCTTACTGTAAGGTAGTGAACAAAGCATAGACGGAAGAATTTTCCTTGTTTATTAACCAGTTAGAGAATGAAAACTGAAGGCAGTTGCTGAAAAGATACTAAAATTTTAAATCGTAATCCTAATGGCTTCAACAAACTCGAAATAATTGAGGTCTTTCAAATGTTTACAAGAAGTGGGCAGTGAACGAAATGAGCACCGAAAGTGCTTAAAAGGATTATTTATATTTTTTCTTCAATTGAAATATTTAAGTTCCCAAACATGGTTAATAAGATAGACGGACTTCATAGATAGAACAGAAAGTTTAAGTCTTCAGCTATTACAATTGAAATGGCAAGAGGCCATAGAAGTCATACATTACATTCATGAAATTGTGAACACCCCTTCGCTCTTCACTTTCACCATTCATTGCGCAATTCTACAATTTATCAAACATTTCGACATTTTAAGTATTCGCTTCGACTTAAGTAGACTTTTATATCGTTTGAAGGCTTAGAATTTAATATTTAACTATTGTTGTTGTTGTTATAAGCTTATTGTTGTATTTCGTGGCAGCATGTCATCGAAATGAATATGCAAAACTATGCCTAAGATTTACAAAAGGCTAAAACAAAAAGAAAATCTAAAGCGCTGCTTGTCGTCTGAACAATGCCAGCAAATATTACAACTACAAGAAATGTCACAAAGCGTACAGAATTGAGTGAAAATTGTACAAATAAGCGAATATATAATAATATATTTATTTATTTAATATTACTTGTAAAAATCAAAAATATATATGCATATTTTTATGTGAGCAATGCGTCTAATGACAAGAAGTTGTGGCTGCGTTTGCCCATTTTCATTGGTGGCATTCACGATGTGCGGCAATTGCTATGAAGATGGTTAATCTTTGCGATCTTTAAATATTTTTTGAATGGTTTTCTTCTTTGAATTGCTTCAAACAACTTTGGATTTGGTTGACATTTAAGAAGTTTAAAAAATGTTCAAGTATGCAATCTGAATTGTTGCTTTGAAGTTGCCACATCTCCTGAATGCCGCCATTGTTGTTCGCCCTACAATTCTTTCTATAACTAGCGTTGGGTGTGTGTGTGCGTGTGAGCAGCACTAACACTAAGAAGTAAATTAACTAAGCACTGAAACGCTTGGCGTTACAAGTTCGACATTGCTACAAGCTAAGCACAACTTGGATATTTTATTGTAAATAAATTGTATGTTAAAAATTACCAAAAAAAAGTTATAGTAATAATTGTCTGCTATAGTTTTTTGTTTTGTTTCTTTAACTCGTTAATTTTTGTATTTTTGTTTATTGCATAAAATAAAAATACAACATTGTTTGCACAAAATTATTAAAGATAAAATTAAAACGTTTAAAAAAATCATGAGATCATTGTGTTTTTTGGGAATTGTTTTGTGTTTGCTTTTCTTTACATAACTTGCTTTGCTTTGCGGCCTAACCGCAAATTATTTATTATAATTTTTTTTTTATTAAAACTTTAATTTCAACTGATGTTTGTTGAATTTGAATTTTTTACATTTTAATTGGGATAAGTATTTGATTTCATATGCGCTTCGTTTGAATGAAGAGTTAAGCGGCGAAATGCGGCTGTTTGCAGCGGCGAGTGTGTGTGTATGTGTGACAGTGAAACGGTGTGTCACAGGCAGTGTCACAATAGTTGTCACAAAAGCAACGCCATCGTTGTGTGTGTGTGTGTGATAGCACAACTTTGGTTAACGAGATCAAATTTTGCTTTGATGGAAAGATTTTTTTGTTATAATTCGCTTGAGATCACTTTGAAATTTTCTTCTGCAGAAACAATTTTGTTTGAAACTTGCCAATTTTTTAATCGCCACGCACGCCGCAATGCCGCTAATCCGAGATACTTACAAATTAACAAATAAAACTTAAACAAATTAGTGAGACCAATTTGAAAATTGTTTCCGTTGTTTAAAGTTTTTGCTTTGCTATTTTTTTGTTTGTTTTGTCGCAGTGTGTGTGTGTGTGTTTTTGGAATTTTACTAACTTGCTGTTCTGTCAAAAAACATAAGCAAACTTGCCTACAGAAAATCACAAAAATGGCATAAAACTTATACACATATTGATTATTTGTTTAAGTTTTGCGTACAACTAAAACTAGATACAAAAAAAATTAACTAATTTATGTTTTAAAGCATATTTTTTTAAATCTCTTAAAATTGTAGACAATAACTAAAAATTATGTGTAATTGAAATTACATCAGAAGACATAAAATTGTGTGTGTTTTCTATTCTCAGCGACTTTAGCACCTTCCCTGTCTTCATATAAAAAACTTTATATGTATAAACTTATGGTTTTTGTATTTTTCAACTAAGTTTCGTTATACATTTTGCAAAAATATCACTTGAATTGATTTACTTTTACAATTATTATTTATGTACAAAATGAATTTTTAAATAAAAATTGAGAAAATGGGCGCATCAGGCACACGTGTCAGCAAGTTTTGACCAAAGAGTTCACTTTAAGACGCTTCAGAAAGCAGCAAAGAACATACAAGAATAACTACTATAAATAATAAATAATTGTTATTATTTTATGTTAATTTTCCGTTCTTTACAGAGCACTCAAAACTAGCCGACACGCGGCCGGTGATGTGCCCACCACTGATACGAAAAAGCGAAAGTTTTAGCGCATGGAACGAGTGTAAGGCGACCAAAAGTGCGCCGTGTAGTTTTTTTATGTGAAATATGATAAAATATCCTTGTGAGAAATCAGCACAGGAGAGTTGAGTTGAGTGGCGACAGCGTTGCCAGACTGGCTTAAAATTACTTACAAATGGATTTTCATACCAGGTTTAGTTAAGTAGGTGTGAAACAAATTCAATGCCACTTAAATGAAAACTTTCAAAGAATATTCCATACAAATGCCAACAGATTAAATGCATAAATTGATAAATGGTCTCAACAATAAATGGAACAATGCAAAAAAAATTGTGTATTTGAAAGAATAAAATGTTTTTTGAGAGTACTGCATTTTTCTTATTGCAATATTCTAATTGACTGCTTGTTCAATTGAATGTTTTAATACATTCAAACATTAAACAATTTTATAGAGTTTTTTCTTTGCCAGAGTTGCCAGTCGCCACTTTTGAATGCATAAGTTTTGTTTCGGAAATGTCTTTTCTATCAATCAATTTCAACTCAAAGCAACTCAACTACTTTGAACTACTTTTCTTTTTTACTTTTTGTTTTTTGAAAATTTTATTAAAGCTTGAAAATTTAGTAATGTAGATATTTCATGGAACCCATTTCAATATGGACAACTCTGGCAACCATGTTGTTGTTGCTGATTGTTTGCTGATTACAAAAATATCCTATGTATACGCTCATGAAATTTGTCTTTATTTGCTGCCGTATTAAATCTTGGCATATAAAAAATAATTTTCAAGTCTCTCTATGAGTTTTAAATGTTTATCAAAAATGCGTCAAAAAGTGTTTATAATGTTTTCTTTTATAAAAATACTGTAGTAGCAAAATTTTGTAGATAGTGATTTATTGGAAAAACAATACTGAATACCGAACTTTAAGCATGAAGAACAATTTAGTACCAAATTTTTTGTACCAAGGATAGAAATATTTCGTACTAATTTAATGGTTTCCAGAAATTTAAGTTTGAAATTTGAGTACAAATTGATTGTATTAAAAATGTGAAGGTACAAAATTTAGTACTCACTTCAAGGTTAAACATTGGTTATGAAGAAAATTTTAGTACTAAAAGTTTGTACCAAAACGGTGAAGGTGGTATTTAGTACCAATTTCATATATTTCAGAAATTTATTAAAGCTGAACCCACCAAAAGTTAGAGTTACAGTTATATCCAACAAATATTTAGTATCTACTAATTTAATAGTTTTCAAAAATTTAATTTAAATTTAAATTTTAAATTTAATTTAAATTTAAAATTTAATTTAAGTTTACCTTTAATATAAAATAATTTTAGCGACGTTTAAGTACAAATTTTTTGTATACCAAGTAGTTGAAAATACAAATATTTAACAAAAATTTTAAAGTTTCCCAAAATTTAATAATTTATTAAAGTTGAACCTCTAGTATGAAGAAATTTTTAGTACCAATGTTCTGTACCAAAGATGTACAAATACAAATATCTAATATCAATTTAATAGTTTTCGGAAATTGAAATTTTATTTTGGAAATTTAGTATGAACAAATTGTTAGTACCAAATTCTGTACTAAATAGTTGAAAATACAAATATTTTATACAAATTTAATAGTCTCTAGAAATTTAGAGAATTTAGAAATTTGAGACCATAAACTTTAAATTTTACTAAAATTTTATTAAAATTAAATTAAAAAATTTAAAAATTAATTAAATTACAAATTTTGGTACCAAAGTTTAGCACTCAACTTTAGTACAAAAACTGAATACTTATTAAATTCGAATATGCAATATTTGATCATCAAATTATTGTGCTTTAATTTAGTACTAAATTCATGCACTAAATTCGAGCATTAAATTTTAGTACTTAGTTTAAGTACTAAATTCTAATATTACATAAATCGTAGCACTGATTTAAATTGATTAGTGTTGGCACTGTACTTTGGTACTAAAATAAAGTACTAAATCATAATACTCACATTTAATGCTTTGAAAACTTTCATATTCAAGTACTCGTAGTACTTAACATATGCATTCAATGACCGTATTAAATTCAAGTACTAAAAGTATGTACTAGAGATTTGAGCTGAAGTTTAGTACTAAATTTTGGCACTTTATTCAAATCAGTGATGAACATTCTACTACTCTCGAGCAGGAAAATGGCCATCACTGATTTAAATATTAAAATTTTATTCAACTTTAGGTTTCGAATTTCTAATATTAAAACCTCAAGTATCCATTTTAGAGAGAGAAGAATTAATTTCAGTACCAAGTTCCGTATTCAGTAGGAGTTAAATTTTGTAGTGTCAGCTTTTTTAGTTAGCAATTTTTTTCTTGGAAAATTTTAGTTTATCAAGTTACTTGCTTTTCAGTTCCATTTTTTGTTTTTGTCTTTTTTCACTGGCAGTCTAAGTAGAATTTTGTGCTCTTCGTTTTGCAAATCGCATGTAAATACTTTGAGTTTTTTTTTGTTTAGGAAAATACTTTTTGTCTGTTTCGTTTATATGGCATTTTTAGAAGATTTGCAAAAATGTCCACGCTTCATGTTTAATTCAAGTTTGGCGCCACATCTACAGTGAGGCCACGCTTAAAGGTTACCAACTACTACATTTCACTATGCCTTAGACTTCGATTCAGCAGTTCATAAGTTTCGTTGCAAATTCGGATTCGTTCATACTCGTACATGTGCTCGGCTGTGGCAGCTGTTGCGCTGCCTCGTTCGTTGCGCTACAACGGCGCGCGGCGTCCACTGTGCACCGCGTTCACTGTGCTTTCTGGGGGGTGGCCGGTGCATCGGGCTCGCTGCCAGATGTGCTGTTTACCTGATTTTGAGCTCGTTCCAATGGCGCACGCAAAAATCGCATTTTCGGTCTTCTTGGAGAATTTTTGTTTGTTTATTGAGCATTCGCTCAATAAGTTAAGCTTTAATTTTATTGCTGGTTGTAGAGCACTCATCGCGCCACCAGAAAACCACAACCAATGGCAACAACGATGACTGAGACAACAGTGGGCCAAATCAGAGTTTGAAACTGCAAAGAAAAAACAATAGAAAAATTATGTTTTGATATAAATTAAAACCTGAAGTGGGAATAAAGTGAAGGTAGATCAAACCCCACTGAACAAGCTTCATATCTCTTTATGCTTACATCATAACCTATTAGATTGGCCCATGAATGCCATTTCCGTTTGCCGCCAAATGCTCCCCAGTGACTCGTAAAGTCGCGCACACACACAAACAAACATAAACAAAGTCGAACGTCTAAACACTGAAAACGTGCCAACGGTGGCCGTAAACCTTGAGGGATGTGCCATATTTTGTCAGCGCTGAAACAATTACAAAAGTCTCGAGTGCCATGTAGTGACTTGACCCGCTGCACCCCGCCTCCAACTCCCCGCGCTGTCAACATCTCTAACATTGTACTCGTAGTTGTTGTGCTGCCCACATTTGGCATTATTACACAGTTGCCGCATTGTGTTGCTGCCCCTATGCCAACACCGATAAGGGTAGCTGAATTCTAATCCGCTTTGAGTTCATAAAACCGAAATCATATAATAATTTCTGGCATTTGTTTTATTTATTTTTTTGTTATTATTTGTGTCCGAGTTGTGTCGGTAATTATTGGTTATAGTTTCAACATTACACGGGCGCCCAGCGCACATCAGCGACAAAACCCACCCTGTACCCATGATACGAGGCAGCACTTGGCAAGCCTCTCAGCGTGTTTTGTTGGTCACTCTATTGTCCAATATTTACTGCTGGCCATAAATCTCTATATTTGCCGCTTGACTGCATATTTTAGTGCATCAAGTGCGTTGCGTTTTGTTGCCGTCGATACGAATTCCATGCAAATTTTATTGCCCACAGCTGTGAGGTTTACGAATTTGTTGAATTCAGTTGGTTAGTTGACATGTTTTTCGATATATATTTGGACTCAATTGTTTGTAAGGAAATTCATTAGCGGCATTTGTTGGAATTTTTGCAAATATGAATGGGTCATAAGGGAGAGTAGGGAGTACAAATTGTGTCTTGTCTTTTAACTGTGAAATGATGAGTAAATTTTTGAAGCAAAATATTTGGACTACTAGCAGCCAGAAAGAGAACAGTTTCTGTTGTTACGATTGAAAGACGGTAAACCTTGCTTGTTCAATCTTTTCTAATCCAACCAGAAGGTTCACGAAGCTTTGGGGCACTTTCCAAGCCAGCAATGTCAAATCTTTGGGACCAAAGCTTAAGTTGTATTTAATTCAAAAGGCTCAGGGAACAATTTAGATGCTGCTTTGGGAGCACAATAGGTAAACATAATATTTTTCTCTTTTTAAATACTTAAAAATTAACGTAAACTTCCGTACAACTATGTCGGGTTTTATTGTATGTATCAATCGAAGATGACTAGATCAGTTCATTTCTGATTTCACATTATCAATGTATGGTCGATGGTTTTGGACAATTTCTTTCCTCAATTTCATCTGCTCGAAATATCACTCAATATCATTTTTAATGTTTTGTTGATTCCTGACAAGTTTTTCCTTTCAAGAACCACTACTAGTAATAAAACTAACTTATCATATTAGGCTCCACGGTTTTTCTTATTCCCTCCAAATTCCCCACTTTTCACTAATCATTAGTTAGTATCACTGTTTTTGTTGATCGCTTGATCGCAATTTTGATCCCAAGTTCCACAGCTTTTTGTCGTTTTCCACTAGTAATAGAAATCACTAATTCCTAACCTTATTCTTATCCTTTTTGTAGGCTTCAATGGCTTTTTGATCTTTGACAAGTTTTTCCCCCTAAATTCCCTCACTTTTCGCTAATCATTAACACCAATGTAACCTAACCTAACACCAATATAGCTTCACGGTTTTTTTTGGACCCTGATAAGTTTTTTTCCTAAATTGTCCCAATTTTTTTCGTTTTAAACCAGCAATAAAAATACATTTTCATCATCATCAATGTGGATCTACTTTTTTGTTGATCCCTGAAAGATTTTTCAGTTCAATTTCCTTGACTGACTGTTATTTTCCACGAGCAATAAGAATCAGCAGATAAATTAAATGTAAAAAAAGATAAAGTTAATAAAAGAGTTGCAATTTTTATTGGGTTTTCTTAAATCAGAAACCGAAGAAGAAATAAAGTAAGTTATACAGAGATACAAACCTCTATCTGGCATCGCTAAGGACCCAATATGGTCTATGTGTCAGCCAAGACTACCTAACATAACCTAACCTATACAGAGATGGGAATGAAGAAATTAGGAATGAATAAAGTAACTAAATCTTAGATTGGAAAAGTAGACAGGCGTTTGTTTCACGCATAAAGTCTGAGTAAGAATTTTTAAAGACGGTAGGATCGAGTGAAAAGTAATGAATAATTTGCTGTCAACGACGTATAAATCGTATAGAAGCCTGTGACTAGATTGTTTTTTCTCTAAACGCATAGAGATTGCAAAGAAATTTTTCAGAGGTAAAGCTAGATAGAATTCTTTCTTAGAGACTATAGGTCCTAGAGAAGCCCTCACGCTTGAAACTAGTCGCCGTTTTTCTTCCATTAAAACCAATATTGAGCATTCAAACCCTCTACCAACAATATTTCCATCAACTGAATACAACTGCTTGAGTCATAAAGCAACAATAAGCCATAGAAACTAGCAAAAACAACAACAAAATTGTAAAAGCTACAAAGTATTTTACGTTTCAATAAATCACAACAAAAGGTCGTTAGCATATAAAGTGTACGGAAGCACGTTTAGTACAGTTGAAATCAAAAACTTATCGCAATCGCATAAACCGAACATCTGCTAAATGCAAGCGTTCAAAAAACAAAAACAACAAAAAATTAAAAGTGAAATAAAAACAAAAGCGAAGTAAAATTTCTCTGCAGTTGTCGTTGCAATTGAATCCGATGACAAATTGCTGCACACTGGTGTCCACACGCGAACCTGCCCAACCGTGCTTCATACACACAGGCACACACACATACACAAAGATCACGCGGTTCTAAAGTGAAACTGCAACAACAACAATGTAATACAAAAATAATTAAAAAAATAAATCAAAAACAAAAAAAAATATTTAGTGATAAAAATTAATTCCGCAACGTTGGTAACGAAAAAAAGGCATTCACAACATTGCCACCGACTAGTTATTCGTCGCAATGTCGACTTCTTCGACTGTCACTAAAATTTTCATTATTTGCGTAAAGCGATCGGCACAGCTGCAAGTGAAAAATCGCATGCGAATTTTGCGATAACAAAGGAACTTTAGTAGAACATTTGATATGCAGTACAGTTGGCTCAATGTCATTTGAAAGACATTGGAAGATTGTGTAATAGATTGTATTATATAGTTTACTACTACTACTACTAAAACAAATAAAAATGTTTCTGTTGTGATGCTTCAAAGTTGAGAAAAATTGAAAGTTTTGATATGATTGCAATGACTGAAATACGTAAAGAGTTCAGAAAATTCTTCACTGGATCCTAATTGCTGATGCTAATTCCCTAATGTTTTCATCTTCTTGAAATCCAATCTTTTTAAATTTTCCATTCTCCCGTATTCCGCTTTTTGAAGCCTAAAACAAAATGCTCTACTCGGCCTGAAAAACTGCTTCATACGAGATTCTTTACAAATTCCCCTCAAATTAAGTCTACAATTCAGTTGTCCAGAGACGCTCACAGTGTCACATGTCTACACTACTCACCTTCTTCTCCGGCTTTGGCATATCCTTCTTCTTCTTGCGCGGCGGTATTCGGCCATTAAACTCCTGTAAGCGCTCGCGACCCGCTGTGAAATTGTCATAGCGATCGTCGAGCTCATCCCAGCTGGTCTCATGCTCGCTGTGACACTCACGCTCGACCTCGTGCGTCGAAGTGCGACGCGAACTGCAAAGAAAAAAGAGTGGAACAAAGTTAAGCAAAAATTCAAAAGCCTAAAAAATTGCTTTTCCTGCAATTTAATAGCGATGAGCAATAATTTTTGCAATTTTATCATGGCCACAATTTACAATTAGCACAGCACATGAACCGTGGCTGGAGTGAGACGAGTTGTGCGCATTCAAAAGTCGTAAAATAGCAACGTTGCGAATGATGTGCATGACACAGATGATGACAGACAGACAGACAGAAAGGCAGCTTTGCTGGAGAGGAGAAGGAACTAGGTGGGTAGGGCGATGTACTAATGGCTAAGCGGATCGACTGGTGGACGTAAATATGTACATATAAGGCGAATAGCCTCATAGGCATTTAGATAGACAAATCATTACTTTGGTTCACAAACAGAGATCAAAGATGAATGAACGATCAAATGCTTGGAACGATAGATCACGGGTCGACTTATACAGACAGTTATAAGGGTGATGGACCAAAGAATAATTTGATAGACAGTTGATGTGATGAGTCAACAGTAAATTTGCAAAGGATAAGGCAAACAGATAGATCGAAAGATGATCAAATAGCGATAATCATTGAGATTGACAAATATTCAGGAAATCAAGAAATTATGAGGCAGATATGAATATAGGCAAAGAGATGATCAAATCGGATTGTGTGATGATCAGAGCATATTGAAAGAATTTCGAGAGATAATCAAGCACATTGATAGAGAAATATATAGATCGACAGATGATCAAGCGGATTGAATTAAGACTATAGAGATGGTGTACCCGATCGATAGGGAGATCGATTGGAGAAAATATACAGTTGAATAGTTAAACAAATAAAGAGATGATCGACCATATGGATTGGCGTTCACAAAGAGTTGCAAAAAGTAAAATAGATCGGAGAATGATCAAACAAATAGAGAGATGATCGACCGGATCGATTGGCGTTCATATGGAGGTGATGATAAAGAAATAGATTAGAGAATGGTCAAACAAATAGAGAAATGATCGCCCAGATCGACTGGCGTTCACATATAGTTGAAGATAGTGAAATATAAAGGAGAATCGTCAAGCAGAGAGATGATCGACCAGATCGATTGGCGTTTACATAGAGCTGAAAATAGTGAAATAAACAGGAGAATGATCAAAGAAATAGAGATATGATCGACCGGATCGATTGGCGTTCATATAGAGGTGATGATAAAGAAATAGATCGGACAATGGTCAAAGAAATAGAGAGATGATCGACCGGATCGATTGGCGTTCATATAGAGGTGATGATAAAGAAATAGATCGGAGAATGGTCAAACAAATAGAGAAATGATCGCCCAGATCGACTGGCGTTCACATATAGTTGAAGATAGTGAAATATAAAGGAGAATCGTCAAGCAGAGAGATGATCGACCAGATCTATTGGCGTTTACATAGAGCTGAAAATAGTGAAATAAACAGGAGAATGGTCAAACAAATAGAGAGATGATCAACCAGATCGATTGACGTTCACATAGAGTTGAAGATAGAGAAATAGATCGGAGAATGGTCAAACAAATGAAAAGATGCTCGGCCAGATTAACAGAGAAACAAGCAGACCGATGAATAGTCTAAGAGATGTAAAGTTGAACCGACAAATCAAGTCACAGTTCCACAGGTCAACAAATGGTATAGAAAAGTCCGTTCATGCCTAAATGAATCCATTGCTCATTAACGACATCAACGTATGAATCGAGCTGAATTAAATCGCATAAATGCACAAACTATGCGATGATTGAAAGAATCAACCGTTCAAAGTACGAACGACCGCAACTGACGCTGTGTGGCGGCACAACAAATTTCAACACTTGCCGCCAACTGGGCGAGCTTATCTCGTCATTGGCGACACGCAGCGGCATTGTACGCGACGCTGTAATTAAAAGCGTCTGAGGCGCCGCGCGATCGCGTGCGGTGGTGATCCGGGGCGGCATAGTTTTGCCATGGGAATTCATATTTTTAGATGCGCGCTGCAGCGCAACATCGACTATTGTGCAATCTAAATGGCGCGTTAATGCGTTGCGGGAGCTGCTGCTGGCTGTTGCGGTGATCGACCGCGAATGCCGAACCGATCGTTGGCATTTACATGGAATTTGAAAGAAGCAGAACGGCGGAATAATGAACTGGCGCCTAGCAACGCGCAGTTCGACTTTCGAAGTTGGAAAAAGTGATTCAATTGAGTGGGTTTCGAGAAGCTTCAGCGGTCACTTACCGTCGCTGCGCATCGGAGTGGCTGCGCTGTAGGCGCGACTGTGCTGACTTGCTGGCCATGCAGGTGCCGGTCGATATGGAAACGCTGGCTGTTGTCAGGCCGCTGATGTTGTTGTTGGCGGTGAGCGGTGTGGGCGGCGGCGTGTACTGGTAGTGCGGATAGGGTATGGGCTGGAATTGAGGCTGACTGTGGCTGTGACTGTGACTGTGCATGGCCGGCGCAGACTGTGGCGGCTGACTGTGACTGTGAGGTGTGCTGTGCGTCAAAAAGGCGCTGTCGTCGCCGGCGGCAAAGCTGACGCTCGTGCGTGGTGTGCGCGGTGTGCGCGGCGTGCTGCGGCTGTGCGGAAAGAACACCTCGCCGCCGGTGCAGGGCGGACTGCGAGCCGAGCAACAAGGACTGGGCGACGGTGGCGGCGGATACTGGAAGACGGGCACTGCAATTGATAGAGAAAGAACGAGAGAGAGTTAGGAGTGAAAGATAAAACCTAAATAAATAAATAATAGAAAAAAAGCAAAGATTATAATTTTCATCTCTCAAGTTGGTTATAGATATTTTTTTATTTGTTGATTTGTTTTAGCTTTAATGAAACATCACTTTAGCATTTAAGGCTGTAACACTATATTAAAAAAGGTAAAAAATAAAAATTTTATAAAAGATAATTTTAGAGAAGTTTAAGAAAAACCAGAATTAAAATTTGTATCCTTAAAGTTTAATTATAATTTTTTTTTATTTTTAGATTTTTTTAGCTTTAACCTATACAAAAAAAAGTACATAAAAAAGATAAAAATGTTGCAAAAGATTCTCTTTAGAGGATGTTTAGAAAAAACGAAAAATCACAATTTTCAGCTCTAAATTATAATTATAAATATTTTTTAATTTTAAGATTTTTTTTAAGTTTAGATTTTTTAGCTTTAATGGAACATAAATTTGCCATTTAAGGCTGTAAACGCTGTACTAAAAAAGTACATACAAAAATAAATAATATAAAAAATCGTTTCTAATTTTATTATTATTATTTTTTTTTTATTTTATTTTTAAATTTTATTTTTAATTTTGAGAATAGTGTTTATTGCGTCAATTTTTTACGACACTATCTTTAATGGTTGTAATGGGATTTGTGTTGAACTGCAGCTGGCAGCGGCCAGTAAAAGGCGCCAACTATGAATGCACCAACACACGGAAACGACGCATACGAAGAGGACAATAAAACTGCACTAAAATCGCGCAATAATAACAGCAACAACAAAAACAATAAATAGACGCCATAAAACTGCGAAAATTAAAGCAACAGGCAAGCTTGGAGTGACTGGGAGATGATTAATGCGTTTGTACAAAAGTTTTTAAACAGTGCAATCGCCCAGCTCAGCTGTAAATTAAACTTTAATTGTTGTAATTTTATGTAAAACTACAATGACGATATTTCTTCTATTCCTGACATACGCTTTTCTGCGTTTTTTTATCATACGCTTTTTTTTTGCATGCAAATTGCAAGCGTTGATGAATGCTTTGTTGTTGTTGTTGTAATTTACACTTACAGCACCATTGCGTTTAATTTATCAGCTCGCTGCTGCTTGAGGCTATGAATAACTACAACCACAGCAACAACAACTTAAGCTACAACAACAGCTCGTGCAGGTGTCTTTCGTTGGGCTGTCGCCGTCAACTGTGCAGAGTTGCACAAATGCAAATTGCACCAAGTGAGATTGAAGAATTGCGAAATTGAAATTTGAATGCAAAAAAAAAATTACAAAATTATTCAACAGCAACAACAATTGTTGCGTAGGTGTTTTACAAATGAATGATTGGCATTTTGCGAGCACTGAGACATGGAGTGATGGCGCCTAAAGTAGCTTAAGATTATAAATAGAAATGCAAATTTAAAATACACAATTAATGCAATGAGTTTCGCGATTTTATAGGTTAGACAAGGTTTTTTTTTAAACTTGGGAAATGCATTAAATTATAAAAAAATGCGTTCAAGTCAAAGCTGCTTAAAGCTTAAAGCAAAATGCTGCAATTTGAACACAACGATATCTGCGATAGCGTTACAGTTGTTGCATGACACTTTTTTATTTGCTTTTATATTGAAATGTTCAACAAAACTTTAAATTTAAAATCGCTTTGAGTCCTTGAATATGTCCACAAGCAACAATCGAGCTTCAAAAAGCATTAAAAGTGTCTTAGTGCGCAGTTAAAAATGTCATTTAGACCTCATAAGGCCCAATGCAAATGTCATTTAAAACGCATGGCATTAGTTAGATAGACAACAACATAATTTTGCAACAACAACAACAGCATGCTGTATAATTTGCAATTGACCCAGTATCCTTGATCTCTGGCACAACAAATGTGCCATGATTTACAACAAACATAATAAAAACAACAACAGCAACATAAACAACAACAACAGCAGCAACAACTTAAACAATACCAACAACAACAGCAGCAACAACTTAAACAATACCAACAACAACAATAACAGCAACCAATCGTATCAGCTGTTCAAATGTTTAATTGCATTACAAAACCGCTTAAAACAACAACAACAACAACACTAAGAAAATTGTACTCACAGCACAAATGGCGCACTGCAAAACGCTGCAGGCCCAACGTCAGCCAAGCGCGCTGTCAGCGCATTGCAGAGGCTGCAACACACGGCACGATTTGCCACTCCTTAAAAAAGGCAACAACAATTACAAGAACAACAACAACAACAGCAAGTACCAACAACATCAACCAGTAAAGACAATTGATTGCTGTTGCTCGTTTGTTGACGTTGTGGAATCAGCAGCAGCTGCTGTGGTTGTGGCTGCAGCGAATCACAACAACAACAAATTACAAGAATTGCAGCATTTGAAACACGTTTGCGACGACAGCGGCAGCATCGCACAAATCGCTTTGGCTGACTTTGCCCGGCAATGACGCGCAATGACAATGAAGCGCGCTGGCTGCTGGCCGCCTTTGTTGTTGTACCTATGGCTAGTGGCAGCAGTAGTAGCAAATGTTGCTATTGTTGTTGTTGTTGTTGGCTGCGCACGTGAGCCGCACAAGAGCGCAACAAATTTAACCTTGAATTGAAGTGGCATCATTAATTCCATTGCAGCGGAACACTGCGCTTTGTTGATTGTTGCTATTGTTGTTGTTGCGAATTTTCATATTGCCGCTGCTTTACAACAACAATAATAGTAATGGCAACTAGAGTCCGACCGATTAATCGGCATCGGCATCGGCATCGGCTAGTATCGGCCAATAAAATTGGTATCGGCATCGGCTAGTATCGGCATCGGCCAAAAAAAAAAGAATCGGCATCGGCATCGGCTTCGGCCTTTTTTGGCCGATGCCACATCGGCTTTTTTTGGCCGATGCCACATCGGTTTTTTTTGGTAGATTTTCCTGCTTTTATTTCTTGTTTGTTTTTATTTGCAGCTGAATCGCACTGTCTTTCTTTTTCATATCTCGCTTTGTATATTTATTACATTTTTATTATACGTTACAAACCAGTGTTGCCTGATTAGGGGGTTTCTCCTTAGATTTGTTGGGATTTTATGACAAACACTTAAGGGGACAATATTTTACAGATATTTTTAATCTATTTTTGCTACATCAACACCTTGTTCAGCAATATTGGCTATTGGGTCTTTTGTTAATTCCTTGTGCCAAATAGAATGAGCAATTTTCATGAAATATTTATTTTATGTGTTATAAATTTGGGGGAAATTTTAGTTTAATGTATTTAAATTCTGAATTTTCTTGTAATTTTATTTAGTTTTTAGTTGTTTATTTTCTCGTTTTTGTTTGTTAATTTGTGATGAATGTGATGAAATGTACTATATATGTAAAGTTTTATAAAATAAGCAGTGTTTTTGATTGAATTCATTCGTGTTTTTTTTTCTATGGAATCGGCATCGGCCGATTTTCGGCCTTTTGACCGATTAATCGGCATCGGCATCGGCCAAAAAATTTGGTATCGGTCGGACTCTAATGGCAACAACTGTTGGCCACCAACTGGCAACCACGTCACATTGTGCGCCGCTCGTTGATGTACATAGCTGCATTTAACGATTTTTTGCTGTTGCTGTTTATTTTCTTCTTCATGTTGTTATTGTTGTTGTTGTGATTTTTGTTTGATTTAATTCTCGCTACTGGCGGTTTATTTGTTGTGCTGCTGCTGTCGTTGCTATTACACTAAGCGCATTTTAAGCAACTTGTAAGCGCTTTTAGCAATTATGAAATGACAGCAACAACATTAACAGTAACAACAAAAACAACACCGCTGCGCTGCGTGAAGCGCATGAAAAATTATTGAGAAAACGAAGAAGCAACAAGAAAAAAACGACATGAAAAATATTGCCGCATGAACGCTATAAAAACCATACCACCATGGTTGTTGCTGTTGTTGTTGTTTTCATAAATAGCAATTACAACATTTTTGCAATTTGCTACAACATTTTTGCCATTGCAATCAGTGGCAGCGGCGTTTTTGCACATTTGGCGCGTCGCTGTGACAATAACTTGAAGCGTCGTGGATTTTGATGGGAAATTAATTGTTTATGTTTTTTTGAATGTTTTATGCAAATTGTAATTTTATTAGGTAGTCGTTTGGATGCATTTATTACGTGCAACATTTTCATAATTCTGAGTGTTGGCGTTTTTATGCGCCAAATGTGTGAAACTATTTATTTTTACTTCTGTTGTTGGCAATGAAGTGGAAAACCACAACTGGTGGAAAAATATTAAAGGAAACGAAAGGAAAGAATATGTGGACAAGGGGTTCAAGCGAGTAGAGTGTAAGAACATAGATCTATGCGAATTTATGAAGCCACATATTCAATTGAAATATCATTTAAGTAGCGAAAGCTTTATCTATCACCTCTTCAAATGACCTCCTGGGGTCGCCAGGAGGAGAGTTTTGTTATGGATTGCAAAGCGGTAGAGAGAAACTCCGAGTCGGAACAAACGGGCCTCTCCATTTAAGTTCCACCTGCTAGGAAACATTAAAAACATTTGGCAGGTATTTTATAGTTTCAGGCAAAAGCATTTTATAAAACTGAAAAAATTGGACTTATGAAAACTGCAGACCCAGTTAACAACCATCAGGACACTTCATTGAGGATTTGCAGCACTAATTCTGT
This sequence comes from Melieria omissa, assembly GCA_963971225.1. Lineage (NCBI taxonomy): Eukaryota > Metazoa > Arthropoda > Insecta > Diptera > Ulidiidae > Melieria > Melieria omissa. The sequence continues at coordinate 69,461,484 of OZ020268.1, read as the reverse complement.
ATTATTATAAACGTTTACATCGTTTCTACGCAAAACTAGCATGAAACTATTCATTGCTTGAAAACTCAACCAACACTGATAAAAAGACCACTTAACTCTGATGTAGCACAAACATGAACCATTTTGTTATCCAAAGTCAATAAAAACTTTTCATACCAGATCAGCATATATATTTTTGTGGGTCGAGTACATTAAATGATTCTCATAAGTCTAGCAAAAACTTGCTAATCTTTGCTGATAGAATAAAAACTATTCATACGAGATCAACCGAAACTTTAATACCAGATTAAAGGTTAAGTACACTAAATGATTCTCATAAGTCTAGCAAAAACTTGCTAATCTTTGCTGATCGAATAAAAACTATTCATACCAGATCAGCGTAAACTTAAAGGTCGAGTACACTAAATGATCATAAATTTACTAAAAACTTGCTTATCTTTGCTGATCGATAAAAACCTTTTCATATTTTCATAGATTAATGTATAATTGTGGGTCGATTTCACTAAATGATTCTTATAGATGTAGCAAAAACTTTCCTATTTTTGCTGATCGAATAAAATCTTTTCATATCAGATCAGCGTACATTTGTGGGCCGAGTACACTAAGTAATTATTATAGGTCTAGCAAAAAAATTGCTAATCTTTACTAATCGACATAAGCAGCATAAATTGATTGATCCTTTTGGTTTTAAATATTTTCGTCACGACATCAATATTGAATTTCAGTTACCTAAAATTCACAACCAGCAAAGACTTGTCGATCGTTTATACCATTTTTTCAAGTATGTTTATCGCATAAGGCCTTCAACATCGTAATACTTGGTGTCTAGAATGGGTAAGATTAATAGGTTAGTGTTTCATTAGGAGGTCATAAGCTCATAGCTATCTGTGTCATCTTTTCTACTTATATGAAACCAAAATATTTAAAAATTTTTAATTTCTTGATTTTGTCTATTTCTTTCATTTAAGCTTTAATTTCATATTTATATTATTAAACTACTGCGTTTTGCGATTTTAAAATTCATTCTACATATTTTTATTTATTTATTTTTCTTCAATAATAATAATTCAACAAACTTAAAATTTGTTTGCACAGTGTATTCCCACTGAAAGTCAAAGATACTTAATACAAAATGCATGTAATGCACTTATGAGCGCATTAAATGCAAATGAATAATGACTCGTTTAGTATCATTACATTACAAAATACTGCAAATTAACAACTACAACCACTACAATAGCTACAACAACAACGACAATCAAACCGTGAGCGCTTGAATTAGAAACAAAACGAACACAAATTTGTATATGAAAATAAACAATCGCGCATCTGTAAGTCAGATTGGCAGCGCTAACGTGTGAGCTGAACAATTGCGCGCCAAAATGGCTTAAAGCAAAAGATTCGAGAATTGAAAAAACGTCAGCGGCAGTACAACAGTCAATGCAGCTGCGAGCCCCTGAGCAGAAAAGTGCAGCAAAGCGACATAAGCTCCAGCTTGTCTAGCAAAGCGCGCGTGAAGGACCCAGTGACGGACTGGCTGACTGGCATGACTGACAAAGAGATAAAGTCAAGACAAACAGATCGGCCTGCTGACGAACTTACTGCATACGAGAGTGACTGACTGACAGACTCACTGACTGAGTAGCTATGTGACTGACAGGCTCTTCAAATTGGCACACCGACCGATCGACCGATCGACTGACTGCCACTTGATGTGCCTGACTGCCCAGATGACTAACTGATAGTGTGACTAATTGACTGACTGACAATTATCAATCAAGCGTGGTGCAGCGAACACACACACACACTTACACGCGCGCTGAAGTTAAAGTTGCGCGCTGCTTTAATTGTTCTTTGCTTTGCTGCTTTGTTGGTGTACACAACTTACGTAGCTCGCAGATATTTATACAAAGTCGCAGTTACTAGAATTTATCGTGCATTTGTACTATTCGCTGTTGTCGTATTTAGCTGCATTATTAAAAATGCAGGGAAGTGGCAAAAAATGCAAACGAAGCCACCAGCAGCCAGCACCGAGCCGCCGGCGCTCGCCGTCACAGATAATCCGCTGGTATTGTACCGCTTGCCTGGCCTTGAAGATTCAATTTTTTTTTTTAATTTTTTTTTATTGGTTGCTACAGTTGCTGCTGTTTTTATTGCTATTGCATTATAACAACAACAAAACGTATGCATTATGTACAAGCGGAAAAAATTACTAAAGTTTGTTGCGTTCATTTTACTCGTAAAAGGCAAAAAAGAAAAACGCAAGCATTCGAACTCGTTAAAGCTGGTCTTGTTCTTATGGTTGCTGTTATTGTTGTTGTTTCGGTTGGCGACAATTGCTGCACCAAAACCGACATTAAGTAGAGAAATAAAGCAGCAAAATTGTCGCCAACTTTGCTAATTTGTGCTTTATTGTTTTGCGTTGCATTTATTTGTTGTAGTCATTGTTGTTGTTGTAATTTAATTGCACGAGTATTTCTTCGCTTTAATGTATTGTGTTGAGTTAATTTGAATTTAGTTGGGTGGGGTTGGAGTTTGGTCGCTCGGCAAATAATACTTGTTGTTTGTATTGGCTTACGATTGTTTTTTGTTTAATGATTTTTTTTTAAATTATATTTTCTATTTATATGTTTTTTTTTAATTAATTTAAAATTTTTTATATTTCTTTTTTATCATTCAGCGGTTTTCCAGCTGAATTATTTATCTTTTTATGAGTTTTTATTTTTAAAATAATTTATTTCTTTTATTTTTTTGTTTATAGTTTTTAAATCATATATTTATAATTATTTGATTTATAGTTTTTGATTTCTACTTCTTTAATATTTAATTTATAATTTTTTTTCGATTATATTCTTTTTTTTAATAACTTTATATTTTTCTATTTATTACATTTTTTTTAATTTATAATTTTTGATTTCTAATTTTTAAAACTTTTTTTATTTATTGTTTTACATATCATTTTTTTTAATTTGTATTTTATATATCATAATCAGTTTTCTAGTTGCATTATTCATTTCTTCAATAATTTTACATTTTTCCATTTATTAAATTTTTAATTTTTATTTTTTCGTAGTTTTTAGTTTAAATTACTAATTTTTTAATTTTTCAAGTTGGTACTAGTTTTAATATATTTAATATTTTTAAATTTTTTTATATTTTTACATTTATTTAATTTTTGATTTGTAATTTTTATTTTTTTATATTAATTTTTAATTTATAATTTTTTATAATTGTTCTATTTTTAATTCAGCAACGATAGCTGTTTCCAACTGGCGTTTTTGTTTTGTTCTATTATTTATTTTCGATTTTTTAAAACTTTATACTTTTCTATTTATTAAATTGTTTATGAATTACCTAATGCAGAGTCAGGAGGCCTCAAGAGGATGTGTTAGATTTTTTTCCAGCTACTTTTATTCAGCAATCATCATTGTTAAACAATTCCAATCGACTTAATTGCATTTATTGTTAGTTTTTTAAGTTTTGTACTTTCTACAGTAGCTTCAATTAGTTAATTCGGTTGGATCAGTTCGAAAACATTCGTAAGCACAACAAACAATAGAACCTCAACTGAACGCATCGCGGCATTGGTTTCTCTTCCTTGGCATGTAATTTCCCGTTTCGACTATTCTGTCAGGTCCCCAGACACGCGGATCTATTACAAATTTGGCACTAACCTTGCAACAGGCGGCTTTGAAATGCGCCTCACGCCTTGCATCTGAACTTGACACTCACTCGCTATGGCGATTTTGACCATTTTCATCCGAGTCGCCATGCTCGATCTATAACCAAAAACAGCGGTCAGTCAGTGTGGCATGCAAAAAATGCCATTCAACACAGCGGCAGCTCCAATTAACACCAAACACGGGCGCACAAAATTCTTAATTAGACGCTTCTAATTACGACAGCGATGCGACAATTATGCGCTTTCCGCATTGTTACTAAATTTTCAGTGTTTTTTTCTCTATAGTATATAGAAGTATATATTAGTATCAGCCTGCTGTTGTTGCAGTATCAGCATTGCAACATTGCTAAGCGCCGATCAATTGCACTCGAAATGTTTCTTATTTGTGCGCCACCCGCCATTTTTGGCAATTCCAGTTGACAATTTTGTCAGCTGACACGCATATGGCAACACTTTTGCTTGACTGCTGTCAAGTCCACGTTTGACTGTCATACAATTTGTCATTTATGGACATGAGTCGACGTTGGCAGTGGCGCAGCTCAACACAGCTCAGCTCGGCCGACTAGCGACAGTTGACATTTGGCACTGTCAGCTGGCTCAAAGCTTTGACTGAATTATTTTTGTATTTTGTTATTTGATTTTGTGCCGCAATTTGCTTGCACTTGAATGACATTTTTGTGCAACGGTTTTGTCTAACGGTTTTTGCTGTTCCATGATGTGCGGCTTGACAGTGCGTCAGCGACTGTAATGAGCGACTGAAAATCTGCCGCTTATTGGTCATTTCCGTGGGAATCGGCTTACTCGCTTACTTTAAAATTTTTTTTTTTTAATTTAAAATTTTTTTATATTTTATATACTTATTATATTTTATTTTAGTTTTATATTTTTTTATTCAATGGTTTTTGTTATAATATATTTATAACTTTATGTTTTAAATTTTTGTGTTTTCACTTATTTTTTATATTTTAAAATTTTTATTTTTTTTATTTTAAGATTTTGTTTTATTACTTTATATATTTTTATAATTTGAAATTTTTTATATTTTTATGTTGTATGGTTTTTCTATTTTTATTATTTATATTTTGTAAATATTGTTTTTTTATATTTTAATATTTTCTTTTGCTTATTTTATTTATGGTTGTTAGATTTTTTATATTTATTATATTTTCATTAATTGTTGAAAATTTTTGACATTTTGTGCATTTACACATTCTATATTTTTAATATTATTAAATTTTTTACATTTTTTACATTTTAACATTTAGTTTATTTTTAATTGTTTTAGTTACATTAACAGTTTTTAATATTAGCAATTTTTATGGTCTTTTATTTTCTTGTTATTATATTTAAATATATTGTTTTGCTTATTTATATTTACTGCACTTCTATAGTTTTAATATTTTTTACATTTTTAAATATTTTGTAATTTTTTTCAATCTTAATTTTTATATATTTTAACATTTTTTATATTTTAACATTCATAACACATATTTTCAATTGTTTTAATATTTTAAATTGAAATCTTTATATTAATATTTTAAATTTTTTTAAAATATTTTGTGTATTTTTTATATCTAAGTACTTTTTAGTATTTCTCAATATTTTTGAATATTTTATTTAATTTTTTTAATATATATATATATTTTGTTGTTTATTGTTATGCAACAAATTTAGAGAAAACATCTAAAAGTTATTATTTCAAGTTCACTAAACTATCTACAGTTAATTATCGGCTATGCGCAATTTAATTGTCATCGCCCGCACTGACCGACCTTAACCTCAATTAGTCAGCTTCTCTCCTGCACAACAGCGCTAAGCTGACTCATTTACATCCGCACAGTAACAACAATAACAATAAAAATATACAATAATTATTGAATTATAACAGGTAGCAGCAAGTAACAGCAACAACAATCATTAAACGTGCGCTACCGTTAAGACATAAACAACGTTGCAATGCTGCGGCCGCAATGCTGAAAACGGCATAATTTAAAATTTATTGACCTTTTTCGCGTAATATTGTTTATACGCATTGTTGTTGTTTACATGTTTCACACGCCGCAGCCACTTTTGGCAGCAGCCAGCACTCGAAGCGTGACGTCACAACACGCCGCCTCACAACTCTCTCATACACACACATACGATACACATTCTCATTTATGGCCGTTTAATGAAATCGTAAAATCGTCAGCTGCACATTTGACGTTTCGCGCCAATTTTGTGCCAAAAAGTAAAACCGGATATTGACAACTGCCGACACACGTAGGCGTGCGACACGCCACTGCGATGACGACTCACTGGCCAAATCGGCTGAGATTTGCGGTTTGACGAAATTACCAAAAACGGATGTTGCCAGCGCTCAAAGGTGACAAAAAACTCACGACTGGCGTTGAGTTGAGTTGGCAATGTAGACAGACGAATCATTGTTTTGTTGGAGCTGTGAACTTTTTGGTTAAGTTTTTTGCTTTTATTACTTTTATTTTTGCTTTCATTTGCCGTTAATAAAAGTGTAAGATTGCCATTTAAAGCGGCGTTACTTGAGTTACCGTTATAAGCGTTTAATGACTTTTTGGGGCACAGACAAAAGAAACAAATTTGAAGCAAAATAAAAGGAAATGAGATGAAATCGCAAACAAATTCTCCAGAAGCCGCTTTTGACTACAAAGCGTTCTCTGCCTTTCTGTCTTTGTTCGGTGCGTGATAGTCGGCCGTTCGATGTCGGTGCGTCAAACGGTGAAAAGTGACAGTTTACATGTGGTTGTGAAACTGTGCAAAGATTTATGAGCGCACGACAGGCGCTGGGGAATTTGAACAAGCGATGCTTGCTGCTCTTCAACGGAATAAAGATATGTCAGCCGATAAATTTTGAATTACTGCAGTTGAAAGCAGAGCGTAAAGCATTGACAGCTGCGTTGGTGGGCTTTTGATTGGTTGACTACTCAAAAACCATTAACAAGGAAATTATTAAAGTTTTGTTTTATTTTGTATATGAATTATGTGTTTCATCACAAAGAAAGAACTGAGTTTCTTCAGTCACTTTTAAATGTTTACTACATGAAACCGGCTCGGAAAATTTCGAACAGAAAACTCAAATTCAAATCTCTTTTGTATATTTTTGATTGTATTACAATAAAAATTGTTTTAAAAATAAACTAAAATTGTTTAAACTCTACTTAGAAATATAGAACTTTACCAGAGATGGTAGAAAAGTATAATGAAAGGGGTTCAACTGTATGTTATATAGCACATATGTAATACACTGTGCGACAAAAATGGAAATATTTTTTCACACTGGAAAAAATCCATATGGGCGTGAAACTAGAGCTCAAACATAGTAATACTGCGTACTCAGTTTTTAATTTCTACATCCTTTGTCCTTTTAAAAGGACTTCAAAATTTTGAAAGGGATAAAAATAAAAAAAATATAAAAAATACTTACCCTCGTTCGAATATGGCGATATGTACATCAAATGAAAGAGGAAAGACTCAAGAATTTTAATAAAATTGGTTTTTTATATATTTTTGAAAAAAGGATATGAAAAAGGTCCTTTGAAAATTTTAATCCTTCATATCCTTGAAAATTCACATCGAATTATCTTGAAAAGTATGTATGTTAAAACTCAAAATCTCCTTTATCACATGTCAAAATTTCATTACTCTAACTTTATTGGTTCGAAAGTTATTAACAAAAAGGCGGAAGCTGCAATTCAATGAAGTACCAAAATTCTACTTTAATTGAAAGAAACAAAATAATTCTAATTGAAATGTATTCGTTTGCTTTGCCTCTTATGTTTACCACCGGTATCGCGACATATTGACCAACAGTATTCTGCCAACATGTGGCAGGTATTTTTTCCTTTAAAGCGATTTTCAATAGTCGCTAAGTCCTGGTGAAATTTATTTATTTACAAATTAACTCCCGACGCTGCAACTCGTTCAAAGACATTTTCGCAACTAAATGAACACACACTGAATAGACCTTGCGTCAGACACATAATAATATATCCCGTTACACTGCTACAGAAAAAATTTTTGTTGCAAGTTTAACGGTAAATTTATTTTTGCGCTGGAACACGTGTCCAGATTTCATTCACCATACCAGCAATACCAGCAGTATTCTGCCAACATGTGGCAGGTATTTTTTTCCTTTAAAGCGATTTTCCATAGTTTGAAACAGAATTATAAGAAAAGTGTTCAAAAGTGTAACCGCTCCCTTCTTATTAAAACTTGTTGTTGTAAAAGTGTTTAAATGTGTTCAAAAGTTAAGAAAAGCAGAACCTTAAAACTAACAATGCAGTGTCCTTATCGAAATAAGTTTTGTGCTGCATGCGGTTTATTTGCGCCCTTAAATAAATCGCGCAAAATTTCGAAACTGTTTATTCAATGTTACGAACAATATTTTTTAATAAGTTTCATACCAAACTTGTAGTACGTGCCTGAAGTTGTGTGCGACTACTGCTATCGAAGTTTACTTGGATCCAAGAATGGCAGCCAAAATAAGCATCCCATGAAATACGTCTACCCCGTCATATGGTTGCGACGTAGTGAACACTGCGCCAATTTTTGCTACTTCTGCCAAACACAGCCTCATACCGAAAAAGTCAGATATGAGTCCCGAGACAACATCCCTTATTACACTTGTGCATGGGTTAAGCCAGCTTTAGTACGATCTGCTTCAAATTCAGCTCCTTGTGAAGAAGTACGAATGGCAGGTGAAAATGCAGATGTAGAGACATTAGGCAGCGGCAGCAATTTCGACATATTTTCTGAATTTCAACCTAATGAAAGTGAGATGGGATACACAACGCCTCACTTAATAACTCGGGAAGATTTCAACGATCTCGTGCGAGATACAAACTTATCGCAGAGAAGCGCTGAAATATTAGCGTCCCGCTTGCAGCAGTGGAAGTTAGTGTCACACGATTTTCGCATAACGTCTGCGCGAAAGCGAGCAAACACGGAATTTCTTGATGATTGCTACACTATAGACGAGCTGACTGGGATAACGTACGCTTGTGATATAGACAAACTTTTCACTACTATCGGTCATCCACACATCCCTGATGAATGGCGCCTTTTTATAGATGGTTCCGTTAAAAGTCTAAAAGGTGTCTTATTGCACAATAGTAATGTTTATCCATCCATTCCAATTATTTATGGAACGAATGTGGCAGAAACTTACGATACCATGAGCGCTGTATTAAAACTAATTGACTACGAACTTCATCGCTGGGTTATTTGCTGTGATTTAAAAATTGTAGCTATTCTCACTGGCTTGAAAAAAGGGTTTTCCAAGCACCAATGCTTTCTTTGCCTTTGGGAAGGACGGCGTCGAGAACTACATTATACAGATTACAAATGGCCAGCTCGAATTACTCACCAAATCGGACGTGATAGCATCGATCACATGCCTCTCGTACCGTCATCTAAAATTATTTTGCCGCCTCTGCATATTAAGTTGGGACTTATAAGGAACTTTATACGCGCGCTTGACTCTGATGGCGCCTCCATGGAATTTGTAAGGAACGTTTTCCCGAAGTTAAGCGACTCAAAGATTGCCGCCGGTATATAATTAAATTTGCATGACTGACATAACAAAACTTAAGTAAGTTTAATATTTTTAGGCGTTCTCAATGGGCCCCAGCTGAAAGAATTACTTAAGCGTAAGGATTTTGTAAATTTACTGACAGCAACAGAACAAAACGCGTGGACTAGTTTGGAGGCAGTCATAGAATGTTTTTTGGGAAATAAGAAGGCACAAAATTACGAACAAATAGTGAAAAATTTAATACAAAATTTCGGAGAGATGGGCGTAAATATGTCCCTAAAAATACACTTTTTGGATAACCATCTTTATTTCTTCCCCGAAAATCTGGGAGATTTCAGTGATGAACACGGCGAGCGGTTTCACCAGGACTTAGCGACTATTGAAAATCGCTTTAAAGGAAAAAATACCTGCCACATGTTGGCAGAATACTGTTGGTCAATATGTCGCGATACCTGTGGTAAACATAAGAGGCAAAGCAAACGAATACATTTCAATTAGAATTATTTTGTTTCTTTCAATTAAAGTAGAATTTTTGTACTTCATTGAATTGCAGCTTCCGCCTTTTTGTTAATAACTTTCGAACCAATAAAGTTAGAGTAATGAAATTTTGACATGTGATAAAGGAGATTTTGAGTTTTAACATACATACTTTTCAAGATAATTCGATGTGAATTTTCAAGGATATGAAGGATTAAAATTTTCAAAGGACCTTTTTCATATCCTTTTTCAAAAATATATAAAAAACCAATTTTATTAAAATTCTTTAGTCTTTCCTCTTTCATTTGATGTACATATCGCCATATTCGAACGAGGGTAAGTATTTTTTATATTTTTTTTATTTTTTATCCCTTTCAAAATTTTGAAGTCCTTTTAAAAGGACAAAGGATGTAGAAATGAAAAACTGAGTACGCAGTATTACTATGTTTGATCTCTTGTTTCACGCCCATATGGATTTTTTCCAGTGTGAAAAAGGCTGTCGCACAGTGATATATATATGCATGTGGATATACATATATCTGTATATATTATTGAATATTATTATTGATTAAATATTATTATTGATTCCACTTGAGTTTAGCCAAACATGGCTTTGTTTACATTCAATTCGAGTGAAACTCTCGAAACCTGCATTTTCAATCAACTCAAATGCTTTCTGGGTAACACAAAATACTTAAATAAAGTTTTCACTTAAGCCTGTACGTAAGCATATCTCATGTCTAACAAGTCTAGTCCTACTATGAGTGCGTTTTTTATTGCAACAAACCCGGCAACATCAGCTGTCAGCGCGCCGATATCAAATTTATATAGTCAAATTTATGTGAATTTCGTTTAAAACTTGTGTTGTGTCTGCTTTTACGACTTTGAAAGGCAAAGAGAAAAAAACCAAAAAGTGTAAACAGAATAATTCGCCAGACAGCAACGAGTACAAGAAATGAATGCTAATAGTGAGAAAAAGGATTCGTACGGCAGCTACTTGAAATGCATTGCATGGCTGAAAGTGGATTCGCTATAAAAGTAGCAAAATGCCATAAAATTATTATGACAAAAACAGCTGAGGCAGTGGAGCTCTAAAAAAAATTAGAATAGTAAGACGAAGTTTTGAGAAAAGCATAAAATTTGTAGAAATTTTAAAACCGGTCCAAAGTAGATAAAAGTGAATGAGATCTTTGCACTTGGGTCTTTTTTAATTTCACTTTTTTTAAATTACTAAATATTATAGGCTTCTATTCAAAATTGTGTTTCTGTATCCTTTATTTTGTACATGTTTTAATATTACATTTATTTTCTTCCTCATCATTATACAAAAATTTAGTGCAACAAAGTTGCATTGTTTTTAGTTGTTGCTGCAATTAAAAGCTCAAACAATGGTTTTCAAACACATTACTTGTCGTAAATTTTTCATTCCAATGCCTATTCGTGTTGTTGTTGTTGTAATGTTAAAAAATTATTGGCCACAATTAACATTTTGCGGTAGTTAAGTGTGTGTGTGGCATTGTTGCAAGAGCGCAAAAAAACAGTCGCTGATGACGTTGCAACATGTGGCTGGCAACATAAGCAACAACAGCATTGCCAGCCTTGACGGTCTTAAAATCGCACATAACTGACATGTGTGCATTCTGCAACAACAAAAAAAAACAATATTTTTTAGCAATTCTTTTTATTGTTGTTGCTGTTATAAAAAAGCGTAGACAAATGGCATAAAATGAAAATGAAAGATGCGTTGAGAATTGTGCCACATGCGGCATTGGCGGCATATTCATCATATATACACATACATACATATATAGTATGTACTGAATGTTTGTTCGTATGTGCAGTATGTGGCCAACGCGCAGCAATTCGAAATGCAATTAAATGCTTTAATTACGCTAATTAAGGCGTTGATTAAAAATCATAAATAAAATGCGAATGTGTGCGTGTGGCGAATGACACATACGTGTACATACATACAGAAGCGTCCAGAAATGGCCTTCGTAACCATACAATAATTTCATATAAAAAAATATATACATAAACTAATGTCCAAGCTATGGTTTTCCAGTCCATTAAGAACAATAAATATTTCTAAATTTAAAAACCCGCAAATCTCTGCTCTTCAAACGCAAACAGTGCCAGTGCCAATGCGAATTCGCTGCGCTGTCACTAACCCAATTCACTGCGTATTTAATTACGTCGCTAATGTAAAACTCGCCGCCTTATCTGCATTGAGGCGCGAGACAATAAAAAAGCCACAATGTAGCAAAGAAATTCTAATTGAAAATAATTCACTCTACGTTGGCGACTACTTAAGCTGACCAGCTGACTCGGTGCGAGCGGCGCATTGCATCGCATCGCATCGCATATTGTTCGTGTCAATGGCTGCGCGACACTAAGCGGCTTAGCACCTCGTTTTGCACAGATTTAAGGCGATTATGCGGCGCAAAGTTGCCTTTCAAGCGGAACTATCATAAAATTTAAATTGCAACTTTTTTGTGTTTTTTTTTAAGCAAACATTTAATGACACGTAAAGCAGGCGGAGGAACAACATTCAAACAAATAAGAAAATCACGAAAATTAATGAAAAAAGTCTTTAAATCATGGCTTCAGTTGTACAAAACAACACCCAGTACAAGTGTGTCAATTACAACAGCAACAACTGTAAGATCAGTTTATGGTGTCGGCGCTGCGCGTGTGTCATGCACACATCGGTTGTGTGCGCACCATTTCCGACACTTGCCCCACTGTGCGCGAGCATGTGCGCGCCACTTACGTGCAGTCGTGTGCATTTGCCTTCTATTTTTTTGTTGTTTTTTGTTTAGTTTTTTTGCAGCTACGCTGTCTTTTTTAATTACTTTAATTGCGTTGGTGATTTTATTCTTTGGTAGATTTTATAGTTTTTATATTTGTTGTTGTATTTTTGTGTTTATTTTTCGTTTTTTTGCTTTTCTTGTTGATTTTAATGCGTTGTTAATGACCACAACGAGCGCACAATTAGCATTAGTTAGTTGATTTTTTCATTTTATTTGATATAGCAAATTGAGTGCTAAATGATTGATACGTAGTTGCTGATTATTTTTTTAAGATTACAACTCTATAAAATGTCAGTCTTATGTTGTCCGTAATCGTGTAAAAATACGGTTTGCAGAATGGGCGAAATAAATTATTGAATACGGTTAGTACTAACGAGTTTTTTATTTTTAAAATAGTTCAGGAATAAGTAGAAAAATAATTGGTAAAAAATATGGAAAGTTTTGTACGTAGTTATTGAATGCGGTTAGTACTTACTGATTCTTATTTTTGAAGTAGTTCATGAATAATGAGAAGAAACTTGGTAGAAATATTGAAAGCTTAGCACAGAATGGACGAAATTAATTATTGAATGCGGTTAGTAGCAACCAGGTTCTTATTTTTGAAGTGGCTGACGAAAAGTTGAGTACAAAAATTATTAAAAATAATAAAAGCAGTTTGCAGAAGGGAAAAACTAAACTACTGAATGTTGTTGTTACTAATTAGTGGTGTAATTTTGAAGTGGTTGTAATAAGTTTAGAACAAAAATCATCAAATAAATATTAACAATATTAAAAACAGTGTGTAAAATATGCCGAGTGAAATCCTGAATGCTGTTATTACTAACTAATTTTAATTTATGAAGTATTTGAGAGAGTTTTATACAAAAAATTTTATATTCAAATTAACGTTTAACAATATATTTAAAAAAAATTAACAAAAAAATTAAAGGACCCATATTTAATGATAAATTCTATTTTATTTTATTTTTCGAGCATTATATATTTTCAATTTCAATTTGGACTGGTCACCATTAACTGGTCCAAATATACATTGCTTGTCTTTTTGTGGCTATATAGGATTTTTTTAAATCAGCATCAGTCTTTGTATACCGAAAAACTCTGTCTGAGCTAATATTTGCAAAAAATTAATGTTTCCTACGGTTTATAAATACGTATTGGTTAGTAGTAACCAGATTAAATATCTACTTTGGCAATACAAAATGCCAAATGTATTTAAAAGATTTATGAAAAAATTTAAAACAAATATTTATTATTAACAATTCTACTTTTATAGGCTTGAAATATAAACTGGTTAGCATTAACCAGTTTTGAAATCTACTGTGGCAGTAAAAATGCAAGACACATTTAAAATATTTATGAAAATGACATATAAGAAATAAAATATTTATTAAGATTTTAATTTGATAGTGGAGAAACTTAAACTGGTTAGCACTAACCAGTTCATGCTTACATTTTGTAGTATTTTTGGCTATGTAAACTTTGTAGTAGAAAAAAATGTACTTGTTATGACAAACTTTCAAATTTGAGACAGCAAATTTTACTTAGAAACTTAAACCGGTTATCACTAACCACTTTTTACATACATACAACTTGCTGGGTTTTCGGTTATGTGGAATTTTGTGTAAACAAAATCGTGTTCCTATGACTGTGAAACACTGAAGAGATGACTTCCTCGCTTGTCTTCATATGCCAATTCTCACATACGGGAATATTTGCAGCATTTGATTTAACATACGTTAAAATATTTCACTCAACTGTCCTTGATTTGGCTTAAACTGAACTTAAGTAGTCTTTGACTTACACATTATACGAATCCGACTCTCAATCGGTAGCGCTCACTAGTAAATACTGCAAGTATTTACTGTAATAGCTATTTCTCTTTTAATGCCAACAACAACTAACGCAAACAATCTTTAAAACTCGCTGCACTACTTTGTCATTGACAAATATTTAAATAATCACACGAAAAGTAGAAAAGTTAATTGAAGCAAAAGTATGGCAACGCCAGTGATGCCATTTCTTCCTTACGTCAAGCCGAACTTTTCTTGCACACGTTTGTGCAAAATTTGCGCAAGTTGTTGGCGCGTGTTGTTGTTGGTGTGACGCACATGCAGATATGTTGTTGCATCTGTTGTTATTGTTGTTGTTGTTGGTGCTGTGCAACGTTTTTACGTGTAAAAATGCCTACGGCATTTGTCATCAGCGGCGCGGCGTGCAGACAGCTGGACGGATAGACAGACAGAGCTGCATGGACGTTGCAAGTTCAATGTGCCGTGTTGGCATGTCGCTGGCACTCAGGCGGCTGATGTGCGCTTTATTGTTGTTGTTATTGTTGTACTATGTATAAGTACTGTTCATGTTGTGGCTGCTGCTGAACAAATTTCACTGTTGTTGCGCGCATTCGACGCCACGGCGAGCCGCTTAAATAAGCTTCTTATAATATTTTCTTTGCGCGCTGAATTAGTCTGCAATGGCAGACGTTGCAGCAAAGGTTTTACGCAAATGTTGCCGTTGTTCAGACCGAGCTGACAGGCTGAGCTTGTAGGAAAAATTGACTGAAAAGTCGAGTGTCAAATGCTGAAGCTGTACTCGAAGTGCTTTGCCAGGTGGCATTATAGTATAAGTTGGAATACTTCTATATATATATATTGATATAGTATCTCATATGAGATGTGATAAATTGTTCTTACTGTAAAGTATTACAGCAACAATTATTCTATGATGACACAGACAAATATTTGCAACTGCTTCCCTTTGGAATCACATCCACAACCGAGTCGCAGACAAACAGCACCACATCTTTAATTCGATTTCACTTAATCAATTGCAGACTATAACCAACTTTAAGCTGAATTGACTCATAAGTATTACTAATGTAAAAATCATTGATTCATGCGTCATGGCGCTCCGAAGGTAAACAAATCAACACGGCAGAAATTAATGAGCAACGCTTTTAAACCGCAAACTTCATCATTTCCATAACTTAAAAATGTTGAAAAATCAACTAAATATCTAATAGAAATATCCACCAAAACTTACGTTACAACAACAACAACAACAACACAAACACGCTTTAAATTCACGGCCAATGAGAAGTTTGATGTGCAAAAATTGCAAGAAAAGCAACAACGAAATTGCTGCTGCAGCAAAAATCCAAAACAATAACAAAATGACAATAATTACAATAACAACAACAACAACAATAGGCATATATTACAGCATGAAATTGGAGCTACAAGCAGCAAAGAAAAATCAAACGAAAAATCAAGTGCCAGCCACCAAGTAATAACAACAACAAACATATTAGCAGCAAAACCAAAAAAGTATTGGAGCAACAACAGCATAAACAACTAAGCAGCCTAAACGTCAGTCGTCGACTGGCGGCAAATTCAACTTTGCGCTGTTTTGTTTTTTTCAGCCAGCAACAGAAGCAACGCATTGCACGACGCTGCAAACAGTCGGGTGGTTGCATGGAAAAGCCACCAGCAACTTGGCAACAGAAAATGGGAAAATGCCGCAAAATGATGAAAAATCCGTCGCACGGTAGCAACGGTGCGGCCGTTGCCGCATTGTGGCGCATAGAAAATGCAAATTTGCAACTGGCGGCGCAACGAATTGCAGCAGCAACAACAATAACCATAACAACACCGATGCAACTGCAATGAGGTAAAGGAAAAGAGAGCCATGGGAAAAAGAGCCCGGAAAAGCGTGGTTCGAGTTGAATGTGGAAAAACTAGAGGAAAATGCTTGATGCGGCATTTTTTTGCTGTTATTGTTGTTGTGAATGTTGCAAAGTCAATGGCAATGGCAATGACACAGCAACGTGCCGAGCGCTGCACAAAAAAATAAATCCATAAAAGCAATTTTTATCTATAACCAGGCGACGGCGCGCACAGGTAGAGACGTCAGCACGTGCAGCTGTTTCCAGCTGGCCGGGATGCGGCGAAATGTAAACAAGGACGCAAAAAGGACGCTAACAAATCGAACGACCCGACTCAGCTGTTTCCAGGCGGCCATTTTTGCCGCTTGGCCGCTTTTTTGCGCACATTACAGCACAGACGCGCCCATTTCGCTGCCGCCGCCAGCGCCGCCACTGCAACCCCCCCAATTGGCAACAGCCGCTCGATACACACCCAGCGACAGCCGACCAAAATGCGTCAGCGAAGTTGCCGAGCAAAACAAAAGTGCAAAATTGTTGACGGCGACCGCGTTGCTGCAGCCTGTGTCTGCACACAGCTGCGAACAGCTGTTTGGCGCTGTGCAGCCGCGACCAGTGGCGCGGCTGGGCTGCAGCAGTCGGAGGTTATCGCTTGGAGCGCAGCCCGAAAGAAAGTGCAAAGCAAAACAAAAAATGACGCCACATGAAGAACGACGAAGGCAAAGCCGCAAAATGACGCCTGACAACAAGGCGTCGGAGGCGACCGAGGCGTTGAAGGCCTAAACACAATGGGCGGCGCGTGGGGTGGGTTGGTGGGGCCGCTTGCGATGAGATGGGGTGGATATCTGCGTGTGTGTGTGTGTGTGTGAATAAAACCGGAAAAGGATGTGCAGCACAAGTGGCACTGGGAGGCTGTGAAATCGGCGCTGGAGTGTGGAACAGTGCGGGTCGCGCAACAATCATGCGGCCTACACGAGGGAAAGCAACGAACAAAGCAAGAGTTGTTTTGTTCTTTGTTGTTGTTGTTGGGTAGGGGCAGGTTTCTGCTTGTGGCTGGGCGTATTGAAGACAAAGGCGAACAGTAAATGAAAAAAGGTGGCAAAAATTCTGTGGGGCAGCTATGGGAAAAAACTGGAGGCAGCAGTTTGGGGCGCAAGCTTAGCGCTCTGCGTTAGAGTGGAATAGCGGCTCTGGTGTGTGAGTGAGTGGCTGAGCGAAGCAGCACGAAAGGGTGAGGGTTGGTTGGGTGTTGCTGTTGACTTTGATGACTCAGTGTTGCCACACAAACACATCTATACATTTGCATATTTATATATAAAGGAATATGCAATTCTTCAGTTTAAGCGGGAAATTGTGATGAAATGTTGCAAGTAGATAAACACATTTTCAGCCATCAAATTTTTTAAATCAATGCTTTTTTTATATAGTTAAACAATTTTCTTTGGCAGCGATTTGAACTCAAAGGGCAATTGCCAGCCCTGTGCTTTAGACGCCTACAAAACGCACACACACACACCTTTTTTCAGCCAAATTGTTGAGCCAACAGAAAACTTCAATTTCATCAGCGGCTGCAACATTTGAACGCTGAAAAGAAAAGCACGCACGCTCGCAAAGCGTCAGAGCGTCTACAAAGCGCAGCAACACAGCAGCAAACGCAGCAAAAAACAGGCTTCAGACCATAAGAAAACTACATACACATTTAGTGCAATATGTGGTTGACCAACTGACCAAACATATGGTTAAAGCAACAACAAATGCAGTCGACGTGCAGCGAATTGCAAGCGGGAAAAAAATCGAAACTTGGCTTAAAAATATCCTTAACGTTAGTTGGTAACGTTTATTGTTGTTGTTGTTGTTGTGCATAAAACAAGTTTTTCCAGCTTGAGACAAAAAATGAAAAAGACAACGAAAAGCGCGCGAGAGAGGAAAAGAAAAACGCAAAAAGCAAGAAAAAGCGAGTTTGTCGTGCGGCAACAGTGGCGGATTTAGGGGGGTGTTTTGGGGGTTGAAACCCCCCCCCCCCCCGAAATATTAGGATCGACATTAAAACTACATACAAATTAAAAGGCAATTTATGAATATCAAAGAATTACTTTTTGAAACCCCCCGAAATATTTTTCTGAATCCGCCCCTGTGCGGCAAGCAGAGTTCTTTGGCTTTGCTGGCGCGCGCTAACAACAACAACAACAAATGCCATAAAATAACAAACACTGTAGTAGCAGCAACAGCAACAAACATACTAAAGCACATGCAATATGCAACAACAATAAAGTGTCGTATCAGTGGCAGCCAACAAGCGAAGAATATGAAAACAAATTTACAAAGCAGCATTGGTTATTTGATATTTATGTTTGTTATTTTTGTTGTTGTTGTTGCAGTGTTGCTGTTATGAAACAAATCAAACAACAAAAATGCAACAAAGCAAATCCAAAGGAGTCTTGCGGCCAATTCGTATTAAATGAAGTTGACAACAACAACAACAACAAAGCATTCATTTGTGGCAAATCAAAATGAAATAAAATAAACCAGAAGCAAACAAAAAAACTCGTATACAACACACTAGCGCCGCTGCAGCATAAAATCGAAAACACAACAACAACAACTACAAGTAAAAAAACCCAGGTGGGCGTGTTCGCTGTACTGCAATATCTTCATTTCATGCTGCTTGACTTGGGGCCGAAGCCAATTTTCGCTGTTGCAGTCCATGGAACTTGTTGTTGGTCAGCGCCAAAGTGGACCCAAATGAATTACAACAACAGCGACCAGAAAGAAAAAAATTCAATAATAATACAAGAAGTGGCTTTAAATGATTGGCACGCGCCAAAAGTTGGCTGTGTGCTGTGTGTTGCACTGCTCGTTGTTGTTGTAGTTGCTGTTGTTGCAATATGCAAAGTGACTGCATTGCAGCAAATCGGCAGCTCTTGTTACAGTTGGCACTTTGAAATACGACAGTTGATTTGCCTTTTACGCTGCATTGCGAACAACTATTGGCGTTTTGTTGTTGTTGTTGTTGTTAGTGGTGGTGGTTTTAACGGGGCACGCCCGCAACAAACATGACGAAGACCAACGCCAAACGACCACTGCCCGAAATGTTAACCCAAATTATTAAACGCCATTTGACCTCCGGCGTGTTGTGGTGGCACTTTTGTTGCGGCTGCCACTGTTTGCCAGCCTTGCCACATGCGCTTGTTGTCGATATTGTTGTTGTTGTTGTTGCTGTCGTGTGCGGCCGCTACTTGTTGCTGGACACTTGACTGGTTGTGCACATTTTTATTGCCTTGTTTTGCTCCATTTTTTTCTTTTTGGCAAGTTTCTTTATCTTGGCGGTAATTTAAATGCAATTTCGGCAATTGACGTGGCCAAATGTAGCATTAACTGCCTTTGTCTGTATATGTATGATTGTGTCTGTGTGTTTTGTGGCAATTTTTTATTATGTCATTTAGCCATTTCGACGCTTGTCAGCGCCAATTCTGGTGAGCTTGGGTGGGTTTTAAAACTGCACTGTGTCAGCAAAACAAGGCACAGTCGCGCAGTTTTTTTATTGATTAACTGATTTATTTGTTAAATAAAAAAAAATAACAAATAAAACAAAAAAATATAAAATTAAAAAACACATTTCTTTAAATAAAATAAATAAAAATCAAATAAATTGTTTTTTATTGTATAGAAAATCTTGTTCAAACATTTCAGTGCAATATTGACTCTGTTTGCTGTTTTGTAGTGTAACCGATTATGAGTCATGTGCAAAATGTTGATTTTTTGTTGTGTTTCTTGTTATAAATGAAAATTTATAGAGTCCACCTTGATACATTGTTCAGCATAATTCCAAACGTTTTTGCTTTGTTTTTTCTAAAACTGCAAGCAAAGCAATTTGTGGTAAATGAAAATCAACTACACTCGAATGTCTAAAGAGATAAACAAAGCTTTGAGTAAATGTTGAGGAAGCTACTACGGAAGACCGAAACAGAAGTAAGCAGCAACTCACGTTGCTCACTGGTATAAGATTTCTTTGACTGTACAAAAATTTGTTGGTTATAAGAATTGCATCAGCCATTTGAATGTATGTATTACATTCTTCTCACACACTCTTTTATGTTTTATTTCATTTGCTACATTTTCCTCAAAAAGTTTATATTTTACGTAGTGCGCACTCGCCAATGCATCAATGCGTTGCATTCGCAATTTGAAGATAACGATTTTTTACTATCAACAGTTTATGATTCGGAAAACCTGATATTTGATGCCAATTATTGCATATTAAAAGCAAACAAACAGATAAGAAACTATATAATTTCTTACTAAAATTGGTGTTTTGCAAGTTGGCTGACTTTAATTATTATTTTTTGCAAAAATGATTGGTTCTGGATAACAAATTCTTATAGTTTGAACTATTTAGAGTAATACCAAATATTTAGTTTAATTATCGAGTTTTGTTGAATAGATTATTGATTAACATTTTCAAACTTCTTTCGGCTGTAGATATCGAGGTCAGTGTAGCAACTATGTGGAGTTTTTTTCACATACAGAAGAGACCCCAACTAAGAGAGCATTTGATAACAGTTATAATGACTTAAAGTAGGAATGGGTTGAATGGTTAAATTATGCCATAAAAACATATACAAAAATAAAAATATTTCAAAACTATAAATGGGATTCATTACTTCCAATAACTACAGAAAGTGTATACAAATCCTTTAGAGGACAAAAAGCAATGCTTATAAATTCGTATGGCTTAAAGATTTTTCTAATTATTTCCTCAGGAGCTGCACAGATGGGAAAGAGGATTTAATTGTATTTCACCTTCTATGTACTTGTCCTGTATTTGCTATGAGATGCAACACTCACCTGTTCTTCTTCCTTTTTTTCTTGTCTTCTTTTTTCTTTCTTCGTTCTTCTTTGACAACCTCACAAATCTAGTCGATCTACTTAGCTACATCAGAAGTTCTAACTGACTGTGTTAGCAAGAGATACGAGTATACCTAAGTATCTTTGCTCTATGTGAGCTCCATTCGGAGCAGCCATGAATCCTTACCTACTTACATTTAGTTAATACGAAAATAGTCTTATAAAGCGCTGTCTATGAACAATTTTGAAATACAGTATGAAGTCTACTGAATCACAAGTTGAGTTGAATTGTTTTCACTTGGAGACTTTTGAGTAGATATGACAGTAAAGTAGATCTTTTGAGTAGATAATTGATGGTTTCAAGAAGAGTTTTCGAACTTACATAGTTCTCAAAGAGGACTTTAAAGGTATTTTATGGATCATCAGCTATCAATTGAAGCGGTAGTTTTTACCAGATATGGTTATTATAAGGTAACCTGATGATTACGGCAGATCTTTGCAAAGTTTGATTACAAATAAGAGAAAGAAAAGGAACCCCAACAAGTGGTCAGAATATGAAATAATGTAAACAATTTTAACAAATTATGAAACAACAAAATTGAAACAAATTTTACGGCAGGTCACCGAAAAACTGGATCACAAATTAGGGGAACAAGTGGTCCGCTGAGGCTAATATGTGTCAGAATATGAAAAACATAAAAAATTGTACTACAATTTTGAAACGAAATTCAAAAACATTTTGTGCAGATATCTTCAACACTGGATCACAAACTAGGGGAACATATTCTGTACCCAGAATATAAAACAACATAAAACAAATTGCAACAAATGGAACAAAAACCAAACAAATTCTTATGGCAGGTCTCTGAAAAACTGGATTACAAATTGCAACAATCATTTGCAGGAAGGGACTTTAAAATATTAATTGCACAATTTTCAAGTGACTAAAGATTTACATTAAAATTTACTACAACTTAAACTGGCAAATGTCAGTAAAATCTCGATGTCAGTAAAATCTCTATGTCAGCCTAATTCAAAATTTCCTGCAGTGTGCAACGGTGAGAAAAGCTAAAACGTTTCGTCTTCGTCTTTAGTAATCAATCAATAAAATGTGATTTTCCCTTTAGTCAGTCATTTAATTTATTCATTACATTTCAGTCAGTCATTTTTAATGCAACAACAGTGGAATTTTTTTTCCAAAGCTCTGAATACTTCCAACTGGTAACCACAACAGAAACGGCAAGAAAACAAATAGCGAAAAGTGCAAAAAGTGCAGGCGGTAAAAATCGATAAAGTTGCAGCCGCAACGACGCTTTCGCTGCCGCTGCACAGCGCACAAACGTGTTAACCCTTGCACGAAGCACCCAACCACCCACCCACCCACCCACTCAGTCAGCCGCAGGCCGCAACACGCCTTGCTGTCACCCACAAAAGGGCGCAAGGTGGAAAGTGCAAAAAATGTGCAAAGCGGCGGCGGCGACGCGCAGTGTAAACTTACCAGAGCGATACATCGAGTTCCACATGGCCCACAGCAGCTCCGGCGAGGCCATGACCGGACTCTGCATCGGCGTCTGTGTGGCCGACGTGGTGGTGTTCGGCGACTGTGAGGTGGAGGAGGCGTTGCTGCCGCCGCTGCTGCTGGCGCTGCTGTTGTTGCCGCTGCCGGAGGCAGTGTCATCGGCGCCCGCTTCGGGCATGTAAAAGACAACGGCCATTGTTGCTAGTTGTTGTTGTTATTGGTGTTTTATAATATTGTTGTTGTTGCTGTGCTGGTATTTGCGCGGCGCGTTTGTGAGGTTAGAATGTGCAGCCGGTGCAAAATGTTCAGCGTGCTGCCAACTGCTGAGTGGTTGGCGGCAAATCTTTTACCGTTCGTTGTTGTTATTGTGTATGCAGAGTTTTAGTACTTTCGCTCGGCGTTGTGTGCACTGTTTCACTGTTGGGAAATCTTATTGTTTTGGTTATGAATTTGTTTGTATTTAGTTTATTTTTCAGTTCTGTTGAAATTGTTTGGTTTGCAGTTAAAATTTTTACATTGTTTTCTGTAAATTTATTGTTTTCTTGCTGACTAAAGTGGAAATGTTGCACCTGTTCGTTCGTTGTGTTTTCTTTGTTTTTCTTGTGTGTTTTTTTTCACACTTATTTTTTTGTAGCAACACAACTGTATCGGTTGACAACTTATTAATTGTTTTCAGTGTTTTGTTGTTGTTAATGATTTTTGAACTTTGTTAGTGTAAACGTTCAAGTTTTCTTGACACTATTTATTGATTTATTTGATAATTTTAGTAAAATTTGTGCTTTCGATCACAACTATCTGTCAGATACTTTTTGTATGCTCGCGCAGAACTTTGCAGCTTTCACAAATATTAGTTAGTTTGTTAAGTTTTGTGCAAACATTTGCCGACACTTGAAAAAAATTACTTTCAAATTGCAAAATGATTAGTTTTTCTTCGTTGTAAGTTTTATGAAATACAATTTAAAAATATGAAATGACTGTTGAATACAATTTTTTCAAATAATTTTTTTTGGCGAAAATTTTTTACTTTTTGTGCAATTCGTCACTTTGATTTTGTGGCTTTGAAATCACAATCCAACTACGAAAATACACGCACGAAAAAAATTCACTTGACCACTTTGACGTCTGGCCGCAGTTCGAATTCAGTTCAGGTTAATATCGAATCAATGAAGCAATAACCGAAAACACTGGCTCGGAGTTAGTTCGGAATAATGCCAAGACAACAAAATGAAATTGAAGGAAAACTAGAAGCACTTAAAACGTCGTCGTGGGTTGGACAGGAGCAAAGCCAGAGCCAACCAACACGTCTTACTCACTTCGCTGTTCACAATCGACTGTGCTGCACATGTAGTCGGTGCGAGGTGTAGGTTCCGCCGCCTCGGCGCGGCGCAGCATATCGCAGATACAGCGACGACGCGCTGCGTCGCCAATACCCGGCTTGCAGTCAGAACACTGCGCCAGCAGGCCCGAACAGGCCGGACCGGGCCAGGCAGGATGGCAAGAGGGCAGTCGGGCAAGGGGGCAGGCGGGCAGCGTCAACGTGAGCGTCAGCGTCGGCAACCGATGCTGTTGTCGGCGATGACGCTGATGATGACGGCGACAATGAAGCACCAGCAGCAGCAGCAATAACCAACACAATCACAGCGCGCACAACGTCAACGGCACCGACCAGATCTTGGCCAACTCGCACTGCGCGCACAGATACAAATACAAAAGGCGCACAAGTGGTGCGCTGGTGTTGCATGCGACAACAACAAAAACAACAAGAACACAATAACAACAAGCAGAGTGGCGACATTAAGAAAATCTCCAACACATGTGCAAGTACAGTGCTGGAGCCGCACGTGCACACACACACACGCGTACACCAATTGTGACGGGCCCAGCGCTCGAGCAGTGGGAGAGCAGCAGCAGCTGCACTCTTTTGAGTCTATGGCGAGAATGTAAGAAAGAAGGAAAGAACAAAGTGACGAGACGCACAGCCAGAACTCGGCCATAAAGAGTTTCTTCAAAGATGCAGAGCGAAAGAGAGGGAGTGAGAATGGCAGAAGTGAATTGTAGAAGTGATGCGGCCGATCCGAATCAGTGCAGCAAGTCAACGTAAGAGAGTTGACAATATTTGAAAAAGATCAGAAAAGAAAGGGATATGTGGTGAGTGAGAAAGAGAAGGATGGAAAGGGGGGAAAGAAGGGTTCATGGCTCTAAAGAAATCGGCCGATCGTTGAAGTCGAAGTGGAACATAAAAGGTCGAGAGATTGGTTCCATATTGCTAAATGAATCGGCTGAAAGTTGGATTAAGGATGAAAGACTTATTGCTGGAAAAATCGGCTTATAAATGGTGTAAGAGAGAACAATAAAGGGTAGAGAAAAAGGAGTTAGAGTGAAGCATGTTAGAGCTCAAGGACTTGGTTCCAATCAGTCACCAAGAGTATCATTTCAAACCTGCTGACCTCGTCAAACCAGAGATCGTTGAAAAGTGATGATTATGAGAGGTTGAGTAGTTGAGGTCTAATTGAGGTTAACTGATTTATTGTCAGTCCATGAAATGGCCAAGTCTTCCCTATGGACCGTGAAACTTCGACCAAAAAGTTATTCGAAGCTCTAGTTGGAGGTTGACAACGAAGAGAAAGACCATGTCTGCGGTGAAAAGATCAAGTTGTAGACTCTCTGTTATCTGTTGATGTGACCAACTGGAGAGAAACTTTGCTGGAGTCGTAACCCGGTAACGGGTTGTTGTGACCAGTTAAGTGACGATACAAGTTAAATACACATAATCAACCTTTCTAAATCATCGCACGTTTCATCATAAAAAAATCGGTGACTTTGGTCCCAACTTCTGCCTTCTACCATATATAAAAGCTACAATAGTTGGTTATGTTTTGATTCTAGTGAACTCACTGTCGTCCACCTACACGTCGTCAGTTGGTTGTTCAAATTAATATCACCTCTGTGTCGGATTTGTTGTTGTGACTGCCGGGGAGGACTAAGCGGTGTCCAGAGTACCAGAAGATACAGTGTCGATGCGTGTACAGCTGCACCGATATGCCATGTATGTATGTATGTATGTAGGTACAACCGGTCGGCGAGAGACGCCGCCTTGTGAAGCAGGTAGAAGACAACAACAAAAACAGTGTATGAAAAAAAATCGTCATATAGCCTGTGATATGTATGAAACCAAATAGAAATACAGTCAGAAGCAAGAAGCGAACAGCGAAAAACCAGCCAGTCGACGGCGGCAGCGTTGGTGAGCGGATTTAAGGCGAATGCGAATGTCGAAGCAAAACAAAAAGCGCCAGCAAAGTGCATTTGTGTTTATTTTTGTTATTTTGTTTTGATACGTCACTGTTGGTTCGTTCGTCGTTGGTTCGTTTGCCGCCGAGCGAGCATTGGGTGGGCAGTAGGAGCGCAGCTAAACTGAATACAAGTGCAGAAGAAGATGATAGAAGAGAGAGAGCGAGAAGGAAGCAAAGAGTATTTATGGTGCAGGCTAAGAGAAAAATAAAAACCTGTGAGCATTAGAGCCGCCAAGCAGGTGGCTTAAGCGCGAGCGATAGAGTGAGAAGGCAGAATTGTGGGGCATTGGAGAGGAAGTTGGGGGCAGAAGAGCTGCGCAGAGTGGCGGTTTTTGGGCGCGGAAAATTTTAATCAGAGTTGCATAAGCTGTCTTGGCAACTGGCAATGATTTGCAGCCGCATTAAATGCAGATTTGATGCCACTGACACACGCGCAACATCTGCTGCCCTCGAGCTCTTGTTGCACATAGAAATAGATATATGTATATATATATATTATGTATGTATATAATGATATACCAACAATATGGCAAAGAAGCAAATGAAAAGGCAAAAGAGCGCGCGAATTCGACAGCCAAAGCAGAAGCGAAATGGCAGAGCAAAACAGAAACGCCAGCAATACAAAACGAAGAAAAATACAAAACAAAAAATGTTGCCAGCAAAAAACAAACAAAACATTTTTATTGTAATATAATAAAAAGCCATATTTATGTAGGAA
This sequence comes from Melieria omissa, assembly GCA_963971225.1. Lineage (NCBI taxonomy): Eukaryota > Metazoa > Arthropoda > Insecta > Diptera > Ulidiidae > Melieria > Melieria omissa. The sequence continues at coordinate 69,434,934 of OZ020268.1, read as the reverse complement.
GTTATGTGTGGTGGCCAGTGCCGAGCACATGTGTCTGTATGTATTTTTGTGTATAACATTGGCGCGCTGGCAGCAAACTGCAAACAGCAACAACAACGAAAACGGCAAACACAAATAAAATTGTATCTGATGAATAGTTTTTGTTGTTGTTTTTTTTTGTGTATGCAATTCGAAAGGTTCATTGCTTGACGCTACTGTAGTTGCAGTGATATTTGCTGACGTTGTTGTTGTTGTTGTTGCTGAGTGTTGTTGGTAGCTGGGCCATAGCCAGTTTTGTAGGTGTGGCAGCAAATGAAACAAAAAGATGCATGAATTCAGTAAAAGGCAGAAAAAAATGGGAAAAATGAATAGCGTTTTGAACGACAACGCAATTCACCAATCAGCTGTGTTCAGATATGAATCAGGTCAAAGATGGCGTAAGGTCATGAAATGAATTGGTTTTTTAGGATTGCATACTAGTCCCTAATCCTGTCAGTTATCTTCTAGACATTTGTGGCTAAGTAGAAAATCAGCTCGAGTTATTTGTCTTAGGAGACATTAGCCACATTTCAATTGACATACAAATGCAGGTAGCTTCAGCCCAGTTGATCCTCAAATATTGCGCTGCTCATTTTCCCTTCATCTCTTATTATGTGCAACAACAATACACCGTTGTCCCTAAAACAAAAGCCCACAAAATGCAAACAAAACCTAAAAACTCAAACTAATCTTCAACTATGCAACTAAGCGTTTTTTATCCTCAAACACCCCAGAACACAAAGTTGCATGACTTTTCACAATTATTTACAGTGTAATAGAAGCATTGGTGTCTTATTTGTGTTTGTATCCTTTAAGGGGGGAAGTATGAAAATAAATTTCAAAAAATCGATTTTTTTTTTATTATCTTAATCGACAGGTATAAGCATTGAGAAATCAGTCAAAAAATTTCAAAAGCCTATTGTCAAAATTGTGGAAGTTGTGCCATTTGATATTGGTTGGCGCCGAAGCGGCTGAGCGCGACTGGCGGCAAGACGCAAACTTTAAACGGCGTTTTCTCAAAACCATGTTTTTCAAATTGGCGTGCATGATTACAAAAAAAGTTGTTGGCCGATTTCCTTCATCCAGCCCTTATTTTAAAGAGCATAAAAAACTGCACAGGATAGACTACAGGCGTAAAAAAAAAATTATTTTTTGACCATTTTTGACTCGAAAATTATTGCAAAAAAAGCCGTTTTTTCTTTGCAACACTGATTTTTATAGTTAATATTCGAATTTCGCAAAGATTGTAGTCTATCCGATAAAAAAAACCCTCTCGAGTAAAAAAATGTTTGGTTTTATGATTTCAGATGAAAATTGCGGCCAGAATCGTGTACGGCAACTTCAATGTCAGCGGCAACACGTCTTACGGGATCGACCATAAGTCATTCAATTTTTTTTTTTTTCATAATGTAAAAAATGTTTTTTTTTCCTTAAACATTGCTCTAAATATAAACGATATCAATTTTTATGTGCGCCATTTTATTTCTCCACAAATTGAATCGCAAAAAAGGACTTTTTTTTCGGCTCCGAGAGGTACTTCCCCCCTTAAGCTACAGTAGCGGCCCAAGCGTTAAAGACAATAGCCTCTATTTTCGCTACCAACTGGATAACTACTGTAATATGATTTGATGTCCAGCTGCTCTTAAAGGGCTACAACAACAATAATCTACAACAACCACAATAGCAACAACAACAAACAACTACTACAACTAAAACAACAACGAACCTATACAACAACAACTAACCACACTTGCGTCGACTTGATTACCCAAAACGTTTCTTATCGTTTCAGTTTCTTTCTTTACGTTTTGCTGTCTACTTTAATTTCTCTTTCGTCTTCGGCTGTGCATGTTTGAACATGTTGATTTTTCTTGGGTTTTTTCTCAAGTTTTTTTTTATGGATATGTTTGCGCATTATTTCACCATCGTACGTAATTGTTGCATCATGCCCGAGTGTGGCCAGCAGTGGACATTCGGTGTGTGTGTGTGTAGGCGCAGAAGCGTTTTGGCGCGCAAATCCGGCGCGCGCCGGTTTTCAATCGTGTTCAGCGAGTATCGTACGATATCCGATGATGTTGTTGTTGCGAATATAAGCAAACAAATAGGGGACAATTTGAAGCAAAGCGTTCAAGGTGGCACAAATGCGATAAGCGCTAATTGTTGGAATTTGAGAATATCAAGTGGGTGTGACTGACGCTAAGATTCATGAACAGAAGTCACACCACTTTTTGATGCAGCAGTAGTGCATTAATGAAATTGTGATAAGAACTTTAGCTCTGTCAATGTTAGCTCTGTCTGAGTATTTCTTTGCATAATTTGTAGAGCTAGAATGACTTTGGGGCCTATGTACGGTTTGGAAATTATATCTTAAAATGGTATACAGTGGTGTCTGGATATAGTGAACTAATTATTGCAAGGCCTGTTCACTGTATTGAGGTTGTTCACTATATCAAGGTTAACATTTTTGTTCAAAAACTCGTTTTATTTGCTCAAAATACACTTTTTGCTTTTTGCTTGAAAATTTGTTTCTAGATTTAGAGGCTCGGTGTCAAAATGTTGGTGTTCACTATATCGAGGTGTTCATTACATAGGGGGTTGACTATACCCAGAAACGACTGTAATTCTATTATTCTTTGTTGATAGTTGATTTTCTTGCTTTCTGGCACAAATCAACTCCTATTTTTTTTCTATACCATTTAAGTAAGTTAAAATTTTGCAACTGTCAAAATGTATTTTCTTCAATCTTTTGTCTTGAATTTACATTTTCGTTTCTTTAACATTTAGAAGATTGCATTTGCAATAAGTTCCTAGTACCAAAGAAAGTATAATCGAAACTGTTTTTAACCTTTTCGACCCCGAAGTTGCCTGAGAGTAACTTCACCTATTTGTCATATTATAGCAAAAGTTACGATTGATTTATGGATTTAATTTAAGTAGGCACCAACAAAATATTTTTTTTAGAAGTGCATTCAAAGTAAATTACAAACATTTTAATGTTATTTCCAAAATAATTTCCAATAATTTGCAGCAATATCAGGAAAAGTTTGTGGTCTAATTGAAGTATAAGAATTGAGCGCGTTTGATCAAAACCCTGTTTCTTTAATAATGATTAGATAAAATCAAAAAGTGATAATTTTGAATTTTCCATAATACAATTTTTCTATAATTAAAAAATATGGTTACAAAATTTATTTACCCGTTTCAAGATAAAATTATTCAAAAGTAAACTAGTTCTAGAACTCTAACAAAGAGGCGTGGCGACTTCAAATCTTCGACTTCTTAAAAAGAAATATCGAAAATTACTTCAAAAATTAATATCGAGACACAGGGTAAAACTTGGGGTCGAAAGGGTAAATGCTAATAAGCGCCATTACGTATGACTTTTCACATGATTTCATAGTGAACTCAGATAAGCCGAAGTTCCCATATGTAACTTCAACTATATATGTACATGTCAGCACATCGGTTAGCCAATTCAAAACACAATTGCCTCAGCACCTTCAAACAGGTGTAATACATGTAGTACGGCCGGCATATTTGGGTTAAGGTTTGAATTTGTTGGCGACTAGTACATTCCGAAAGCCTTTGAGGCCCTTTGTGATATCCTAAAAGAGGTGTGGCAAGTCGGTAGAGATTAAAACTAAATTAGCTTCGGAATCTAGCAATATCCCACAAGGGTACAAAAACTATGCTCAGATGATAAAAAGTACTGCGGTCTAGCTGCCATAATTCTGCAGCATTTGATACTTAACCCGGTAGCGCCTAGCGTGACCATATGTCACACTAAAATGCAATAAGAAAATTTATATTTTCAATTATGCTTCATAATAAATTGCTAGAAAAATGTTTTAGAAAAATTCGAAAGCAAAATAATTTCAGCACTTTCAGGTTAGGGGTCGTCCATAAATTACGTAACGCTCCTGGGGGGGGGGGTCTTGCTCGATGTGACAGTTTGTGACGCCGAGGGGGAGGGGGGTCGAGCAGAATGTGACGTAACAAATTTTAAACGTATTCATATAATCTTGATCGAAATAAAAATTTTTTTTTAGTATTTTTATTATGCTTTTGAAGACTCCGTTACGTTACACCTTTGGAGGGGGGGGTTTAAGCCAATGTGACAGTTTGTGACACAGGTGGGGGTGGGGGTCAAAAAATACTAAAAATTGCGTTACGTAATTTATGGACGACCCCTTAATAGTTAATTTCAATCACTTTTAAGTAATTTTTGGATACATTTTGGCTGATGGTAAGTTAAGACCTGGGACAGGTCGATCAAAGGTAATCAAATTAGGATTAAGTACAACAAATCTTTCAAATGGCAGTCGAAATGTGCAAAATATTTGTGGAGCTAATTTTAAAAGTATCTCTGAACTTTAATCAAATGCAATGAATTATATTTATTATTCGCCGCAAGTGGCTGTACTCCTCTTTAGTACACTTTACTAATATTTTTCCTTTTGTGTTTAAACAGTCGACCAGACACTGCACAGCTCCTTTGTGTGTCAAGTGTTCGATTAAGATTTTGCAAGTGGCTTTTGTTTAAGTAAACGTAACAACAACAACAACAACACATCACTCACACAGCATAATTAATTAAAACAAAAACAACTGCACAAAGCACGCGACGACAAACAAAAACGCAACAATAGTAGTAACAACAACGGCGCATTTAAATTTTATTTAAAAAACAACAAAACTACAACAAAAATGATACAATAATAAACACAAACAAACGATCAACGAAATAGCAACAAAACGAAAGCACAACGACGAGCGCGCGAAATGTGAAAACAACAAAAAAACGCCGGCCGGCTGGCGGCTGGCTGCCTGAATGAGCTGTGCAACGTTGCTGGCTGCTGGCCAAGCAATAATTTTTGCAAATTGTGCAATTGTTGTTATTGTGGCTTTTCATACTTATTTATTTATTTTTGTTGTTGTTGTTATTATTAAAATAGTAATAAATGCGCGCAAATTGAAGTTTCTAGCGCAATTTACGCACAAGCGTTGCAAGTTGTCGCGCTGCTGTCGCGGAACGTGCGGCCGCTGCCACATTTTCATCAGCAACAACTTCGGCAACTTGCGGTGCAGCGCATGTGGAACATGTCCACAATGACAACGGCAGCGACGATATTTTCATTTATATTGTTATTATTTTTAATAAATTGTCGTCGCTGTGTTGTGCAGTTGTCGTTGCTGCTATTATTGTTGTTGTAGACAGCCACTTGCCACAAATGGACACGCGTCGCCCCGGACTCGTGCTACAATTTTCCCATTAAAAGCCTACAAACTGCCGGCGAGTCTTTGCTCAAAACTTCTGCCTACTCAGTCGGGTCCCGCTCTCTGTCTCCCCTCTTTCTCCCCTTACTTTTTTTGCACTGTCGCCATTTACTGCTCATCTAGCGCGACTTTGCTGCTTTCAGCGCTTCTCCTGCCCCTCCCACATATTCGCACTGACTGCAGTGCCCTCCCCTCTCCCTTCCCCGCCCTCTCTTTTGCTGCACATTTAATTTACGCTGCTCGCGCTGCACCAATTTAATTTTTCGCCTCCTCTGCAACTTGTTTATTTATTGAGTTGTTTTTTACATATATGTTTTGGAAAATATTTTTGTTGCACATTGCACGTTGCTGTCTTCGTTGTTGCCGCAGCGCTCAGCTCGTTGCCGCCGCTACGGCTGCGCAGTATCGACGCGTTGCTGTTTTTTTCGCGCGCTTTTTTATTGTATCCATTTGCAACAACAATTTGTATATTTGTTTTTGTAATTCTAAATTATTATTTGTTGCGCTTTTTACGTATTTACATATTTATATTTCGTTGTTATTTCTACACAGCTGCAGTGGCTGCCTGTCGTTGGTTGGTTGTGGCAACAACAACCACAACAGCAATTTACAACAATTTGTTTACGTTTCTGCCATAATTTCTGTACTGTTGCTGTTGCTGCTGTGGCTGTGGCATTGTCGTTGTTGTTGTTGTTGTTTTAGTGCGTGTTCATATTCAATAAAGCATTCTCGAGCGAGCGCTAATCTGCGCTCGGCCGGCCGGCTGCTTGGCTGTGGCTGGCGTTGCTTCGTTTGGAGCCGTTTCGAGTTTGGGTCGCTGACCCAGAAATGTCAACAGGGAAGTAAAAATGCATTTTAAGTGATTTTAATTTATTTATGTGCCGTTTTTTACTCCCCTTGTTGTTGTTGTTGTTGTTTTCGTTTTAAGTTTTGTTTTTGCATGGAAGCTTGAGGTCTGATTATTGACAGTGGTAAATATTGCTTCGAAGAGTCAAACACATAACTTGAGTATCTAAGAACGATCGAGAATTTAAGTGGGTTACGAAGGATATTCTATAAATTAACAGATATTCAATAGTCCCTACAAACCATATTTCTAAAGCTACATACATTTTCTGTAGTCCGGTCAATTTTTTATATCCAATATTTGACCTAACCTATGTTTGATATACTCGAAATCAACCGGACTCTTTAACCCTTTCCGACATGAAAATAACTGGCCGCTGTATGAATTGTACTGGCTGTAGTCCAAGGGGGGGCCTGGGTGCGAGAATACAAGGCAAAGTGTCTGATAGCATTTAACTTGGCGAATGCCAGCACGATCCTTGTTCCTTTTCAATCCAAGTCGACACACAGCCTCCTCGTGGCGCCCCTTGGATAGCTACGGGCATCCGTCCGTAGTGAGCCGATGTGTGCGGCGACCCTCCTCCGGGTTAAAGGGTTGTGCGTTGGGTTTGGGCCCCCAACACATAAAAAGTTATCCAATGAAAAATCCAAACCAGCCTCGGATATGGACCCCTCAACTTGATGACGACCGCCGCCTACGTTATAAGGACAACGATTTAAGGATATGTACCTGGAACGTAAGAACACTCTACAGACCAGGTGCAGCGATCCAGCTGGTAGATGCCCTTTATAAATACAGAGCTGACATCATCGCACTCCAGGAAATGCGATGGACGGGGCAGGGATGCTCGAAAAAAACTACCTGCGATATCTACTATAGCTGCCATGAATCCAAGCACGAATTCGGAGTCGGTTTTGCTATTGGCCGGAGACTACGACATCTTGTTTCCAGCTTCACACCCATCGATGACCGCCTAGCAATTCTTAGAATCCAGGCTCGATTCCACAACCTAAGCCTGATTTGCGTGCATGCCCCGACGAACGAGAAAGACGAGGAAGTCAAAGACGGCTTCTACGAGCGCCTTGAGCGAGCATACGAGCGCTGCCCCCGCCACGACATAAAAATCGTGCTTGGCGACTTTAATGCCAGGGTGGGCAAAGAGGGCGTTTTTGGCCCGACCGTCGGAAAATACAGCCTCCACGATGAAACCTCAGACAACGGTATGAGGTTAATCGACTTCGCCGCGGCAAGGAACATGGTAGTCTGTAGCACCAGATTCCAGCATCGGTACATCCACAAGGCGTCAACGCACACAGAGAAAGCTGGACGTAAAAAAGCTACAGTCACAACGGATAGTCAGGAACTTCTCAACTCTCACTCCAGCTTACGAAAAGCACTGCTTTGCTCAATAGCGACGTGAACGCGCAGTGGAATGCTATCGCCTGCTGCATGCGTTCGACAGCCGAAGCGACGAGTGGCTATTTCCGCGAGACGCGCAACACGTGGTACGACGACGAGTGCCGAGACGCCACCGCAATGAAAGACGCAGCATACAGAGCCACCCTGTGGATTTCCGCAACGAGAGCCACAACGGAGCGATACCGCGAGGCAAGGAGGGAAGAGAGACATCTTTTCAGGCGCAAGAAACGGGATGTGGAAAGACGCGAGTGCGAGGAGCTTGAGATGCTGGGAGACAGGAATATGACCCGAAAATTCTTCCAACAGGTCAAGCGCCAGACAAATGGTTTCAAGCCCGGGGTCAGTTCTTGCAAGGACGAAAACGGTAATCTGGTGACAGATGTCCAGAGCATGCTTGGATTATGGAGGGATCACTTCTCGCAGCTGCTTAACGGTGGATCTAGTGGCGTAGATGAAGTTGAAACCGAACCCCCATTCGCTGACGATGGGATCGTCATACCACCACCCGATCGTAATGAGGTACGAATAGCAATAACGCGCATGCATCAGTTTCTTTGCAAGATATGGTCGGAAGAAAGCATGCCAAGCGACTGGAACCTGAGTGTGCTCTGTCCAATCCATAAGAACGGAGATCCTGCAATCTGCGCTAACTACCGCGGGATTAGCCTGATCAACATCGCATATAAGGTCCTATCCAGCGTGTTGTGTGAAAGACTGAAGCCCATCGTCAACAAACTGATTGGACCTTATCAGTGTGGCTTCAGACCTGGTAAATCCACCATCGACCAGATCTTCACAATACGCCAAATCCTCGAGAAGACCCAAGAAAAACAGATCGACACGCACGACCTTTTCGTCGACTTTAAAGCCGCTTTTGATAGCACGAGTCGGACTTGCCTTTACGCCGCCATGTCTGATTTTGGTATCCCCGCCAAACTGATACGGCTGTGTAAAATGACGTTGAACACCACTACTAGCTCCGTCAGAATCGGGAAGGACCTCTCCGAGCCGTTTGATACCAAGCGAGGGTTCAGACAGGGCGACCCCCTTTCGTGCGACTTTTTCAACCTCCTGCTGAAGAAAATTATACGCGCCGCGGAGCTGAACCGCGCTGGCACTATTTTCCACAAAAGTGTCATGCTACTGGCATATGCCGACGATATCGGCATCGTTGGCCTCAACAGCCGTGCCGTATGTTCAGCGTACTCCAGTCTAGAGAAAGACGCGAGCAAAGTTGGTCTTGCGATGAACGAGGGCAGGACAAAGTACCTCCTGTCAACACACAAAGAGTCTTCGCGTCTTGGACAACACGTCAGTGTTGGTAGCCGTAATTTTGAAGTGGTAAAGGACTTTGTCTATCTTGGTACCAGCATCAACACCAACAATGACGTCAGCCTGGAGATCAAGCGGAGAATAACTCTTGCCAACAGGTGCTACTTTGGGCTCAGTAGGCAGATGAGAAGTAGGGCCCTCTCTCGACGAACAAAACTTACGCTCTACAAGGCACTTATCATCCCCGTCCTCTTATATGGCGCAGAGTCCTGGACGTTGTCGACCACCAATGAACGTGCCTTGAAAGCATTCGAGAGAAAGATACTCCGCAAAGTCTTCGGTCCGCTCCGCGTGGGTGATGAGTACCGTATACGATGGAACAACGAGCTGTACGAGCTATACAGGGACATGGACATAGTCAAGCGCATAAAAATACAGCGGTTGCGCTAGCTTGGCCATGTTGCCCGTATGCCTGAAGATGCTCCGGCGAGGCGAGTCTACGAGACGGTACCCTCAGGTGGACGCCGCGGAAGAGGGCGTCCTCATCTACGTTGGAAAGACCAAGTGTCGCAGAACCTGTCGGCGCTTGGAATCTCCAACTGGCGTCAGCAAGCACAGGACAGAACCGGCTGGCGCGCTCTTTTGGATTCGGCCAAGACCGATAAACGGTTGTAGCGCCAGCTAAGTAAGTAAGTAGTCCAATATATGTCGGCCTCGATAGCTCAGCGGGTAGCGCGCTGGCTTCTCATAACGAGCGCCCCAGGTTCGATTCCTAGCTTAGGCTGGAAAAAACACTCATTTACTTCTATCGCTATCCACATGAAGGAAATGAGAATTACAAGAATCGCACAAGTGCGCTCTTGGCAAGCAATGGCAAAACCTCCAAGTGTGAAAGAAAAAACTGCCAATCGCCGTTCGGATTCGGCGTTAAACTGTAGGTCCCCTCCACCCTTTCCCCCCTTCCGGTTGAAATGTATGTTGTATCACATGTTGGAAAAAACAGTGTTGCACACACATTTCAAACGGGTTGAATTTGTGGTGTCACAACGGGCCCATAGGCGTAGGTATCGTACGTGTCTCTGTATGAGACACGGGTGTCTCATACAGAGACAGCCACTTAACCAACCAACCAACCAACCAGTCCAATATATTGGACATTGTGACTGAAAGGATTAACGTTCTCACACACTGACACCTATACCTCTTTGGGCAACATTTTAACCCTCCAACTACCAATGGGACACACATATGTGTACCATATAAGCGCTTAACTGTCTATGATGTCCCCATTTCATAATCATATCGTTCACTTTTTTGGGCTATCAGAAAGTTTGAAAATGAAATATATATTTTTCGAGTTTTTAATTTTTTCGCCGAGTTGCCATAGGATATTTTAAGCGCAGGAAGTGGAAAATCCTTATAGAACTTGGTGGACCCTAATCTACCAGCCTGCCGAATGATTTCGATGACTATGGACTCGTTCCTTTTTATAAACGGTTATCTTCCTTCTATCAACTCCCTTCTACCAACAAAAGTCTTACACTGACTTATTCTTAGCTGGACCATCTACCAGCTCATTTTGCTCTGCATTGACTTCTCCATCATAGACAGCTGAGTAACCTTGTTGCGCATTTGTTGAGGTTTTAAACACATCCAGCAGCCAGTTTAGAGGTTTTTGACGACTGCTTCATGCATTTAAATATTTTCTGAATATCAAGCAAGCCCGTAGACAGGATTTTTTTTCGGGGGGGGGTTACTCAAATCAAAACCCGACAGCTGACTGAAAACAAGCTTCCAAGCTAAATTAAATGACTAATTTTACTTAATTAGGCACTTGGGCTCAATGTAAACGTAGCCATGCATGGTGTGATTAGTAACTAGTTTAGAATATTATAAATTAAAGCAATGTTCTAACATTTCGGGGGGGTCAGAAGCCCCTAACCCTCCCCCTAGCTACGGCCCTGATATCAAGCGATATAATAATGACCTAATTCCAAATTCCAAAATCAATCCACGCAGTTTTTACAGTACAGACACCATTTAAATAAATGAAACTAACGTCGTTCAGACTATCAGCTTCCTTCACACTTGCGGAGTGTAGGGGAAATTGTTAACCGAATATCGTAGTTAACTCTACCGATTCCTGTCCTATCCCTTTCCTTTCTCCCACCCTTCCCTTTTGGCACAATACAATGGCCCAAATAGGCTGAATGCTATGGAAGACTTCGAGCCCTGCTGTCCACCATCACATCAACATTAACATCGACTTCACCTAAACGAGTCTAAGTAATCGATCCTAATCTTAGTCAACCTAAATTCAGATATATTTTAAACCCATTTTCAATTTTGAGTCGCTCTTTGAAAATATTATTTAACAGAGGATCTCAATTCTTATCGCTATTTTTACTATTTTTTCAAGTTAGAATCTTCCAGTGGAAAAGTGAACCGCCAAGCAGTTGGAGAGAACTCAGTAATGGGTTGTTATGTGCCACTTAAGTGTTCGAGTGTTTGTATTCTTCACTGCACAGTCTTTTTCATTCTGTAAAATCAAATTTGTAACCAAGCAAACAGAAAAAATCGAAAAAAGTATATTTGTGCATCTCTGAAATGCTTTAATCTTCTTTTTTCCCACAGTTAAGCTAACTTTAAGCCACCTTCAAACTTATGCCAATCGAAGCATTAAAATTCGTCTCATTTTTCCCCACATCCATCATGCCGCCTGTACTTAGAGTCACTGGGTCAAGCTGGATTGCTGTGCAACACTGCACAAATTCACACATGAAATGCTGAAAGTTAATCTCTCAAACAGAAGCTCAACTTTCAGCGAAGCCTCAACACAGCACAAGCAAAAACATAGAAAAAAATGAAGAAGTGCTGGAAAAATTCGCACATGTGGCAACCTCGTTGGGGCAATTCACACCACCATCAGCTGTGCGTTGTTGTGCTCTATTAAATGTTGACCTCAAAGCTGGCCAGCGCGCAACCAAACGATAAACGGCGACGAAGACCAAATGGCCACAGCATCAAAGCGCCAAAGCCATGCCCCATGCAGCAGCTGCAGCAGTCGTCGAACAAAGCGTTGCCTCTGTGCAACGCTGCCACCAATCGACAAAGGGACAAATGTGGCAACTGCAAATGCAACAACAACCACAACAACATCGACATGGCGCAGCATGAAAAGAAAAATAATACGAATGACCGCAAATGACAAGTAAACAAAAGGACCGAACGAACCGAAATGGGGGGAACACGAGGGCCGACAGGGCGTTGCAGGGACAACGCGCACTGGGGCCGCCTGCTATGTGGCATATTGCAAGAAATTAGCCTAGTTTAATTTTAAATGTGCGCCCTTATGCGCGGCAGCGTTGACAGAGTGTGGCACGCACAGGCACAAGTTTATAGCCGCAACAAGGTTTCGTTGCAAGCAACTTTTGTGCAATAAGTATTTTTATTTTTATTTATTTTTGAGTTTTTTCTCTTTGCGCGAAAAGTTACAGAAGATAAGCAAGCAACAAAAAAGCAAAAAAAATTAAAAATAAATAAAACACCTATGCGATGGAGTCGCTGCTGCCGCACTCCGTCGCTCCTTTTGACACCTAATGTGTGCGCATATTGTGGGCCGTTGGCAACACTTGCCGCTGCACATGTGTTGCTTTTTCAATGTTGTTGTTGTTGCTGTTGTATGTTTGATGCTCCCCCAGTTTCAGTATTCCACTGCTGCGGCTAGCAACATTTACTGCTGCTGCTGCTGCTGCTGCAGTACTATTGTTGCTGCTGATGCTGTTCGCTGCACTGCAATCACTTGATAGGTCAGCGACCCCCTCACGGCGGCGCATAATTGTTAAATAACCGCGCGCACCCGTTGCGTCGTTGCGGCCGCTCAACTGCACCCTTTGCCACTCGTCAAAGTGCCTTTGCTTGGTGCCCTTGCAGCTTGCCACTGACTGTTGTCACCGTGCTGCTTGTTGTTGTTGTTTTGCTGCACTGTACCTTGTGGCACAGTGTAACTGTATGGGCTCGAATGGTTTGCGTTCTTTTGGTTTGGTTTTTTGCACTTTTCAAAAGGATATTTTGCAATAGTAATGGATGGGGAAAGAATTTTGTGGGGAGTTGGTCAACAAAAAAGAGTGCAGAGCGTGTGGTTGCTGGCATTTTTAATACAAATGTGGAACAAGTTAATGTAGATTGTAATTCTGAAAAATTCGGAGTAACTCCGAAAATTCGGATTAATTCGGAGCAACTCCGAATAATTCGGAGTCATTCCAAAAATTAATAAATGAAAAAAATATACTTCAATTTGAATACAATAAGAAAGTTTCCTCTTAAATTATATTTTAAAATGAATTTTCTTAAATCAAACCACTGTGTCGCTCAGCCGCATGTTGCTCTTCATTACATTTGCTGCAATTGAATGGCTTAAGATTACAACAACAAACAACAACAACAAGTATACATAGTACAACACACAACCAACTCCTGCGCCACCTCCTGCGCTGCTGGCAGCCACACGTCGCGACGCCTTCAGTGCGCCCAGATGTGCGCAAGCCGTTTTTTTACGGCTGCCTTTTCGCCATTGTTGTGCTTGTAAGTACTGCTTGCTGCAGCTACCTTCTTGCTGCTGCTGTCGCTAGAAGAACATTTTCACTAGTTTTCAGACCCAAGTTTTTCTTCCCCCAAAGCACGAGAAAACAGCGCAGCGCAGCACAGTGCAGTGCAGTGTGTATGGTTTGTTGCTGAAAACGGCAGCTGTGCCACGGCTTCTGCTTCGTCTGTCGTTGTCTTTGCGTGGCTGGCGTTTATTCTTGTGGGCAATCGATGACGTTGATTCGATGACGTTGCCGGCTGCTTGATGATGCAACTTGAATTTCGCTGGCTGCAGTATGTTGAGCTGCCAGTAAGTCGTACAACGACTTTTCGCTTTTCTGCTCGACTGTGCCGTGTCGCTGTGCAAAGCAAATAAAACGAATTGGCGCAGCGGCGCAAAAATCGAAATTGTGGTTGAAAATGAAAAATTGTGGCGTTATGTTGCTGGCAGCTGAACTTGCCAGCGACCAGCTGGAGCTGAAGCGAAGATGAACTACGGAGGCTGCGGCCATGGCACGCGTACAGCAAATTCTATTTTTGCAAAATGCGCGCCAACATGGAACGCAAAGAAAAGGTGGGGGGAACAAAGGGCGGCGGCGTGCACGGAACACACTGAGCGGACATTAGAGCATTAACGATTATTGGTGTGGTGCCTGGAGGGCAACTTGGCACTACTGACTTTCATTGGAGTTTTAATATTTTTTATGGAATTTATTAGAGCAAAATTTCAGTTGTAGTTCTCATTGATTTACTTTCATTTAGAGCAGAAATAAAACTGTTAACTATAGCAAATCTGTCTCAAATTTCTATAGCAAAACTTGCTGCTAATATTTTCCTCTGCGTTTAGTCATTCATTATTAATAATTAACTGCATGCAACGCTGATTAGAGTGCTGCATTTTTAATTTATCTGCACTGCTATTAGCGTCAAACCCCATCCATGTTGCGTCGATAAGCTTTTTGCCTTTGCATCTAATATACAAGCAAGCAAGAATCTGCTGCAGCTTTCGCCCAACTCCGACTTTTAGCCCAAGCTGCCGCACTGCCGTTGACGCAAATTGCTAGACAAATAGTCAACACTATCGAGGCACGACGGCAGCCATGGTTAACTGAGCGCCCACTCCCCCACCCAGGTGCGCCTTGCAGGAGCTGCCAGCTTCACTACGACAGCCGCAGCAGCAGCCGCTCCTCTCAATTACAGCAATTCCAATTAATACCCATCATGTTTGCACCACATTATCCTCGCATAAAATCCGCAGCACATTTCTAATTTGTGGCGCGTGTTGCATGCCACCACAATAATCATAAAGCAAAAAACGCCATAAAAAAAGAAGAAACGCTCGCAAGATAGCAAAGTAAGTGCCCCAGCAGCATCCACCTTGCGAGCGGCTTCGCGCCACTGCACGCCAATTCCACTCAACTGCACTGTACGCAGCCACTCAGCCACTGCGCCAGTCAGCCGGTCGACGATATCAAAATGTGTTTAGACTGTGCCACCGCGCAGCCAAAGATGAAGATTCACTATGACTAAATGTGGGCTTGCGCCACTGTTTATCAGGCAGCCGCATGTTGGCCGCTTGCCGCGTGCCGCCCGCCCAGCGCACAACCCACACTGCCACACTGTGTGCGTAGATGCAATCAACTTCATAGAACTCCACACGCTGCAGTCGAATGTGCAGTTGCAGTTGCAGTGCGGCAATTTGAGCAAAAATACAAAAATTACAGCGTAAAAGAAATCATAAAACAAGAACTAAACGAGAAATGCAAATTGCAGCATTCAAACACACAACAACAACAACAATAAAACAAACACATACATAAAAAAGCAAAATGATAAACCTGTGCGATTGTGTTGCAAGCAATTTATGGCATCTTTCGTAGGTCGACAAGTGGCAGGGCGGCAGGAGGCATCGTTGGTGTTAAAGGCATGAGACAGAGGCATGAGAGAGAGTGAGAAAGAGTGGGGGGAAAAAAGTAGAGAAAAGGCAAAGGAACTGAGGCAGCGCATACAATTAAAAAATCATAGCTGAAAGGATGCGGATCAACGAATATCCAATAGACAGGCATGAGCGCTGGCAGTAGCGTGACCAGATGTGAAAATGTTCGTTTAAAAGGAATACAAAATTTTTAGGTTAGGTCATAGATGTATAGCGTACACTTGCACTTAAGGACTCTTTTGAGTCCATTGGGATTCCCTTCCCTTTTATCGACTTTGTTTATTTTCAGAAGATTGTTGGTGGGTTTTCCTTTCTACTAATTTTGTTTTAAAAATTGTAAATAAAATACAAAACTAAAATTACAAAAATACATTAAAATAATTTAGGACCTCAAGGCGTCTTTTGGACTCCGCTGACCACTTTAGTGTTAAGGAGCACCTCGTTTGAAGGTGTTCCTTACATACATTAATCCTTTTGTGGCTAAGCAAAAAAGACGAAAAATGGTAACACTGAGTTTATAGGTTCTAAACAAAGCACAAGACTTAAGGCCTTTTGAAAGATCCTACATATGAATATATCCAATTTGAGCATTTTTACTATCCACATTTTCAAAATGACTATTAGACACAAATTAAAAAAAAAATCTTAAATTGTTTATAAAAGTGTAAACACGCTATTGATAAATTTTATTTAAATTATTTGTTGAAAAATCGATTCGCGGCGGAGCGATGGAATAAAACGCGATGGGTTGAATTTCAGGTTTTGCGTGAGGTGGGATTGACAGATCACTGAACAACCACAACACTCATTTAGCCAATATTTAATTTTCTGGTCACCCTTTTCAAAACACATACACACACATACACATTCATACCTTCGACTATAAGAATTATTGAATAATTGCTGGCTAGAAAATTTACAATAGTAATAAAAACCAACCATACTGTGGACAAAGCAAGCAGGAATACACAACCACGTGTCAATGTGTTGTGGCACAATTCAGGATGAGCAAAATCTGCATCTCAATTGGCCATATTGACAGGGCGGAGGGGGCATTGCATACCCTTCAGAGTGAGCAAAGTGATAGTGAAGAACTGGAATAGGCACAGAGATGAGTTGCAGACAGCAGCAGCAGCTCAAAACAGGAGTTGAAGCATTGATTACGCCGACCGTTCGTAACTCTTCCTCCTGCCGGCTATAAAAAAAACGGACTAAAGGCCACCGCGCCACATTTGCCACTGCAACTGCGCACAAATACCGCAAGCATGAATATTGCAAATCAACATAAAAACATTTATTTTCAGTTGAGCGAAATGTTGTAAAAGTACCGTTATGGTTGCGGTTCTCAAGAATCACAGTGCAGTTGTGTGCCATGTCGTTGTGTTGGTTGGTTGGTTTTTTTTTTGTTTTTAATTATTGTGGCACTAAAGTTGTAAAAGAAAGAGTCGATGTTGTATGAATTTTTTATTACAGTATACAGGTTTATGTGCGAGTACTAACGCACTGGTGGTAGAGTAACTTGCATAGAGATGAGCTGCGACGTTTTCAACGTGGGTCATATTTTCTGGGTAAAAGTACTCGGATAGCTAAGCAAAAATTTATAATCAACTTTATTGCAGTATGACTTGACAGTTCGCAAGTTAATCCGTATAAACAAATTTGATTGTGTGTGAGTTGGAACGTCAATAAATTATCACTCACCACTTATTTCTACGTTGGGACTTGAGTAAAAATTCATAGAAAATGGAAACTTATTTTTTATATGAATAAATATTCGTTTTCGGTATTTCGGCAAATTTTAAATCGTCTGCTTCAGCCATAATAGCCGAATTCTTTAGCCGAAGGTTTTCTCCCTGTAATGCAAGTCACTTTGCTTATATTACTTTATTACTTCTCAAATGGAACAAAGAAATAAATAAAGAATGAAGGTTAACTTTGAGCATTTTTGTCCTTAAAAGAATTTTTAGTAGTATTCGGCTTCGGCCGTTTTTAGTTATGCCGAATATTCGGCTTCGGCCAAAAATTTATCTTTGGTCGGACATTATTAAGAAACGTTAAAATAAATTTTGTACACCACAACTTCATAGAAGACTCACACCTTTCCCGTAAGTTAGGTTATGTTAAACTGACTGGCCTTAAGGCTTTGCATAGACTCCTTTGGAGTCCATAGCATTACTAGATAGACATATCGCTCCTTCGCTGCAAGAACGTCATAACTCAAAACTACATCATTCCGAGAAAATTCAATTTTAAAATTTACCATTGCGGCAGTTCAAGGTATCAAAAAATTTTTCATGTCATCTTGTGAGCAAAGTATTGAATATTTTACAAAGAGGTTTTGACAGATAAAAGATCATATGCAGATACACACAGGGCTGCCATAAACTGAAAAAAAATTTTTTGGAGTTATGATGTTCCTGCAGCGAAGGAGAGATATGTATATAACGTGAAGAGTAACCACACAGATATATAAATACACATTAATAAATATACAAACTCATATAGATAACCTTAGATGATCAGAATTTAGTTGAATGGCACCAGGTTTTATGTAATTTTTATATTTTTTCTGTGTTATGGCAATTCCGGAACAAGTTCTAAAGTTGCATTCTTTTGATTCTCAATTGAAATCTGCTTTAGAAATTTTAATTTCATAAGCGTTGCACCGATAATTTGCTCAATTAGACTATCTCGCCTACAACCTGCTCAGATTCTGTAGTATGTTCTTAGTATAAATTTCTACAATTACAAAATCGTCATGACAATTGATTGAACCCGGTGTCTCTTTGTTTTTCCAAACAGCTTTTACAATTTGTGCTATGGTTTCTCACTGGTGTTTTCCTTAGACTTTCACACTGCTTTTTAAATTGAGGTCTTTTGGTGTCTCTCTGGTTCATTTTATTCATGCAAAATATCAGTTAATGTTGATGAAAATTGTGATCTAAATATCACTAAAGACGATACACAATGATGTTCGTTGAAAAAGTCGAGTGTTGTTGGTAACAATGCAAATATTGTGTTTTCATTAAACTATTTTTTAGTCAAAATAGGGAGAGATATATTATTTTTTTAAGAGAGATCTATCTAGACAGAGATCTGGCCGGAGGTAACAATGCAAAGATCCAGTTTTTATCTAATAATTTCAAATTAAAGCAGAGAAACATCGATTACCTCTTGAAGAGAGATCCGCCTAGACGAAGATCTGGCAACCGTATTTTCTATGAGAAATTTGTAATCAAAATAGTGACAACTATTATCTCTGAACCGCGAAATCTGGCCAGACGCAGATCTATTATCTCCAAAACACTTGAGAGGAGCAATGAAATCAGTGAAATACTGTTTTAAACACTAGAATTCTTCAAGGAGTCAATATTACTCCATTGAGGTCTTTATCATTGAGGTTTTTTTATTGCATAGGTTCCTGAGAGAAAATCTTTCGCAGAGAAACAGAGAAAGATTGACTATCTCTTGAAGAGAGATCTGTCTAGATTGTAATCTGGAAATTGTGACAAATTTGTAGTCAAAATAGAGAGAGGATTATTATATCTTAAAGACAGATCTTCCTAGACAATGATCTATTATATCCAAAACACTTGAGAGGAGCAATGAAAGTGAAATACAGTTTTCAACACTGGAACTCCTCAAGGAGTCAGTATTACTCCATTAAGGTCTTTTATCATTGAGGTATTTTTATTGCATAGATTTCGGAGAGAAAAAATTTGGTGGCTTTTACTTTGTTTTGAACTTTAAATATACATAATATATTTTGTACTCTATTTTATAATATGATTTCCTCTGGGTGTCTAAGAAGTCTTCAATTGATTCGACTTTCAAGTGTTCAAGTCATTGTTATTCATTACAAAAAATTGCATTTGTTTCACTCAACAAATTTCAAACCACTTAATTGGTTAAAAAAAATATTAACCCAAAACATGAAATGTGCAGTTAATGGTCTCGCTGAAGTTGAAAACCAAAACCCAATTATGACAAGAACACGTAATTAACTTTTGAGTGAACATTTTCAAGTTCCCACTGTCAAAATTTCAACGCCAACATCAGCCAACACAGTCGAAAGCAGCAACACAACACAACGACAGACAATCAATTTCCGCAACTTAATCAAATTGGTGCAGCAAATAAGCACACCATTGCCCGTAAAGAACCTGCAACAAAAATCAGTCAAAACTTTGCGTTCCGAGTGGTTGCAGCCCTTATGTGCTGCAACAACAACAACTAAACACAAAGAAAAGAGAAAGAGAAAATCACCAAAAGCGCAAAACATATAATTTCGTTGACGCGCACAAAATGATAAATGCAATCATTATATTAAATACAACAATAACAACAACAACACTATAACATAGTCAAAAACGCTGAAGAACGCCAGGAAGAACAGGCAGACTGCACGAAAAGGAAACATTGCGGTCGAGTTGGCGTTCAGCTGGACTATGGGTTAAGGAGTTTGTGCGGCTGCTGCCAACAGGACAGGAGAAGATGCAACACCAATACCACAAAACAACAGCAACAAAAACAACAATCATCAAGTAGTGAGAAGGCAGCGAAAAAGTGTTGGGCAAACTGCGAAAGCAGAAAATAATAAAGAAAACGATCGTGCAATCGCTGGCTGCCAAATGATGATTATAGAGTGAGCGAAGCGAAATGGTAGAACAATAATTTGTTACTCCACTTTTGATGCCAATAACAAAAACAATAACAACAACTAGTAAAATACAAGCAGTACGAATAAAAGCCAGAACAAAGTAATGAAAAAAATGAAACAAGTAAAAGTGATTTAGTTGGCATTGAACGAACTATTTATGCCCTGCATTTGGAGATTCGGAACCCAAAGTTAAGTTTTTTTTAATTTTTCTTTTCAAAACGGCTCATATACAATTTGTATATGTTATTTTAATCACTTTTTTTGAAGAAGAAATCGTCAATAAATCAGTTTTTAACCAACAAATTTTTGAAAGAAATAATTTTGTAGGTTAGGTTAGGTTGGAGTCGCAGTATTCTACGTGAAAAGCTGACTCAAGCACAACTTATGGCTCATTGTGGTAAATCATGTATTACTATGGTGTAAAATGGGTTAATACTAACCAGTAAAAGTACAAGACATGAAAGAATTTGTTCCAGAAAGTGATACAATAAAAATTTAAAAGACCTCAATGTAGTCATTTTGTCTCCTTTGGCAATATAGAGTTAGGGAGGCGTGCCAGACCCATTTCCAATGGTTAAAGAAGCATAAATTAACAGAATATTTTTAGTTATATAAACATTTTCCAATTTTATAAATTGTTTTTATATGACAACTCTGCCGAAAAGTGGCAGAACCATGTTTACATGGTTACAAATTTTAAGTTCTACAGTTTAAGTTCTCAAGTTCTCAATCTTAAGTTCTTAAAGTTTAAAGTCTACCAAAGTTAGGACTTTTGCTGCAGTTGTCAAAATGAAGAGGAAGAAGAATCTATAAGTCAACTTCTCTGTCACGGTCCGGCGCTTTCTATACGAAGGATGAAATCTATAGGCTCTTCTTTTTTCGACAGCTTGGATGACCTCAGATCAATTAACTTAAGAGACTTTTATCCACACCACCATTCAAAGTTTATGTAAACTTTCCTATACTGCCCACTACTTCTTCTGGGCTTTGCCAACTCTTTTCCAAAGCTATAGTATGAACTAATCAATTAACATAACAACAACAATAACGAACGTACAGACAGACAGATTCATATTATCTGCTCACATCAGTTCTTCTGATAATCCTGATCATGTCTATACGTACATATAAACTTTCTCATACCGCCCACTTTTTTTCTGTGCATTACAAACTCGGCTCTACACAGCCTTTATAGTCCAACCAACCAAGTGTAGAGTGTTAAAACGCCACACGGAACCGCTCCGGCAGGAAGCGGCCAGCGCGCAGGATCCTCCAACTGACCGCAGCCAATAAAACATCAACAACCCAGAGCCGCAAGCTGGCCACAGTAGCTGCGGTTGTGGGCCGCTTAAAAGCAATGCCCCCAACTGGTCTGTCCGTCTGCCGTTGATGCGGTCCCCACGTCGCGTATTGAGTCCGCGATCCGCGGCCCTGTTGTGCCGTGTGCGCAGCTACGCAGTCTTTTGACTCTTTCAAAACGACAACTCGCGCTTTTTCGAGCATTTCTTTTTGTTGTTTTTTCTGCTGTGTTCGTGCTGCTTGCGCCGACTGTCCGCTTTCGGTGTACATTAATCCGTAACACTTGCGTTTTATGAGGTTCTGATTTTTTTTTGTGTGCTTATTGTTTAGTGTCGGTTGGTTTTTTCTCATTGTTGTTGTTGTTTTCCTAAATAGTATTTTTAGTTGTTGTTGTGTTCTTGAACATTGCCAAACGTTGGCCAGTTTGTGGCTGGTTGTGCTTTGGGCGCAGATCCGAGACCCAAGTCGTCGCAATCGGTGCGTCTGTCCGCATGTCGCAATGTCTGTGTGCCCAGTGCCTGTGCTTTGAATTTAAACGATCTGGCATTGTGCGCGCTGGGTGTGTGCCGGTGCCGGCCTCCTCTGCCGGCCTATCTGTCTGTCTGTCGAGCGTACTTTTTCTGCCAAAGCCTCTTTGCGTTGGGTTTTTGCGCTGCTCGCTCGGCTCGGAGTCTATCAGCGCCAAGTCCAGCCTGTCGTTTTTTTCTTTCTTTCCATTTATTCATATTGAAGTAGTTCTGGCTCCTCGAACGGCTCTGGTGTGCTCGTGTTGCGCTGTCAGCACATACATACATATATACACATATATAGATATATATGTATGTGTACGAAGACATCGTTATGCTCCTCATATTGATCTTTTTAGTGCGCTGCCTCTGTGCTACCTGTGTTACACGCTTTATTTTTTTTTATTTATTTGCTTTTTTTCACTGAGTTCTGTTTGTTGTTGGCTCATTTTGAAACCCAAAAAAAAATAAAGAAAATATAAAAATAAAATAAAAAAAGAATCGTATGGTACGTTGCCTAAAGGGTTCTTTTGTGTTGGAGTTTGTTGTTGTTGTTGCTGCTTTCAACATGACATTTACGTATCACAGACACAAACATACACAAACACAGTTTGTATGTGTGTGTATATATGATTTTCGTGTGCTCAGCTGGGTCTGGGTCTGGGTTCGAATCTGGGCTCTGGCAGCGCGTTTTATGTGCAAACGACCGAACGACCGACTGGCTACGTGTTCGTCATATCGCTGCAATGTATTATCTTTATTATAATTACATATATGTGTGTATGAAGTTGTTGTTGTTGTTATTGTTGTAAGTGTTATCGCTACTTCTTCGTTTGCAGTTAATGTTTTTCTTTTACAGTTTTTTGGCAGCATTTCTCATATCTCTTACTCGATTCTAAATATAAATAAAAAATAATTGCTGCGCTTCTGGAAGTTTTTGTCTTCATTTCTTTGTTTCGCATAATTTTGCGTTTCGAGTTGCATTCGCATAAATTCTAGGCGTTTGTATTATGGATGACAAACTCTTTTTGCTAAGTGATCAGTTTGGAGATTGTCTATGCTTTGCTATTTCAGGTCCAAAGCAAAGCCGGATTTGAAAAAAAAAGTGAATGGAAAACTTTTAACCATAATCCGTCGTTCGGGTGATTTTTCGCCCATTTTCAACTTTGGGATGCTATAACTTTCCTATATATTTATCAACATGATTAAGGTTTCTTGTATTTGTAGCAAACTAATGTAACGATGAGCCAGTCTGTCGCGGTGCAAAGCAACCCTGCCGCTACGTGCCGTGCCATAACCCAATCTGGCAACGACGGCCGCGATAGTAATTTTTAACCCAATCTGGCAACGACGGCCGCGATAGTAACTTTTAGCCCAACCTGGCAACGATGGTCGCGGTCATCAGGGAAACTTCTAGTCCAATCTGGCAACGTACGAGAACGATCTGCGCGACGGCCGGACAGAGTATAAAAGGTGGCCAGATGCGGTACAGCGAGTCAGTCTGGTTTTGACAAGTGAAGTTGCCACACGGAATAATCAAGCAAATACTTAAGTGTACGAACAGTAAAGTGTAAACTGTGAATAATAAAGTGACTGTTGGTGTATTTTATTGTCTGCGTTTAAGAAACTGACTGTGTTTTATTTTCAAATCACACAATCCAGAGATACGTGACAGCCCACTAGACTTAATATTCGTAACATTTGGTGTCAGAAGTGGGATTGTGGAAAATTGAAAATAAACGAAAAGTAACAAAACAAAAAAAAAAAAACTAAATAAATAAATAAAAGTATAACAGCACGGACATGGTTAAACTCGAGCTGCTGAAGGTGGACCAGCTGAAGAAGGAGCTGGCTGCCTGGAATTTGCCGACTGCTGGCGGGAAAGTGGAGTTGCAGCTGCGCTTGCGAGAGGCGTGTGAATCACGAGGCATCGATTGGGCTGCACACGAGTTCGGAACGCAGGAACAAGAGGCGTCGGCCAAAGTGGAGGAATCGCCTGCGGGTGCTGCGTCGATCCAAAGTACGGCTGCACCGGCTGGACCACTACAAGCATTAGACATGAGCCAGCTAATGAGTGCAATAAAAGGCATGTTCGAGACTTCCAATCGTGAACATCGTGAAATGTCGGCGCAGATGGCAGCGAAAATGGAAACTGCAAATCAAGAGATGGCAGCGAAAATGGAAACTGCAAATCAAGAGATGGCAGCGAAAATGGAAACGGCGACCCATGAAATATCGGCGCAAGTGTCGGAGCGAATGGAAGTCAAGCTTCAGGAAAGCTCTGCGCGCTTGGAGCAGAAGGTAGAGGAAATCTCCAATAGGCTGAACGGGAAAGTTGAGCATCTTGAGGCGCGCATGGACAATTGGGACAAACGAGTTGACAACCTGGATGAGTCCTTGAACAAACGAGTTGACAGTCTGGAAGATTCGATGCACAGAAAGATAGACGAACGGCTTCGAGAGGTACAGCTTCGAGCAAGGGTGCAGTCAGTTGAGGAAAGTTTCGCCATAGAAGTGCCTACTTATGATGGTACTACGTCGTTCGACACATTCAAACTACAATTCGAGATGGCTGCTTTGGAGAGTCAGTGGACCGATGTTAGGAAAGGTCGGAGACTGATACTGGCTCTGAAAGGTCCTGCGGCTGAGGTAATCAAATCAGTTCCAGAATGTTTAAGAGGTGATTACGACACCGTCATAAGGGCGCTGGCAGCCAGATACAGCGACGAGCACAACAAAATGCTGTATTATTGCGAGCTGAAGAGCCGTAGACAAAGGGCCAACGAGGCGCTGCAGACATATGCAGCGGACATTGAGCGGCTCGTACAGTTGTGCTACCCGAAATTCGGCGCTGATAACCTCGAGAGGATGAAGATTGAGTCATTTATTGAAGGTCTTCATGACCCAGAGACACGTCGGAGTGCGTTGATGATGGGCAAGCCGACATTTAAGGAGACGGTGGCCAGCGCGATGACGTATGAGGCAGCCTGGGGAGGAAGTCTTCGACATTCATCTGCGGAAAAGCGTCGAGCCCAATCTGGACGTGTCACCCAAAACCAGACCGTGAGCTCGGAGGCACCAGCGGGGCTGCGGGCAGTGTCATCTAGAGTTAGTTGCTGGCGATGTGGCAAGCAAGGCCACATATCACGAGACTGCCATCTGCGAGAAAAGCGTTCCGGACAACAGATGTCGCCAAGAAGGGCTGCCGCTCTGCCACACCATTCGTGCAAAACCGAGTGCAGGCATAACTCGCGAGCCGAAAGCGAAGGGCAAATTGTGGATGTTCGGTCGATAAGCGTTATGCCAGAGGAGGAGTGGTCTGCGGAAAGGCTAAGAAACGACCAGCGTGAGGATGCGGATCTTGCCAAAATCGTTGAAGGCAAGGAGCAAGGCGCACGTCCAGACTGGCAGGAGATGGCTGGTGAAAGCCCGATCGCTAAGGCTTACTGGGCACAGTGGAAAAGTCTGCAGCTGAAGGAAGGCTGCCTGTACCGCGAATGGGAGAGCGCGGATGGTCGGACCAGCAACCCCCTAATGGTAGTGCCGAAAAGCAGAATCAACGAGGTCATCGAGGCATACCATAACGACTCCAGTGGAGGGCACCTAGGCATCACCAAAACCGTCGCCAAAATAAAAAGACGATTCTACTGGGTAGGATGTCAGGAGTCTGTAGCCGAGTGGATTAAGAGCTGCGACCGATGTTCAGCCGCGAAAGGGCCGACAAGAAAATCTCGAGGCCGCATGCAGCAGTACAACGTGGGAGCGCCCTTCGAGCGGATTGCTATGGACGTCGCCGGCCCATTCCCAACTAGCACTCAAGGCAACAAATATGTGCTGGTCGTAATGGATTACTTCAGCAAATGGCCCGAAGTGTACCCTATTCCTAACCAGGAGGCCACCACGATCTCGGAAAAGCTGGTAAACAACTGGGTAGCCAGGTTCGGAGTTCCGTTGGAGTTGCACTCAGATCAAGGCCGGAATTTTGAGTCTGCGGTATTCAAGGAAGTGTGTGAGCTGCTGGGGATAAAGAAAACGCGTACCACTCCTTTGCACCCACAGTCCGACGGCATGGTGGAACGCTTTAACCGGACACTGGAGGAATACCTGCGGAAAGTGTTAGGCAGGAATCAAAAGGATTGGGACACGCACATCCCCCTGTTCCTGATGGCGTATAGGTCAGCCCCGCACGACACGACATCACTCACTCCAGCCCGGGCAGTGTTCGGCACAGAGTTGCGGTTACCCGCTGACTTGAAGTTCGGGGTAGCCAGCACGACGGGAGGCGCTAAGACGGACTACGTGGCCAATAAGCGGGCGGAACTGGAGGAAATTCACCAGTTTATAAGGAGCCGCACCAAACTGGTCAGCGATAAGGTGAAAGCCAGATACGATCTACGGGCCAACTCAGCAGGGTTCCAAGAAGGCGATTTGGTAATGCTCTACAACCCGCAGCGGAGGAAAGGTTTGTCTCCGAAACTCCAAGCGTCATGGGAAGGACCTTACGAAGTCGTGACTAGGATTAACGACGTGGTATACCGGATTCAACGTTGCAGCAATAGAGGCGCTAAGCTGAAGGTAGTCCATTTGGAGCGCCTGGCGCCTCATCACAGCGGAGCCTCGGCACTTGTTCGGGACGAACAAGTCTAAGTGGTGGGCAGTGTAACGATGAGCCAGTCTGTCGCGGTGCAAAGCAACCCTGCCGCTACGTGCCGTGCCATAACCCAATCTGGCAACGACGGCCGCGATAGTAATTTTTAACCCAATCTGGCAACGACGGCCGCGATAGTAACTTTTAGCCCAACCTGGCAACGATGGTCGCGGTCATCAGGGAAACTTCTAGTCCAATCTGGCAACGTACGAGAACGATCTGCGCGACGGCCGGACAGAGTATAAAAGGTGGCCAGATGCGGTACAGCGAGTCAGTCTGGTTTTGACAAGTGAAGTTGCCACACGGAATAATCAAGCAAATACTTAAGTGTACGAACAGTAAAGTGTAAACTGTGAATAATAAAGTGACTGTTGGTGTATTTTATTGTCTGCGTTTAAGAAACTGACTGTGTTTTATTTTCAAATCACACAATCCAGAGATACGTGACAGCCCACTAGACTTAATATTCGTAACACTAATATAAATTTTAGAAATTATCTACAACATATGGACTAATTCATTATAACGGTGATTAAAAAAAAGTTACGTGGGTGACGTTCGGGTGAAATTTCACCCATATACAAATTGTTTGGAAATTCAACGCAACACATACAGAAAATTCCATAAAATTACGTCACTGGATTGAAAGTTTTGAACTTCTTTTATAGGCAAAACCTTTTTATGGATCAATTGGCCTCCTGAACTCAACGGAAAAGTAAGAGCCAATTATATTATTTCAAATAAAGTCGGTGTAACTCGCTATGCTTGAAGTCGTGTGTTAGCAGTACAAGATGCCAATGAAGACCAATTTAAAGATAGTAACTGACAAAACTAATGTTGAAGGTTTGCGAGTTTTTGACATGATCAGTGTTGCATGGATCAGAGTTGGTGATATTCAGGCATAGTTTGGTATTTCAATTTTGAGTGGTGTTTATAAGTCGAATGGAGAATCTCTTGATAATCTGTAGAGCTACACAACAGGCAGGCCAATTTTTCGTTCTTTCGGTGACAAAACCACTCGCCAAGAACGTAGCAATAGTAATCAAGAATGGAGCTCGTTAACACCATAAGACTTATATGAGAAAAGTGGGTTTAGCGACAACTGCAATGCACGTCCTATGGGAAGGACACACTAAGTAACAACCTGGCTTTTTTCGGAAGATGCCCCTTGGAGCAATTATCATCATAACCAGGATATGTTGGTGAAAAAATTACTCGACATTATATCGTTTTACAATAAGTAAAAAAAAAATAGTTAATACTTTACACCAATTGGTTGTTCGCTAACTATACCGTCAAGCGAAAAAATAATTGCTGTCGATTCCAGCAGGCATCACAACAAAAAGTAGTAGCGGCGAATTTTTCTTGAGGACTTAGATCTTAGTTTACTAAAGCTAAACATTTTGCATAGAGCAACGTTACCGAAAGGAAAATCTTCATGCTGACTTCTTATCTCAATACAGCCAATTTCCCCAAACAAGGTTTGGAAACCAGGACCCTTTTCAGGAAACCAGAGCGGAAAGAAGTAATAAAATATTGGAACACGGTTCCAATTTTGTATCAAAAACGATCAAACGGCACATACTGCTTGCAATTCTTGCAAAAAGTATACATGTGGTGGGTAGTAGTTTTAGTTAACTACTGCCCTTCCTTGCCCCCTTTCCCCATCCGCTTGAAATGTGTGCTGTAACATATGTTGAAAACACAGTGTTACATACACATTTAAAAACGGGTGAAATTTGAGGTATATCACAACGGGTCTCATAATAGGCACAGAGGCAGTCACAATAACCTAACCTAACCTAGTTGCCCTAATTGCAAATAAGTAAATATAGAAAATTTTGTTAACATATTTATCTGTATGATAACAAAGATAATAAAGATTAAAGATAACAAATGATTTTTCATTATAATTGGTAAAAAAATTAATTAAAACAATACAAAGTACCATATGGGTGAAATTTCACCCAAACATCTTATGTGTGAGTTTGTTTGAACGTCAGGTGAGGGTTAAAACACTACGGTATCGTTTGATATCTTTTATGCGAGTAAGGAAAAACATATACATAAAAAACTGAAATGTGAGAGATCACGTTATATGTAGTCGCATTACATGGGATGGTAGTAAATATCAGGTGATCTACTTTCACACCTCCAACAAAATAAAAATTTAGTTAATCGAATAACAATAATTCATAAGTACTAAATACTTTTATAAAATAAAGAAAGGCACCAAATGAAAAATAGCACAAAATGTGACTTTTAAATGACAGTTTAAATATAGTTAAATATTTAAATAATAGTTAAATAGTTAAATATAGTTTTTCTTGTAGCAAAAGTATTCCTAATTATGATTATTATTTTTTTTTATATTTATTATTTATATTATTATTTTATATATTGTATAATTATATTCTTCATATTATATTTTATTTTTATATATTATATTTTTTATTATAGTTAATAATAATTACTACAAACTAAATGAAGCACACAATTGTCCTGCAGAAAATGAATTCGAAATCGTTCACATCGGATCACGTTTTCGTGATTGTTTGGTCATATTTTTTCAGTAACACGAGCAATACTTTCTTTCAAACATTCTGTCGCTGTTTTTTTATATTAGTATTTTCTTACAAAAAATCATCCAAAATCGAAAACCTTCATTGTTTGGAGGCTGTGGGTCTGAGTGAGTTTCTATTTAAAATTTGATCATCAAATAGTGGTTGTTATAAACAAAATTATAAATGAAGACTAAGCCTACGAAATCTAGTAAAATAAAATACAATTTTCAAGCTTTGTTCCTTAATAAAATTTGTCCTGCCAATAATTTTCGATATAAGAAAATTCCTTTTTTTAAAACCAAAACCACGAAGCTTGGTTTGTAAACTAAAATGTCTTGTAAATACATGAAATCTAATAAAAAATTTTAAGTTCTTAAGCTTTGTTTAAAAACAAAATTTTCCAAAAAAATTTTTTTTTCTAAAAAACGTACGCTTAATCAAATAGAAATTCACAAAATCGAGTAGAAGAAACGATTTGTAAGGTTAAAGAAATATTTTCGATATGTAAGTCAACAATGGCAGGATTTCAGGATCACAGGATTTCATTTTGGGGAGATTTGGCGTACAAACTTTGAGCTCGATTCCATTTGAAACCATATTTTGCAGCAGCATTTTTTATATTTGGGATGGTTTGCACCTTCCAATCTACCCCCGTGTGCGCCACTGCAAGCTATTAAAAACCTTTTGGTTTTATTTAGATTTAAAA
Source organism: Melieria omissa (assembly GCA_963971225.1). Taxonomy (NCBI): domain Eukaryota; kingdom Metazoa; phylum Arthropoda; class Insecta; order Diptera; family Ulidiidae; genus Melieria; species Melieria omissa. The sequence continues at coordinate 69,405,198 of OZ020268.1, read as the reverse complement.
TTTTATAAATTTCAAAGCCTGTGAAATTTTTGTTGAAATTTAAATACATTTCCTTCTCTTTTTAACAACAATATTAAAAACATTAACTCAAATTATTAAGTTTTTATTATTAAAAAAAACCAAATTTCTGTTTCAATGAATACTGACCAATTAGGTCTTTTACAGCAAAGAACAATCACAATCATTAATCAATCATCACAATCATTAATCCAACTACCCAGTAAGCAGCAAATTATTAGTCACTGACGTTTAATTTCTGTGCATTTCAAATGCAAATTAAACACAATGAAATCGATATGAGCTGAAAGCATCAATTTATGCAAAAACATTCATACAACTCAGCATGTTTGCTATGAACAACACTTTGCTGACAACTTATTGTGCAATTTTATTGCAAATTAATTAATTTTTATTTTACATTTGAAATCTTTTGAAAACGATTTTTCCCCTCTTTTCAATAAATGCAACAAATGCGCAACGTTTGGTGGCGTTTTGCATAAATGTTGCCGATATGCAATTTTTATGCTGGCACTTGTGCGCTTTATAAATAAATTGTCAAAGTTGACAGTTGCATGGGCTGCCAGCCAGTCAGCCAAGCAGCGCCGTTGTGTTGTATTGTCGTATAAATAGAAAAGTGGAAAATTCCTTTTCTGTAAGAAACTGCCAGCCCGTGTGCCGTTGAGGTGCAGGGGGAGTGACAGAAAAATTAAAAATATTGCGCATTCATTTGCTGCAGCGGCAGCGAGCTGTGTTGACTGGGTAGACATGAAGGCGACACGAATACGATTGCAGTTTGGTTTTGGGGCTTTAGGATGACAAATTTATTTTTAATTTACAGCTACGATTAATTTTTTTGGAAAATCTAATTTTCTAGATTATCATACAAATTTGATAAAATTTGCTATAAACACTTGTCACTCAAAATGTATAATTGATGAATTGAATTATTTGAGGTAAGCAAAAAGTTCATATTTTTGTTCTAAGTCCATTTTTTTTCAATGGGTCAATATTGTTTAGGAGCAAAGCTTACAAATTTAATTTTTTTTAATTGATTTATTGGTTTTATTTTTCCACAAGGATTTTTTTCAAGGAAGAATCATTCGATGGGCAAAATTTTATTTAGAAGCAAAGCTTAAAAAATAAGAGATTTTATTTTAGAATAATTTTGTGCCATTTTGAACCATTCGATGGGAAAATTTTCAATGAGTAATTAAGCCTTCGACAATGTTACTTACAGCTTTTAGATTATGTTTTTTTAGATTGTTTTTCGATTAATAATTGACTTTTTTTATTAAAGAATTCAGGGAATTTTTTATCAGAAGTCTTCATAATCATTGCATTACGTTCTACTTAAATTCTCAGTTAACTTTTGAGTATGAAAATTCTCACGCTTTTCATGTGCCTCCTCCACTTTGGGCAGTTGACCTCTATTACCGTTTTCGGCATTGACCTCCACTAATTCCCAAGAAATTCATTTGTTTTGATTATCCATTCATAATTATTTTCTACTAAAAAAGAACAGCAAAAACAACAACAAATGCAAAAGCCTTCTTCAACTCAACTAACCGAAAAAGGAAAGTCTGGCACGCTTTGTTTGAAAACAAACGGCCCCAGGGTCCAACCAGCATATTAAGTGGCCCTATAACTGTGCAATGATGACAACAACAACACAGCCTGTCTAACAGATGGACACGTCGATATTGAGAGGCAGCAAGTGCATTTTTAATTGCGTTTTGTTTTGTGTCGTTGGTGCGGACTTTTATGCGGAAATGCAGAGCTTGCACAGGCAATAATAATTCGCTGCCATCAACAACAGCAACAATAACACGTAAAGCCATTTATGGTGTCAATTGCTACGAATGGGCACCAAAAAAAAGATCTCAAATAAAATAAAAAATTGACTGCAAAAGAGTGGCAAATATGAAAGAAAAATGACAGCAGCAAAAGAATTGTCAACGTGCGCGACAAGCCGCAAGTGAACTGTCACGCCGCGCGCCGGTGCGTGCAGCGTTACTTATGAGAGCGTGTGCGTGTGTATGTGTGTGTGTGTGTGTGACAACTTAACTGCCATTTTTGTGCGGCCAAGCCGCATGTTTGATGAGCCGAAGCGTGCGCACGTCTGAGCTTTGATTGTCAGCTTTTTGCGTTGACATTTTTATTTTTTTTCGTTGTTGTTCGTTTGTAGAGCGACAGCAGCTGCATTCAGCTGGCAACAAAAACTTTCATTAAAGCCGGCAATTAGAAATGGCGTAAATTATGTGCGCCAGTAGGTACGAGTACGACACATTCTATAAAAAGATGGCATCATAAAATGGCAAGTGTTGCCAGACGTTTAATGTTGTGCCAACAGTGCGGCGCACGCGGCCATTAATGGCGCCGCTAATTGACATTGTCAGCGCTAGAACGGCAGCAGTTGGACATATTAAATGGTCATTAAACTTAACAAGACAAAGTTCATGGCGCGTTTGCAACAACAGTTGGCATATTCTTGGCCAACATTGCGGCCAAAATTATGTGCGAGACAAGTGTAAACTTTGACATTTCATTGGAGTAAACAGATCAATTTAACTACTATTAAAGATTTTCTGTGACACCAAAAATATTTTAAACATCAGAAGTGATTACCATACAACAACACATCTAACGGTGTTGGCGCTCTTATGGGACCAGCGCATTTTGCACGCATCTTTAGTGCTGTACCCAATTTTTCTTTTTTTATGACCAAAGTGTCATTTATCACACCACGCTCAGTGGCTGTCACAGTGACATGACAATCGCCTTTGAGCTGGGCACAAATGCCAAAGTGACACAACACAAAATTTGTACAACTCAAATGTTTACATTGTCAAGAAATGCTCCTCTTCGACTCTTCCGCAATGTGCAACTCATTTCTTATTATACAAAATTTTCTTCTACTTTATTTTTTCGGTTGGTTGATGCTCTTGCTGCACTTTTCGTGCAGCTAATGAGCGTTTACTGTTCGCCTGTTGATCCGTTTAATCGCATTTCTCGTCAGCAAAATGTGGTGTCGTTGCTTTGTGGCCGAAAAGATCTGCAGCGATGATTTGTAATTTTAAAATACTTTTCATGTTTTTTGCCAATTTCCAATGCCAATTGGTGTTTTGTGTCAGCATTGACAGTTATAATTAATGCCAAGTTTTGGGTTGTAAACTGGGCTTAACATACCAAAGCATTGAGTAATGTGGATTTGAGTGAAACAGCGATAATTTAAAACTTTTTTGAAGGACTTAGCATATGGATTCGGGCATCAAAAAGGGTCTCAGAACTTTCAAGAAAGACTTAACATACCAAATCCTTATGTAATATGTAGTAATATGGACTTGAGTGAAACAGCGAAGTACTTGAAGTACTTTGAAGCACTTAGCATATGGATTCGGGCCTTCGACAATGGGCCTCGGAGCTTCCAAGACAGGCTCAACATATCGAAACCTAAAGCAATGTGAACTTGAGTGAAGCAGCGACAATTACAGACAATTTTCGAGAACTTAGCATACGGATTCGGGCATCAGAAAGGGTCTCAGAACTCCCAAGACAGGCTTAACATACCAAAACCTTATGTACTGTAGACTTGAGTGAAACAGCGACAATTTGAGACAATTATTTTCAGTTCTCAGTACATTTTATCCCAAAATGGATCCTAAATAAATAATGATGTAAGTAGGCATTGCCTTGGAGCAGCCAACGCATCAAAATGAGCCTCACAACCTTACAGACAACTTTAACAGTTGTTTAAGAACTCTAAAAGACTGCCCACGTGACTATTGAATGCTTTGTGCTACCAGCAGAAAAGCGGCCCCCATCACTCCAGTTCTCATTCTGTCTCGATGAGCTTATTACAAATTCACTGCACACAGTCGATATTCCCATATTCCATGTCATCATGCCATAATTTTGAGCACTGCGTGTCATACACTAATCCCTATAAATTCAACCATTTGATTTTGTTTAATTTTCTCATAAACACAAGTTCGAGCATAAATAGTCTGCAGTAATTATGGGAAACGACGCGCTGCTTTTGTCAAAGTCTTCAAAAGTCGAAATGATGCGTACGACGCGCGTAGTGAAGCCGCGCCCGAGTTGTTGTTGTGCGGCATGGAATTACGTGTAAGTACACAGGGGGCACATGGAGACAACTCGTTCGGCATAATAATAATGCACGATAAACAAATCAGCAAACATGTGAGCAGCAGCAGCACAAGAAGAAGAAGAAGCGAATCACAAACACAAATAAGCAAATAAATAAATAACAGCAAAACGCATTGGCCACAACAACGAAGCACCTCAAGTATTGAATAACAATTGAACGACGGTAAACGAAACCATATACAAGGGGAAGAAGAAGCAGAACTAACTTGTAGTAAAAGAAGAAGAGGAGCGTATTATTGCCAGACACACTGCCTGAATTTACTGTTAGTTGGTAGTTCAAACAGTTAGCGCTAAAAATACCCGGCACCGAGTGGGAGCTCGGAAAGTGCAATGTTGCATCGCATATCGTCGACAAGTGCGGCCGACAAGCGGTGTTTGTGCGCATAACTGTTGTTATTGTTGTATGTGGTAGCTTTAATTTTCGAGAGACTACAACGTTGGTAGGTACAGCTGACTAGATGTGTTAGGGATCTGGTCGAAGTTTGAGGAAGCAAACATTCGCAGAAGACTTTGGACTTTGTGCTTTTTTATTTGTTGTTGTTTGATTTATTTGTCAAATCGAGGCAGTTTTATGAGTTTTATGTGTTCGGTTATGGCGGTGCTAAGCCTTTGATGCAGCTGTACATGAAGCGGGCCGCAGCTCGAGAATGACTCAATATTTGCGGCAAGAAAGTCAGCAAAAGCTGCTCGACAAATATTTGAAAGAGAAGACAGAATATTTGTCTATGGTAAAAAAAATAATTAGTTGGGAGTCTGATTTAATGCAGCAAATGGCAAAGGGCTGAAAGTGACTCCTCAGTATTAATAACACATTAAGAATAAGACTAAGACTAAGATTAAGACTAAGACTAAGACTAAGACTAAGACTAAGACTAAGACTAAGACTAAGACTAAGACTAAGACTAAGACTAAGACTAAGACTAAGACTAAGACTAAGACTAAGACTAAGACTAAGACTAAGACTAAGACTAAGACTAAGACTAAGACTAAGACTAAGACTAAGACTAAGACTAAGACTAAGACTAAGACTAAGACTAAGACTAAGACTAAGACTAAGACTAAGACTAAGACTAAGACTAAGACTAAGACTAAGACTAAGACTAAGACTAAGACTAAGACTAAGACTAAGACTAAGACTAAGACTAAGACTAAGACTAAGATTAAGACTAAGACTAAGACTAAGACTAAGACTAAGACTAAGACTAAGACTAAGACTAAGACTAAGACTAAGACTAAGACTAAGACTAAGACTAAGACTAAGACTAAGACTAAGACTAAGACTAAGACTAAGACTAAGACTAAGACTAAGACTAAGACTAAGACTAAGACTAAGACTAAGACTAAGACTAAGACTAAGACTAAGACTAAGACTAAGACTAAGACTAAGACTAAGACTAAGACTAAGACTAAGACTAAGACTAAGACTAACACTACCATCAGCTCCTGAGGCATATAAACAATTCCATGTCACAGAGTAGAAATTTTATAGAAATTCGTAGATCAAATCGTTTTCATTTCTTTTCAACTCCTAATCACACCTCTTCTTCTCCTTTTCCTTTTTCCTTTTCTTCTTTCTCCTTAAAGCCTTTGTTTATTAATTGCATTGACACGTTGACAGTTCCATCGAATTGCCGTGAGGGCGTAAAATTCTTTCTCAAGTTCGATTTTGTTCGTAGATTAAATTACACACATGTGACCATCACCAGCACCACAACCTTTGAACATGTTGTCGGTGGCACGACAACATTTTCGCTCCTTTGTTCAAAGCTGACGTTTGCTGTTAAACAAAATCAACATTTCATTTTTTCCGTTTCATAATTTCGAAAAATGCGCATTTTGCATTTTTTTCCTTTATCTCACTTGACCCATTTTGGAGGCGTTTTCAACGCTGAATTGCCACACATTACCAACAACAACAACAACAAATACGCACAGTCCAACCATCCAGCCGACCATGGCAGCAACTGTCTGCAAGTGTGCATGGATGAGTCATGGAGGTGCTGCCTCAAAATGGCAACAACAACAAACACAAATACCAAATTGTAGAAAAAAATGTGCAAAACTTTTGAGCCGACTTAAAAGTGTTTTAATAAGCAAAAACCCAACAGGTTCGTCATACACAACTGAACATCAAAAGCAACAGCAGCAGGCAGGCAGTCAGTCAGTCGTCGACAGTAGACAGTCAGCTGGCAGTAGTTGCAATAACAACAACAATAATGACCAGTATAACAATAACAAAGCGCACATTAACAACGCATCACTGCAGAAAAATGTAATTTAATATCTCAAATTGTCACAGAGTGACGGTGTGGTGGGTGTGGGTGCTATGAAGGGGGGGAGTGTGTTGCCACTGCAAAAGAGTTCAATAACGAGGTAAAGAGATGTCGTTGAAGTTATTAAATTGAATGCAACATACGATATTTGCATTCAAAGGCGACGCTATATGTGTAGCTGTGTGTGTGTGTGTGTGTAAATATGCAAACTTACAGAAATTTAACGACTTGCGAGGCCTTTCAATGTGTCCATAGATAAAGTCAGAAATGGAAGCGAAAAAAACCAATTTTGGTTGGTAGATGTTTACAGTGGTGGTGTCTGAATTTGGATAAACTGGAGAAAATACTTTGTAAATTAAAAGAATTAAATACTTAAAGTATTGAGAGTAACCCTTTATTTAAAATGTTGTAAACATTTTTTAAATTTTTTGTAAACATTTTTAGAATGTTTTTGGCTTTAGTTTTTAGTATAAACTAGCGTTTTCTAATATCATTAAGTGGTTGAAATAAACTTCAGCTCTGTTCTGAATTTCATTGGTTCTGATTGATCCTAGAATACAAACTTTTGAAGAAAGTTGTGTGCAATGTTAGTCATATCAACTAACATTAGTATTCCAGAGTTGAAGGTTTCTAATAAAATTCACTTGCAATCAAAAGCAATTCTATAAATTGATTTAAGAGTGGTTAGATTTTTTACAAGTGTCGTACCCACCACTGTCAATGCGTACCTACTTTGTGTTACCATCTAAGTTGTGATTAGTCATCAACATTTCATGTCATGCGAGCGACAGAAAGAAGACACAGTCAATGCAAAAGTGCGAAACCATGTATGCATAGTTTTGAGTCGCAGTCATATCTACCCTACACAAAGTATGCTTAACCCTTTCGAACCGAAAGATAATTTTTAAACACATATTCAGGTAATAAGTATTAAAACTTCGACTTAAAAGATAGACTTAAAAACTAAAAGCTAAAAGATCTTAGGAAACATTAGGGAAATGCAAAAGATCCAATTTTTTGAGTCAAATATATTCTAAAGGTTGCTTAAAGGTTTTAGCAAAGTTTATTTTTATAATAACTGTGTACCATCAAAATGTTTGGCGGACTTTGTAGTCCCACTAGTTGATGTGGATTAAAAATCTCCTATAAAAAGATGCAGTAAACTTATCTAACAAGCTTTGTTGGATTAGATTGTCCTAATTGGTTAGAAAGGGTTAAAATATAGCGCCGTATAAGGCAGGATGTGGGCAGTAGACCAACGAGTCATCATTAAGTGATGTTCAAGCATTTTGGTTCAGGTTTAATGAATAAAGTCAATGGAATTTTTATTACTTCAAAACGGCTTACAAGAAGCTTTGGTCTACAAAATATCTCATTTTTCAATAGCTTATTTAATTATTAATTATTCCATTGCAATAAGTTATTTAAATTAATATTTACTTAATTTTTTTTTTATTTCTGTTTATTCATTCAAACACAAAAAAGATTTCAAAATTTAAAAACAAGCTGTTAGAAAATCTTATTGTACAAATTTTTTAAGATCCGATTTTTTGAGCGTTAGGTAGAAGTGGCTGCTCTGATGATATCAAAGATACTTTTGATACCACAATAACTGGGACTGACATGCTTTTACTCACTGAACCAGTTTGAGCTTCTAATGAAATCAGAAATTAAGTTAGGTTAAGTTAAAGTGGATGTCTGAGCACTGCACTTTGTCGAAAGACACACTTAGACCACAAAATTAGTAATAATAATAATAATAATTGATTGGCACGACAGCCCGCTTACGCGAGACTAAGGCCTGCTTCCCGCAATCACCCGTGTTGTGCGTGTGAATTTTGTACGCGGGTGGAAGGGACCTACAGTTTTATGCCGGTTCCGAACGGCAGGTTGGGAGCTTTTTCATAGGCAATTTTTACTCTCAGAGGTTTGCCATTTCCAGCTGAGAGGACAGCCACCGAAAGAGAAAACGAGTTTCCCGTTATTTTTTTTAGATGTTACTACATGCAGTATTCGATCTTGCGTCGCTCTGCATGCGACTCGTTGGACCGCGCACTAACCAACTGAGCCACGGCGGCTGCCCACAAAATTAGTCCATTGTGATAATACAAGGAGAAAGTCTCACTGTCTGTCTCACTGGAAGTGAACACAAGCCAATAATATTTGAAGATAAACACTAGCAAGTCTCTGATGTTGACTGATCTCAGGTTTTCTAAGCTGGAGGTTGGAAAGAGAGAGCCTTGGGTTTTCAATCTTTGCTTAAGGTGAACAGGACAATGGTATTTTGGAAACTGCTGCAATAGTTTTAACTGTCAAGATCCAATATGCTGGTTTGATGTCCAAATAATAAAACTAAACTAATAAAATACATTTTTTTTTTTTTATAGACGAGCCAACGCGCAGGGGATGACCCCTATAAATGCGAGGCATTGCGCTGGTTCAGGAAGGATATATAGGTTGGGAGATAGGAAGTTGGGTGAAGAATTTATGGACTCTTGCCTTGAATCCATCAAGATCATAGGTGCTGGGGAAAACATCTGCAGGGAGACCATTCCACAATCGCGCTGTTCGGAGAAGAAGAAGTTATCCAAGCGACCTTTTATTCTCCTGGAGAATAACGGAAAGGTACACAGAAGTAACGTACATTTTCTAACTCTTGCGATATCACAAGGAGAAAATCTTACAGTCTCTCTTACTGCAAGTCAACACAAGTCAATTAGATTTTGGAAATAAGCCCTGGCAAGTATCTGATGCTGACTGATCTCAGGTTGTTCAAGTTGGGAGGCTGGGAAGAAGCGAAAGCAAGGGTTTGCAGAAAAGGTGAGTTATAGTCTCCTCTTTGACTTAATTTTCTGATCCAAAAATCTCCTAGATTGTCGAAGAAGTCATCTATACGAGATTTCATTCTCCTGTTGACAGTGAGTTTTCAGAATACTAATCATTTTGCTGATAGGCAGAGTTATGCATAAAAAAGCTTGTGAAGAGTTGCAGGTTATAAAAGTTTGTCTCAAAATTAACACCATTTGAATTATTTCGAAAAAAACGAAACTAAACCCGACCATGTAGCGCACTTGAAGTCACCGTTGTGAACCCATTCGCATTTTTGCCAGTTTTTGCTAATTTGCCACTACTGCAAATTTAACCAGCAAACCCAGCCGCCAGCTCCAACTACAGAAGGTAATTACGGCTGTTGTGGCATTGTGTGGCCACATCTAAAAAAGGGCAACATTATTTAACACTAGAATGCCCGAGGGAGTCATTTTGACTCCATTGAGGTCTTTTATTTTTTAAATTATTCAAAACACTATACGTACCAGAATTACACTGTAATTTAATTTCAACAGCAAAAGCCACTGACAATAACTGTACAGTAGTTATGAATTCAAACAAGGCAATTATTAACACTAGAATGCCCGAAAATCTGACATACCTAAAATGCCTCGGGCATTCTAGTGTTAATGGCATTTACACGCAGCGCAGCCGATGCGTAACGGATTAACGCTTACAACTAAACACACACACTCACACACAAACGAGCCGATATGTGTGTAAGTCAGGATGGCAATTAATTTTCGTTGATTTTCTGAATGTTTTGTTGTTGTTGTTGTTGCATTCGCTGATGATATGGTCGACAACAATTGAAAGGAAGTCGAAATTGCATTTTAACTGGAAATGGAATTTTAAATCATTTGCCACAAAGGCGCTGCACACACACACAAACAAACACACACGCACACATTTAATGAGCGTCTGCGCCCTGCTTGCCAGTTAATTTATGCAAAAGTACAAATAAAACACAAGAAAACAAATATGACATTTTAATGTACTACACAATCTACACATTCATGGCAATGCAACAACAATGCAAGGCGGCCCACTTAATGCGTAGTGCCAAAGTTAATGAGCTGGCAAGACGAAATGCAGTTCCGTGTGGCCGCCGCCGCTGCTGGTTGGTGCAGGCGTTAATTTTGCGTACTTTGGCACGAGAGCATTTTATTGGGAACTCGTTTGTGCGATCTGTTGGTCTGATCGGATGTGTCTGTCTAACGGAGGCCAACGTATGGGCCAAGTTAGCTGATTGCACGGCCGCAGCTGTGAAGCAACGAGTTAAGGCTCTGCATTGAAATTACACGTTCGCGTTGCGAAGATGCTGCACATGCGATAGACAACAACAACAACAATAACAATAATTGTTGCAGGCAGTGGCGCTCGATTGGCCGTGGCGAAATTAATAAATGAGCCCAATTTGTGCTGCAAAATGCCAATTATGCAATTTTTGTAATTGCTGGTTATTGACTAGAACTGGACTTTGTACAATTCTAACGGTGAAATGGTGCAGCCAGAATGCAGAGTAGTCATTCTAGGCTTTGCTGGCAGAAGTAAATCGAGCATAGAGTGGTTGGAAATTTTCTTATAATTTTTCAGTTGGAATCTTAGTTGACAGCATCCTGAATCGACAGCAATCCTAGCAATTCATTAGCATTTTTGGTAGTATTGCCAGATACCTGAAATGACTTTCTCCTAAATCTTAAAAAAAATACTGAAATTACCTCCCAAAAGTTAAAAAAATCTTCTAAAATTTTTTTTTAATTTTATTATTTTTTATTTTATAAATTATGCAGCTCATAAAAAAATAAATATATTTACATATAATTTTTTAACAAAAACAAAACATATAACAAATAAATTCAATAAAAAGTGAAATTTTTGGCGGCAGTTCATTGTAACATAAATAAGTGAGAACGAGATAGAACGAGCTTACATTTTGTAAAATTAAAAATGTTTAAAACAATAGAATGCTTTGACTATTAAAATAGTTGCCAATATATTTTTTGTTGCCAATGTTTCTAATACTCCATATTTCCTTATCCAAAAATCTCATAAAATTCTACTAAGGATCAGAAAAATCCCCTAAGATAAAATATAAATCTCCTTAACTTTCTCCTAAACCATTCTTTCTACTAAAAATTCTCCCGAAAGGCCAAGAATCTCTTAAATCTAGGTGGAAATCTCCTGATCTGGCAACACTGATTTTTGCTGCGCATTTCAAGCAACACCGGAACTGCTGTGGGACGTGGCGCCAATTAAGCCTCTGTCTGGAGGCTAGATTTGCATTTTTGTTTCCCCTCGCTGCTGTAAACTTTCACACGCTTTCTCAATCTGACAGCTATTGCAAAGTTGCCCAACAAACGTGACATAGTGTGATTTCTTGTTATTTTACAAATAACACTTTCCTTAAAGTTGTTTGGTTGCCAGTGCAGCAGTTTGTCTAATCATCGTTTTTTTTTTGTTTTTATTGCATTAAGCACCCTAAATGATTTCGAAGCGACTGAGTGCCCGCAGCTTTACGACACTTTTCCACGGTGATTTATGCAAAGGAAGGCCTTGACAGCCTGGCAGCAGGATCGCCCAGTGCATATACAAAACGCATTAGAAGCATAAAAAAATAGAAAAGAAAATGGTGAAAAAAAACTAAATGAATACTTGAACGTATTGCAAAAACGACACAGGACAGGCAGCCAAGACAGAGGAGACAGCAGAATGCACTGTCGATTAGATGCTGTGAAAAAACGACGCTAATGAATATGCAACGCAGACAATGACGTGCTTAAAAATATCTCTAAACGACGGGCACTTCGTTGTGGCTGACTGCGTGCAACACGTGCACACTGAGCGAGGCGATCGCGCCGATCGCATTGATCGCGAGCAAGCGATTAGACGCACAGGGGAGCGATTTGGTGCGTACACGGCGCGCAGTGATTTGCCCACTTTTTCTCACTCGTCTCGCAATGTAAACTACGCGCCAAATGAAGGTGAAATGATGTGGCACATAATGGCGGTGGCAGGAGCAGATCAGATCACTCCTAATGGGTTAATCACCTCACGCGCGCAGCGAGTTCAGGGCAGGCGCGATGACGATGACAATGTTCGTACTTTGTTCTGATGTGATAACCTTTTTGAGCTGCATTGCTGTTGTTGCTGTTGTAATTTACCTTGCCAGCCTCATAGCTCAGGCACTGCGCTGACTGTCGCCATAAATCGGGTTTTTATTAACAACAAAAAGATCCTACACACATAAAAAATTATGTATGAAGAAACAACAACAACAACAAAAAAAATCCCGATTTTGCACTATAAAATGCAAATTACTTTTCAATCGCATGAACAGGCAGTTTTTCACTGGGCGTTGCTTATATGAATTTCAGTTTTTTCTTTGTGTTCTATGAAAAACCTACTTTTTTGCGTCCATAAAGCCGCGTCTACTCGTAAATGGTGCCCGAGCCAAAATCGGGGTGGCAAGGAAACTTGCAGTACTCTGTCTAAGCTGTCTGTCCGTCTCTCTGGGTGTCTGTGTGTTTGCCTCTTGCACCGTGTGCGTTCGTTAATATTCGCAATTAACATGCGCCATTTAAGATTTATTGCATTTTTTTTCGCTATCGCATTTGTATCGCAATTCAAAGTTCGTTATCATTCGGCGGCATAGTGCAGGCTGCACATCAATCATTTCAATGCGCTTTATATTTTATCTGTGCTTTGTTATTCATATTCATAAATACATACACACTCATAAATATATAGTTGTAGTTGTTTGTTTGGCCCACTGCAGACAACGTGTCATAACGCCACAACGGTCGCAGCTCACAATGACTTGGCCAATGATGAATAGCTGGCGGCGCTACTTGGGTTATTACTATATTTTTAAATATTTACTCGCTACCGGCTGATTAAGTCGTTTGAAGTTGAGCTATTAAACAAAAAAAATTCATGTGTTTGTAGAGTTAACCGTTAATGGGTTTTTATGAGCAGCTGTTTGACCTTATGGCCGAAACATTTTGACTAATACAAACTGATCAATTAGTGTTGAACAGAAAATGAGTTTTGAAGATCATAAAAAAGAAAGGCATAAAATATTTGCTGCAAGAAGATATAGATTAGCATCGATATGTATGTGTACTAGTGTAGTATTATGATAGAAATTTGACCATTTATGCAACCAAATTAAGACTAATGAATGTTTTTCGAATGGGAGGGGGTAGCTTAGGTTGGATACTGGCCAAAGTCAAAGATAAATTTGATTAACCCATTAGAGCATAAAGTTAAAATATTAAACTACTGTTTTGAAAGGATAAACCTTTATTTAAATATATAAAACTCCTAAAATAACAATTTTATTGGCGTCCGATTTATCGGACGTTATGCTCTAATGGATTAAGCTGACTATCCACGCACAGATTCTGCCAAATTGCAACCAATTCATATCATTTGTTTCAGAAATTGTAGGTTGGGTTCGGTTAAGTTGGCTGGCTAAAGTCTGAACATGGACCAGTCAGGTCCTTTGGTTTGACTAAGTTGATAGGTTCCTAGTGGTATCAGTTAGTGTTGTGGGTTGATGTAAGAGTCATCGGCGAGAATGTGGGTTTTCATAGCAAAGTTCAGCAGCGACTTGAATGTCGTGCTTGTAAAATCAATATCCAGTGGATACGCTGGCTTGTCCATGTCTCCCCTGTGAACCACGAAACTTCGTGGAAAAAAGTATCCGACGCGGTACTTTGAATTCGAAGGCAATAAGGGAGACTGTATCTCCGGTTGAAGGACCACGTTGAGCCTGGCCTTTCATCTATTGGTGTGACCCACTAGAGAAGTGAAGCTTGAAAAGACATTTTGCGGCAGGCCGTAATCCGGTAGTGTGTTGATTTGTTAAGTTAATTGCTGACCCCATCTCTAGGGTCATTTAAGTTAATTTATGGACCCCATCTAACCCAGAGAAGAACGCGACCCCTAAGTGAGTAAGGCGCAGTCTTGAAATAGCCAAACAGAAGCGAAGAATGTGCTGAAAGGATTCGCTGGCACTTTTTTCTTAGTCAGGTACTTGGCAACATTAAATGGAGGTACAAAGACTTCACTTTTGGCGAACTTTAGTAAACTAATGGAAAAATTGTAGAGATTTCCTTCAGGATCGATTGGACTCAAAACCAATTGAGGGTAATTGCCGCGTTTAAGGAAGCGCCGAACAGGAGCAGAGAAGGTGGTGTATGGTAGGTTTCGCACCCTTTTTTCCTTTATTTAGTGCACCTATCACTGCTGACTGTGTCCATCCTATGAATTCTAGCTATTCTATCCTCTCCTAAAACAACTGAGATAGGCACAGTACAGGGGCCCGGCAAGACTCAGTGCTATGGGCTACCAGCCTTATTATTATACAGTTCTTTGGGGTCAAAATGATGATGATGCAACAGATTGACAGTATTTGCACTGTAAGATCTGGGGAATAAGTTTGAAAGAGTAGGTGGTCACATATTTCCTTCGTTTACTGATATATTTGAACAGCATAAAAAAATCTCGACTCTTTTGACTCTTGAGAAGTTAAGAACAAGAAAGAGTTGTAGTGAAAAATTGTTTCAAATCGTTTCAGAAATAGCATTGTAAAAGAAATTAACAACGATTTTTACGATATTTTTAAATTATATGGTATATAAATATATATACATATAAATTATATAGTACAATATATTACTTTTGTTGATCACGGAGTTTTCTGCTCAACAGTCTTGCTAGTAACTTTTCTGATTTTTTCCAGTGCACCTTTTGCTAATTTTCCACAAGTTCAAAAGTCTTTTGATTTTTGAAAAGAAAACAAAAACTTTGTTAAGACTCTAAATAAGTTGTTGTTTATTGCTTATGTAAACTTGTAATAACTGTAAAATGAGATCAGTTTCTCTTCTTCTTCTTGACTGGCACAGGGGTTTTGACAAGATTGGAAGGGACCTACAGTTTTATGCCGATTCCGATTGGCGAGTTGGGAGCTTTTTCATAGGCAATTTTACTCTTAGAGATTTGCCATTTCCTGCTGAGAGGACAGCCGCCGAAAGAAAAATGGTTGTTGTTCTTTTTTTTTCGGTGTTAACCCAACGGAGTATTGAACTCGCGGAGTCTTGACTCACGGCCCAACGCACTAGCCAGCTGAGCTGCGGCGTCTGCCGTTAGATCAGTTTAGATCCAACAATTGTTCAAAAAAAAAGGGTCTCATTTCAGTGTAGTGCTTAAAAAAAACATATAATAAGACGAATAAATAAAGAAAATGTTTTTAAACTGAAATATTTATTTGATATTTTGTGCACGTTATGGCACCGTACTTAGTCATATAGGCGGCAATATAGGTTCGTACTAGTATTGTCTGTACTTTCCCATCGAAGGGAAACGATGGTGCCAGTCAGTAGTCGGAGTTGGGAAAGTGGAGCATTTGGCTGGCAAAAAACGTGAAAGTCTACCATGTCGATCGAATTTAGGTTAAACTCTACACTTTGGATTTAGTCTTAAGCGTGTGTTTTTATATATTAAAAGCGACTTGAACACTTGTTCGACGTTTTCAAAACGGCAAGTGATGGCGTCGCTGCACTTTAATTGCCTTTGAATTATTAAAGCAACAACAACAACAGCATTGAAACGAAAACCAAAATTGATAATTTGACTACAACAATAACAACAACAACAATAATACTAATGTATGAACGCATGCAACATTTAAAAACCACAAAATCACAAATGAAAAAAATTAAAAAAAAAAATAAACGTTAAGAAGGCAAACACAGGCGAGGGGAAAGAAAACGAAACTTGTTATGTGTAATCAGCGCCAAGTATACACGTAGCTGTAGTTGTAGTACTACCGATACGCTGCTATACCCTGTTGCAGTTGTTGGCGTCGCGGTCGTCGTCGTCTGTCGTCAATCTAGAACTAGTTTTCGAAAAAAAATTATAAATAAAATAAACGTAAATGACGGACCAGACCGAACCAACCATGAACAAAAAAAATCAAGAAAAAATATTGGACACCTGCATGGTTTCAAATCACAACAAACGAACCAACCAACCAACAACAACAATAATAGCAACAACACTTTGTCCAACAACAGCATCAAGCCAACCATTATCCACCACTGGTGCTGCAGCAAAGTTGCGCAGACGGACAGCGGCACGCAGTACGCGCGCCTCGGACACGGACAGCGAAAGCGGCCCCAAGCCAAACGTCGTCGTCAGTCTGCGCACCTACAACACAAACACGTCAATTTGAAAGATTGAAGCGAAAGCAAAAAATCAAAACAAAAACCCAAAAAAAATCAACGACCCAAAGCAGCAAAACATACAATAACAACAATAACAAGAGTGATGACCAGAAGACCCGAAGACAGCAGACGGCGAACTGTCGGCTGAAGAGCGTAGAATGGTCACGGCAATATGCCAAACTGCGAGCTGATAAAGATTTTCGACACAAAACAAAAAAGAACCAATATAAAAAAAAAATTAAAAAGCAAGAAAGAAGAAGAGCATACACAAAACACACAGAAAATCAACACCAAAACAAAAACAAATTTGAAATGGAAAATTATCATACACCGAAAAAATGATGACTCGAATGAGGCCATTGAAATAGGAAATTTCTCTAAATACTAAAATATTTTATAGGAAACCAAAATTGTACTACAAATTAGACAAATTAAAAAAAATTAGAGGGAGAAATTAGATCGAACAGTGGTTGCTTTTTAGATGTAAGTTGAGGTTAGGTAAGATGGATGGCTACTTCGGGACCCTGTTTGGTCCCTAGTGGTACCAAGTAACGCTTCTTGGTGTTGCGGGTTGGCGGTAAAATGATCGGTGAGAATGTGGGTGTTTCTAACGAAGTTAAGAAAGGAAAAGCGGGGCGCACAGGGGGAGGCAAAAACTATAAAAATCCTGGGGCAAAATATGGTCTAAAAATTTACTTCTAACTCAACTTCGTGCTCAAAAGTTGTACGCAAACTACTCGCCCCCCAAAATAAAATCCTGTGTGCACCAATGTATTTTTTTATTTTATTTTATTTTATTTTATTTATCTTATTTATTTTATTTATTTTATTTATTTTATTTATTTTATTTATTTTATTTATTTTATTTATTTTATTTATTTTATTTATTTTATTTATTTTATTTATTTTATTTATTTTATTTTATTTTATTTTATTTTATTTTATTTTATTTTATTTTTTTTATTTTATTTATCTTATTTATTTTATTTTATTTATTTTATTTATTTTATTTATTTTATTTATTTTATTTATTTTATTTATTTTATTTATTTTATTTATTTTATTTATTTTATTTATTTTATTTATTTTATTTATTTTATTTATTTTATTTATTTTATTTATTTTATTTATTTTATTTATTTTATTTATTTTATTTATTTTATTTATTTTATTTATTTTATTTATTTTATTTATTTTATTTATTTTATTTATTTTATTTATTTTATTTATTTTATTTATTTTATTTATTTTATTTATTTTATTTTATTTATTTTATTTATCTTATTTATTTTATTTTATTTTATTTTATTTTATTTTATTTATTTTATTTATTTAATTTATTTCATTAATTCTATTTCATTTTATTTTAATTGATTTTATTTTATTTCTATTTATGTTTTTGTAATCTACAATAAAATTCTGTACATTTTTAATAGTTTCAATTGACTTTCTTATATAAAATTTGTATTATATTTGAACCAGATCTAATGACTCCTTTCCTGAGTGTAGTGAAAATCTGTGATTTAAGTGCTACCCATTGCCATTTCAATGATTTTTTTTCAGGTTTAGGTAGCGGGCGACAGACAGACGCAACCTTATTATTTGGTGTCTGCACACACACACACACATGCACGGACACAGACACAGAAAATTGTTATACCTAGGCTTTTATTTCCAAGAAATTTAAAACTTTGCACTGAAAAGTGCATAGGACAGACACTTGAAAACATGTGCAAGCCACAAGCAAAGTAAGGCAGCAGGAATCGGACAATAGGGAACAGCAGGTAGCAGTCGTCGTTAGATGTGGCAATGGGGTGCCTGCTGCTGCTGCTGCTGTCGATATGGCTGTCTGTCTGTCTATTGGCATACACATGTCCCATGGCTGGGTTTCATAAAAGATACAGCACAGCACTTTGGCAGTATCGCCATTGACAGACTGCTGCTGCTTCTGTTGTTGTTGTAGTTGTTGCTGTTGAGGATACGAGGGCGTCCAGAAGACACTTTAATTTATTGTTGTGCTTATTGGCATTCAATTCAATTTGGTTTCACTCGACTTTGTTGTGTTTCAGTAAGGATTGGCGATGGTAGTGGAAACTGTTTAGGGTTTAGGGTTGATTTGATGTGTATGCTTACATACATCGATACATATGTACATAAGTTTTATTCAAATCTGTTAAGGCATCGTCGAAGACTCTAATGTGACCGTAGTTGGCAAAAAAGACACAACAAAGCATTTGGACAAAAAAAAAATACAAGCAAATAAGGACACTGTGGCCGAAAAGTGAATATTTGTTAAGGTTAAGGGGCGCAGCTGCCTGGTGAGACGAGTATTTTATCTGCGTAAAGTAATTATGGTCGAGGAGCCAGAAAAAAAATAGCAAATGCTGGGCTGGGCTGTAAGACAAACACAGACATATGCAGTCAGAGACACCTGAGACAGTGTCTGAAATAATTCAATATTCAGAGATAATGTAGGGATCCCAACATTAACTGCTGAAATAGTGAAAACAATGACGCAGTCGGGGTAACAGGAAACAAGCTAGAAATGCTATTTAAATGTAGTCATTAAAAGCCATAAATCAATATTGAACAATTAGATTGAAACTATTAGCAGAGACAGCAGTGTTGACTCGGCCAACAGAATGAAAACTTGTTGCAACATGCTAAAAAGATATTTGCTTCAAGAATCGAACGAAAAAGAACTGAACTGAATATTGAAAATGTTTTGTAAGTAAGCAAAAGGCAGAAGTAAGCATAGAAAGGAACACATAAAGTCAACTTTAATAACTGGGATGGGAGAGAAAAGTATGAAACTGAAAATTGTACAAATTTTGGGACAGAAAACTAACTAAGCGGAACCTTGAAAATGTTTTTAAAGTAACGACAAGAAAGAAATAATCATAGAGAAAAGTGCATGAAATCAGCTTGGAATTTGTTTAGAATTTGAAAAGATACTTGTTGAAAGAAATGCGACAGAAAAGTACTAAACTGAATATTGAAAACGTTTTTAAAGTAATCAAAAGACAGAAGCGATCATCGCGAGGATCACATAAAGTCAGCTTCAATAAATTAAAAAAACGTATTTGTATAAAAAAATGGGACAGAAAACTACTAAGCTGAATCTTCGAAATGTTTTTAAAGCAACAAAAGGACAGAAATTATCATAGAGAGGATTATATAAGTCAGCTTTGAAGTTGTTTGGAATTCGAAAAGATATTTGTGAATAGAAATGGCACAGAAAATTATTAAACTGAATATTGAAAGTAGTGATTAACAGTGACTAAAAGATAGAAGCTGTTAAAGAGAAGAGCACATAAAGTCTTCTTAAATAAATCGAAAACATATTTGTTGAAAGGAATGGGACAGACAAATATTAAACTGCATATTGAAAACGTTTTTAAAGTAACTAAAAGACAGAAGTGATCATAGAGAGGATCACATAGAATCTGTTTAAAGTAATTGAAAAATATCAGAATCAATATTTTTGCATTTGGATTGATGTGTTGGATCAGAAGTCAAAAGGGGTTGTGACTTCAAATCTTGCTCAGTGAAACCAACTTGCGACCAGCTGGACCATTGTGCTACCACATAGAGGGAAAGCTAGTGTTGGTTGTTACTACTATTTACGTAAACAAATTTGAATAAACTTATAATTTTTGGCAAATTTTGTAAGATGCTAAGTATGTGTCAAATATCTGGCAGAAAATTAGTAACAAATTGAAAAAATTGCTTTTCAAAAAAACATTTTAACAACAATGGTAATGTTGAATGTAAAACTTTCGTAATTAAAGCTTCGGTCCTTCACACAAATATTTATAGTAGTTTTAAAAAGCTTGAAAGGTATAGTTTTTTAAGGCAGTGGCGCACACAAGCGGGACCTTGGGGTTTCAAACCCGTCAAACATTTATTGGTTGAAACATTTTTGTGTGACAAACATGGCTTTAAGTCGTAATGGGCTCAAATGTTGTGTACGAAACCCCACAGATGGAATCCAGTGTGCGCCACTTGCCAAGTTCTGTTTCTGCTTTCGCCTCTTCTTTATCATTCTCTAATCTATCTGATCATCTAAAAGTAACACAATGTAAGCATGCTCTGAGTCTAAGTCAAAGGAACACAATTATAAAAAATATACATTTTTAAAACCTTTCGATCTCTACTATAATTCGCTTAAGCTAAGAACAATCTTAGTCCTTAAATAATCTTCACTAATCTCCACTGATTGCTGAGCAATTAAATTCACTTTTGATTGTGCATTGACACGACGAAAAATGGCCACAGCGGCCACTACTTCTTCACCATAAAGCGGCAGCTTTATACACCCCGACAGACACACACATACACACAAAGAAATTGCATAAAATGTATTCGCTTATTATTGATAAATGATCGCCGAGCCATGAAAGAACAATAAACGGCAACCAGCCGCACTTTTGAGCCGCAAGTTGCGAGCCGCAGCGGCAAAATTCGAGCGGCCATCGATCGGCTGCGTAAAAGGGCTAAGACAATAAAAGCGTCTGCGGCATTGTCTGCGCCTCTTCGCTGGAGCAATCAGCGGAATCGGTTGCGCTGCAGACGGCTCATCCATTTATGCATAATTAATAAATTGCCATTCACGTTCGAACGATAAAAATCTGACCCAAAAAAAAATAAACAAAAAATAAATTAAGAAAAAACAATAAATAAAAATAAATACAAGGTAAAAAATAAACAAAATACAAAAATTAAAAATAAAGAAATAAAACCAACCAACCAACTCACCCAAAGCACGAATGCAAACTCGAGCGACTGCTGCGGCGCAATTATGACTAAAATTAAAAGTATCCTTTTATGGCCAACACAACACCGGATCGTTGCGTTGGCTCTGCGCTCACACGGGCCGACGACTTTAGTGGCGCTGCAAAAGAAGAATCGAGGCAAGAGGAAGCATTAAATTAATTCAGTTGCAAATGTAAAACGATCAGATCTCTGAGTAAAGAAATCAAGCCGACGATCTGGCCAATGCGATAAAGTCGATGCGGTGTCGATGAGCTGAGCTTGAAGCTTATGGCTCGGTGCGGGAGTGTTGCATGGCCAACAACAACAACAACAACAGTTGTAGTGTTTGTCTGTGGCGAGCTACGGTTGGCTTTGTTGTCAGCAAAAACAGTTGAAAATTAGTACAAAATAAAACTAAAACTAAAACATGGAGTTTTATGTGGGAATAACAAATGCGCCGCGATCAGGGACACTTAGCCTGGGTCCTTTGGCCAGTTGTTAATTTATTGAAATAAAGTTTTAGGCTATTTAGGCTTTTAAGAAGTCTTTTAGTTCTAAAAAAGAGCCAGTTTCTGGACCATGATTGGCACATAGCGTCTCTATCAACACTTGTGTTGCACTCTTGTCGACCAACACAAAAGATCAGTTCAGATCAGTTATCATAATCGTCATATCCATAGACCAGTTGTAAGTTAATTCCTGGAACACCCATTGACCTCTTCAGTGCTTTTACTGTTAGCAGTGATTGCCCACAAAAGGTGCTGTTGCGGCGCCTCAACTACTGTCAATTCAATAACCCATCAAAATTCTGGCTTTTCACTGACTACATTAAAACACGCCAAGCGTATTTACCACAATCGGCTGCGCCTCAGAAATATTGCGCCATATATGGACGCCGCTTTGGGGGCACTTGTGCAACAACAATTTTTTTCAAACGACACTTTTTGTAAACTACACACTAAATATTGCTGAGCGCCGACAATAAAATTCTGCCTTACTGACAAATGCCATACGACAAGAAGTCTGGCATAGCGTCAGCGAACGCCACTTGCGCGTCACATTTCGTATGCATTGCACGTGGAACGTTGGCGCTGTTCGACAGCGCTATCGACATCTTTCCACATGGCAAGCGAGTGTGTGTAGCGTTTTCAAATCGAATGCGTTGCACGCTCGAACGCTAATCAAGCCAATTAAATGCTGTTGGCGTACGAAAAGCAGCAATCGAGCTCGCCGCACGATCATTGGATGCGCTGCTGAGATGGTCGGCCAGCTGGCTCACTGATTGACTGACTAACTGACTGACTGAGTGACTGACTTACTATCCAATTGGCTGCGATTTTAATGCTTGTGCAATGCAACGCGACTGTGCAACAATTAGCCGCCAGTTATTGATCGTTTTTTGTTGTTGTTGTTATGATCCTCAAAATGTGAACGTGCTGCGTTTCGGACATGCCCACATGCTGTTGTTGTTATAGTTGTTGCTGTACGCATTGGTCAAGTGCTGCGAAACTTATTGAAGCTGTAAATTAAATCAATTTTCAACAACTTTTGCTCTTAAACTGCATAACTTGACGTACAAACAATGAAAATCGATCAATATATAATTTACTATGTTGTTGTTGTTGTTGCTATTTGTCTTATTGTTATTGCTGTAAGAGTGCAAAAAAACCAAAGCGTAATAAATTGTTAATTGCCAGCTGAAGACAGCCAACAGCTGAACGCACAAAAAACTCACTCGAAAGCGAGCAAATTGTTGTTGTTTTTATTTGTTATTATTTTTGTATTTTTTGTTGTACTTTTTCCCATATTTTGTGTGTATCGAAAATTGTCTAGTTGCTGGATTTGTTGGTATTGCTGCAGCAACAATAGTGGCATTCAACGTGTGTGTCGCATGCGACATGAAAATCTCAACAACACGAACAACAACAACAACACAGCTTGTGAACTGATATGTTGGCCGCTAAGAAGTTGACATCCTTGGCATGAGTGGCCAATGTTAGTTGTTATTGTAAAATGGTTTTTTATTGCATCAAAGTGCCACAAAAACATTAAAAACAAATAAAAAAATAACCAAAAAAAAATAAAAATTATAAAAAAAAATTTATAAAAAAATCTAAAAACTACAACAAATTTTCAGCAAAAATTATTAACAATTAGGCAGCGCAGGAACACAGCGGCCGACGTTCGTTTATTAGTGGCTGCAACAAATTTATGTGGCAACTTTTATATGTTCGACAAAAGCGATCAGCAACCGACAACGCACCGACAACTGGCAAACATTGAAGGTGAGAAAATTAATTCGACTTTTTTGCAATAATTAAATGTTGCTGCAGTACGTGACGCTGCTGGTTGCTGGTTTCTGGCGGTTGACTTGTTTGTGCGCCACACTCAATAATCGTTGTTTTTGTTATTATTGCTCTGGTCATTTCTGTTGTTGTTGTTGTCATTGTTGGAGGCAATTGCAGCAACAGTCGAGATTTTATTGCCTGCCTGCCCGAAATGTTGCCGCAGTTATTTGGCCGTAAAATGTGCTGGCGCCAGTGGCGCGTATGGAAAATGAGCCGCTTTTAGTTGTTGTTGTTGTTGTCAGTGTTGATGATTTTGCTGTTGTGTAAAGTGCGCAATTGGCCAGAGCCAGAGTGCAAGTGTTCAAGTGCAGTGAAGTGTGAAAATTTAGTAAAAACGTTTAGTATTGTTTAGTAGTAGAAATTTTCAACATAGAGTGCGAAAGATATAAAAAAGTGTAGGAGTTTATGGGGCAATCAAATGCGAAATATGTATAAATAAAAAAATCAAGTAATACACAAAGGAAGATTGCGTTAACACTGGGAAATAAATGAGTGAATTGGAGCAATGATTTTCAAACCGAATCATCTCCTGAATGCCAACTTGCGATCGTGCAATTTCAGGCCAATTTTTTTCTCAGTGTTTTTATGAAATCTGTGGTCCATGCAAATAAGACACAATTAATCTTGAGCCGAATATTGATTTCTATACATAAAATGGTCTACTCCACTTTAAGGTGAACCAGGTTTTGGTGGCATCAAAATTGTGCAAAAACGCCAAATTTCGTATTTTCCTTCACCAGTTTAGCTAACTAAACTTTTTAATGGCCATCACTGTTTAGACAATTTCTGCTTCAGTGAATAATTTAATTGCTGCCCCAAAAATCTTAACAGTCATAAGCTCCACATGTCCTCATATGAAATACTGAGTTTTTTTTAAGCTTAAATTCGTCTCTACTCTCTAGTGATAAACTACAGTGGCGCAGTGACGGACTTTCATTTGGGGGAAGACGAGCATTTACGACAAATTTGAAAACATTTTTCAGCATGAATTTTGTGTACCTGGGGGCGGGGTTTGAACTTCCACAACTCCTCTGTGTGCGCCAGTGGCCGCCTACAATTTATTTTAATACAATATTTTCACTCATACATTGCAATTACAACAAACATTTGCCACCCTTTATGGTCATATGGAAAGAATTATGAAAAAAAAACACATCCCATTTGCCAAATCAACATCACCAACACAAACAACAACAACAGCAACAACACAAAATGCACAATAGAAGTCATTGCCGCAACACGCCCTGGGGGCCTTTTGGCACTTGGCCAGCAAATTTCGTTGCAGCGACCCTCGCAACAGTTGGACGTCCATTAAGGAGCACAACAACAACAACAATAGCAACAAAATCCATATATGAAAACAGCTGCCACACACTCGACACAGCGCTCAGCTGCAACAAGAAACATGGCTGTCAACGATGCAACACAGCAATTCACTACTTTTTTGTCTTATTCTGGTTCTCCTTCTTCTTCTTCTTTTTCTAACGCTGCAATATTTGGCCTTTTAGCGATTTTTTGTTTTTGTTTGCTTTATTGCATTTGAATGTTTGCGGCAGTTTTCATTTTGCTGGCACATTGCACAAAAGTCACACTTGCAACAATTGCAACAACAATAACAACATGGAACGCCAGCAATTGCATTGACGCCATGCAAAATATATGCGGCATTTTTCGCACTTGACTACACGTGCAACGCGAGCGCGGCATGTTGCATGCCACACACTAACAAAAACACATACAATCGTACAGTAGCAAAACATTTGCCGCTGCCACACACTTTATGCCCATTTTTGGAAAAAGCCAAGTGCAGTTTTTGCAAAAACAAAAAGTTTTTTGTTATTTTTTGCACTAAACGAACGCAAAGTTACGTCAGGAGCGGGGGTGGGGCCGCAGTTGGGTTGGTGCGTTGCGGCAAATGCAGCAATTTATGCACATTTTGGGTTGCGCACTGTTTGCGCCTTTATTGCATTTCTGTTGATGGATTCATTGTGTGCACATTTTTCAAACGAACTGTTCTAATAAAAACAAAAACAACATCACTGAGTGTAAAAAGAACAGAAATTGTTGAGTAACAGAACATAAAAGCGCACAATTTGCAACAACATTTCAAGTGCAGCTACGAAAATTTAATTTTAGTTCTAATGAAAAATGAATGGAGCCAGTTTTCGCGTCAAATTTAATTAATTTTTGTTTTTTTTCGAGGTTACAAAGAGACAAAGAGAACGAAGAGAGAGTGTGAGTGAAGAATATATTTGGAACATCAAAGCGTTGATGGAATTCGCTGACAGTGCGAAAACATTGCGATAATTCTCATTAAGCAACAACAACAACAACAGGAAAGTATTCTTTTCTGAATATTTAGAATTTTTGCTCCTAATGTCAGGAAAATTTTCTAAGCAACAACAGCAACGAAAATAGAAGGAAATTTTTTTCTGAATATTTGAATGAGTAGTTTTGCAAAATGTTCTAAGCAACAACAAAAACAACAAACAACCGAGAACATCTCTTCAAAATAATTGGATTCGTTTCTTATCTGCTAATGTTAAGGAAATCTTCTAAGGATCAACAATAACAATAGGTAAACTTTTTTCTAAAATATTTGGATGAACTTTTTGCTTATGTCAAGGACATTTTCTAAGTAACAATAACAACAACAACAAAACATATTTTTTTAACCTTCTGCCTGTCCCTTGGGGTCTATTTGACCCCAGGCAGAATTAAAAAAACGGTTGAGCGGTTGTTATTTAGTGTTAATCGCGCTTTAATCCTGACCCCAAAGGACAGCGACCGCAATTATGAGCAAAGGACAGACAGAAGGTTAACAATTGGACTAATAGTTTTTTGCTAATGTTAAAGAAAATATCCAAGCAACAACAACAACAGGAAAACATCTCTTCAATTCAAATGAGTGAGTTCGATTTGTTTTCAGCTTATGATAAGGACAATTTTTGAGCAACAACAAAAACATATTTTGTCCTTAAAAATTGAACAAATAGTTTTCTGCTAATATGAAGGAAAGTTTTTAAGCAAAAAAAGAAAACCAAAAGTTTGCCTAAATATTTGGAAATTTGGTTAGTGCCAAGGAAATTTTTTAAGCAATAACAACAACGATTAAATTTGTTCCCTAGTGGTTGAATGAGTATGTTTTCTGCTAATTTCAAGAAAATTTTTTAAGCAACAACAACAATAACTCGAAAATATCTCCTGAATAGTTGGTCTACAATATTTCTTGGTGATGTCAAAGAAATTTTCTGCTGTGTTTTTGTGCGCCAAATGAATTCTTTTTAATTTTTTAAATAATTGCTATATTCGTCTTTTTAATACAGCCGCAATTTTTTTGAACTTGACATCATTAAATTTTTAAATTTTTCTTTAATTTTTTTTATATACTTTTATTTATCAATCAATATTTAAAACTGCTTTGCTACGCGTTTACTGTAAAGAACATTTAATAAAATCTGTCTACATGACGCAGTTGTTGTTGCTTTTCCCATTCATTTCAACCATATACACACACACACACATAAATATATTCACTCTTGCTTTCCCCTCACTCGCTCGCCACATATTTTGCAGAATAAATGCGCCAAGTGCTGACACTAATCGGCCACCTTAACGCTGCGTGTGTGCCCGCACAATCGGCCAGCAATTGTGTTGTTGTGAAAAACTTGACGCTAAAAATACATTTTATAAGCATTTTTCATGACATCAACGAATAATTTGCGATTTGCAGCTGTAAACAATGGGACCGAATGGGATTTTCAGAACTTGTTGGTGTTACTGTGGGATGTTACTCCTCCAGTTCCCCGAGTTTGCCGTCATTGAACTCTCGCGTGAGCTCCAAAAATTGTTCAGCTCGTTGACTTAAAAACCACTTTTAACCCCAACTCACACTTATTATCTTAAGACCTTAAATTCGCTAAAATGTTTTTGCTAAAAGACCTCTGCCGTACCACTGTAAATTGTAGATTTCATTGCATATTCTAGTCCATTGTTGTCGCTGCGGGTGTCATAATTACAAATTATTGACTGAAAATAAAAATAAAACAAACCAGTTTTCAAATGTGGCACAACAGCGGGCAAACACGACAAGTGGGCACATCAAATCCCCCACACAGAATGCAACAGCAACGCAGCCATTCAGACAGTCAGTCGGTTGGTTTTTTAATCTTTGAAAAGTGGGTCATCCCAAAAATGCACTTTGTGTGTGTGTCAAATTCTATAATTTCGCCTTTTTCGCTGCGACACAATTTTTACACCGTCGTCTATTTATTTGATTTTTATTTTTGTTGCTTTTGTATGCGCAGAGATGCGTCACCCACAGAATAGGTAAACATTTTGTCAGCAAGCTGGCTGCTGGTTGTTAACAACATTCGGTACGTTGTCGGTCACGTGCCAACCATTTAACATTTAGAAATCTGGCTGATCCAAAAATTTTAAGCGGCGTCAGCGTTTGCCTTTTGTGTTGTGCTCTCCAATTCTCAAACGCTTTTGCAGTCAATTTACATATTTACGATTTGCCCAAATGTTGTTGTCTCTTTCCAACTGACGTCTTGTTTGGAGGCCTGTCGTTGTCAAACAGTTGAGCACTCATTAATTATTTTGCTTTCAACATTTTATTGCTTTGCCACTGTCACTTTTTTGTGGTTTTTAATGACATGTTGTGGTTGTTGTTGTTGTTGTTGGCGTGATTCATATGCACATTGCTCGGGCATTGCTTTTAGGCTCTGCGCTCAACGCATGATTATGCAATTTTCTACGTTTCTCTCAACTCTTTAATAGCAAATTGTTACTCTAATCGGCTCAACTTTGCGGCCATTGCTACCACTTGGCGCAACAGTTGCTGTCAATGCTGCGCTTGCAGCATATTCCGTTGGAATTTCCGTTTCGTTTACGTTGCGCAGTTAATTTATTGGTGATCTGATTTGGCGAGCAGAACAAGCAAAAAACAACGAAAACATCAAAACGATGCTACGGGCATGTTTTGTGTGCCTTCCGTTTGAGGTGTTCTGCGGCAGCAGGCCGCCGTTGACTGAGTGATTTGTGAGAGGTGGGTAGGAAATTTAGTGGATGATGTTGCATCAAAAAATCAGAAATTTAAAATTTCTAAAACTTAAACTAAAATGTAATTAAAAATGTGTGACTTGCCTTAACATTTATGTTTCTTAAAACTCATTAAAAAAATCAAGTCTCTTTTCATGTGTTCTTTTTTTATTAAAAAGCCTCAACGCCTAAAAGCATACAATACATTTTCAATTGACTATAAATCTGCTATAAATTGAAATATTTGAATCAATTTCAAATCAAATCAAATTGATGTTTCTTAAGGGGGTCGTCTAGTGTGAAGGCCGTATTTTTATGCCTTTTTTGACAGTCATTATTAAAAAAACCGTTCAAGTAAAATAACTTTTGAATTTTATTTCTTCTTTGAGTACATATCGACAAAGTTTTATAATTATTTGAAGCCAATCTATTGATTAGTATCGGAGTTACACCACTCAACAGGAAGACGTAAAAAAAAAAAGTTGCTCCACTGCTGCCATGATTCTGGGCGTTGTGATTATCTGAAATCAAAAAACCAAACGCCATTTCATTCCTGAGACTTCAAACTGCAAATTGAGCTAAAAGAAAGTTCGTATTCCAAAAAAAAGTATTTTTTTGCCTAAACATAAAAAAAATATGAGTTTTTCGACTATTTTTCACGTGCATATAATTGAAGAAAAAAAAAAGTAACGAAGCAATCTTAATTCTTTTAGCTTAATTTGTAGTTGGACATGTACTCAAGATGGTGTAAAAAGTTGAGCATTAATAGTTAAATAGTTTTTGAGATATCGTGGCAGCAGTTTTGAAAAAACGTGTTTTGAGAAAAACGCGTTTTTAAGTTGGAAGTTGGAGGTATGCGCTCCGCATACCTACTCCGGTTTACAAGTGCAACTTGATAACGGCTTCGAATTTACAAAAATCCATTTATACACGTCTTCTAAACATGTTTTAGAAGTGATTTATGAAAAAAAAAACCAAAACGATTTTTTTGACCCGTCACACTAGACGACCCCCTTAAACCTCATTTAAAAAATCAACTCTCTTTTCATGTGTTTTTTCATACAAAAGCCACAACGCCTAAAAACATGCAATAAATTTTCAATTGGGTATAAATCTGCCATAAATTGAAATATTCAAATTTGTTCGAAAACTATGAATAGTAAGTGGGTGGCATGAAAAATGAGGGAACTGTCGTCAGTTGTGGGCATAGTAGACACAAATCAAAGCATTTTCAAGCCCAATAAATGTTTATGTTTTGCATTTTCTCGCATAATGGATTGTCAGACTGAATAAATATTTTTGTTTTGCATTGTCTCGTGTAATGCATTGTCGGACGTGTTGTTTTGTTAGTTCATTTTGTTTATTTACATGCATTTGCATTGTTTATTGGTCCCTTTGGGGGCCTGTCGGTTGCAAATTTTCCACTGTGCCACTTTTACAAATACAACAAAAAAAAAGCATATCACACGCTGCGTAAAATTCGCTTATCGCAATTAAAAGTGAAAACACACACACACACAAAATGCGAAATAAAAAAAATATTGAAGCGCTGGACTTGGGTGCAATTTGAAACCTTCGATAAAGGTTGCAACAAAAAAGTTCTACAGCAAAAAATTAAAATAATAAAAATACACACACACATAAAGTAAGCAAACATGAAAAACGAAAGGGCACAATAACAACAAATATAACAACAACAATGTCAAAGTCATCAATGCTGTTCGGTGCTCGGTGCGCTGCGGCTGCGGCTGAGTCATCAGCTCAGACCGATCGCGACCGTGTCCGCGCTGTGCTCGATGCTCGCCTCAAGTAACAAAACACAACAACAACAAAACAACACAGCAGCAAATATTGCAGACCCAAACCGAATGTGTGAAATGTTGTGGTCGTTGTCGTTGTTGTAGTTGTTGGCTTTATGCTATTTGATTTTTTGCAATCACGCCACATTTGAGACGCGTTGGCTATCTCTGCGCTCTCCACTTGAAGGGCTCCTCCCTCCACCTCTTCCTACGCCTCCTCCTCATCCCACCTACTGTAGTCAATGATGGTGGGAGGGGAAAGTGAAATGTTGTTGAATGTTGTCTCGACTACCTGCGCGCGCTGCCAAGTGGATTACGCGTTCGTCGATAATTCTTCACACAATGCCGAGTCCAGCGACTTGGCGGGCCCCTAAATCGTGCAAATATTAACCGAAGCGCTGATAAAATGTGGCTTTTCTTGCGCAACATCAGCTGACACGGCGATTGTTGCATTTCATTTCTTGGCGGAGTGGGCTGAGATCTGCGCATGAGTCACTGTTGGTGAACAGGTAGACGACGACAACGACGACAGCAACAACAAACCAAACAATTTCCCTACACGTTAGGCCCCCACAACGGATGACTGTGTCGAAGTGCAGTCAAGTTGGTGAAACCTGCTAGAATGCGAAATGGGTAAACGGCAACAACAACTAACATACAACAAATTAACAGAAATATGGTAGTGGCGACTGTTGGTGGAGCCGAAAGCTTCAAAGTGCGATGGCAACAATTGGAAACCGTAGAAATTCTGCAACAGTAGAGAAACAGGAGACACAAAATGGAAACAAGAAAATTCATATTATTTATGGTGATCGGTGAGTTAATGGGAGGACAAGCAGACGGACAGACGGACACACACACACACACATAGCGCACTGGCAGATGAGTCATCATTCAAATGATTGGGGTACGAGGTGGTACGATGGCCGGGTCTGCTGCCACTGTCGTTGTTGTTGCTGTAGGTGCTGCGAGCGTGCGCTGGTTCGATTCTTACTGCGCATACAAAAATCCAGCAGCAGTGGGTTTTAGTTTCAAAGCTGTGTTTGCCTTTTATTTTTCGATGCGGTAGATGCGATAAATTGGACTGCGCATGGACACCGAGACAAACGGACGGACGAGACGGCAGCTAAGCATTGAATGACTAAGTGGGCTCGGCCATTGAGTGTTTTGATGTAAAGTCGTAAATATTTGTAGACGCTTAGTCGGTCATATAATAAAAATTAATTATTGCACATTGGCGCATAATGGCTGCCCGGGTATTGACTGACTTTTTTTTGGGGGGTGATTCAGGTGCCAAGTAGCTGATTGGACAGGCGCAATGCCGTTGTTAGGTGAGAAATGCTAGCAATAGATTTCAAATGGTTGAATAGCAGTTTGGTAGCAACATGACTAATATGACTAAAGTGGCTTTATTTTGTTTTGTGCCGTTAGTTCAATAGCTGAAAATGAGGTTAGAAATTTTCTAGCACTCTTTGAAGCCTGCCAACTGACATTTGATGACTAAGCGTAAAGTGTAAAATGGCACTTAAGTGTAAATGACAACAGTGCAGCAATTCACATAAGATATGTAAGCCAGGGGGTTCAGGATCAAATCGCCCAAATATCTGTTTGCTAAAAAAATTTTGAACAAAATACAACAAAATATGGTTTTAAGTAGTCTGTAACCTACCTACCTAACTTACGTAGGGCGGCATATTGGGAGGGGTGGCAAAATTTGCGAGCGAAATGAGAAATTTTGTACGTGAAGAAAAAATATTTTAAATGGGCGCAACGTTTTTGAAAAAATACTCTCTTTGAGTTGTATTCATATAAATGTTCCCACATGTTCATTATAAATATGATTACTGATCGATTTGTATAAAAATAATTGAATTTAAATAGATCACATGTGATTAATAATTTTCGTAAGTATTTTAACCCTTTCGACCCTGAAATTTACCCTGTGTCTCGATATTAGTTTTTGGTATCTAAATCATGAAACACTCGCCTAAGAAGTGTGCACACTCTTGGTAAGAATTCTAGATCTAGTTTACTTTTCACCAAGTTGACCACAAGTTGACCACAATGGGCCTAGCTTGGCCTAAGTGAGCTCTCATATGAGAGCTGCCACCACTACCTTCACCAAGTTTCGCTTAAAACGGGTTAAATAAATTTTGTATCAATTTTTTTAATTGTAGGCAAATTAGTTAATATTTATGGAAAAATACAAAATTATCACGTTTTGATTTGAGTTGACCATTATTAAGGAAACAGGGTTTTGATCAAACGCGCCCAATTCGTATACTTCAATTAGAACACAAACTTTCACTGATATCGCTGCAAATCATTGGAAATTCTTTTGGAGATAACTGTAAAATGTTTGTTTTTGCTTTGTATTCACTTCTAAAAATATTAATTTATGGGTGTCTACTTAAATTAAACCCACAAATGATTCTTTTTTTAAGATCACAAATAAGTAAAGTTGCTCTTAGGCAACTTGGGGTCGAAAGGGTTAAAACAAAAATTTAGGGTCGATTTGCCTCGGGCGGCATGTAAGCTTTCTCTTCCGCCGTATAGATACATTTTTTGCCGAATCAACTGTACCCATTGAGGCAAAAGAAAGCCAGCAAACAAGTTTAGAAAGAAGGATCATGTATGATCACTTTAAACTCTTTTATAGGGTGTTTTTTTAGAGGTATAGAACTTCGAATTGAAATAAAACACAAGAAAATCGTTTTAATGTCCATCAATTTGGCTTTATTGGAAGGATAATTTTATGCCATTAATGTTTAAATATGATTTCGGGCATGTGGCCGCCGCGGCTGGCTCGAATAAAGCCAATTCTACAGGTCCAATTTTCAACCAGCTCCAATTGCTGTGCACGGTGGCGAATCGATTCATTCGGGTCCTCTTCAACATTTTGCTCTACAGCGGCAATTGTTTCTTCGGTGCGCACTGTTCGACGTCTCTGCGGATGCGTATTATCACATAGAGTAAACGTAGTGCGAAAACGACCCGTGGTTAACCGATGGATGGACCGATTTTGCTCTGATGGACGATTATGTCGACCATAAAATGGACGGAGCTTGCGGTAAACTTCGCGAACTGAACCATTATTTTCGAAATAAATTTGCACGATTTGCAAGCGTTGTTCTTTTGTCAACCTGTTCATGATGAAATGGCAAACCAAACTGAACATAAATGACATTAGAGTTGCCAGATTTGACCACAAAATGCCAGTTTTATCTCTATTCGAAAAACAAACCTCTAAAAAAACACCCTATATAAGGGAAAAAGTAGAAGCCTGGTACACTCGGATACATTTTGTGCATAAACACTTAGGGACTTTTGATTTATTCCAGTTGAACTATTAAAAAAACATTAGAAGTATGTTATTTGTAATGTTTGAAACCCCAAAATTGAAGAATGTGTTGACAATTTGGCACTTTCAGAAACAAATTCTTTCGTAAACTATTTTAAAATATTCAACGATAAGTTAAGAAGATTAATCCAAGACTTTCTTCTTTTCTAAGACCCATGAAATTAAGCTGTCTCCAGCAACCAAGTCCACACACACACACACACACACACACACTGCAATGCAAATATGGTTTTCAAGCTAAAATTTTTATGCTGCTGTCGTCTATCTGGCAACTTCATCGAAATCGGTCGCTGTTGCATGCTTCTTCATTGCAATGGCTGCTGCCACAGCTGGAGGCCACTGGTAATACGGTAGCCACTTGTTGCATTCATTACCGACATGTTATCGGCATCAGCTGCAGCATCAACCTCGACAGCAACAACAATAATTCTCTGCTTACTTTCCTTACTTTTCTTCTTATTTAATTTGGTGCGGCAGCGAGCAGCCGTCGGCGCTGATAACAACAAATGATGCGCTCGTTGTTAGTGCTCGGATTATTGTTGTACGGCGCTTTGTTGTTGTTGTTGCTGTTGTGTTTGTGCTCTTGTTAATGCGGGTTTTATGGCCGCTACGACTGCAGCTTAATTTCGCTGCGCGTCCAAACAGCCGCCGCAAAGTGTAAATTAAATTTTGTTGCCACTTGTGGTCGTCTTGGGTTGTGCTGTGGCGCTTTTGTTGTAAATTGACGTTTGTGGCACGATAAGCTGATTCGGCTGCTGGTGCTGCTGTTGCAACATGCAAGTAACGGTAGTGCGCTGCCGCTCGCTGATTGTTGCGCCGATAGCGCAGCCCAATGCAGTGCAAGAAATTTATGCTCGAAAGCTTTAAACAAAAACCATATTTAATGGTTTTCGTTGCGGCACAATTTTTACGCTGCGTGTACACAAACACAACAATGACTCAGTTAAGGCGAACGGAGCGCGTTGCGCGCGCAATTCTTGGCGCTCACACTGGGCGCTGCCAGCCCATTTGATAGATTAACATGCCTGGCGGCCAGCTAACAAACAGTAACAACACAACAACAACGATAACAAGTTGTGCGCGAGAGAGAAAAAAAAGAGACCAGCGCGCTGAAACTGAAAACGCGCTTGTAATGCAGACGACAGCCGGCACGAGCCATAAAATACAACCAAAGCAACACCAACAACAACTAACAGCCACAATAAGCCATTTTGGCAGGCAAGCAGTCAGCAGCGATCGACCGAAAGCGTCGCCGTTGAGCCGCTTGAAAAGCTTAAACGCCAAACGGGCCGTAGTGCTGCGTCACTGTTGTCTCCTTTGCGACGGCTGGGCGGCAGCGAGCCGAGCGACCTGCAGCTGCACAAAAGGGAAATTAAAGGCAGACACTCGACAGCTCAGACAACGAAAAGAAAAAAGTACAAAACGCCCACTTTGGGCTTTGTTGGCTGGCGCGTGATGCTGCCTGCAGATAGCCACCAACAACAGCAACAACAAATGCGCCACTTGCACAAACGGGGCCTTTCCATAGGCGCGTTCAGATTTTGCCTTATTTTGTTTGAATGTTTTTACGCTCGTGCTGTGCTGCGTTAACAGCTCGAAAGCGGCTTAAATTGAAATTAAAAATGGTCATTGAGCGCGCGTCAGCATGGAAAAAGCTGCGCACGCGCACTGCGGCATCTCCAACTGTGCGGCCGCAAGTGCTGTGCGTGTGCAGTGCCTCTTGTCC
Source organism: Melieria omissa (assembly GCA_963971225.1). Classification (NCBI taxonomy): domain Eukaryota; kingdom Metazoa; phylum Arthropoda; class Insecta; order Diptera; family Ulidiidae; genus Melieria; species Melieria omissa. The sequence continues at coordinate 69,369,665 of OZ020268.1, read as the reverse complement.
AAAGCATGGGTACTCTCTGGTACTTGTGTTGAATGTTCTTTTTTTTCGAAATTTTAATTGTTTTACTGTTTTTGTGAACATTTTCGAAGCCACGTGCTGCGCTTGCGGTGAACTTAAAACTGTAATTTCAATTTTTAACCGTTTTTCCAGCCACTTTTCCGGCGACTGTTGCTAGCCGCAATTACAGACATTATCGCTTGTAAGCCTTTTTCTCTAACATTTATTATTCGGCTTCTTATTCTTGTTCTTCTTTTTCTTCGTTTTCTTCTGTTGCCACTTTTATTGAGGATTTTTGCTTTACATTTGTTGTTCCGCTGTTTGTTGCTGCTTTCTATTTCGCTGCACTCGACCAATGAATGTTGAGTGCTTGGCGAAATTTGAGAAGCTTTAAGCATTTTTTGTTGCCTTGTATTTGTTGTTGTTATAACTATTATAGTATGTTGATTGTTATGGTTATTTTATTGCTGTGGCAATCACAAGCCGTGGCACGTGCGCCACAACCTTAAGTCTCGCTCTGTCTTTCAATCGTGAGGAACCTTAAGTTCAGCTGATGGAAATGACATGAACGTTGATTGTTGATTGATTGCAGTTTGTGCTCAATTCACTTTGTTACTATCTTTAAATTAATTAATTTTATTTTATTTTGTTTAAAATTATATAAAAATATAAAAATATATACAGTCGTGTCTGGGTATAGTGAACACCCGATATAGTGAACACCTCGATATAGTGAACGCCCAAATTTTGATATCGAGCCTCTAAATATTAAAAAAAATTTTAATCAAAAAACAAAAAGTGTTTTTTGAGCAAATAAAACGAGTTTTTGAACAGAAATGTTAACCTTGATATAGTGAACAACCTCGATACTGTGAACAGGCCTTGCAATAATTTGTTCACTATATCCAGACACGACTGTATTTAAAAGAAACCAGCGTTTTGAGACTCGATCGAAATTTGTTACATAGTTTTGAGTGGGTTTTGGGTACAAGTTTTGAGCCGAATACCATATTTTGTTACAGCAGCTTTTGTTTTTGGTGGGGTTTTAACCACACAAACCCCTGTGTGCGCCACTATATGTATCCAGTATTTTTTCAGTCAGTTTATTGTTTGTAAAGTCCGTTTTTTATTAGAAAACTTTATATTAAAACTTAAAACTAACAAAAAGACTGAAGTTTGAACTAACAACTACAGAGGGGAGTAGTTTATCAAGACTTTAGGCTCAGTAACTCCCATTGCAATCGAGGTTCAGAGCTGGTTCAGTTGACAGAAAGTATAATTAATAAGGTCAAATGAGTTCAAACAGCTCTAGGACTCTTTTACGAATTTTAGTAGTTATAAAAGAGAACTGTATTCAGTTTTAGAAAAGCAAAAACGCAAAATGCGGTAATAGATCCTAGAAAAGCCAGCACAGAAAATAGTCTACGCAGTCTGCTGCCTTCAGGCAGGACACACAAGCTGAATCCTTGTTAATACCACATTTACTTACTTACTTAACTGGCCATAACAACCCGTTATCGGGTTACGGCCTGCCGCAAAACTTCTCTCCAGGCGCATCTGCTTCGCGCGCGCATTCTCCAGTTGGTCACACCAAGAGATACCAGGGCCTCTTCCACTTGGTCCTTCCACCGGAGACACGGCCTCCCTCTTCGCCGTCGACCTCCAACCATCGCATCGAATGCCTTTCTCGCCGGAGCTTCGTCGTCCATGCGGCAGACATGACCGAGCCAGCGTAGCCGCTGGATGTTAATTCGCTGCGCTACGTCCATGTCCTTATACAGCTCATACAGCTCGTTATTGGTTCGTATGCGATAGTCGTCACCAACCCGAACAGGGCCGAAGATTTTGCGAAGCACCTTCCTCTCGAACACTCCAAGGGCCGTTATGTCGTTTCGTGTCATTGTCCATGCTTCAGCGCCATAGAGGAGCACGGGCAAGATAAGCGTCCTATAGAGTGAAAGTTTTGTCGGTCGAGAGAGGTCTCTACTTCTCAATTGCCTACCGAGACCGTAGTAGCACCTGTTGGCAAGAGTTATCCTTCGCTTTATCTCCAGACTGACATCATTGCTGCTGTTGATGACGGTGCCAAGGTAGACGAATTCCTTGACAACTTCAAAAGCATACCTGTCGGCCTCGACGTGAGACCCTAGCTGCTGCGAGTCCCTGCGTCTAGACAGCATATACTTCGTCTTGCCCTCATTTACCACCAGACCCATTTTGGCAGATTCTCTTTCGATAGCCGCAAAGGCAGCGGTGACATCTCGCTTGTTACGTCCGATAACATCAATATCATCAGCGTAAGCAAGGAGCTGGACACTTTTGTTGAAAATTGTGCCATTACGATGTACACCGGCATTGCGCAGAACACTCTCCATGGTGAAGTTGAAGAGGTCGCAGGACAAAGGATCGCCCTGTCAGGAACCTCGAACGGTATCAAAGGGGTCGGAGAGGTCACTTCCAACCTTGACGGAGCTGCGCGTATTGTTCAACGTCGCTCTGCAAAGTCTAACGAGCTATGCAGGGATACCAAGTTCAGACAATGCGGAATATAGGCGATCCCTTATCGGGCTATCGAATGCTGCCTTGTAATCGATGAAGAGATGGTGTGTATCGATTTGGTTCTCATGGGTCTTCTCCAGGATTTGGCGTAGAGTGAATATCTGGTCGATGGTGGACTTACCAGGTCTAAAGCCGCACTGATAAGGTCCAATCAGCGCCTTGGCGAGTGGCTTTAGTCTTTCACATAATACGCTCGTCGGGACCTTGTATGCAATGGGAAGTAGGCTGATACCCCTGTAGTTGGCGCATATTGTTGGGTCGCCTTTCTTCAGCACAGGACAAAGGGCACTGAGGTTCCAATCGTTGGGCATTCGTTCCTCCAGCCATATTTTGCAAATGAGCTGATGCATGCACCCAATCAGCTCACCGCCGACGGCCTTGGACAATTCAGCTGGTAGCCCATCCGGCCCTGCAGCTTTGTTGTTCTTGAGTCGCTGGATAGCGACCCGGACCTCGTCATGGCTGGGCGGTGGCACATCCACACCGTCGTCGTCGATTGGTGCCATCTGGACATCTTCACCAATGGCGGTATTGTTCCTTTCGTCGCCTGCGAGCAGCTTGGTGAAGTGCTCCTTCCACAACCTCAGCACACCCTGCGCATCCGTAACCAGATCCCCGTTTTCGTCTCAGCAAGAAGATGCCCCAGGCTTAAATCCTTCCGTAAGACGCTTAACTTTTTGGAAGAATTTTCGGGCGTCATTCCTGCTCCTGCACTCCTCGATTTCCTCACGCTCGCGCCTTTCTTGCTCCCGTTTCTTGCGTCTAAAAAGGCACCTCTCTTTCTTCCTCTCCTCCCGGTATTTTTCTGTCATGGCTCGCGTGGCGGCCGACTGCAGGGTCTTCTTGTATGCAGCATTCTTCACTGCAGTGGCTGCGCGACACTCTTCATCGTACCATTGGTTTTTTGGTGGTGGGCGTCGAAAACCAAGGACATTTTCTGCGGCGGCGCGCATAGAGTGGGATAAGTGAGCCCATAATCCGCCGATGTCATCAGGTGGAGAGGGGGAGCGACCGAGCTGGTTGGAGAGTTGAGCGGAGTAGGCTTCGGCTACCCCTTGTGATCGCAGCTTACTGATGTCCAGCTTTCTTCGCAAACTAGGTTGTGCGGTCTTCGCTGCGCAAAGACGCATGCGTACCTTGGCTGCAACAAGGTAGTGGTCCGAGTCGATGTTGGGTCCTCGGAACGTGCGCACATCTAGAATGCTAGAAGCATGCCTTCCATCAAAGGCAAAGATGCCTTCTCGCCCGACCTTTGCGTTGAAGTCCCCGAGGACAATTTTGACGTCATGGGCCGGGCACCTGTCGTAGACGTCCTCGAGCTTCGCATAGAAGGCATCCTTGGTCGCATCGTCCTTCTCTTCCGTCGGGGCGTGCGCGCAAATCAGGCTGATGCTAAAGTATTTAGCTTTGATGCGGATCGAAGCCAGCCGTTCGTTCACCGGAGTGAACCGAGAGACGTGGTGGCGAAGTCTCTTGCTGACCACAAATCCGCAGCCAAATTCGCGCTTCTCCGCATGGCAGCTGTAGTAGATATCGCAGCCTTGTCCTGTCCATCGCATTTCCTGGATGGCGGTGATGTCAGCCTTACATTTCGTGAGGGCTTCCGCCAGTTGGATAGAGGCACCTTCCCTATAGAGGGTCCGGACATTCCAGGTGCATATCCTCAAATCATGGTCCTTGAATCGTTTGCTGTGGTCGTCAACATTGTGGGTTCCTTCCGAGGCTTGCTTTTTGGCTTTCATTGGTATTTGGTTTTCCGTGGCGGGCACCAAACCCTGCGCACAACCCAAATTTTAAGTCCTGGGGATAGGACTCGCTGCACACATTAGTTCACTATTCAGCGGATGCCAAATAGCTATCCAGAAGGGCCGCGCGGAGGCTGTGCATCAGCTTGGATTGGACAGGGACAAGGATCGTTCTGGCGTTCGCCAGGTTGAACGCAATCAGAGACTTTACCTTGTATGTCCGCTCCCTTCCTTCCAGTTTTCAGTTATTAGATAAAGGTTTTTAATCTCTAAAAGGCAACTTATTTCCTCCTAAACATACTCCACGGCTGCCGGCCTCGATAGTCCAGCGGGTAGCGCGCTGGCTTCTCACACCAGAGGCCCTATGTTCGATTCCTAGCTCGGCTCCGGCATTTCAACTGAAATACTATCAATGCAGCTATCATTGTTCCTACTCCACAATCTATAAGCTCCCCTTTTATGCACTTAACTAACTCATATAAAACTATTCCCCGATTACTTAGTTTCCAACAAATTCCCGCCATTTTGCTTTTGCACGCCAGACACTGTCATCATTCCCATTAATGCCACACTTCCAGCACCAAAACTTGAGTGTCATTTGTCTTGCCAAACCGCAAACCCGTCTTCCTGCTTCTAAGACACAGCAGAACACACTCACACACACATTCACACTCATACAAAAGTGGCAATTTGATCTGTTTGGCTTCTTGGAATCGCACGCGCGCGGAAAAAGCTTCGCGAATCCTGCGACTGTGGCGATCGCACATAAAATGTTGCGATTGCGTATCGCTGGCAAACAGCCACTCGCAGCATATGATTTGCTATTTTAGATAGAACCATCAAGCCGCAGGCAGCGCGCAACCAGCAACTGGCAACTAGCGGCTGGCACCAGGTAGGCAGCGCATCCCACTCCTGCTGCTCCTTTTCTGCCGCGTTGGTTGTAATAAATTATCGAAGGGTCCGCACTATGGCCGGCTACGGTTCCAGTTTGACCAGTTTGGCCCATGGGCCAGTTGGCCGTTTCGCTGCGCTGCCGCTGACCATTTCCTGCGCGCACGTACGTTGGCGTTTTTCACTGTGCTGTACTGCCAGCTGCTGCTGTTGCTGTTGTTGCTGACGGTGTGGCGGATTTCGCGCATGCGCCACACCATTTGTGGAGCTACTTACTACGTGCGGCGTGTAGCTGCCAGCCTACCTAATAAATGCAATTGCAGCAATTGCTGTTAGTTGCCGGTTGGCGCTGCAGACTGATTGGGGGGTTGGCGGCTGGCCAGTTGGTTGCCCGGTTTTAGTTTGCTTTGCCGGCTCATTGGCTTTGGGGCTTAAATCAGCAGGTGTTAGAAAATGAGCTGAAAATGGGCAGCGCACAAATTTGCGGTACAGTGCCGCCGCACAGTGGCGGCTCACTGCTGTTCGCTCGGCGATGCGGCACAGGTGCTTACATAAGTGGCCAATCCATGTAAGACTTTGCCGTAACATAGTTTGTAATGTGTGGGGAAAAGTGAAGAAAGGGAAACAATTGTTTGATGTTTGATTCTGGCATCAAACAAAACAAAATGTTTGAAAAATTTGATAAATACCCTAAGTACTTTTAGAATAGAATAGATACGGGTGCCGAGTACCAACTGCTACTTTTAAGATTTTTATACACAGAACTTAAAGGATTGAAGTTTCTTTCCGTATTTGTCTGAATTTTGCCACCAAACAAAATAAATTAAATATTTTGGAAATTACTGTAAATACTCTCATATCAAATTCTTGTCTTAATTTTGTCATTAACACGTTCACGCCGGCGCGGGCCACCGGTGGCCCGCGCTAGTCTGTCTCATCGGGCGGCGCGGGCCACCGGTGGCCCGCACTAAATTGTCTCATCGGTCAACGCGTACCGCCGGTGGTACGCATTCGATTGTGCTATTAGACGCTGAAAAGAAAAATAATGAAAATTGAACGTATTTTCATTAAAAACATTTAATGAAAGCCAGATGAAGCACAGCATCCATTTCAGCGCCGCCTCACAGCAAAGACAATGAAAATCGGCCCCGGCGTGAACGTGTTAACCCATTAAAACCTGACCCCAGAAGGGCTTGTGCGATTTCCATAAAATTTTGCACAATCTTAGTAATTGACCTAATCAAGAAAAAAAATCAAGAAAATAATTCATACCCCCACCCCCTGAACCAGGAGGGTACGTTGCGCAAACGCAATTTGGGCCTTAGTCACATACAAAACATAAAATTAAAAAAAAAAAAATTTTTTTAAACTTATTTTTAAATAGTTTAGCATTACAAAATGCAGCCCACAAAGGGATTTTGATAGGTTTGAAGAATAAGTATTTTTAATTGAATTTCAAAAATTCCCCAAAAAAAACCTTTGACTTTGGATCGAAAAAAAGATATGAATATTTAAAAAATTTTGAAATTTGAGTATGGCAGAATCTAAAACGATCAATTCGAATCCAATTCTACCCATTTTCAAGTCTTATATCTTTATGAATTTCTTAATGTAGCGAAATTCCCAAACGTTGCGCAAACGCAACGCTCAGGGCTTAATGGGTTAAACACAAAAAAATATCTGCAAATTAAAGCAAACTTAACTAAGGAAAATTAAAGGATTTTCATACTAAGATTTGCCTCTTCAATTTCAAATTAAAGTGTCTGAAGGCGTTGGCTCGGAACTCCTGTAACAATAAATGTAGAGAGGTTACAAAACCAACTCCAAAATCTTTCAACTACTACTTTGATGAAGGAAATAAATATTAGATATTGTTTAGATTTTGAGTTCTTAGACTGAAAATATGATGTTTTTTGAAATCTCAGAATCAAACGCCTAATGTCAGACGAAAACTTTGGAATCAGCATGAAAGTATAGTAGTTTAGTTTTAGAATAAAATCTAAAGTACATTGTGATTTTAGCTGAAAAATATCACATTTGGATTAGATTTGGATACAATTTCAATTCAAAGCAATGGACTACGGTTCAACGGATCAACTACAGTTAGATGATGGAATAAAAAATCCAATTTCAGACGATTTTTTTTCTAAAGATAAATTTGAAAACAACATTTTCCTTTCTCCAATTAAACATTTTCCTCTTTCACAAAGCATAGATACATGAAATAATTTTATTTGCAAAAATTTTAAACAAATCAAAGTCGTCGTCAGCCAAGCAGCCAAAGCAACCAAAGCAGCCGCACAACCAGGAATACAGCCAACAGGGTGCAGTATGTGCCACACAGTGTTTTATACAAAGCCAAGCCAAGTCATGATCATCCGAAGTTTATCTGCGATAAAACTCGAAAACCTTTAACACCACTTGACATTTACATAAATTACCCGACGACTATGTGGCGAGTGGAGAGAATCGACTGAAGTGTGTGGTGCGGAGTGGAGTGGAGTAGAGAGTAAAGAAGATGCGGCAGCCTGCTCGAGCCTTCAAACCGTCGATCGACGTTGCTGAAGGCTTCATTTAAAATGCAAAATAACAACAACAATAAGACGCTGACAACAAGCACCAAAAGCAGCAGTAACAAAGCAAAGAAAATTAAACAGCAAAAACTTGAGAACTTGGTAAATCGACTACTAACCAAACTTGCTAGGATGCTGAGGGAAAGTCGAAAAAAACACCAATAAGAAAAAAAACTACAGTGCAGAAAGAAATGTGAACATTTCACGCAACTAATGAAGGTAATTTTTACAATAAAACAACAACAACAGCAACAATATCTGCTTGCCACAAAATCACACAAAAATCATTAAAACCCAAACCTTTTGAAAGCCCATGGCGCATGGCAGCGGCACCAATTACAGCAACAACAACAACAAAAACTAAACTAGCGAACTCACAAAAACTGGTTTTCGAAACACATGGACAACAGATAATTTGAAACTGAAATTTATTACCAAAGTGCGCAGCGACGCAAGTTGGCCGTTCGTCGGTGCGTTGTTGGTCCGCGCACGCTGTGCGCATGTGCGACGCCAGCGACGGCGGCAACAGTAGTCGTAGCTGAAATAGATCTCATAGATACATTGTCTCGTATGTTGGCTGATAGATGCTTTGTTGTTGTTTTTGTTGCTGCTGCATGCACTTGATGCACACCTGCATTTCGGTTGCGTTTGGCGTTGCCCACTGGCCGTCAGCCAGCCAGTTAGTTTGTTCGTCAGTCAGTCAGTCAGGGCAGGCCGTTTTTTTTATCCACTAACAGTTTGGTGCCTGTCGTTGTTGTTGTTTTGGCTTTTGTTGTTGGTGTTAAAATTATGGGCCGGCAATGCAGCACGCAATGTTGCTGCAACGATCGGCTTCGTCGAGCGCGCAGTGCGACGTTTGTGCGCACGTAAGACGGGTAGCCACTTCCCTCCGTAAGACACCTGATTAGTTTTCGTTCTTGTTGTGCATGTGTAGCGTATCGTTGTTTTTGTTGTACGTATGTATAGTTTTGTCATAGAAAACAAGTTCCTTTATAATTTTGTACGTGTTTGTTTTTTGTATCTCGACTTTGAGTCGTTCTTCGGTAGGGTTTCCTTGTTGTTGTAGTCGCTTCCTAATCCAGGTAACCAACAACTGTTCGGCCCGACTGCGTTATTCGGTTGGCTTGATTGCTTGTTTGGTGTTCATGCGTGTGATTTTCTCTCAATGTTGTTATTTTTTTTGTTTTCGTGCCTTTATCTGCTCGTAGTTCCTATTTCCATTCGGTCAGCAGCCGGCCGAGGAAAAAAATCGACAAATAAAATAAATCAGTTAGTGCCTGTGCGAGACTTTAATTTATTTTCGTCCATTAATTTGTGCTACGGACAATGGAACCGTCGGCTAATGTGTCTGTGTTGGCGCAGACAGGCTAATAATGCTGCCACAAATGGTGGAAATGTCAGCGCTACTGTCGACCAGTGGCAGTCGTATTATCCCGTCTCGGTCATTATACCACGGAATCTTAATTAATTTTGAAAAAAACAACAGATAGCAAACTCTTTTCTTTTTCAATACGCAAAACCCTTTTGTCGATGCAACATTAATGCGACTTAAGGGGACTAAGACACTTGTGTGTGCATTCACTATTGCAGTCTACACTTAGTTTATGGCAGTTAAGAACGCAACATTTTTCAATATTTTATACTAAAGTCAAAGCTTCATAGCTCACTTTTAAGAAATGATGCATCGAAGTCAAAGCAACATTACTCAGATTTAGGAAGTGATCTATGTTTCTATTAAAGAAAAGTTGCATTCAAAGCAAAGCTTTCTTACTCAGTTTTCAGTTTTTAATATTTTAAGTCAAAGTCAAAGCTTCAAAAGACACTTTTCAGAAATCATACACTGAACTCAAAGCTGAATTAATCAGTTTTAGAAATGATATCTCTTCTTCTTTCCATTGAAGTCCTCCTTCCTTACTCAGTTTTCATTCTTAAATATTTTGAGTCAAAGTCAAAGCTTCATAGCTCACTTTTTAGAAATAATGCATCGAAGTCAAAGCAACATTACTCAGATTTAGGAAGTGATCTATGTTTCTATTAAAGAAAAGTTGCATTGAAAGCAAAGCTTTCTTACTCAGTTTTCAGTTTTAATTTTTTGATATTTTAAGTCAAAGTCAAAGATTCATAAGACACTTTTCAGAAATCATACACTGAACCCAAAGCTGTATTCATTAGTTATAGCAATGATCTCTCCGTTCTATTAGTTCCATTCCATTCAAGCTAAGCTTTCATATTCAGTTTTTAGTTTAATTTTCATTCTTTAATATTTTGAGTCGAAGTTGAAGTTCATAATTCACTTTTCAGAAATGATTCATTGCATTCAAAGCTAAATAAGTATTCCATTCAAGAAAAAAGGTTCATTTAAGTCAAAGCATCATAGCTCAGTTTTCATTAAAGTCAATTTTTTCAATGAAGAAAAGTTTCTTTTGAAGTCGATGCTTAAAAGCTTTCAAAGAAAATGCACATAAATTGTTTGTAATATTGTTTAAATGAAAAAAACTGCTGAAAAGGTCAGCCAACAGCTAACGAAACTTAGGAATGTAGTGATGTTTTTTCCTTCTCACCTCTGATCTTCCAGCCCCTTGAATCACCAACATGAAGATCAACCTTTTTCGTTGATGGATTTAAAGAATTATGTTTTTGATTGAAGAAAATGCTATTCTTATTTTAATATTTTTTTGTTATTACCAAAGAAAAATAAGTAGATTACAAAGGCATAGACTTCCTCACGAAAGCTCGTCCAAACATTTCAGCAAAGAGACCAGGAAAATATTGTAGTTTCATTGCGAATCATGATAAGCGACATTCACACGGTGATCTCTAACCAATTTCAGGATCATGTATTCCATTAGTCCAGGTTAGGTTAGGTTAGGTTAGGGTGGCAGCTGAGGAGCTCACATAGGCCAAAAGATAGGCCCGTTGTGTTACCACATTGAAGAAAGTGGCTGACCCCACAGCTAGTCACCCCCCCGGACGGTGAAGGGAGTCCATCGCGATTCCCTAATGAAGCGGGCTATGCCGCTAATGTGGATGGTCGACAGTTCTGGTAGATCAACCAGAAACGGGACCCCTAAGTGGCGAAGCCTAGTCCTGGCTAAGGCCGGGCAGTGGCACATAAAGTGTGCGATGCTCTCCTCCGAGTCAACCGAATTGCAACTACGGCAGTGTTCGTTGAAAGGCAGACCCAGTCTCTGAGCATGTCTGCCGACGGTCCAGTGTCCTGTTATTACCGCCACAGTGTTAGCAATAGCGCCGCGCCCCAGGCGCAGGAGTTGTCTGGTTCGGTTGCGGTTTAGCGAAGGCCAGGTTTCTCGGGGAATCCTGTAAGCGCTTTCTTCCGCCCATGACCTGTTTGACAGGCGTAGATAAGCCTGCTTTATGCTCATTTTGACTGACGCTCACGGTGCCCCTACGGATTCAATTACGTCCGGCCGCGTAGTGCCATTTCTGGCCAGCTCATCTGCCTCGCAGTTGCCGATGATGCCCCTGTGACCAGGGACCCAATGTAAATGAACCTCCTTGCGCTCCGAAAGGTTGTTGAGAGCGGTTCGGCACCGGGCGACTAGTTTTGAGATGGTGTACGCACCCGCAAGTGCCTTGATCGCCGCCTGGCTATCGGAAAAAAAGTATACACAGGAGGAAGCGAAACTAAGCTCTCGTAACTGTTCAGCTGCCATCAGTATCGCCATAGTTTCCGCCTGGAACACGCTGCAGTGGTCGGGTAAACGGGCTGTTGCCCTGATGTCTAGTTCCTCACAGAAGACACCACAACCAACCTTGTTGTCCAGCTTCGAGCCATCGGTGAAGACTTCCACTGAATTTGGGGCCGAGTTTCGGCCCTGTTGCCAGTCCTCCCTACTGGGAATTTTTGTGGAAAACCTATGTTCCACGACCGGGGTAAAGACTGCATAATCAATGTCTAGGCAGGATAGTATGTCCTGCCCGAGAATAGTGGAGTGACCTATATCGATCCTAGACCATTTGCTTATGGCGTTTAAGCGGACAGCGGCCAACTTAGCTGACTGTCTGATCAAAAGGTCAGATGGGATCCAATTAAGGAGAGTGTAGAGCGCCCTTGTAGGAGTGGAACGGATAGCCCCAGTGATTAGGACGGAGGCAAGTCTCCTGACTTTATCAAGCTGTTTCAGGTTTGTTGAGCGGCTAGCCGCCGGCCACCATACAACAGCCCCATAAAGAAGGACCGGCTCCACTACAGCTGTATAGAGCCAGGAAATGACGCATGGCTGTAAGCCCCATCTTGCTCCGACAGCCCTCTTACAGCAGTAGATTGCGCCGTACGCCTTCCGAACCCTTTCGACGATGTTTGAGCTCCAAGTGAGCTTGGAATCGAGTATGAGCCCCAGGTATCTCACCTCGCTACTTAATTTGAGCTCGGTGCCTTCGAGGCGTGGGAGACGAAAGTCCGGGATCTTGTACTTCCTAGTGAACAGTACAAGTTCCGTCTTGCTAGGGTTGGCCTTCAAGCCGCACTCCGCACACCATGCAGAGAGCTTCCCCAGTGAATAGGACATCCTCTCGGAGAGGGTACTGAGATGTTTGCCTGCAATGCCAATAGCAACATCGTCAGCGTAAGCCACAACCTTGCAGCCAGAACGCGCGAGGTCCGAGAGGAGCTTATTTAAGGTGAGGTTCCAGAGTAGCGGCGAGAGGACCCCCCCCCCTAGTCCAGGTTAAACAATATTGAAAATAGACTGATTCTATTTTTTGAACGGGGCTTGAAAACTTTTAAGTAGTTTTTCGCGATCTTACTAGGGGGATGCTAATTCGGCGCACTTGTAAAAATGTAAAATAAAGAGACCTCTGAAAGTTTGAGCCTTAAGAAAGAATGAATTCTGAACTCAATACTTGATTGGTCCTAAACTTAGTCGAACACTCCTTCCTGAAGCCTTTATGATCACAAGTGAAACAGATAAAGAGGCCTCTGAAAATCTGAAAGACTTTAGAAGAGAATGATCTTGATCAAGATAACAACTTCTTTTTGAAGCTTTTAACGCCGGAAGTGAAACCGATTGCTACGTTACCTGAATCAAGAAACGAGCAAGACAGGCCAGAAGAAGCTGCAGTTGGGGAAATCAACTGTCAAATCGAACTATTGGTCCCTATTCCTTTCGCCTTTGAGCTGAAGGGACTTCAGGAATCTAGTGGGTTTGAAGAAATGCTATTTTCTTTGGGCTAAGCACAGGCAGTGATGCTGTCCAACCAATGGTGGGGTGAGGACTGAGAAGTAGGCAGCTGTCATGTGTCTGACTTGTTTGGTAATATTTTTTTTTAATTATTTTTGTGCCCAGATTTTGACGATTTGACATAATTCAGACCTTTTTGTAAAATATTGCACAATATTATTGCGCAATATTTTTTGCAATAACATTTCACAGTTTTAAAAATTTTTATAAAACGTGTATTGCATTACCAAATGAAAAACAAATAGTATTGCACAATATTATTGTGCAATATTTATGTAAAAGTATGCATTATGATACCAAATCGCTTTGAACTGAAAAAATTCTAAATGGAAAGTGAAAGAGCCACAAATAAATGTAAGAATGAGAACGAAAACCATTGAAAAGCCCAACACAACAGGCAGCAACAACGACCACAATGACAGGCAGAACCAGCAAAAATTAATCATGCGCGCACTTAATTTGACACTTGGTCCATAATGCCACAAATGCAATCTTGGGCCAGCACAAAAAACCACCAACTGAACTGAACTTAACTCTGCCCAGCAGCCACGAGACAGACAGACAGACAAACGGACCGACCAACAGACAGATAAACAATGTAGCGGCGCAGTAATCGGCCAAAACGGCAATCAGCCAGCAGTCAGCCACCTGCCTTACGCAATTAAGCTTCGTTAAGTCGCGCCAACATGTGCGCGCAGACGCATGAGTAATAAATTTTGCTGCGCAGCATAAATTGACGCCCTCCGCCCGTTGGCACAGAGGGGAAGTAGGTGGAGCTGGCCGCACGGTAGCGCTCAATATTGTCAGCGGCGGCGACGTGCTGTTGGGCGCGCGCCTCAGCGCTCACAAAAAGCCTAAACTGCGCTTTGCCGCAGCCGTTGCGCGTAATTTATGCTTCTTCTGCTTTGTTTTGCTTTGCTTTGCTTTATCTATGCACTTTTTACGAGCCTTTTTTCTTTAAGCCTAATTGACGCTGCGTTAATCAGCTGTGTCAAAAATTGGATTTTTTGTTTGTTGCCATTATTGTTGGTTGTTGTTGGTGTTGGTGTTGGTTTGTGCGTCAATGTTGTTAGTTGAAAATTGCTTTGTTAGCTGTGAAAATTGTGAAAAATTACAAAAGGCACACCCACTGTTTTTTTTTTGTTGTTTCGCTATTAATGCTGATTGCAGTATGCGATCTTTGTCTCGTTTCACTGCCGCATAATTGTGAAAAAACGGTAATAACTTTGTGAGGTTAGGTGCATTCATGCGATTTGCCTTTTGACAAAAAGTCGTTTCAGCTGAGTTATTGTTGGATATTTGCATACGATTAGTTTAAAATTATTACTTTTTTTAGATTTGGTTTTGGGTTTTTTGACATATGACAGTTTTGACAGTTTATGGACTTTTTGTGACGTTGGAAATTCATAAGTGCTGACAAAAATATGTTTTAAAATAATTGAATTTTCTGCGTGGAAAAAAATTCCTAAAACAAATTTTTGGCAAAAGTTTAGTTGAAATTTTTGTAGCAAATTTATAGCTAATAGATTAAAAACAGAGAATTGTAACACTTAACTGTAATTTGTTACGTTTTAAGATTATATTTGTGACATATTTACTATTAGTAGATGCACAGTATGCAATTTGTGACATTAAAGTGGATTTGTTGCAACGTTAGTTGATTTTTTTTTTTTTTTTTTTTTATTATTACCAATATCGTAAAATAAATTACAATTATTGAAAGAAAATTAGCATTAGCGACTAAGGCCTTCCGCTGTCGGTTGAGTGAGTTTAGATTTCGTACAAAAGTCCGAGTTTTTTTATTAGCAATGTGCAATTTTTTATGTTGTCTTCTGCTGGTGTTGTAAGTATTTCCATTGTATTTTGGTTAAGCTGATGTTTCTGTTTGATTTTAGATATCGCCCTGCATGTAGAGAGGAGGTGTGATATCGTCAGATCTTCTGCATTGCAAAATGTGCATATCGGTCTTGGAGTTCTGTTGAACAGATGCTGATGTGTTAGGCGAGTGTGTCCTAGTCGTAATCGGGTGTAAATTACAGCTTCTCTTCGTCTGATAGACAGTGGGAATTGGGGGGATGTGAGATTTGGATTTATTGATTTATAGTGGCGGTTAATATTTGATATCGAGGTGTCGCGTAGTTTGATTTTGTATTGTTTTTTTATTTCGTGTCGTATGTCCTGCTTGTTTGAGGTGTTGAATTATTTGTTGAATTATTTTGACATGTTTGCTATAAGTAGAACAAAAATATTAAATTTGTGACACTTAACTAAAGTTTAATAATTAGATAAAAATGTTAAACTTTCGACACTTAATTGAGGCTTGTAAAATTCTAGTTTAATTTTTGTGACATATTTACTATTAAGTAAATTAAAATTAAAAACCTTTAATTTTTTACATTTGACTGAGGTTTCTAAAATTCGAATTCAATTTTTGTGACATATGTATTTACTATAAGTAAATTAAAAACCTTTATTTTTTGACATTTAACTGGGATTTCCGAAGTTCTAGTTTAACTTTTGTGACATATTTACTATGAGGAAAGGGTTTACAAAATTGTAGTTTAATTTTTTAGACATTTTTACCATTAGGAGATAAAAAACTTAAAATTTTGTGACACTTAATTGAGGTTTGTAAAATTTTAATTTCAGTTTTGTCATAGATTTCCCATTAGTAGATTAAAAACATTAAATTTGTGACACTCTATTGCATTTTTAATATTTTTTTGGCCTTTTTTGTGACACGAAAATTATTTTTTTCGACAAAATGCTTAGTAAGCAAATAATTTGTGACACATGGTCCAAATCTGCTAAAATCAACGACGTTCTTTGTGTGCTTTCATTTCAACTGGCTTTTGTCATTGCCTACTTTTTTTATCGTAATTCCGTTTGCATTCGATTTGTACGATTCATATCAAACGTCAAGCACCAAATTTGCAGCCGAGTTGTCATGTTGTTCCCTTTTGTTCCCCCCGCATACTTTATCCACTACCCAACGCCAGCTGAAGCTGCCTCTTGGCACCGCCTGTGGTGTGTTGGGTAAATTAAGGATTGCAGTTCCCTGCTTCGTCACACTCCACCATCGTTTATGCATCTCGGTCACAGATATTTTTGTTGTAAACTTTGTTGCCAAACAGCTGTTTTCAGCATTAAAAAAACCTCGTATATGTGTGTCAGTATTGGCCGCATTTCTCAAAGGATTAACGCCTTGCGGTTTTATTGATTTTTAAACAAACTGTTTCTCTCCCGCACAACGAATCGCTTGTCCTCTGGCAATTGATTTATTTGCTTGTTGAACGCAAAAGTTTGTGTTTCTTTTTTATATTTTTCGACAGTCGTTTCGGGACAATTTGATTGGTTTTGTTGTAAGCCTTCTTGTGCTCATTATAGCAAATATGTGTAATATGGATATTGTTGTTGTGCCTTTGTTTGTGTGGCCATAAATTCGTTTGTTTGCCGTTGCCCGATTTGGCAACTTTCATTTTTTGAGGTCAGTCAATTAATGCGGTTAATTAATCAATTCCTGGCAGCGGCATAAGACAATCTCCGGCTCCGTTGAAGATGCAGACACACCGAGACGACTGAATTTACGAGCCAAGGATGTTGGCAAATTGAGGCTACAAAATTTAGCACAATGTACAGTTAGAACACAAGCGTGGGGGAAAAAAATTAAATTCTTGAGAATTTCCGACACACTTTGGCGACTGTTGCTGGATCTTTGTTTGAAGGGCAACAAGAAATCAGCTACTTTTTTCTTTAGTTAATTGGATAGTCAGCTTGGTGACATTTTTGGAATTGTCTTTTTATTAAAAACTGTTTATGGTTTGTTGCTGCATCAGTGGCGGAAACTTGACAAGGACAGTTTTGTCACTTTTATATTAATGCAAAAGTTTTTATTAGTTAAGAAATCACCTTAAAATTAGTTAAATTTTAGATTCATTAGTTACATTTTATGGTGATAATTAAAGACAGATGCGGGAGGCCAATTACCTACCCTGGCAGAACACCACAACCGATTCACGTAACCAACGCAAGGAGTCTTGGGGGGTCTATGTTCCAGAGAGGAGTAAACAAGAAAAAACAAATTAAAGACAGAATGTTGGAGGAGTAATCTGTGACATGATCTCAAAAATTCTCCGACTAAGACCAATCTCATATCGATTCTTTACCTGTTTGTTTTATCGATATCTGCCTCTATGCTCTTTGAATACAGGACTAAAAGGATTTTCTTCTTTTATACATTCAACATGATCCAATCAGAGCAAACTTTGAACAGTGAAGGGTCTGACTATCAAACCAATACATGGACTCTGTATTGAAGTGTTAATCCATAATAACATAAGACAGAAACAAATTCTCTCTAAAAGTAATAGTTCGTTTGAAGATGATGTCTAGATAATCTTGACCGATGTTGATATAGCTATGAGGTCTCATTAACAATAGAATTTACTTTTGATCGAGTTTGGTTTGATGCTTTATTAGAATAGATTGATAAACAAACCACGTACTGTAATCATGAATGATCTATTCTGTCAAATTCTACTAAATTTTTCCGAGTCCTACTGTTTTAAATAAAATACAGAACTTCTTGCTCTCGTTTCTTCTAATTTTCCTGACGTTGATAATCTTAGCGGACAGTTTCAAGTGCTTATCCTGTGGATGAGTACATCAAACATGTCATCAAACATCTTCAAACATCTTTCCATTGATCCAATGACCCAATCGAGTCAAAAGAACCAACTAAACTCCAAAACTGTTGCTCCACTTCACGCTCTTTGTAACTTATTATCTGTTTAGTTTGTCTTCTCTTACCATCTAAAAATTTAATAGAAATAATTGCAATTAAAAAGCTTTCATTCGTAATATTTTTTACTGTCAGCTCATTTTCCTATTCAAAAACGTCAGCAATGCTTTTCTTAATCACAAATCAATATCACAAACATTATCATCAGCATCGCTACAGTGCAGTTTAATTTCGAAATCACGAGGATCATGTGAGGATCATTAAATAACACATAATCCAATTAGCACTGCATGGTTCCAATTCTCAAAACGCTACTCTCTGCACCTGTTCGAATAAAACACAACGCCAACAACAAAAAAAAGGGAAACAAATCACAAAGAACACTTTTGTTAGCGAACGTAAGTGATATACGAAAAAAAAAGATCGACGCTTAGAAGCTGTTAAGAAATTGAATAAACACCAGGCACAGGATCGTTGCTGTCTTACGAACTTGAACTCATTTCGAATTTCATGTTTTCCATACCCTTTTTCAGTTTTTTGTTGCGCTGCTAAACACTCGAAGGATCGCGTTGATTGATCGAGCGTTTGAATTGCGAGGGGTTGCCAGATAATTTCTACAAATTTTCCAATACGTACAGACAGGCAGGCAGGCAGACAGACAGAATCTGCGCACCTGTAGAGGCACACTGGCAGCGGCGGCTGTTGCGTTCAGCACGCCAGGCGGATTATCCCTACTTGAGTTGAGTTTTCCTTGCTGCAACTTGCATCGCTTGCATTTCACAAATTGTGCACAATACGCACGCAATTACGAAACGACATCTACGACGTTGCAACAACAGGTTCACTGGCAGAGGCCGGTTCGTTGCCGTAGCGCAATGAGGGTTCTTAGTCGAGAGCCCTTAGAAGCGACCCAAACACGCAAATGTTGTACTCTAATTGTAGTTGTTGTTGTTGTTGTTGTTAAGATTGTATTGCCCACAATAAGCTGGAGCCATGCTTCGATCATGATTGCTGCTGCTGGGTTTTCATTGGACGCAATGAATGGAATCGGAGCGGAGCGGATCAGCGGCTGGATGGCAAAAAGTGAGGGTACCTGCTGTCGTTGTTGTCAAACTGCTGACATATTCATTTCTTACACGTGCACCTCGTCGTGCAGGGCGTGTGAAAATTCAAAATTCTATTCAACAACAACTAAGTGTCTCTGCTGTGTATATAGAAAACATATTGCAAACGAGAATTGTGCGTTGCCATTTGAATGCAATTTGTAAATGCCTCGCCCGATTGGCATAAAGCATTATATACAAAGTACAGAATATATTTTCCTAATACTCAAATCGCAGTGCTTTGTTGTTCTCTTCATTATATTTTCTTTTTGCATAAACGTGGGAAGCCTTCGCATTACCCTAATGTCTGCCACGAACGTTTTAAATGACTGCACGATCGTGTTGCAGCGCTGCGCTTTGCTTTGCTTTGCTTCATTTGTGTTTTGTTGTTGCGGCCCATGTTCGATATTCTTTCCGCTGCCCTTGACAAGCGATTTGCCATGTGTGCGTAGTTGAATGGGCTTTGCATGTAGTGCAAACTGTTGTTGGCTGCAGTGTTGCGTAGGTGCGTAATAGTTTTCCCCCCTTTTCGGTGCCTCACTCAGTTGGCAGCTGTCAGCGATTTTTGTGATTTCGTTTCTTTTCTGCGAACATAAACGATGCAAATTATAGTAGTCGATAGACTTTGAGTGCCAGAAGCTGATGGACAAGTTGAACGAGACAAAACGCTCATGAAGATTGCGAAACTTTGAAGCAAAATGTTTGAGTTTGAGTTGAGTGTGGGAAAATTGATAAGAACGCATGAAATGGCAATCTTATTCATAGCACTTGAGAAATGACTAAAAAGTAATGAGAGATAACAAAGTAATCTTTAAAGTTCAAAAGATCATAAATTTTAGCTAAGAATGATTCAAGTGTTGATATTTTAGGTGCAATTAAAATTTATTCAATTTGGTGCAATTAGGTTAGGTTAGTTAGGTGAGGTTTTGCTAGGGGTATCAGCTTGAAGAGTTCACATAGCCCCCACTTGACCCATTGTGATACCACATGAGCAAGCAAGAACACTGTGAAGCGTTCTTGAGAAGTAGGAGGTGCATCTCTTGTTCATGATTTCCCTCTCCCATGCCTTTCCTCTCCTACTTTTCCTTTTGATCATAGTACAATGATCCGAATGGACTGAGTTCCATAGAAAGGTTGCAGCCCTCCTCTCCACACTCACATCATTATCAAGGACACGGTTGCCAACTTTTCTATTTCAGAAAGCACTAAAACCGCAAAACAAAACGCTTTTTCCACTCAGAAAGCACTGATAAGCAAAAAAAAGGTGGTAGTTGTCCTAATATTCCGTGCACCATACTAGGAAATCTATTGCAGATCAGTGGCAACCGTGACCTTAGTAGCAATTCCACCAAGGAGAATCACTTTGGTCGTCATGTAATATGCAAACAATGATTTTTTAGCCCAACATTCCAGTGCTAGGTGTTAATAACAGGTTAACAGGTGCTGCATAACACTCTTGGTGTCTTTGAAATAAAAAAAGCAGTAAAAAACGCACCAAGCACCATACTTAATATTTTCCGCGTTTTGATTTAGAATAGAATAGAATAGATACGGGAGCCGAGCATCAACTGCCCGAGACACTGCGTCCAAAGAGAACTATTGTGTCGTATCCCTTTTCTTTATTGGAGGAGTTCATCTCCCCCAATACTGTCCAGGAACTCCTTGATTTTTCCCAGATTAGTTCCAGACAGCTCGTTTGTCTGAATTAGTTCCCTTCCCAGTATACGCTTCCTTGCGTGTAAGAGAGCGGGACACTCGGTTATGATGTGCACGGATGTTTCATCATCTTCCATGCAGAATCTGCATAGTTCGCTATCTGTCAATCCCAGCCGCGCTTTATGCATATTTAGCAGGCAGTGCCCGCTCAGAATTCCCGTCATGAACTTAAGCTCCTTTCTGCTTAGGTCCAATAGGTATTTAGATTTGCCTTCCGAATAGGCCGGAAAGAATAGCTTGGAACAGCGTTGTCCCACCGTATTGGACCATTTCTGGTTGGCCCGATTTTTGAATTCCTGTTTGACACAATGCCTGAAATGAGCTCTGCTGACACCTATGATTGGCTCAGGTCCATAGGGTCGTTTTGCCGCCCCTTCCTTTGCCAATCTGTCCGCTTCCTCATTTCCATCGTGCCCACAGTGCGCAGGAACCCAGTGTATTATCACCCGGTTATCCTTTGAAATGTCTTGGAGAACATTTGCTGTCTCCCAGACTAGTTTGGAATCAAACGTCGTCGAGCTCAAAGCTTTTATTGCAGCCTGGCTGTCGGACATTATGATTATCCTCTTTCTCCTGACATTGAGAGTCAGTATCTTCCTGGCACACTCGTTTATGGCAAAGATCTCAGCCTGGAAGACTGTGGCCGTGTCTCCCAGACTAACTGCTAATTGGGAGCTAGTATTAAATATTCCAGCTCCCGTTCCGCCTTCCATCTTTCAGCCATCAGTGTACCAGACAATGTCATCACACGTGAGACTGATTCTATTAGCAGCCCAGTCTTCCCTATGCGGTATGTACGTAGAGTAGTTCTTCCTGAAGAGGTGTTTCGGTGGCATCAGATCCAGAGGCATCCAGAAGCCTCCATCTCGCCTCCTATCCTTCAACATGGATAGGTGACCGATTGCATGTGCATCCCTATGTATGGATCCACTATGCATTAGTCTGTGTGCGCTGATGGTTGCAGCCATTTGCACATTTAGTTCCAGTGGCAGAATCCCCAATATAACATTTAGGGCTGCCGTTGGTGTAGTACTGAGACATCCTGTTATACAGGTATTCGCTAGTCTTTGAAGTTTTCCCAGCTTAGTCACAGTTGTTATTTCCGTGGTTTTCCTCCACCACACTATCGCCCCGTAGGTGATAGTCGGCAGAACTATTAGGGAGTATAAACTCTGAAGCCACTTCGGTCTCAGTCCCCAATTTTTTCCACAGATTCTTTTGCAACTCCAGAGAGCATTGCCTGCCCTCTTGATGATGCGATCAACATGAGGTTTCCAGTTCAATTTGCTGTCCAGGATTACCCCTAAATACTTAACTTCCTTCGAGAAGTTCAGTTCTTTTCCAAAGATCATAATCTGTCTAAGGTCGATCTTCCTTTTAAGTGTAAAAGGGACTATGATTGTCTTGTCTGGATTCACAGACAGTTTCTGTCTGATACACCAGTGCTCGACTATCCTCAGCGCGCTCTGAAGCACATCTGAGACGGTATGTCCGTCTCTGCCTCTGACCACAATGACTAAATCGTCTGCATATGCGATGACTTCATGTCCCTGCTCTTCAAGAGAGCGGATTAGTCCGTCAACGACTACAGACCATAGCAGGGGGGATAGTACTCCCCCTTGAGGACATCCTCGCGCTGTACTTGCTGACAGCTCAGCCTCCCCTAAGTTGGACTGAATCACCCTGCTCTCCAGCATTGATGATATCCATCTTATAAGGGTGGCAGGCGCCTGTAGTCCTTCTAGCGCCGTTTCTATCGCTTCGAAGGTTGTGTAGTTGAAAGCCCCTTCTATGTCCAGGAAGCCTACTAAACAGATTTCCTTTTCTGCCAGCGACTTCTCTATCTTACCTACCAGTGCCGATAGGGCCGTTTCCGTGGATTTACCTTTCTGGTAAGCATGTTCGTTCGTGCTCAGGGGATGCTGAGTGAGTATTTCCTCCCTCAGATACCGGTCAACGACCTTTTCCAAGCCTTTAAGCACAAAAGACATCAGGCTTATTGGCCTGAAAGATTTTGGGTCCTTCTTATCAGCTCTTCCAGGTTTCGGGAGATAGATCACGTTAACTATTCTCCAGGCTTCTGGAATGTACCCAAAGGCTAAACTACATACGTAGATTTTGGTTAAAATGGGCGTTAGTATTGCCATTCCCTTCTGTAAGAGCGCTGGGAAAATACCATCTTTTCCCGGCGCCTTGTAGGGAGAGAATGATTCCAGCGCCCATTCTACTACAAGTGCATTACACACAGCTTTGGCAGTTCTCCAGTCTTCCCTACCTGGACGATGCACCTGTCCAGTACTGCCTGTCAGAGGATCATTTGTGTATACTGACCCCGGGAAGTGGGTATTGATGAGTAGGTGGTGGTTTGATTTTCAAAAAGCACTAAATTTAGTGGGAAAAGCACTAAGTAGGTAACACTGATCAAGGAAGAACATTACAACTTTCAAGGCTGCTGGCCTCGATAGTCACGCCTCGAATAAAAAAACAAATAGTACCATGGTCCGACTAAGTGCCATCGAATAGTTGAGGCCACTCCTGCCCGCCCTTACATCATCACCAAACAAGCAAGAACCTTACAGCTTTCGAGGCCACCAGACTGGAAGAAGGAAGCCATTGCCTCCAATAAAAAGAGAAGTAGTACAATGATCTGAATACTCTAAGTGTTATGGAATGTTAGCAGCCCCCTTGCCCCGCC
This sequence comes from Melieria omissa, assembly GCA_963971225.1. Taxonomy (NCBI): domain Eukaryota; kingdom Metazoa; phylum Arthropoda; class Insecta; order Diptera; family Ulidiidae; genus Melieria; species Melieria omissa. The sequence continues at coordinate 69,346,444 of OZ020268.1, read as the reverse complement.
CTTACATCATCGTCAAGGAAGAATCCTGCAGCTTTCGATGCAGTCAAATTGGAAGAAGGAAGTCATAGTTATGTCTCAAATAAAAGAAGAAATAGCACAATGGGCCGAACGAGCAAGGTAAGTTCTATGGAGGGTTTGCAGCTCTCCTATCCACACTCGCATCATGATCAAGTAGGAGCCCTACAGCTTTCGGGGCCATCAGGACGGAGGAAAGACGCCACCAGAATATATGTTGATAGTTAACAGATAAGCCGGGTCAGTAAACAAGTTATCCAAGGTGATGGTGTCACCTTCTGGCCAGTGCTTCTTTTTCATCTACAGAGACGGCATTGTTAACTGAAAGAGTAATCTCGTTGGTGGGTCTACTTTCCCAGAATCCTATGACTTGTTATGATGGCACAAAGAGCTCAACAACACAAAGCTTCAAGTTGAAAATCCGTTTCAAGTTATGAAATTTGAAGTCAATTTAAATATTAAGTTAGATTCGTTGAAGGAATACTTCTGTCTGGAACAAACATAGATTTGTTGCACCTGTTTGAAATGTATATGCAACACTGTTTTTTATTCAACAAGTGTTATGCACAAACTTCAAACAGAAGTGATAGAGGCCTACAGACCAACATTTGTTTGAAAAAATTTTTGTTGTGTAGATCAACGGATCGTTCCTACCTCTAAGCCCTTCCTTTTTTCCCCTTCTGATGTCAAATTCTCTCCTGTTTCTGCTACCCAGCCTCGGCCGTTCGTGCCATCAAATATTCAATTTTTTTTATTTTATGTTCTTTTCACTGTTTAACCTCCGCGAGTAAACAACAAATCACTCGAAACCAATACGCGTTTTTTTTGGCTGCGAAAATATTCAAAATTTGTTACTATAAAAAATTTCTAAACAAAAAAAATATAAAAATTATATAAAACTATGCATTGTATGTTATATACAAAACAATTGTTTTTCAAATAAATTATAAATTTTTTTACTATTCAAAATAACTATACAGAAAAAATTTATACGTGGTATATACAAATCAATCTATATAAATTGAAATAAAATTGTTCGGTTTTTTTTGGATATTCTAAAAAATATTTGAGATCATGTAATGTTCCACAATTTAATATTTGTAGTAAACATTAAAAAAAATTTATAAAATTAAAAACAAGAAAGAAACAAACTAAAATATAACTTTTAACTAAAATCCATGTAAAGGAAAAGTCTTAACAACACATAATTCATACAAAAACATTGTCAAGAAATCACCAAATGTCACTTGTGATTTGAAGAACCCAACACTTCAGCGCTCAATAACACAGGCGGATTAGGCAACAACAACAACTAGCAGACAACATACGCATAGAAGCCAAAGCAAATCAAAAAAATATGAGGAAAAAAAGAGACTTGAGAAAATCTGAAAAATAAATGCACAGCTGCCCCCTTAAAAGGGCAACAAACCGTCTCGAACAGCAATAAATATTGTGTGCAGTTGCAGCGTTACAACAACAACAACAACAATAACAATGACAGTGTTGTGGAGCATTTTCGTGTGGCCACGCATGCGCACAACTTGCACACTCGCCACACTTTTCAAGATTTTGTGTTGTTTTATTGTTGTTTTTGTTTTTGTCAGACGATTTTTCTCCACACTTACACAAACGTGCGTAGTTATTTCTCTTGAAAAAAAGTCGAAATTACATTTATGGCGTTTTCCACTAGAAGTCGAACGAAGAAGAAGAAGAAGAAGAGAAAGAGTCAGCAGCAGCAACAGCAGCAAACGTAAAGCAACGCCAAAATAATAAATGGTAGAAAAAACAGAAACTGAAAAATTCACAAGCGTCGCCAGCGTGTCTGGCACGATCGTGTCATAAGTGCGGCCGTGGCCATTATGGTTTTGTTATTGTTGTTGTTGTTCTTATTTGTGTTGTTGTAGCTATGTTGTTGCTGCGGCCGATGTTATTGTTTGTTGTTAGTGCCGTAACATGGCCTTTGCTGGCTGGCGCGCACTTACTTTATGCTGCAGGCCGGCTCTCTGGCTGGCTGACGGTCTGACTGGCTGACTGGACCTCGGAAGGATGCTGTGCGCCGCGTCTGCCCTTTATCGTATACTTTCTTCGTCTCTCGTTCGCGCTGGCTGCACGCAGCGCCTCTGCCTTACTGCATGAACAGACTGGCATTTGTTGTTTTTGTTGTTGTTGTTGTTGCTCTTAATGCCGTTTTACGCTTGCGCGCCGAGCACTTTAACCTTTTTCGTCTGCATCATTTTCAATTTGTTCACTCGACACAGACGTGTGAAGGGAAATGCGGGCGGATTGGAGTGTCCCAATAGGCACTTTGTGTTGTTGCTGTTGTTGATTTTAATTTTTTTGGCTGTAATTTGTTGTATTTTCTGGTTATCATTTGAATCTCGGTTCTCTCTTATTGATCGCATTTTCATAAAACTGAAAATGAAATGTTTTGGTTTCGTTGTTTTGCTGTTGTTGCACTTTGTGTGTGTGTTTTAATGTGTATGTTGAAAAAAAGTATTAAATTACCAATTTACAATTTTTAACGCTTTTGTTACGCACTAAAGCAGAAGTGGAATTAATGCATTTTCAATAAAAAAATTTTCCAAAACAATGTCAAACTTGAAGCAGTTGAAAAGTTGTCAATCACAAAAAAAGACCCAAAAAATAAAGTATATTTTTGGTTCTTTTCTTTTCTTTTTTGCTTTATAATTATGTCTCTCTTAAATAAATAAAAAATAAAAGTAAATATTTTTATAGAAATAAAATTTCCCCCAAAACACAATTAAACCAATCTGGCAACATTCCATCGTATTCCGTGCTTCCGAAAAATTTGATTAAATAATTTCCCACGATTTTGTGCAGTTTTTCTTGATTTGTATTTAATAGCTTCGACTTAATTTCCGAAGACGCGCCTTTGATTCTTCCAAGAAACCAAAATCAAATCGTCATAAAAAATTATGAGTCCAGCGTCAATCAACCGCAGCAACGAACGGCGTTCGGTGCCAATCAAGCGTTAAAAAATGCAACGAAAAAAAGTCGAGATTCGCGTGAGAATTTCTCGATGCAAAACGACACTGACGTATTATAAATTTTCACCACCATTCAAAGGGCGAACACTAAAACCATCTTTAGCACTCAACGACAAGCAATTCAACACGTCGCAGCTGCGCACTGCCCTCGTCTGTCGGCATTTGGCTGACCCGAATTGACAACTGGACAGCGGAGCGGCGCTGAGAAATTGTACAACGTTCCACGAGACCAAGTGCGTGTGGCCAAGTCATGTCCGAAATTTGTGGTTTCTCAAGACTTTACTATCGAAATCTCCCCTTCGCTTTGCCACTAACCGAAATTAATTTGTACACTTTGCTGCATTTAATTTGTTAGCAAGAATGGGTTGGAACTGAACCTGCGCAGTGTTGAGTTGTTAAATTATGCCAACTTGTGATCGGCCCTCACGAACAGTGCCTCTCAGTCATTCGGTTGGGGTGAGGGTGACTGCAAGTTTGCCGCAAGGTTGGTCACATCAGCGCACTGGATTTATAAATCATATCGACGTGGTCGTTAGTTATTGACTGTCGTGTAGTCGAGGGTGAGGAACAGACATTTTAACGCCTCGCTGCATAACGCTGGCGCTCCCTAAGACATGAGAAGCAGAAAATTGGCTTCTTGCGTAGTAGTAGAAAAGTTGAGTGGGTACACAGACACACCCACACAATAAGATTGCTTGGCTTTTAGTTGGGTGAAAAGGTTAGGTTCTGCATGAGTTTTGTTGCAAGTAAAAGAAAATAATTAACAACTTTTAGGAGATGTGAGAAAGATATTAGGTTAAGTAGACAGCTATTTTGTAGGCAAGACTTTAGAAGATAGTGGAAGAAAGTCATTTCCGAATAACCATTATATTATTTATAACAACGACATGCAGTTGCTTGAAAGACAGTAGAAGGAAAGCAAACTAAACCAATTTGCAGTCTGGGATCAAAATTGTTGTGAAACCATTTGTCTTGAATTTTCCAACAGGAACCAAGCTCACAGTTGGAAGCATAGGAGGCAAGTTTAAAAAATGCCGATTACTAATTCATGAAAAAATTGTGTCTGTACCACTAATAAACCAGACTGATCTGTGTGTAATCTTCTAATACTGTTTGTTTGAATAATTCAGCCGTATCACACAAACTTTGAAGCATTCGAAGTTTCAAAATCATGGCAAATTTGTTCTTAAACTGAATTAATTCGAAATCAAATCTTTTTGTGGAGTTTCACACTGGTATTTTGAACTCTTACATTAAATTCGTAATGGTACATAAAGCCCAGGAATCAGTGGAAACTAGCTATATAGTTAATGTGTTGAAGGGAAATCCAATTAGTTCAGTCAGGGACTGATGGGATGATATTTATTTCGTTTTAAGCAAACAGTACTTAAAAGTATTAAGATGAAAATTTATGATGAGTATGCTGAAGAATCAGTTATAACTGTACATCACTAAGAGACGATCACTCCAGAATTCTTTGGGTCGATGAAGAGATGAACAGATTTATAATCTGCAAAATTTTCTCACCATAACCAAAATGGTTTGCAAAAGATTCTGTCTGGAAGATATAAAAATTCAAATTGAAGGTCTTTACAATGGATCCAACTGGATCTCCAAGCGGAAGTGCAAGTGCACACATCCCCTCCTTCTGTAACCTACCCTAAGAATATCAAAATATTGGTCTTATACTTTTGGATGCTCCTTAACTTGATTGGGATTTATAGATCACATCAGCAGAGTTGAAAACGTTTTGCCCAGTCAGTAAAGAACTCCTTCTCATACCACATCTGGAGCCAATAAAAAGTCAGCGGGTTGCCACTGAAACCACACAGGGGATTTTAGAGGTAAAAACTCTCCAACTACAAAAGTTCCTGGTACAAAATATGGTTTCAAATAGAATTGAGCTAAAAAGTTGCACGTGGCCCCCCCCCCTCCTCCCTGTCCACACAAATAAATTTATGAAAGGGTTATGCTATGGAAGAGTTTTTGAGCTGCAAATCAAATGTCTACTAAGGTTTAACCTTTAACTACCACCACATTACTTTCTATGTCAATGTCCACAGACGCCACAGACGAAGAATGTCAATTTCTTGGAGCCAAGCTGGGAAAGAAGTTCATTTAGCAGAGCCAATAGTTCAATAGGAACCATGCTTTGAGTTTTTACAGGAGCCCATTGCGGTCATTTCGACGGGTTTTCATTTTCAAATATCTGTATTTTCTTTAGTATTTCTATAAGCTTTTGCTTTGATGACTTTTATTTGTTTATCGAGTTCTTCAATTAATTAAAGAATTAGGGTTCTAACATTACGATTAGCTAAATCTGATGCGTACTTTTCGAGATATCAGGGTATAAAATATGTAGGTTTTGCAGGCATGGAAAACTTGCTTCTGACAATATATTATTCATGATTGCCATAACTTTAAAACATTTTATCAGTAATAAAAAAAATTTAAATCAGTCAAGTGAAATTAAAAAAGTCAAGTCAAACAACGCCTGTGAGCATTTTTAGGTATTTTTTGTGTTAAAATAAACAGTTAAGAGATTAAGTTACCAGCCATTAAAGATTTTTTATTTTGACAGAAACATTTGTTATATTCGAAATATTCTATATTTAATGGTTGGTAACAATATTTCTGCTTCTAAAATTCCAAATGCAGCAGAAGCCAAACTTATTACTTCACATTTTCGCTGCTAGTTGTCTCAGGTTTCATAATTCCTGCATTCAAGCGTTCGCGACTGTTTGTTCGAGCACAATTTATGAGGCACTAGAAAAATTCTCGGAACGCACGTGTTGCGCAAGTGTCGCTGCACAGACGACCAAATGACGCGCCCTGCAATACTACAAGACGCCACAGCGCCTTCACACTGCGCAGCACAAGATGTGTTTAGATAAATACTAAAATTCTCAACAACAATGAAAAATAGTTGAAAATAACTAAAATAAGCAACACTTGAATTTTTACGGTTTCACAATTTTCTACTTTGCATTTAATTGTCCAAAGTGTTGGAGGGACAATCGGGCGCAACCGCCGCCAGGGCAACACTTGTGAACAATTTGTTCAATCAGTGTACATGTGTTTGCATGCTTATCGAAAAACATGTGACATGCGTCCAAGTGTAACGCACTGAGATCTTAGGCGACCCACAAGACCTTTTGGACAACAAAAGCGACACGCTTTGCTCTGTTCGAACAAAAAAAAAATTGAAAAAGGCAAATGTGTCAAAAGTATCACAGTTACTGCCAATAGTCACATTCGAGCACATGTTCGCTCATTCGCCCGATAACTATCGAGACCTCTGAGCCCAAGTCCAGAGTTAACTGCTTTGCGTTGGTCGTTTTGCCGTCGCGTTTTGCTGTGCTGTGCTGTCAATTTCCTGACCTGACAACGGCAAAAAATTGCCAGCTTTGTTGTTGTGCTTGACAGTCATTAATCTCGAAAACGCTGGCCGGACACAGTTGTGTCCGATTTCAGTTCGTATCTGAGCAAAGAGAATAGTTGTCAAAGTCTCGAGGCACTTGAGCAGCCAACAGCGTGAAACAATTTTCAATAACTCGACTCGACTTGAGTCATTTTATAAGGCAAATTTTTCTATTATAACAGCAAATGTTTTGTTTTTTTTTAAATTACTTTTGTCCTACTGCAAAAAAGCATCATTAAATGTTGCTTTCGCGTGAGCATTTTGTGGGCCACAAATTCATATAAAAATGTTTGCAAATCTGCTGCTGAAGGTGAAACGTGTCCAGCGCGGCCAGAAACCGCTTAGCGGCTCAAAAGTTGCGCCCAACAATGGCGCAAACTTGACATGAGCGCAAAACCGTTGACCCAAAAATGACACCCGAAGCACACAGCCCCACAAAAAGAATGAAAAAAAACACAATAACAACAAAATCACAAATAAAAACCATTTACAAAAGCGGCACAAACAAATGCGACACACGAGTGTCGATAGCGCAAAACAATAATAAACTGCAGCACAATGCCGAAACCAACAACAACAACAATGGCGACAATGCAACATAAAAATGCACTGGCGCGCATAATGCAGCCGTCAATCAAAATCCCGGCAATAGAAATGAAAATTCAACAAAATCAGAAGAACAAAAAACACAACAAAAAAAAAACAATATTAAGAAAACCATTTTCAAGAAAATCCATAGTGGGTAAAAAATAAAACACTGAAAAGTTCCCAAATCACAACGCAAATTGTATGCAACAGCACAGCTGAGCGTCAGTGTGTCGAACGGCACGTAAATTACAATAACAACAACAACAACAAACACGCATTATGCGCGCCAAGGCCCCCAACTTGGCTGACCCCATAAAAGATTTTCAGGCACAAAAAAGCACAAGCAGCCTGCAGCTGAGGGCGGCCATCCACCATCACTAACAACAACAACAACAAAAAGAGCTATGATATTATTATAAGAGGCTGAGCAACAAAACATGTTGTTTTGTTTACAACGCATTGTTTTGTAAACATTCACCACTGAATTTCTGGAAAACAAAGATTAGGAACGTATACAATTTTCGTTGTTGTTGTTGTAATTTTTGAAGGGAACAATTGTTCATGTTGGGGCAGTAAAAGTTCTAAAAACTTGTTGAGAAGAAAACTGAATTTGCTTCGAAAATGAGAAGAAACAGAGAGATGAAACACAGAGTGTGTAGTTTGAAAGGTTTTGGAGGTGAAAAAAGTTTCAAATTGATTGAGTACGATGGCAGAAGAAGAAATAGAGATGATAAAACACTTCCTATGCCACTACGCAGTTCTTCAGGAGCAAATCTAGTCTAAAGTCTATTCTAGTCTAGTCTAGTCCAAGTCTAGTCTAGTCCAAGTCTAGTCTAGTCCAAGTCTAGTCTAGTCCAAGTCTAGTCTAGTCCAAGTCTAGTCTAGTCCAAGCCTAGTCTAGTCTAGTCTAGTCTAGTCTAGTCTAGTCTAGTCTAGTCTAGTCTAGTCTAGTCTAGTCTAGTCTAGTCTAGTCTAGTCTAGTCTAGTCTAGTCTAGTCTAGTCTAGTCTAGTCTAGTCTAGTCTAGTCTAGTCTAGTCTAGTCTAGTCTAGTCTAGTCTAGTCTAGTCTAGTCTAGTCTAGTCTAGTCTAGTCTAGTCTAGTCTAGTCTAGTCTAGTCTAGTCTAGTCTAGTCCAAGTCTAGTCTAGTCCAAGTCTAGTCTAGTCCAAGTCTAGTCTAGTCCAAGTCTAGTCTAGTATTCACTCCCCACTACCTTGTAGCAGGGAAATTAATTAGCCTCAAATCAAGTTCACCTTATCATTTTATTTTTATGGCAGTTAAAAATCGTTTATTTTGTATGCCATCAAGTCGTCCAGATTTCAACGTATCTTGCATACTGCTTGCATTACTCACTTTAGTTAGTCATTCTTTAGCACTCAAATCAGGCTCTTCAATCAGTTATCGCTTCTAATTGGCCACAGCTACCGAAGTAGCCTTTACTTCGCCTTCTCATTCACAACAACAATGAAAGATAAGAGACTAACTCAAACTGTTGCTCAGAGCAGTGAACTCACTCTACGCAGTCGCTGTTTATATTTTGAGCTTTCTTTGGCTTTTTTTGTCTCTATTTCGTATATATTTTGTTTCTTGATTTCTATAAATTTAATTGCTGATAATTTAGTTGTCATTTGATGCTATTTAAATTCGGCTGTTAGCGTTCGCCTTAGGCGGCAGAATTTGTATTTGTGATTCGATAAGCGGCACTTTCGCTGCGATCGCGGGCCACTTGACCAGCGTTGTTTACGAGTGTTTTTATTAGTTGGCCTACAATTGGGGTCAGTAATGCAATGAAAATCCAATTAAATGTTATCAGTGATTTTTTTTATTTTCAGTGCGTGGACTGTGTCCGTTTATTAGAGTTTATAATCATAATTGAGTGCTGCTGATAGTGTCAGAGGGCTGCAAAATATATATAAATTGACAAATGACACTCACAAAAATTAAGTTGATTAATTACATATGCACTTAATTGACTATAACAAATAGTTGATTGTGGCAAATCAAAGTGTCATATGGAGACCTTATAATAGGTTAGATTTTCAACAGTTTCTCATACGGAGAGATTAAAGAATTTACGTGATTTTTTTCTATCCTTTGCTCTTTCCTCTGCTCTGACTTTTTTGCTCTTTACTTCATTGCTTAAGCTTCTGCCTCTTCTAACAATCAAATACAACTCTGTTAATTGTTTCAACAGTTAGCGATCGCTGAGCAACTGGCCGCAATGCACCGGTTGCCAAACATGTTCCTCCGTTCCATTGCCAACTATGGAGTTTTTAGTCAGTCTGGCCGCACTTAGAGTCAGAACAGCAAAAGTCAATAAAAACGAAAGTGAAACTGTCACAAGCGACAACTGAAGAGTGCAATTTACATTTTTTGCTTCGCTTCAAAATGAGTAAAAGTGCAGCGAGCTTTGTTTGGGCCGATAATTTGCGCAATCTTTGGCCAGCGACAATTGTTGCAGTGTTGCTAATGTTCTGGCTGCTGTTGCTGTTGTTGCTTCTATGGTTTGTGGTGTAACATTCCAGGCGAACTGGCGGTGTGTCTTACTAACTGAGTGATCGACTGACTGCGACCAAAGACGATGCATAGCGGCGTCTGGCTTGTCGACGAGGCGCTGAGAGGGGTGGCTGCTTGTCGCAGCAATGTGTGCGGCGGCAACAAGTCACCTGTCTGCCTGAGCGCATTTACCTGTTGCACAGCGGTCCATGCGTCTGTCATGTCAGCTGCAGTGGTCGCGCAATTTGTCTGCTGCTGCTTGTTGGCGCAAAAATCTGCCGCGTAGCGATAACAAGTTCCACTTGGCTGCTTCCAATTATGGCTATGCAACAGGAACAACAACAACAACCACAATACGGCAATGCGTATTGCAACACTTTGCGTACAAAGCTCCATTATGCTGGCTGTTGTTGTTGGTTTTGTTGTTGTTGATGCTGTTATGTGCCAATAATGTCCACTTGGCCGCCAACATCAGTGGTCAGCATAAAAACAGCAACAACAAAGCTCACATATGTAGTACCAGCCAGCCGTCGCACATGCGCCTAATGCCATGATTTCCACCAACTAACTAACTGTAATTATACACAATTTTTTCTCAAAACTTTTCGTCCGAACTGCTAATTGTGGTCTAAGCTCTTTGATTGCAAACAATGCAAAAAAAAAATAGAAAAAATTGCACAAAAATAAAATGAAAAATTGTGAATAATGTGTACGAAAAAAAACAAAAAAAATATTTGTTGTTGTTGTTGCTGCTGCCGTGCAGTCTGCACTAACGCGCCAATTGGGCACTTGATAGCGATTTTTTTGTAGTTGTTGTTGTTACCAAATTCTGCTCATAGTTTGCGCGCTTTTCTCAGTTTCATTGGCCGTTGGCTTTATTTGCGATTGTAAAAATAATGAAAACATTTCGCAATTTCTGCAATAAAACTTAATGGTCTTTGATTATATTGTTATGTAAATTTAACAAAATTACCATTGTTGTTGTTGTAGCTTTTGTAAATGTTGGCGTTATTTTCGTGGCGAATGAGGCCACAATTGGTTGGGCTAGAAAACCATAAATGTGGGGTTTGTGGTTTACAGTTATGGCATGTTTGGTGTTAACAAGTTTTAGGTTATGAAATGTTGAGCAGCCGTTGGCTGTTTCCTTTGGAAAACATTCAGCAGTGCAGTGAGCGGATGTGTTGCTTTCAATGCGCATTTGGCTATAAGGAAGGAAGAATGATTGCCACAGTATCGGCAATCCAAAGAAATTAAGTTGGCCTAACTGATCGAGAGCTACCATGTTCGCCTCACCTAGATTAGGTTAGGTTAGGTTTTGGGCGCTGCCTCTGTAAGAGACACCCGGAAGCCTATTAACAGACCTATTGTGATACCACATATTTTTCCCGTTTCTGAAATGTGTATGCAATACTGTTTCAAGCGGAGAAAGGGGGGAAGTGAGAGTTTAACGCCGAATCCAAACGACGGTTAGCAGTTTTTCTTTCACACTTGGAGGATTTGCCATTATGCAAGTCTTGTAATTCTCATCTGTTTCGTGTGGACAGCGATTGAAGTAGATTAGTGTTTCACGAGCTCGAACTGGGATTCGATCCCAGGGCCTCGGTATGAGAAGCCAGCGCGCTACCCACTTGTCTAATTGAATACCATCACAAAGGAGCCTAGAGTTTTTTTTTAATATTTTTTCTATAATTTTACTATACACTCAATTAAAACAAATAGGATGGTAAGGTTTTCCTTAAAATTTTCATTACTTCATGGGGTTAAAAAAATATACAAAATACAAATAAAACACTAAAATAATGTCAAGAATTACTTCCACTGTGAGAAACTAAAATGCCCGGAATTCTCTACACATGTAGTTTTTATAAATTTTATAAACAAACTTATTGTTGCTCTTCAAACTGCACTAACGACAGCCAAGAATTCAAATTAATGCACCTGATGCAACACATTGAGCTGTCATTTCTTCAAAGTTAAAAGCTTGATAACAATAATTACGCCAAGTTTATTATTTCCATCGCTAATGCTTCAATAGTATCAAAATTTACTAAGCCAGCTGTAAAGTCGTAATCTATGGATCCGCATTATGTAGACAGCACTTCAGCTCAAGAAAGAAACCACGCTTGACAATGCTTTCAAACAATTCAGAATAGAGTCCATCACAAACGACATCAAGACCAAAGCCAAACTAGTCAAAATAGTCAGTTAACCAGAATGCGATGGACACTTCAAATGGTTGTCAAACAATGCACAAAATGAGCAATAAAAATAAAAATAAATATTAACACAAAACTTCTTTACAAATGCCACTTTAGTCAAGACCCAAAATATGTGGCCGAGTATATATGCGCACAAATAGAACACTGGAAAATGTTTGACTTTAAACTTTTCAATACTTGTTTGTGCTCCATTTGTGGGCACACTTTATGGCGCAGAAGCGTGGCATGGCAGAGTTGATCAATAAATCAAGCTTACAAATCAGAATGGCCCATAACACAGGCCGCTAATAGCAGCCAAAACACGCATTAAACGGCCAACGAAATTGTCATTCGAACCCATCAGCACAGACCAAAGTCGACTGTTGTCGAAGACATTAAAGTTGGCATTAAAGGTGACAATACTTATTTGCTTTTTGTTCGAACGCTTTTATGGAATAAATAAATTGCCTTTTTTTTGTGGGACAAACATAAACGAAACGTTGGTCCTTTTGACATGCTAAATAGGTGCGACGCAATAGAAAATAATGGAATGAAAACAGTGCAATAAAAGCGACAGAAAAACAAACAGTTTCGAAGGCGCGCAACATGGGCACAACAAATGAAATTAACATAAAATGGTAAAAGAAAAAAAGAGAGAAAGAGCCTCTACAAGAAGGCAAACGTCACATGTTCAGCGCCCTATGCGATGGTTATACCCTACGACTCACCCTAAAGATTGCACCGAAGAAAAAATTTCTTCTTCCTTAAAGAACATTTCTCCAATGGAAGAAGCGGCAGAAGTGTCCCAACAACACTTGTGCCGTGCACACTTTGCAAGTGTGCCCGAAGCAAGACGCACTCGCAGCGCCGCCGTAGGGGAGCGTTGCGCCCTTGCTTTGCAACGTGCGAGCATTTTTTGTTGTTGTTATATATTTAGCGATAAGCATTGTCTCTCGTACAAGTTTTTTGTCTTATCGCTTTGCCTCCAGACAGACGCAGTGATTTCGTTTTGTTATTAGTCGCTGCACATGTGATATGGCAGACAGACAGACAAACGGACGGACACAGAGCGGCACCAATTACATTTTGCCCACTTTTGCTGGGAGCCCCGTGATTGCAGCGTGTTCTGACAGGTTTCACCTGTTTCGGCAGGGATCAGCAATTGAGCTCAGTTCGAGCATCCAGCGCGCAGTTGATTCGTCTTTGTTGCAGCTAAATGTGATAGCCGAGGCAAATAATGCAATGGCCCGGAGCGTTGGGGTTCTAATGCTCGGTTCGACAAGACAATTTTAGGGTTGCATTTAGTTGTGGTTGTTGTTGGCGTAATTCGATCGCTTGTTGCAAACGATTGGGATGTAAGTGAGTGTGTGTGTGTACTTTGAGGGCGTGTTGGCGTTGCTCACAAAAGTGTTGAAATAGTCACGATCCGCAAATAATGCAGATCATTCAAATCATGGAATGATTATTTGGGCAACTCTGACAAAAGCGAGGAGGTCGAAGGGGTCTCGGAAGACCAGATTCGAATCCCCTAATGCTTCTGCTTTCGGGATTTCTTTGCAGAACTAGGATCTTTCTAATTCGAAGAATATGTCGCACACGCACAACAAAAGTGACACAACTCAAAATGTTTGATTTTTCAGGAAACGCAAAAAACTGCTTTTGACCTAATTACATTTTTTTAAATAACGTATAGATCGTTCAGTAGAAAATCCTTACAGATTATGCTTTATGATAATTTGCAAGAATTTTTTTTATTTTACACTAGAAAATCCAAAATTTTGAGTTGTGATTGTTTTGATGATATTTTAAATCAATAATTACCGAATTATTTCAAGTTATTCCACTTTTTCTTAATTTAATTATTATAAATGACAGTTAAAAAGTTGAAAGAAAAATTTGAAAAATTCATAATTAATTTTAATAATTAAAACTCAATACAAAAATTGTCAGAATTTTGCATAAAATTAACTTTAACAAAAATGTATTTCGTCAAAAGTGACACAATTTGAGTTAGGACTCTTTTGCATTGAGCTGCAGCGATCAAATAGCATCAAAATTCTACCATGAAGAGAGACCTAACTGTATTTTTGCAACAGTTAACAACTACAAAATATACTGAACTTTTGCTAATTGGTAGATTTATGCATTGTGCACTGTATGAACACATAAACCAGAAAATGAAAAATTTTGAGTTGTGTCACTTTTGTAGTGCGTGTGCGATGTGTGCAGCATGAAAAAAAAAATTTTCAATATTTTCATTTCAATTTAACTTTAATTAGCAAATTCGGCTTTCTATTATTTTTTGCTTCTTCCTCTAATTTCAATCACTTCCAAGTTCAATTGCTGTCTAAAATCGTATTTTTCTTTTTCTTCAAAATCTTTGCTAAGCATTAAATTTTGAGTCGCCATTTAATTGTTTCTGTATTGTAGCCGGCAAATGTTGTATTGCTATTCTGATTGTTGTTTTTGTTGTTTTCACTTTGAATAGCACCTCACTTAAAATGCAACCATACAAACTGCAACAGCAACAACAACAACCACAACGACAATGCGACGCCAAGTGTTAGCCCAGCGCATTCAACGTACAATTCGTACCAGGGCCGTAGCTAGGGGGGGGTTAGGGGGGTTCTGACCCCCCCCGAAATGTTAGAACATTGTTTTAATTTATAATATTCTAAACTAGTTACTAATCACACCATGCATGGCTACGTTTACATTGAGCCCAAGTGCCTAATTAAGTTAAATTAGTAATTTAATTTAGCTTGGAAGCTTATTTTCAGTCAGCTGTCGGGTTTTGATTTGAGTAACCCCCCCCGAAAAAAAATCCTGTCTACGGGCTTGATTCGTACAGGTGTTCAATGTGACCCGAAACAGAAATCTAACAAAAATAACAACAACAACAACGATGAAATAAAACAGCATCAGTTAACATCAACAAACGAAGTCGGTGATTGAGCGCAGTGGCGGAGGGCTTAGAGGAGAAATAATTTATGACATATTTATAAAAATTTTAATACGAAATTTAAAACAAAAAAAATACAACAACTGAAACATGAGAAAACCGTTTTACACAAGCCCCCTAAATGCATGACTTCAATTTTTTCATGACTACGTCACTGGCCGTCTTCACATTGTCCGAAAATTGAGCTGAGTGTCAGTGCTGTTTATTGTTGTTGCTCAGCTACAAAAGCAACATCGGGCATCCACGCTGCGTAGAAAGTGTATTGAGTCTTTGTTTTGATTTAATATTTTTCATCGCGGCGTTTATCGATCGGTGCGGACTACCTCATTGGCCTCGTCTCGTCTACCTTCCGCTGCTGTTGGTGCTTCTTCTTCTTTTGTTTGGGTCTGCACACCGCTGCGCGTTTTGGTTGTCCCTTTGCAGCGTTCGCTGTCACACTTACAAAACTGTGCACCACCAACAACAACAACAACAATAGCAACAACTCAAACCCCAGCCAAGTGTCCGTTTAATTTTCGAAACGTCCACACAGTCAGTCGCTCCGCGGACCTCTCGAGCCCAAGTTTCAGTTTGGCGTCTTTCAAATGTGCAACACGTCTTCGTTGTTGCTGTTGCTATTGTCATTGTTGTTGTTGTTGCAGTCGACTAATGCAGGGCAGGCATACAGCCGGTTGTTGTGCCAGCCGGTGAGCGATAACGCTGGCGTCGCTGCATCGCATGTGTGTTGCACGTTGTGTGCCGCATTGCGTTACGTTGTGTTGCGTTGATTTTTGCGTCAAGTTTGGGCTTCAAACGGGGGATTTCGATTTTTATTGTATTGTACAATATTCTCTCGACTGCGCGCTGGAGTGGAGTGTGCGCACGCGCAGCACAAACGAAATCGAGTTGTGTTGCTCGCTCGGGACGGACAGAGCGACATTTGGTTGGTTGGTTGGCATAGACAGCCAGATAGATGGATGGATGGATGGCTGGATGGAGGTACCTGTCTGTCAAAATGTGTTTTACAACAGCTACGTTGTGGTGGTGGCTAAAATTGTTGTTGTTGTCCATTTGAAATCACTATCGCTGCAATATCACGACTCGTGTTGTTGTTGTTTTATCCACTGTTGCTGCTGCTGCTGCTGCTGTTGGACGTTCAGCGTGCGCACCAAGCAATCCATCTTCCTAACGAACCACAAAATTACATACAACAATAACAACAAATGCTCATAGCAACTACAACAACACCAACAACTGCATCGACATTTACAATTTTGTGCGTTTCTTTGAGGCGTTTTTCACTCATGTCTCTGTTCTACCATTTGTTGTTTTTGTTGTTGGTTTAGTTCCTTCTTTCCTTTTTTTTAGTTTTTTTTTTGGGGTTTTTTTTATATTTTATATTTTTTTTTTGGTAAGCACAACAACATAACAATCAATTTTATTGTGCATTTGTGTCTTGCTTAGTGGCGCAGACCGTCTAATCGAGCGGCAGAAAGACAGAAAGAGTGAGAGGCGTCTGTGGCGCTGCTCTCGACTGATAGTCGAACAGCTGGTCGGACCGATAAGCCGCTGACCCTGAACGTATCGCAGCAATTGAAGCAATTTGCAATAGTTTTTGAATAGCTTTCATTCTGTTGATAATTGGAGTTGAAGACTTTAGGTATTCGAATTGACTGGATATGTAACGAAACTGTTGACGTAGAATGAGAATTGATGAAACTGATGAACTGATGAAATTTTGAAAGATGTAAAAGTCCATCTCCGACGAAAAAGGTGTTCGATGCGGTAGTTGGAGATGGTTGAACGGTGAAGAAGGAAGCCGTGCCTCCTATGGAAGGACCAGGTTTGGGAAGCTCTATCATCTTTTGGTGTAACCAACAGGAAAAGGGGCAACGAACGGCCGGTTAAATAAGTAAATATAAGTCCAGCTCGACAATTAGGAATAGCGAAGTCGGGGATAAAATAAAAAACTGATTTTCAACGTACTACGTATGTATATCGAAGTTGCAAAGATGAGGAGGAAGTAGGATCTGTGTATTTCAAATCATATGACATCGCTTTCTAAGAAACTGGTCATTTGAAGCTCTGGGCTTGGTAGGTCTTGTGACAATTAAGATATTTCCTCATTCATTGAAGTTCATCCTGGTTTAAGACACTAAAAACACAGGATAGGAGGGAGCTTTGCCACACCCACAATATATCGTTGAGGCCTCCAAGTGTACTAATAGAGATTGGAGTTCGATCTGTATATTCGATCTTACCTAACCTTTTGTACATATTAGTTATTTTGATTTTTTTTAATTATATTTACATTTCATACTTATTATTTTTTTATTATTATTTTATATTTTTTTTATTTATTTCTTATATTTATTATATTATATTTATTTTCAAATCCAATACTCCGAAAAGCTCTTTGACTTTAACTTCATTAAATAAATTTGTTAAAAAGTAAACTTTTATTTATTTATTTATTTTATTTTATTTTATTTTATTTTATTTTATTTATTTATTTTATTTATTTTATTTATTTTATTTATTTTATTTATTTTATTTATTTTATTTATTTTATTTATTTTATTTATTTTATGTATTTTATTTGTTTTATTTATTTTATTTATTTTATTTATTTTTATTATTTTATTTTATTTTTATTATCTTATCTTATTTTATTTTATGTTATTTTATTTTCTCTTTTTATTTCATTAATTTGTATTATAATTTTATATTTCTTATATTTATTAATTGTATTTATTTATATTAAATCTATTTTTAAATCTATTCCCCGAAAAGCTCTTTGACTTTAAGTTTATGAACTAAATTTGTTAAAAAGTGAATTTTTGTTTCCTTTTTGGCTGTCATTTTTTGTACTCAGAAGATATTCCAATTCAACTGAAATCATAACTTGAAGAATTTCATACGCAAGCAATATTTCAAGATACCTTAAGCAATAAAATTTGAAATCCAAGACGCACCCAAGACTCCAACAGTCGAAATGGCATGTTGTCTCTTCCCTCTATGTAAACAATAATAACAACAAACAAACAAACAACCGTAACAACCAACCAATCAGCTGCAGCAGCAGTTGTCAGCTTCAATTGTGAATTGCATGACGCGCAACGATTGCTTGCAACACGATATTTAGCGATTCTAACTTATGTCGACTAATTGCCAGCAGTTTTCTTTGTCACGGCTGTTTGTTGTTGGCAATTGTTGTTGTTGTTGCCCGGTTGTTTATTTTTATATGCTGCGTAAATCGGTGATATTTTATGCATATAACGGCAAAAAATATAAAAGTGCAAAAAACCAACAACAACAACAACAAAGAGAGCAGCAATGCTGGTTGTGCCGACATAACAAGCAAAAATCATGCCACCACATTTGAAGCTGCAAGGAGAGAAAAAGCGCACCGAAAGCGTGTTGACACTTCCCCCAAACAACAACAACAATAACATCAGCCAACAACCACAACGCAACAGCACAGAAACCTCAAGAACCTCAAGCACGGCCGATGAGAACAGCAAGGAGGCACGGGGCCGAGTGGGATGTTTTACTTGCGAATTGGCCGCAAGCAGCAGGCAATAAAACGACCAAAACCAATCAAAAGGTTCTTCAACTTTGGGCAAAACAACATAACCTCAAACCGCAGCACTGAGACAAGCTGTAAAGTCAGCACTGCACGCTGTCTCCCGCTTCCTGCCGCCCTGTTGGCGTTGGTGTTTGTTTATCGCACTGTGCATGTGTGTGTGTCATGTGCTTTGAATGTGTGTGTTGCAGCCATGCAAAAGTGGCACGATCAACATCACCGCTGCGCTGCTCATCATTACGTTGGTCATGAACATCATTATCAGCCGGCCGCCTCAGCGACAGCGTGCATCCTACTCGGCAGAAGAGCAGAGCGGCGCAGTCTCCTGCCGCGGCACGATTGCGCCAGCCGACTCGCTGCGATTGCAACTTGAAACGGAGAGCGGCCAGCAACGGCGCATCACGCAAGCTGGCTGACGCGCTGTCGTTCGCCATGCCCGACCAACGATCATTAAGACGAGCCTGTGCGCCGCTGATCGCGTTACCGCTGACGTTGTTGGTTTCTCGGCCGACTGGCCAGCCGGCCGACTGGCTGGCTGACTGGTGGCCGGATCGGTGTATTGGCTTTGGAGTTTTGTGGGGAAGGATAAGTTCATTGACTTGGCGCGAAGTTCATTGCAGTCCGTTCGTCTATTGTGTGTTACTTAATTTCATAGTCTCGTTGCCGCAGCAAACGTAGCCAACCAGCGCGCCCTGGCACCGCTCTCTGTTATGTGTGTGTGTATGTGTGCACTCTGCTCACTTTCCTTTATTTTCCTAGGCGCGATTGCGTGCGCTAACTCGGCATGTTGGGATCTGCCTTGGTGTTTGGTTTATTTGCAGGATTAAAAGCATTAAAGACGTGGTGGCGGTGGTCGCCAAGTGAGCCCAAACCAGAAGAACCATACAAGAATAATAACGCAAAAAAACTAAAACGAACCATAATAAAGGGAAATAAAAGGGCATAAAAAACAGCTGGGCTGTAAAATCAGAACTCGCTGCGAGCAATCGACCGCAACACGTTGTGTACGGCGCACGAAGATCGGTCTTGACAATGGAGGTTAGCGCAATAGGAACAAAGGATCAGCAGCAGCAACTCGAACTCAAGCAGACACACCACCAGTTGCGGGAGTGCAGCAAGCCGAGAGTGAAAGAAATTAAAAGTAAAGAGCTGCAAAATATTACTACAATGCACAACCGAACCGACCACAACTCAGCTGTTTCGGTCACATTTACTAGATCGACAATGTGTTGGCAAGAAGAACGAAATGATCGATGATCGAAAGTATTTAGTTGGAGTTTTAAATTGATCAAGAAAAGTCGACTAGGAGTTTGACTGAATTTGATGCAGAAAAGTTAGCAGTTACGAGTCTAATTAAATTTGTATCGGCATCTTTGTAACATAACCTAAATGAACCCAACCCGAACTGGTCAGGATAAGACCCCGTCATCTTGAAGCCTAACATCTGTTTGACCTGGTTAACAACCCTTAACTTCACAATAGCTTTCTTCTTCCTCGTGTGGAGACCCTACTTCCACTATACGGTAACAGAACCAGGCAGACCGAGCCCCGGAGAGCTCTTAAGCTGTCACCCTAATCTATCTCAATCTGTGCTGACCTAACCTGATAATCCTCTCAGTTGTTATTGAGTGACTATGTATCTGTAAAAAACTCCAAGTTTAAAGAGAAAGTCTCAAGCTTTTCACTTAAAGGGCATCATTCGAAAAGATTAGTTACATTAAAATATCGTAACTGATCGCTGCTTGACAACAATGATAGCGCCAAATCAGCTCTATCCGATTGTTTCCGCGAACATACCCAACTTGCAGCTTGCATTTAAAATATCTCCACACTATTCAACTGCACTTCCTTAGGATATCCCAACCATCTTCTGTTGTCGCCTCGTTTCTTTTCATTACTACAACTCGACCCTCAAGTTCAAGCATGCTCCAACCCATAAACATGCTCAAGTTCCGTCCTCGCGTCATGTCCTCGGCTCCCCTCTGTCCAGCGACGGCAAATAGGGAAAAACGTGTTTGAACGTGTGCTGCACTGTACGCTTCTCAAATTTATGCTCTCAACCAGCCAGCCAGCCTCCCAAGTGCCCCTTCAACATCGTTCCCGCATGCAACCACGTCGCTCTGGTGTATCTTTTGGCAGTAGTCAGCCCAACTTGGCGCGCTTCTTCGCGCTCGGCAATGTCTTTCTTTATGATTTGTTTTTTGTAAAGCGATTTTTTCCAAGTTTTTCTGTATGCTGGTCGCTGTATTTTTTCTTCGTATCGTTCTCGAGTGCTGTACCGTGGAGTGTTGGAGTGCAGTGGCTCAGGGGTCTTCGACACACGCACACACACACACACACTTAAACATAGCGCTGTGTAAAGCTAAAAACCGGTAGCTGTGCATATGTAACGAATCTTTACGCTACTTGTTAAATTATGATGGGTTATGCTGTTGTTTGTGTTGTTGGTGTGATGGTTTTTTTGTTATTGTCGTTTTTGTTAACTGTCTTTCTGGGCTGGGTGGTGTAGTTATTGTTTGCGCGTCGCTGGTGCACGCTGCCATGCTGCGTTTATTTGTGGTTATTTTCTGATCTTATGGGATTTTTATGCTTTTCTGACTTTTTCGCTCTTTTTATGTTCAGCTTTTGTTTTGTTTCGAATTTTAAGTGTGATTTGTTTGGCCGATTTGAAACGGTGCAGCGGGGTCTTGGCTCTGGCTCGTTTGTGTCCTACAGATGCTTTGCAGTTGTTGTATTGGCTGATGCGTATTTATGTTGACTGGTTTTTATTTAAATTGAATTATTGTGCAGCATTGATGTGCTTAAAGAAGTTCTTAAATATTAAATATTTGGTAGTTAATGGGAGTTCCAATGTTTTATTAGGGGCTGAAAAGATGTAAAACAAAGACAGCGGGATTTGTAGTAAAATTGGCAGGTGAATTTCTTTTGATAGTATTCAACTGAAAACTGGTTTTGAAAGAGCAATTTTATGGCTTTGGGTATCAGTTAAAATATCAGGAAAACAATATTGGTGTAGGTAGTTCCTGAGGGAGTGCATTGTAGTCGACAATCAGGAATTCTACGGAAGCCAGAGTAATTGCTTAGTTCTACTCTTGCTTTCTTGACTTAATTAACTTCTTTAAAAGTTGAGGTTAGATGAGGCTAGAAGCCTACTGTGGAAGTGATTATTTAAATCTTAATATAACTTACATAGATAAGTCCGAATTAATTTGAGGTTTCCAAGCTATGAATTTGTGTAAAGAGTATTTCAAGAAGTGTGTGCACACTGCATTTGCCTTTAGCTTCATCTCTGAAGCGGAGAGATCCCATCAGACTCCGTCCGAAGTGAATCAGTTCGACCTCCTGATTGAGATCAGAAACCCATCAAACTCTTTCTTGAGCGGATCAATTTCACCTCTTGATGGGGAGGAGAAACCTATCAGACTCTTTTCGAGGCTAATCAATTCGAAACCCTGATGGCTAGGAGGAACCCATCAGACTCCGTCCAACGAGCATAAATTCGACTTCCTAATTAAGAGAAGAAACCCATCAAATTCTTTCTGAAGCGAATCAATTTGATTTCTTGATGGGGAGGAGATACCCATCGAACTTTCTACCGGGCCAATTAATTTTACGTCCTGATCCGAGGAAGACCCATCAGACTTTTTTCAAGGTGAATCAATTCGAATTCCTAATGGAAAGGGAAAACCCCTCCAGACACCGTCCAAGACAAATTAATTTGACCTCTTGATTGGGTGAAGAAACCCATCGCACTCTTTTAGGAACGAACCAATTCGACCTCCTGATGGAGAGAAGAAACCCATCAAACTCCTTTTGTAGCAAAGTCGACCTTTTGTTGGGAGGAGAAAACCATCAGACTCCGTCCAAGGCGAATCATTCGACTTTTTTATGGGAGCAGAATCCCCCCCCCCCCAAATCAATTTGACCTCGTACTGGAGAGGAGACACCGGCTTTTTTCATTCTGGTAGTCAATCATTTCGACCTCCTGATAGATTGGAGAAACTCATCAGACTCTTTCCAAGGTGAATCGATTCGAATTCCTATAATCCGAATCGAATTCCTATCAGACTTTTTCCAGGGTGAATCAATTTAATCTCCTGGTGGGGAGAAGGAACCCATCAAACTCTTTCTGGAGGGAATCAATTTTACCTCTTGATTAGGAGAAGAAACCCATCAGACTCCTTTTGAAGGCGAATCAATTCAACCTCCTAATGGGTGAAGAAACCCATCAGGCTCCTTTCAAGGCACATCAATTCGACCTCCTGATGGAGAGAAGAAATCCATCCCACTTTTTCTGAAGCGAATTAATTTGACCTCTTGATCGGGAAGAGAAATCCATCTGACTCCTTCTGGGGCAAATCAATTCCACCTCCCAATCGAGGAGGTGGAGAGACCCATCAGACTTCTTCCGGGGCGAGTCAATTAAACTTCCAACAACCCCCTGATGCAGAGAAACACCCGAATTCGATCTTCTGATGAGGTTCGAGAATCCACTATATCCACTGTATTCTATTCTTAAATGAAGTCTAAGTATTGAGGGGCTCCTTGGTACCAATTGATTCCATGTTTCCCTGTGACAGAGTTCACTATCTGCACTTTGAATCATCTGAAATACATTTTTTTACCCTGACTGACTTACCCAGATCGCCAAGAGCTTTATGGCCAAGCGCTCAAAGACCTGAGACATTTCTAATGAAGAAATTGTACACACTCATCTTTTTAGCAACTTTTTTCAATTATTGAAGTTAGTCTCGACATATCAGGTGTACAAGTAGAAAACCGCCGTTTTCCACTGGGTGGTGCCACCTTTGGAAATCGGTGAGAGAATTCCGATCAGAAACATCATATGGCAAGCTAATATATCGGTTAACAACTCCACATCATCTCGCTTGTTTATTCTTATTGTCCATTTTTTTGTTGGTGCGTGAAGATGTCGAAATTTGAACCGAATAAGCGTCATTTGCGGGAGATTTTGCTTTTCGCGTTTCATTCGAAAAAATCTGCAGCTGAAGCGCGTCGAATGATTGTAGCAACTTATAGTGAGTCGTGTATCAGTGAAAGAACGTGTCGAGAATGGTTCGTGAAATTCAAAAATGGTGATTATGACGTGAAAGACAAGGATCGGCCGGGTCCCGTGAAAAAGTTTGAAGATGCAGCTTTGGAGACTCTGTTGGATGAAGATTCTTGTCAGACGCAACAAGAACTCGCGGATTCTTTGGGTGTGACTCAGCAATCCATTTTCCTTGCTATACGCAATAAAGCCTCAAATTATGAAAAAAAACGGCGGTTTTCTACTCGTACACCCAATATGTAAATCTAACTTAAACTTTAATAAAATAAGATAACTAAGAAAAATGTTTATTTAATGAGATAAAGATAATAAATATATTTTTCGTTGTTAAAAAATCGTCTTTAAAGTGTCTTTCGTTTCTTGTATCAGTATCGTACGCTACTCCCCAAGTGAGTTTACAAAACTTTTATTTTTCCTTTTTATGATTCGTTAGTTTGCAAATCGCTTAACATATCAACATCTTATTTCATCAGCCATATGTCGCAACAAGTCACGAAGCCTGCGACAACAATTTGTCAGTCACATCTTCAATGGAAAGTTTCCTATTCCGGAGATGAGTTCGTGCGCAAGAGAGTAAAGAAACGAAAGGGAACGAGGTGAATTTGGTTCCTTTCGTTCTCACAAATATACAAAATCAAAAGCAAGAACAAAGAGCGAGAATGAAAGAGTAAAGTAGATTTGCATCTGTTTGGAAAGAGTTATGGTGTAATTTTGTAGAAAAGATTTAAACCTGCTAAATACGTTCTTCAAGATGGTAGTGCTTCTTTTTCTTCTCTAAAAGGAAAGGAAGCCACTTTTGCGATCTGATCCCCTCTCTCACTCTTCACGCAACTCTCTTCTTTGCTTCTCTCTCTTTACAAGCAACATTTTAAGAGCGCCTGCTCACACTTTGCTCTCCACAATCACATAAGAGCAATGCGCTCTTCTGCCGAAGCGCGCTTGTTACTTCTTCCAGATTTCTTGCGGCGCGACTTTTTCTTTTGCGCTGTGTGCTGTGTTCCGCTTTAGCGTTGCTTTTGTTGTGTTCGCCAGCTTCGAGACAGCGCCGAGGTACAGTATCCCGCCAAAAATCAAAAATCGTTTTATCCATTCGCTGCTGCTTCTGCGGCGCGTACGATCCGATCGTTTTCAGCGTTTTCTGTTTTCTGTTTTGGTTTTTATTTTCTCGCTAACGTAAATGTTGCTGCCGTGTTGCACTTGTCGTTCGTTCGTTCGTTAGCGCACACGCCCGCCACCCCACACCAATGGCCCATGTTGCTGTGGTTGTTGTTGTGAGACACCGCTGTAGCTGTTGCCAGCAATCATTTTCGATTGCGATCAATAAACGGTGAGCGCGCCGCACGCCGCTCGATCCGTGGCGCAGTGGCAGTGGCAGTTGCAGTTGCATTCGGCCAATGAGGCATGACGCCTCACACCCAGCGGCAGCAGGTACCGGCCACTGCGCGCTCACTTGTGCGCCGCATCGCTGACCATCGATTGACCATCGATCGCCACTTACTTTGCATGCTCGCTGCATATAAATGGCTGCCTTAAGCGGTCGACTTCGGCTACTCGGCGTAATTTATTTTTATTTTTATATTTATTTTTGTTGATTTGATTTTTGAATTGTTTTTTATTTCAATTTTTTGTTGTTGCTGCAGTGATCTTCGGCCATTTTTATGACACTTCTTCGCGCTCGTTCAGGATTGTGCGAGCATAAATGTTGTCTTTTGCCTTCAAGTTACATAAAATAAAATTCGTAATGGATGCGAACGCCAGGCCAAGTGAGAATTGTTGGAGTTTTTACGCGTTAATTGGCCATTTCGTAATGGGGCACGGGTTAAGACGCCAAAGTGTGGGTCAATTGCATAAGTAACGCTTCATGGCTACTCAATTTATGTTCATGTTTGGTTGGTTGGGTTGCATACATAAAAAATTGGAGTTAATGGTTTGGATGCTGTTTGATCCTGTTGTCTTTTTACACACAAAACGAAATCAATGTGACTTATGGTGAAATTTCTGATTTGCGTTTATGGCCAAATGAAGTGAAGAAAATTTGAATTTTTTAACAGATTGGGGTTATCCAAGAGTTGTTTGTATGTTGTGACAGTTTTTATTTGATAGCTTTTTATGGTCATAGAACGAATAAAAATAATTTGTTTGAGATGAGGGGATAAAGTTGAAAATATCTCTGAAGCGTTCTATAATAACAGAAAAGGAATGTGAAAGGATAAGGTTGCGGAGACATTTTCTAGACTTGCTGTATCAGAAATTTAAGAACGGTGTTAGGGGAAAATAAAAATATTGGGTCAAGGGAATCTTCAAAACATTCGGTAAACCTGAAACGTAATATTAGAACCTATTGGGCAATGATGAAGGGGGAGTGTTTATAAGTTTTTAATTTTCTATCACCTATCTCATATCTTCATCTATAACCAGCATCCTATTCGTGCATGTACTCATATAGCGGATTCGTTTGAGTATTGGGTAGGAAGTTGGGCTCAGTGGTCGCCTCTATGGCATCAGTTAGGTCTTTTGGCGCATTCTGTTACCATGTGGGGAAAGAAAAATTTCTGAGTGTTAGCCTTTATAAAAAAACGATGAATAGTCAATGTCGTTGCAAAAAAGTGAGGACCCCTAATACCTTTCACAACTCTTCTCCTATCCCTTCCTTTCTTCTTCCTGATAACTGAATGTTATGGAAGGCTTGTAGTCTTCCTACCTACACTCACATCACATCTGTGTCGATTCTGTGGATGTTTGGTGTATCTAAAGTGATATATTAGAAGCTGGAAAGGTGGACGAGACTTAAGGGGGATGTACTCGAAGCATTACATGTAAAGTGGAATATCGATAGAGGTAAACATAAAAAATCAAGTCAATTAGACTGAATGAGTGAATACACTCGAAGCATTTTATAAGAAGTTTAATATCGATAGAGGTGAACATGGATGAATCAGGTCAATGGGACTGGAAGGGAGGATATACTCGAAGCTTTATATGACAAGTGCAATATCGATTGGGGCTGAACATGGAAGAATCAGGTCAATGAGACTGAATGAGGGGATATATTCGAAGCATTTTATGAAAAGTGAGACTCAATTACTCAATGAGACTCTATTACCGGTTGATGAATTATGAAGATAAAAGGATTAGATTGATTGGACAATATTCATACATCTAAAGCATTGCATAAGAAGCAGCTGAGTGTGAGCTGCAAGCGACCAAAGGTGGTCTGTCTGAAGTGACAGTTGTATCTTAAATGACAGGTGTAGATTGAAGTGACTCTCACCTGACTCTCAACTTCATAACCGACAGAAAACCATGCCAGTATTTGTTTTATACACTAAAACTCAATGGAAACGTGTTGATCTCATATTTAGAGATCAAAAGCCTAACTTGAAATTTCATTATCTCCTTCTTAGCGATCAATTTTTTTCACATCGTAAGACAAACATTTGTATTTGCCATAGTGATTGAATTTCAATGTTTACGAATAGTAAAAATTCTAATAATATTCTATAAATATTCCTATACTCCAAAAATTAGCCATTGAAGCAGATTTTTATTACACAAATAGTTACGTGAGCATTAAAACTCCAACTAAAACTTTTATACGATTTTCATTCCGAGCTCGATTAGTTGTAAATTTATGATATAAACCCCATTAAAGCGCCTAGAAAATTGAATCCATTGCGCTTTTAGGTCTAATTTGACTATGCCATCAATTTTATTATAATTTACGCACAAAACGATTAAGGATTTTATTTATGTTTCGATTTTCAATTAATTTTTTGTGTGATTTTGTTTTGAGTGCAACTCCAGTTTAATATCATGAGCTAAACTACAACAACAAAAACATATGTGCGTGTATATAAAGTCAGATTGAAAATTCACTATGGAGGATCATGTTAATAAATTGTCTTTGGCTGATCCTTGGTCAAACTTTTGTTGGTTTTACTGCACATTATGAATGTACAAGCTTGTTGTTGTTATTGTTGTTGTTCCTGTCACTATCATCCGGCCACGGAGCCACACAATCAAAACGATCTCCAGAGCCGGTTGCAACCGGCATTTACTTACGCCAGCACGTTCGCCAGCCAGCCAGTCAGTCGGTCTTTTACGTTTTTCACATTTACGCGCCATTTTTGCCGCTGCTTCTGCTTCTTCTTGTTCCTCTGCTGCTGCCGCTTTTTGTATAACTTGTCAGTTGTTTATAGCTGTGGCTGACTTGGCCTGAGCGCATTGCGGCCGCCGCTGTTTGGGTAACTTTTATACCTTGATTTCAGTTTGTGGCAGTTGCTGTTTTTGTTGTTGTTTGCTGCTATTCTGTCTGATTTTGCTCTGCAACTTGTGAACACCTGTGATCACTTCTTCGCTCTGCGCTTTTATACCTTTTTTCGACCTTTTTTTCTCTGCATTGTGTTCTTTTATTTTAATGCAATTTACTGCTGCTGCTGTTGTTGTTGTTGTTGTTGTTGTTGATTTTATGTTCATGTGCAGTGTGCGTGTGTGTGGGTTGGTTGGTTCTGTAGTGTGTTTATTTAGTGTGGATGCTTACTTTGTTTTTATGCTCAGGCTCCATTGCAGCGTTAAATTTTTATACTTTAAATGACTTAATGACATTTTAGATACTTCATAAATTTGTTTATCTTCGGCTGTTCAGTGTACACACAAACACACATAATTATAGACACTCGTGCATGTGTACGAAGGGTTTGCAGATGCAGCAAAAGTCTTAACGATTTTTGTTGGAAGACTTGACTTGATAAATCTGGTGTAGTCGCGTTTGAGTTTATTTGAGTCTGTTCTTGAGTTGAGTGGACGTTTGAAACAAAATTTGAAACGATTTTTTAGCCTTAAGGTAAATTTTCACAATATGAGTATGAAGAAAATTGATTTTACAAGCTATTAAAAAATATAAATAACCTTGTCATCATAAAACTATGTTTAAATTGATTTAATTATCTTTTAAAATTGAGCTTTAATAATAAAAAATAAGTTAAAATAAAATAAAATAAAATAAAATAAAATAAAATAAAATAAAATAAAATAAAATAAAATAAAATAAAATAAAATAAAATAAAATAAAATAAAATACAATAAAATAAAATAAAATAAAATTAAATCAAATCAAATCAAATCAAATCAAATCAAATCAAATCAAATCAAATCAAATCAAATCAAATCAAATCAAATCAAATCAAATCAAATCAAATCCAATCAAATCAAATCAAATCAAATCAAATCAAATCAAATCAAATCAAATCAAATCAAATCAAATCAAATCAAATCAAATCAAATCAAATCAAATCAAATCAAATCAAATCAAATCAAATCAAATCAAATCAAATCAAATCAAATCAAATCAAATCAAATCAAATCAAATCAAATCAAATCAAATCAAATCAAATCAAATCAAATCAAATCAAATCAAATCAAATCAAATCAAATCAAATCAAATCAAATCAAATCAAATCAAATCAAATCAAATCAAATCAAATCAAATCAAATCAAATCAAATCAAATCAAATCAAATCAAATCAAATCAAATCAAATCAAATCAAATCAAATCAAATCAAATCAAATCAAATCAAATCAAATCAAATCAAATCAAATCAAATCAAATCAAATCAAATCAAATCAAATCAAATCAAATCAAATCAAATCAAATCAAATCAAATCAAATCAAATCAAATCAAATCAAATCAAATCAAATCAAATCAAATCAAATCAAATCAAATCAAATCAAATCAAATCAAATCGAATCAACTCAGCTCAACTCAACTCTATTTAAATCAAATAAAGAAAATCAAATCAATTAATTAAAAATAATAGAAAATAAAAAAGTATTTTCGTATTAAAAATTTGTCTAAAAGTATTGTTTAATTAAAAAAAATGATAATTTTTTTTGTGGTGCTTTTCCAACAATTTTTCAATATTCTATAATATTGATTAAAATGTTCGCTTTTTATCAACATTTTTTTTGATTTTTCTTACACTTTAAGCGATTTATTTTAACTTTATATTAATTCTAATATAATTCTACTACCGAAACATTCGTCGATCGGCGTTGAAACCTTTTCCAAACAACAGTAGCACAATGACACGCTAATTACCGCTGAATGGCCGAACGCTGAAAGGCCAATGGAGCGCAAACAAAGCGTGGCAGAACAAATCGCAACATAACTGAAAATAGTTTAAGGCTACTGGAAAAATTGTAATAAAGCCACAACAAATGATTTTCAATCAGGCAGCGCGTAGAGCGAACCATAAAGTGGCCGCTGCTGCTGTTGCTACTGTGTACGCGACTTCAAACGGCAACGTCCGCTGCACAGACTCGATTCCACTCGCCTCGACTAGAAAACGCGCCAAACGCGATGGCCCACAACTGGACCAGGCGGCGGCCGTATGACGGCAAAGGCAATTAAGCGGACGAACTGACCGGCGCGCAAACCCTGCGGGAGGTAAACCTATTTAAAATTAAAGCAAAAAAATTACTGAAATCCAGAACTGAACGTACAAAAATCGATTTCGATTACTTGAGGCGAAACAAAAGGCTGAAAATGTTATTATTTGCGGCTGCTGTAAGGTCTGCAAGCGCAAACTGAAGGCAACAGTGTTGCTGTAATGGACTCGAATATGGCAACTTGGAAAAGAATCGACAAAGCTTTGAAACTTTAAAATTGTAAAATATATTTGAAAATATATAATAAATAATTAAAATTTGTATAAAATGTTTGTTTATAATTTTGTAATTAAAAAATTTTTTTTTTTAGAAAATCAAAAAGTTTGAGCGCCCCTGCACGGCTACTGTGCACACAATTTCGTGTAGCCCTCAAGCACCTACAACAGCATTTACTACGCTTTTACTACGCGTGCAGCTGCACAACTGCACACCGCACTACCAAAGAAACAATCACACCAACAACAACAACAACAATAGTTGCACTACAACTTCTCAAACGCTGCAGTGCTCAAGCAAAGCTGAAGTTTCTAAGCTTCGTTCCGAAAGCCGGCATTTAAACTTTAGATCGAAACCGGTTTGAGGCACCTTTCCTATTGTTGTTGTTGTTGGTGTTGTATAGTAAAATACAAAAAACATTCTCGTGTTTTCCAGCCGCTTGACACCCCACCAGCTGCGCACAGCTGCAGGTTTACAACGCACGCCGAACTCCCTCGGAGCGGCGCTTCGTTCCGCCCCCCCTTGCGCCCTATTAGCTCCGATCCATTGGGCGCATCACTCTAACAACAAAACAACAACAACAATAACAGCAACATTGTCATCATAAGCAGCAACATCATTGTCAGCAATAGCAACAACAACCACAAAGGCAAGTCCAGCTGGAGCGATGGGGAGATGAGTTGAGGTGCAACGAGGTGAGGTGGAGCACAGAAAGCGTTGCCAGCCGGCCGGCCTGACAGATTGTTGCTTGTTGTTATTACTTCAAATGTTGCTACTGTGCGCTTTTTAACGATCAAGCCACATTGTTTTTATTTCTATTTGCTTTTTGCAATTTTTTTAATATTTTATTTCATTTTTTATTTCGTATTTTTTTCTCAACTTCCAGCATTTGCTACATAGTTTTCTTTTGCGGTTGGCTAGTTTGTACGTTTTTTTCATATTTTTGCAGCTTCAGTTTAATTGTTGTTGCTTCACGTTTGTCGCCACCGCTGCCAGCTTCTTCCTCTTCTTCTTTTTTATGCTTTATCTCTCGATTCGTTTGTTATTTGCTGTTGTGGCTCATTGTCAATGTCGCTTTTATTTACCTGCAATTGTTGTTGTCGTTGGTTTTTTAAATTTATATATTTTTTTTGCTCGCCATTGTATTGTTGTTACTTACTGGCCAACAAGCGAGTGATTGGCCACTGCGCTGCAGCGGCACAGATTGCGCATGCGCGCGCGCGCCTGCACTCGTTCGCCCGCATGCTGGCGCAGCGTGCGGTTCATTAGGCGGACGCGCGCTGGGCCACATGCGGCTGCGGCAATTTGTGCTCGACGTGTGCTGACGCTGACGTTTTGGAGTGATTTCAGTTGTGTCTGCGCGCCAGTTGGTCACTCGTCTACAAAAAGCTCGGCTTGTTGTTGCTACAGTTGGCTGGCTGGACTTGTTGATAGAGTTGCCAGCATGCCGCGACTGTGTCTGACGTTGGCAAAATGTAATCAAAGTTGCTGCCACCGCGCCCTCGTTGCCGCAACGTAGAGCAACCATGGCCGGTGTAGAGCTGCGGCGCAGCTTTGTGGTCATTGCTGATGAAATTTTTGCACTGACAGCGCATTAAAGTCGACTGTGTGCATATTTTGTGCTTTTTGCGTACGTTTTCCGAGTAAATCTAAACATTTTTGACGCATTTATTTTGCAATTAACCGACAATGGCACTGCCAGCTAGCAATTAAAAATTATATTTGCACATACGTATGTGTGTATGTAGTAAAGTATTTATGCATATGTGAACATGTGTATTGTTGAATTTATGCTTATGTGCCATATCTGAGTTTCATCTAATTGTCGTGCGCTCGCATCCAACGTTCTGAGTGCTGCCCGCACTGTGGGTCATTGCAAGTTATTCGCAATCAATTTGCTGGCATTGCTTGGTAGTGCCCCCAGGGCGTGTCATTATATTGTTGACAGCGCTGCACGTTTTAAACAAACATTCAAGGATTTCCTTCGTTTTTTTTTTGCAATGACTTTTGCATGGAATCGTTCAAGTGTCGGTCATAACAAATTGAATTGAAAATTCAAGACTTAACCCTGACGGTTGAGTGCAATTTGCTTTGCTCAAATGTTGGTTTTGTTAAAGAAAAAAATTGATTAAACTAATAAAAAGGTACTTTTGCGGAGGAGAAGAAAAATAGGTGTAGAAGGTAGGAGACTTAGAGGTCTCTTTGGAGTGGGAGCAATGAAAAGTTGTCTTATGTTGAAATGCTCAAAGTGATAGAAGTCGAAGTCGGTATATGTATGTACATACAAATTTATACATATAACTGGCATGAGAAACCCATATCGAGACTAAGAGCAAGCTTCACGAAACCAGTACATTCCTGTCGGCGAATTGGGGGCTTTTTCGTAGGCAATTTAACTCTCATAGTATTGTTTAATTCTCTGCTTGAACAAAGCCAAATTTATTGAGCGATTGGTGATGTTTTTATTGAATGTTTCGATTAAGTATGGAATAAAATACCCCTTTATCCTTTGATCTTTTATGATATTTTGTGGCTCTACTTAGCCAAAGACAAATTGGATCTCGGCCTTAAGTTCAGAAATTTTTTTAAGTTTATTCGCATAGATCAGAGATTTTCACCAGCGATGTTGGCGACCAGTTGGCATTTGAATTTCGAAAGATGATTCAGTCTTAAAATCGTTGGTTCAATTGGTTGTTTCAGTTTTGGCAGATCAGGAAATGTCCTCCTAGATTTAAGTGATTCTTGGCATTTTAGGATAATTTTTAGGAGGAACAATTGTTTGAAGCCATGAATATTGAAAGCTAAAGTGTCTAGTTTTATTATTGTTTTGTTATTTAATTAAAAATTATTAAATAAATATATTTTTATTTTTTTTATGATAAGTTTAATTTCTTGGTTTATAAGGACAAAAAAAAAGTATGTATGTATGCACCAAAAATCATAATGAAAATTTGATGGAAACTCATTGGCGAAATTTTTTTCATGTGAAGGATGTCTACAGGCAAATCTTGGGACTGTAGTGTTTACTATGGAATACTAATGTCAGTCAATTCTGCGAACATTGCAAACATTTTGTGATACAGTTGCAAAATAATATAAGTAGTCCCAGATAAACCTTTACTTTATACGTTTTTTGTGTGCTTGAAGAAACCGAACAGATTGAAAAGACGTAATAAAAAAGAAACGAAATCCGAAAAGACTACTCAGCGCTTAGTCACAATCGCTGTGACAACAAAATAAAATACGTCATACTGCTGACTGTAGCGTATTGCTTAAATTTCCCACTAGTTACATTTCATGTTTGCTGCACGCCGCAATTTGCCATCTGAAATAGGCAATCGATCGCCTTAATAGCATTAAAATTTTTGCATCGCTTACGATTGATTGATTGCAGCAGTTAATAAATCAATAAGCAATACAAAAATTCACACAGCGATAACTGCTGCACCGGCAGCAAGCAACTTGTGTCCAACTTGTAAGCGAAACGAACTGCTTGAACGAACACACCTGAACCATACATCACTCAATATTTATTTGCTGTAAGCAATAACAGCCAATCGCAATGAACAAGTCAATCGATGGCAACAACAAGAACAACCAAAAATACAAAAACAAAGAAAACCCACAAAAAAATACAAAAATTACAACAACCAAGTTAAAGCAATTTTGAAACGAACAAAAAATGCACTTTCAAAGCAGAAGCAGCAGCAACAACAACAGCACCACTCGGACTTTATGTTGTATGTTACTGCATACACATAAACGTCATCATTGTCGAACCTGAACGGGACGGCAGCGCGTAATGCAGATGGGCAAACAGCAGCCGCGCCCCAAACGCCGCCAACACATCGGCCACACTGCTGGCCACACTGGCGACACAAACAATCACTCATAATGCAGGACAATGCAAACATTCAACCGCACTGTGGCCACTGTTAAGTGTTGGTTAATAGCATCGCTGCCACTATATTTTCATTTTCAACAACAACAACAACAGCAAAAAAACAAAAATTTTCTTTCAATATTTACTATGCAAATATTTAAGATTTGAGTTGAGTTGAGCATTTGAACTGGAAACTCTGCAACGTCAACGGTCGTTGTTGGGCATTTTGGACAGCTGAACGGTTTCAGTTGAGTTGAGACATCGATTAACAGGGCTATTCTGGCAAAGACTGTTAAAACACTTTCAAAAGATTATTGAAAGATATTTTGAAAGACTGAAGACTGAAAGCTATTCCAACGAAAAAATCTTTCGGAAAAAGCTCAAAATTCAGCACTCGAGTTGAAAAGCTGTTTTCGGCGAACAGCATTGCCTGCCAACTCTTTTTCTGTTAAATTTGAAGAATTTTTGCAATGATGAAAGAAAATTATTTTTCCAATTTTTGTTATGATTTTATTTTTAATTACAGATGTGTTTATCAGGATTATTTTGCAGTATTTCTTTTTAGAAAAGGCAAGAACTGGTGTAAAAATATGAATTCAAATTAATTGTTTTATTTTTTATGTGATGTTAATGATGTTATCAGATTTAACCTTAAGGCAATGAACAGCAAATGAAGACAAACACTTTCGGCCTATTTATATTATGTACTTTTGCTGTTAATTGGTGTATTTTTACGTTTTCTTTCATCCTTCATAAAAATCTCACATTTGTAAACCAAGTGCTCTATTCGATGCTGGCAATACTGTTGGCAAACGAACCGGCCGTCGTGAAATGAAAAATTCAAACAAAATTTCAATCAATGGCTGAAGAAATCAAGCTGAAAAAATTAAATTAAAAATTAAAAATGTAATTGCATTCTTTTATAACATATATAAATTCTTTTCATAACACAAACACAACGCACGTACTTTTTTCAAGCCGAAAGACGACCCCAAAAGCACATCTTTCAAACTGTCTTTCATGTTAAAGAAAAAAGCTTACAAGATAGTTGCTAGAATAGCAAATTGTCTTTCGAAAGATTTTTGTACTTCGAAAGATTGAGGTGAGTTGAAAGATAGTTGCCAGAATAGCTCTGTAAATGTTGGAAGTAGTATTTACGATATGTTTTGCTTGATTTGATTGTATTGGCGGCTGTTGTAATGTATGAAAAGGTTAAAATTCTCTGATGTTCCTGTAGGTTCTTCCAACTACCCAATGCCAGATTTTGCAACACTATATGTATACCTTGAGCCATTGTTGGGGATTCCTAAAGTTCTAGAGACCCATAGTTAATGCAGTCTGCCATCTTAGAGTTCCCATATTTAGACAAAGAACCGACTAAATTACTATGACTTGAATAGCTTTCTCGATCTCCAATCATTTTTACTTTGACCCTCAACTCTAAGGAGCTCCAACTGGTACCGGTAGGGACCCAACAGAGATCTCGTTGCGTGACAGTCTTGTGGAGTGGCAGCCTTCAATGTGAATAGCTCACTTAAGCACAACTTTTGGCTCATTGTGATACCACAGTGGATGGCGCGACTCCCCCTTACCGCGCCTGGAACCAAGAAGATTCCGTAATGGATCTGGCTATGTCCCTGATGTTCAGAGGAGATAGTCCAGTTAGACTATTGAAAAAAAGTTTAGCCGAGGAATTTAAATCTTGTTCTAGCTAAAGAAGGACATTGACACTGCAGGTGGAGAACGGTCTCGCCCTCCTCCTCAGAGCCACACCCTCGATATAAGTCGTTGGATTGCAGACCCAGCCTTTCAGTGTGCTTACCCATGAGACAGTCTCCCGTAAGCACCAAAACCGTTATGCTTATTGAGTGGTGACTAAGGTTGAGCAGCTGCTTTGTTCGTTTCAGGTTGAAAGTTGGCCAGGTTTGTCGGGAGATGTTGCAAGTCTGTTCGTAAGCAGTAAAGTTGCTTGAGCATCAGTTTGTCTGATGCAAGTGGAGCTCTTACAGCTAGAAAGGACGAAGCATCGGCTTCAAAGTCATCCAACAGATAAGGAAGGGCACTGAATTCGAAAATGAATGGAATCGTAATGGACTCAAGGGGGTTTTCGAGTGAAAGATCATGCGTCTATAACCTAACCTAACCAAACCTTCTTTAAAGGCAACTGAGATTGTCCACAGTAGGTGACCGCAAAACAACTTTCGTGGTGTCTAACAATGCTAGTCTTGCTTACATAGAAATCTCTCTTCAATTTCTCATAGGAATTGACAGAGAATTGATTCTAAATTAAACTGCCCAAACTTTAGCTAATTGTTGCAGAAGTTATTTTAGGTTAGTGTGAAATGGTTGTCTGGCACGGGATCATCACACACATAGACCACAAACTGGTCATCTGGTTTGAATCATATCAGGTCTCTTAAATTGGCTAATTTGTGGTCATTCGAGTTGTGGAAGAAAGGTAAACCTAAAGAATTCCAAATCCGTCTGAAGAAAGCTGGACGGTGTCAGTGGAGATGAATTATCTCATCTGGCTCCACATTCATACAACTGCGTCAGTAGAGTCAACTTTCAAGACTTAATCGTAACATCAAAATAAACTATATCCTGTCAAAATTACTGCTACTGTGCTAAACTAAGTACGTGGTGGATATCCTTTGTCTCTGAACAATCAAGTAAGCGTAACACTATGACAGAGACGTATCCATTGTAGTGAAACTTGAGGTTCCCTTCGAAAGACAACTGCATATAATCTTATAGTATCTGAATAGACATTATATTATACAACCATAGTTCAGTTAGTTATTTATGTCAATTGCTAATGGATCCAACATAGATCCACATTACATTAACAAATAAGCAGCTAAGTTCATAATCACATAAGCAAAGGTCAACGTCAGCTGGAGTCAATCGATAATCGATAAGCGGGGTCATTGAAATAATCCCGCTCGATTATGATTGCTGATCTTTAAACCAACAAAGTTCAAGCAATTTTACAACGAATGCAACTATATATTAACTGTTAAGGGATTCTCTCAGTGGGACATCTTCAATCCTCCAATGACTCTTAAAGGTTGCAAACTCATGGCCTCAATTTCAAGTCTTGTGCCATCTTCACTTCCGCTTTTGGCCGTTTCGCGCATTTACCTGTTCAGCGCTACTCGGATTGCGACGATTAATCAACGCCAACATCGAATCGGTGTCACCAATGCGCATTTTATGTTGGATTTTGTGCCCTTGTGCGAGTCGCCAGACTGCGACTTGTTGCATACGAAACGTTATTGAAAATTTTACTGCGCCATTTCGCTGTGCCGATATCAGCGCCGCAGCGATTTGCCGCCGAACTTGTCACGTTGACTGCATCGGACGCGCAGTCAAGTATCGGCGGCTCGATCTGTTCGCGCCGCACTGTCCATCCATCCAGCTGCGTGTCGTCCATCCCTACTAAAGACGGTTGTCCCTGCCGTGCGGTGCGTACGATTCTTTATTTGCTTTCTTTGATATTTGCTCAAGTTTTTATCGTTTCATGTGCTGCAGTCGAGTCCGCGCGACCGTCTCGTCGTTTGTTGTATGTAAAAATCCATTAAGGCAATGACCTGTTTTCGTTTCTTTCAATGTTGCCATCTCGCTTTTGTTATGCTACCATCTCGCTTCAACGGCTACGCATACAATTGTTGGTATTGTTGTTGTTGTTGCCGATCAGCTGCAGCTGTGTTTACACTTGGTCGAACGGTTGCATGTGCAAAGACTACGACGACGACGACGAAGACGGCTTGAGGTTTATTTTCGTTTTCTTCAGCGTTTTCTGTTTTGATTTTCATTTTTTCCATCTTCAATGTATTTTTTATACCCTGCACTGAGTTAATGAGGTATGTGCGGTTCATCTAGTAGTTTGTGACGCCCAGAAGAACGTGTCGCTAGCATGAAAAGGTATTCATATAAATGATAAAAATTGCCACAAGAATTGATTTTGCATTGAATTTCCATCTGTCTTTTCGTATGTTGTGGGGGGGTTCCGTATGGAACTGTTGAGAACAACAGGAACAAAGTAATTTACAACACAGAAAGTTTTAATAGCGGAGTTCACTCTTCATAGCATTTTAGGTGTAAAGTTGCTAATCGTAACAATTTTCGAATTTTCGCAACAACAACTTAATGTGGATCTGACACACCCGGTTAGTCCTTTCGTAAGCCATTGTCGACCAAATTCCCCTCTCTTTGTATTGCAATCATGTTCCCACACTATGACTCAGTATGACTTTATCTTTCCTACAGTATTGTAGGGTATTGAAAAGTTGGTTGAAACTGACCGAAAACCTTTTACTTGTTTTTCGTTTTATTGTCAGCTGGTTGTTGCTGTTGTTGTTGCAGTTGTTGGCGTTGTGCTTTTGCCTGTGCCATGTTGCAAGTTGATAGTAAAAATTATGAGATTCTCGTTCTTCTGGTCAAACTGGTTTTTTCCTTACGATTTTTCGTGCTGCTTCTTTTGCTTTTTATCATTTCTTCTGCTTCATTAGGTGCCCATTTCAGAGGGGGCAGTGCGGCGCTCACGAGGAAAAAGAGTAAAAAAGAAGAAGAGGAGAACGTAGCAAAACAAATCAAAAACAAAAACACTGGCAACAGCAGTCGAAGACTGCAAGTGCTGAACGCGTGGCAGCGCGCGCAGCGTTGGGGCTGCCACAGTGTTGCTGCTGCTGCTCGAGCTGGAGTTGCTGCAGTTGGTTGGGGGCACTTGCGTTTTTGCGCATGTTGCATGTTGAGTGGCGTCGTAGCAGAGCACAAAAGGAAAAATGGAAAAACGCCTTTGGCGCGCAAACGATTTTAAATGCAAGAAATAAAGACAACAGCAACAACAACAGCAACACTGACAACATTATAGTAATAAACGCTGAGGGCGTTGCGGATGTGTGTGTGTGTGTGTGTGTGAGGGGGGTTTGGGGTCGGGACGCATAAAATCGAAAATTCAAAACGACAAGAACAATCAAGTCATTCTCTATGCAACTTTGCTCTGGGCTGTCAGTTTAACAGTTTGTTATTGTTTCTGTGCGATCTGTTGTTGCCGTTGTTGTTGTTGTTGTTGTTATTGTTGGGAGTTGGGAGTTGCTTGACTCGTTGGCAACACCAGTGCGAGTGTAGCTTTGGGTTACAGCTGCTGTGACCGTTGTCAGTGTTATTGTTGTTGTTGTTGCTTCTATAAATAATATAAATATCACATTAAATGCAGCGATTAATGATGAAAGTTGTAGCGTACACACACACACAAACAGGCACACACTTTCATACAGTTTATGGGATAATGTTGAGCACAGTGGAACGTAGAGTACGAAAAACTATCAGTCGAGTTTTATTTTGAGGAAATAGTTTTACAAATGATTTAATTTTGGGGGTTTGCATGCAACTTTTCAGCCGAATACCATTCGAAACCATATTTTATATCAACAATTTTTGTTTTTGACGGCGGTTTGAAACCCCCAAAATCCCCTTGGAAACATACATATGTATACTTATTCATATAAATTTATCTCTAAACATAAATAAACCTAATTGTAAATTCTCAAAGCTTGCCATAAACGCCTTAAATCGCCTCATAGTGAGTATAGCTTCAGACTTAACACTAGAGTACCCAGCTAACTCAACCTAAAGCTTTAAGCTTTCGAATTTTCAAAGCTTCAAAGCGTCTTTATCGACAAAAGCTCCAGTTTCGAGCGCCAACCGCGCTCAACAATTAGTCCAAACTACGAGTTAATGTCTTTGTGTCCGTCTTGTTCTTGCTGGCAGCTACTGCGGCAAGTTCACTACTTGCAACACTTGCATGCCACATGCTGCATGCTGCATGCGCTGCGACTATCTGCCGCTAAGTGGCGCAGCCTGCTCGCGCACGTTTTTCCTATAATCGAGCACGCGAGCGCAGACAGTCAGCCAGCGCGCCGCTATTAGCAGCCAGCTCCCCCATAACATTAACCGCAGCACATTAGCGGCGCGTACAGTGCAGCACAAAATGTTGGCGCGCGTATTTTGATTTTCATTTTTCAACCAAAAGCAGCCGTCGCGCGCCAAGCAAGTTTGCCCGGTTTTGGTTGCTTTACAGGCGGCAACAGGCGATGTTGTGGTTTTTTCGCTGCCTGGGTGCGTAGCATGTAAACTATTCTAGTTTTTGTTGTTGTTGTTGCATGTGCTGCTGTTTTGTTGATTCAATGCAATGAGGCGCTGCAATTGCAAATGTTGGCCGCTGGCCTCGGTGATCTTGTGCCACTTTATGCAGCATGCAACGGCAACAGCAACACCAACAACTGTTGCTGCTGCATGAATGCATGCTTACAATGTTGTTGTTGTTGTTGTTGTTGTTGTTGTTGTTGTTGTTGTTGTTGTCTTTTAGTTGCGCTTGCAATAGGACAACAACAACCAACAAGCCTACCAGCAGCCAACGGCTGAGTGGGCTGTAGTTTCGCTTTAATGCCAATTCAGTGCTTGTTTGGTGTTGTTGTTGTTGTTTCGTTTCTATTCCAAGTTCTTATGTAATTTTTTGTTTGACTTTCAAAGTGTTGGTGTGTGCGTTATTTGTGGCTTGTTCTAGGATTTGACGTTGATAAATGGGGAGGAGTTGCCACAGGGGCGCAGTCAGAAAGCGGTTGGGATGAATTACAGCGCCCAATTGAAATTATGATTTAATTTAAACTATTTATATTTAAATTTTTTGAATAAGTTTAAATGTAATTTATTTTTATAATTTTGTTTTAATTTTTTGGGATAAAATTTGTTTCATATTAAGGGAGAGGGCTGGGGTGTGAACCGGGTTTTGTTTTTTGGCTCTAACTTTTCACAGAATAAAGATATCGAAAAATCGAAGATACCGTTGGAAAGGTAAATATAACGCGCAAATTTATTATTACAGATTACCGATTTGATTAACATTTAACTCTCTACGTCCAATTTTCTAAGGGTGTGATTTTTCGCTTTTCCAAAAAAGTGGCTGGGTTGTGAACCATCTGGAAAATCCCTATTAAAGTCGGAAAATACGAAGAAAACACCCATAATTTTTAAGTAAGTTGAGGATTTATTTAATCAGGAGGCCTCAAGAGCTGAAAAAAAGTTATAATGACGCAAATTAGGCCAAAAAATCGCAATGAATGAAAGTGCTAAATTTTTTGAATTTTCATCCTAATCGGTGTCGCAATGTTTGCTTGTGAAATACGAATGCATTCTCGCATTGGCCCACTTCAAGTGAACTCAAGGAAATCGAGTGAAATTACATAAAATTACTTTATTTTAATATATCCGTCCATATTTGACAGTGTTAGAACAAATGTTGTACGAAAAACAGGTGGTTCATAACCCAGCCACCTCAGTGGTTCACAGCCCAACCACGATGCCATTTTGGAAACTTTAAAATAAACGACACTTCCAATCATAATTCGACATAAACAAATATTGCATCGTAAAATAGAATCAACACACTAAATAAACATGTATTACACAGACCTTTTTGCAATAAGCTCGGTCACTTGGATAGCACTTAAAAAAAAAGCCAACAAGTTTTCGCAGTCGATTTTCAAACACGATGTCTTTCAAACTCGATTGCTGACACAAGCAATACGTGTTTGTACTTCGGTGTAACCACAAAAGCAGAGTCATATCATAAGACAAACTTGACAGTTGAAAGATTGGCGATATGTCAATTAAGGAAAGAAAAAACAGTAATGGTTCACAACCCAGCCCTCTCCCTTATTATTATATATTTTATTTAACTAATAAATATATATTATATTATAATTATATTATATTATTAAAATATTTAATTAATTTAAACTTTTAATGTTTAAATAATTTAATTTAAAATTAATTGAAAATCAAGTTATTTTAAAAATAAATTTATTCAAAATTTTAAATTAATTTAGAATTAAATTAAATTAATTTAAAATTAAACTAAAGTGAAAATGTAATTTAATTTAAAACTAAATTAATTCAAAATTAGAATTAAATTAAGTTAAAATTAAGTTGAAATTAATTTAAAATTTAATTAAAATTTAATTTAAAACTTAATTAATTCAAAACTAAAATTTGAAACTAAGCACAAAATGTTAATTTTAAATTTGAATTAAATTTTAAATTAATAAAAAATATTAAATAAATTCTAATTTTAATTTATTTTTAAATCAAATATTGCATATACATTTTTTTTAATATTTTTT
The DNA here is from genome assembly GCA_963971225.1 of Melieria omissa. NCBI lineage: Eukaryota > Metazoa > Arthropoda > Insecta > Diptera > Ulidiidae > Melieria > Melieria omissa. Next base: position 69,304,388 of record OZ020268.1, on the reverse strand, counting down.
TACACATATAAATTTTTTTTACAATTTGTGACATTTTTAACTTTTAAAATAGACAAAAGTTTGTTTCTAAGTTCGTTTGTGTGAACTTTTATATTTCAAGCATAAAAAACTTGAGGTGAGAAAAAAATCATTTGAGTAAAAAAATCACTTATGCTCCAAATATTCTGAGATTAGCATTTGTGTGTTTTATGTCATTTGTCAAATTTTTGTAAATTTGCTTATTTGGGTAAAGAAGCCAGTTACCCTTTTTTTATTTTGAGTTTAGAAAATATCTTTTGAGTAAAAAAATCAGCTCTCTTCGGTCATTTTAAGGTTCGAAAATTTATTTGTGTAAAAAAGTCTGTTACCCTTCACTTTTTTACTATCTTTTGAGTAACAAAATCGGTCACCTTTCGGTTATTTTGAGGTTTGAAAATGTATTTGTGTAAAACAGTCAGTTGTTCACTTCGTTTATTTTGAGGTTAGAAAGTGCGCTCCTTGATTGTTGCAACCAGCTGTTGGTTTTCTGCACATGTTTGTTTTTGTTTTTTTTGTATTTGTGGTCGAGATAATGAAAGAGCAACCAGCCAGCAGATTGAAGCGGCATAAAAAGTGGAAGTTCATGTGCGGCACATGCGATTTTACAGCGGCAACAACAACAACTGCTACGTCAAGAACAAGTAAAATTTATTTGCAGGCTGTGCAGTAATTTGAATTACAACTTTTTGCTGCTCTTGTTCGATTTTAATGCGGCGCATCAAATTCTGCGGCGGCAAAAAAGCAACACAGATAAAGTAGAATTGAAGCAGCGCACAGTGGCGCCTTATGAAATAAATATACAAAAAAATTTATATATTGGGCCTAACGACGCCAATTTGATTAAGAGCAGCCACAATTTACCTTACAAAATTTTCAATCACTCATAGTGAGACGTTGCACCACTGTGCACTGCGTTACGTTGCCATGTGCACAGGTCACTACACCCGACTGGCGCAGTGACGGCGCTGCGCACTCGCACAACTGACTTTTGATTTTGAGCGGGAAAACTGTACCAACCAATGATAAAAATAAGGAAAAACTCGCCAGAAAAGGTGGAATAAACAAATCAAAACAAACCCAAAAATGTTGGCGGCAGAAAACTTAAGGCAAATAAAATCCTATAAAGAAAAAAACTGAATGACAACTAAAAAAGGAGCGATAAAAAGGAAAGTAAAGCAGTGAGCAACAACGACAATTGTTGCGCTGCTTCCACTGCTTCTTCTTCTTCTTTACATGCGCCTGGTACATGTATCTATGTATGTGTGGCACATTATAATCTGATCGATGTATCACGTGCGTTGGACTCCTTGGCTGCTCAGGGCGGGTGCAGTATAAATTAGTGCTTAATGCATGGCATCAGATGAACACTCACACAGACACACACACACATACACACATATGCTTTTGTCGAATGCTGATCATGTCGATCGTGCGGCTGAATTATCTAATTTGCAATGTTATTGCAATTAATTGGCATAATTCATACGAACAAACAGTTTTTCACTGCAATGTGAATTAGCCGAATGCTGCGCGCTGGCGTAGTCATTGATCGTGTGAGCCTTTGAGGATACGCGGTGTGTATTTAGTCTTTGGTTGTTGTTGTAGTTGCTCTCTAGACACACTTGTTGCTTTTGATGCGCTCGATTCGGCCCCTTTCAGCGCGTTGCTTAGCTTTATTTCGTCGATTATCTGCGCAATGTCAATTTTAATTGAATGTTAATCTTTTGTCTGTTGTCGAGGTCGTAGTTGTGTTGTTGTGCCTTTGTTGTTGTTGTTGTTATTGTTGAACAATTTGTGACCGGCTGCAATATTGAGGGCACTGCCTTGCTGCCTTTAGGGTTAATCGCCACTCAACTGTGAAGTTAATTGCATTAAATGCGCTTAAGTGGCTGCTGATCACAAGTCAATGGAGCAATAAAGATCAAGGATAATGCGGCTGATCTGAACGTAGCATTTAAAAATTAAGAAAAAAAAGAAAAAACTACAATTTCAGAGAGTTGCAAAAAAATATGATTGTAAGTGGGAGTCGAAACGAAAATTGGAATTCAGTGAAGGAGTTAAAAAAGTAGCAAAAGTAAGAGTGAACAGAACGATTTGAGTAGATCTGTGTATAATCTGAGTAGATCCGGTGGTGTTAAGGAGCCAAGGTGGTCGCTTCTCAACACTTTAGTGCCAAAAGTCTCAAACAAATTTCGGTAGGACTTTGTTCAGCGTCAGATATTCCTACATTTTTTATGTGATTTGCCCATAGAAAATGGCCCGTCTTGATTCCAACAAAATGCCTAAAGTCCCTCTTGCATAGAAACAGAAGAAACAGCGGACATTGCTCTCAGATGACGGAAAGCAACAACTGGAGCCGCTCTCAGAGTACCATAATCACTCGTGGGTTAAAATGATCCATTTGTTAACCCGGCGTTGGTGTGGTGAAAAAAAATTACGTTATTGGTGGGGTATGACATACCCCAAAACTTTATATAGCAGCAACCTCACGAAACAACACAAATATAAAAGACAGCAATTATATATTATTCTTCATTTAATTTTACGTAAAAAAAATGCAAAAACATTTCATGTGCAAGCAATTTGTAAAAGAAAATAACAAATATAAGAAAACTGATATCCGTATTATTTACAAAAATACAACCTCTGGGGTATGGTATACCCCACCACACCGATGCCGGGTCAACATGAGTAAATATGACTGACGACGACTGATAATGGAACAGCAACTGATGATGAATGCCAATGCTTGATAGTATCTGACGATCGTTGGCTATGACTAAGTGTGACTGATGATGTCTGATAATGTGGTCTAGCAACAATTGCTGAGTGCCAACGATTAACAGTGACTTACGATGATTGACTATGAATAAATATGACTGACGACAACTACAAGTGAAGAAAGATGATTGCCAAGGAAATCAGTATGACTGACGGTAAGTGCCAACGATTGACAGGAATTGAAGAGGATTGACTATCAGTAAATATGACTGACGACAGCTACTAATGTTTAATAGCAACTATTAATGAGTGCCAAGGATTGACAGTGACGAACGATCGCTGACTTTAAGTAAGTGTAACTGAGGATGAATGATAATGTTGAAGAGTGACTGACAATTGGTGTCAATGATTGATAGTAACTGACTGTGATTGATTGATTAATGTTGAACAGCCACTGACGATGAATGCCAATGATTGACAGTAACTGACGACCATTGGACTAAGTGTGTCTGATAATGTAGACTAGCAATCGATGCTGAGTGCCAACGATTCACAGTCGCTGACGATGATTGACTGTGAGTAAATATGACTGACGACAACTACTAATGAATGACGATTATTGCCAAGGATTAACAGTGACTGGCTATTATTGACTTTAAGTAAGTATGACTGAGGACGACTGATAATATTGAATAGTGTCTGACGATGAGTGCCAAGGATTGACAGTGGCTGGGAATTATTGACTATAAATAAGTGATAATGTCTGAAAATGGTGAATAAGGACTGACAATTAGTGTGAGTGATTGATAGTAACTGACGGCCATTGACTTCAAATGAATGTGACTGACAGTGCCTGATAATGTTGAAAAGCGAGTCTCCATTTGTGCCAACGATTAACAGTGACTGATGATAATTTCCTATGATTGGTTATGACTGACAATGATTGATAGAGATTTTTAGTGATTAATCATGACTGACAATGACAACCATTGGTGATAGAATATGAAAATTTAAAACTAAAAATGTCTGAGAAATTTGAAAAAAAAACAACAGGACGATCGAACGAGCTGTTGTTCAGAAAAACTATTGAAGCCAAAAATAGTGTTTTGTGACTGAATAAAATTATACAAATTTGCGTAATTCACGCAAGAGGTCAGCGAATCGCTGACGCAACGTATGGGCATTGTGAAGTTTTACTTATCACTTCTGATCTTACAGCTCATTAAACCCAAATCCCTAATTTTCGGGAACAGCGACAAAATGCCAAAATGGCACAAAGATTTTTTTCTGGTAATTGATTAACATTTCGTGGCTAAATATTACGGATAAGTACTAAACAAAAATCTTTCCATCACTCTTTTTCGTCTAAGAAGGAAAGAAAATGTTATAACTCAATTGAAGTTGCTTTGTAGATAAATAGATAAATATATTTATGTATTAATGTATATGTATATGCAAACATTTATCTCAAGTCAAAAACATGTTATAAAAAGCAAAAACTCAACTCGAACGTCAGTGTTCAATTGGAGGTTATGTAAACTATTTCAATCACAATCCAACTGTACCATAGCTGTATTACAATTAAAACAACAACAACAATATATGATAGTTGCATACAACGCATACAATTCTGCGTCAAGGACTGCCGGCCGCTCAAGTCAGATGGAAATCAGCTCAAGGATAAAATATACAGTTAGATTTGGTAACGGCACCAACTAAAAACCGGTAGCGGAAAAAATGCATTACCGTTAAAATGGCCACAATATTGACGGCAACAAATGTTATCTGTGATATGCGCACACGTAGACCAGCAACCAATCAACCAACCAACTGACTTTATGTTAACAACAATAACAATAACAACAACGAGAACTGTACGAGTATATTAAAAATGCCGCCAGCGACTAGTTGGCGCACATGAAACTTGGCAAATTATTTGTTTACATTTTGCTGCACGCACATCGAGCCGACTCGAGCAGTCAACGCACTCAAATGTAAACAACAACAAAGCAACAAAGTTGTGCACCGCCAAACGCGATTTGAGCGTCAATTGCGGAAAATGTCAGCCAACTTTATGGCCAACGTGTGGTCGATAAGAAACGCTGACAGTGGCGCGCGCGCAGTTTGTTGACAAATATTGCGCCTCCGTTTGATTAGAGGATTTCGGCAAATTTGCGAACAATTTGAATTTTGTATTTTTGTTATGACTGCACATCAGCGGAACTTGTGCGCTAGGGCCAACGAGTTGCAGTAGTGCGGTGGGGAGGAAGAAGAGACTTTTGTGCAGACAGCGGCTTAGCACAACTTAATTCGTCTTAAGCCGAGCTGAAAGCTCACAACTCGACAACACTATCAACAATCGTCGCTGCTTAAAAGCCGCTGACCATGTGCGGTATTGCGCAACAGCAACAACAACAAGAGTAACACCACAACAAGTGCCACACAGCTGCATGCAAGAGATACACTCACACACACACATCGAGCAACGATTTTTAGTGGGTGATAAGCGTGCAACAGGTTCGGTGCACTTGTTGCAACCGCATGTGGGCTCGTTGCATGTCAGACACTTGTTGCATGTGCGGCCAAATAATGTCAGTTGCCTGCTGGTTGCTGCCTGATTGGTTGGTTGGTTGTGACCCAAAAGCGTCGGCCTACGGTGGCGTATGAGTAACCTCGATGCGGTATGATCACTCCGACTCCTACGCGCGTAGCTCACAAATAAGGCACACAACACAATTAAGCGTAAATTTGTATATTTTTCATGCCACAATTTCGGGCCAGTAATACGCAGATTCTGTTTCATAAAAAACCAACAACAAATCTAATGCAAATAAAAGACAAAAAAGTGTAAAATACAAATAAATGCAATCAAACGACCACAAAGCGAGGAGCGAAAGTTGTTGCCCTTGTGGTGACTTGTATCGGTAGTTGGCGGCTGCTGCAAGCTGCATAGCGCGTTGCTTGCCACCAACAAGCAGTCATGAAGGCATTCAGCTTCGATTTGTGGCAGCAAGCGGCTATTCCGTGCACGTCACGCAGCGCTTTGCGGCGTTTTGAATGTTTGTTTTTTTGCTCAATTTCTGATACGTGCTGTGGGTTTTATCTAACAACAATAAACTAACAATAAACTCAATAGCAACAACAACAATGAGCGTCTAATAAATTCTGCATTAAATTGCCGCACTTTGGGGGCAATTGGAAATATTGACGTTTTTGTTGAGTACATTTCGTGCTCCAAAGTGGATTATGTCAGTTGGGCTATTAAAAAATATTAGAGTTTTGATTTTATTACGTTTTCTTCGAATTATGACGGGTGTCTGAGGTATACATTGATGGTCACGAAAGACACTTGGATCAGATTAAGAACAGTACAGTACAGTAAATTTTTTTAAATAATAATTTCCGTATAACTTTGAATGAAACTTGTTTTGTTTAAGTGGTCAAAATTAGTAGGTCAAGCAATATAGGTGGGATTGAAATAAGTCTGATTCACTCTGGATATTGTTACGAATATTAAGTCTAGTGGGCTGTCACGTATCTCTGGATTGTGTGATTTGAAAATAAAACACAGTCAGTTTCTTAAACGCAGACAATAAAATACACCAACAGTCACTTTATTATTCACAGTTTACACTTTACTGTTCGTACACCTAAGTATTTGCTTAATCACTTCGTGTGGCAACTTCACTTGTCAAAACCAGACTGACTCGCTGCACCGCATCTGGCCACCTTTTATACTCTGTCCGGCCGTCGCGCAGATCGTTCTCGCACGTTGCCAGATTGGACTAGAAGTTTCCCTGATGACCGCGACCATCGTTGCCAGGTTGGACTAAAAGTTACTATCGCGGCCGTCGTTGCCAGATTGGGTTATGGCACGGCACGTAGCGGCAGGGTTGCTTTGCACCGCGACAGACTGGCTCATCGTTACACTGCCCACCACTTAGACTTGTTCGTCCCGAACAAGTGCCGAGGCTCCGCTGTGATAAGGCGCCAGGCGCTCCAAATGGACTACCTTCAGCTTAGCGCCTCTATTGTTGCAACGTTGAATCCGGTATACCACGTCGTTAATCCTAGTCACGACTTCGTAAGGTCCTTCCCATGACGCTTGGAGTTTCGGAGACAAACCTTTCCTCCGCTGCGGGTTGTAGAGCATTACCAAATCGCCTTCTTGGAACCCTGCTGAGTTGGCCCGTAGATCGTATCTGGCTTTCGCCTTATCGCTGACCAGTTTGGTGCGGCCCCTTATAAATTGGTGAATTTCCTCCAGTTCCGCCCGCTTATTGGCCACGTATTCCGTCTTAGCGCCTCCCGTCGTGCTGACTACCCCGAACTTCAAGTCGGCGGGTAACCGCAACTCTGTGCCGAACACTGCTCGGGCTGGAGTGAGTGATGTCGTGTCGTGCGGGGCTGACCTATACGCCATCAGGAACAGGGGGATATGCGTGTCCCAATCCTTTTGATTCCTGCCTACCACTTGCCGCAGGTATTCCTCCAGTGTCCGGTTAAAGCGTTCCACCATGCCGTCGGACTGTGGGTGCAAAGGAGTGGTACGCGTTTTCTTTATCCCCAGCAGCCCACACACTTCCTTGAATACCGCAGACTCGAAATTCCGGCCTTGATCTGAGTGCAACTCCAACGGAACTCCGAACCGGGCTACCCAGTTGTTTACCAGCTTTTCCGAGATCGTGGTGGCCTCCTGGTTAGGAATAGGGTACACTTCGGGCCATTTGCTGAAGTAGTCCATTACGACCAGCACATATTTGTTGCCTTGAGTGCTAGTTGGGAATGGGCCGGCGACGTCCATAGCAATCCGCTCGAAGGGCGCCCCCACGTTGTACTGCTGCATGCGGCCTCGAGATTTTCTTGTCGGCCCTTTCGCAGCTGAACATCGGTCGCAGCTCTTAATCCACTCGGCTACAGACTCCTGACATCCTACCCAGTAAAATCGTCTTTTTATTTTGGCGACGGTTTTGGTGATGCCTAGGTGCCCTCCACTGGAGTCGTTATGGTATGCCTCGATGACCTCGTTGATTCTGCTTTTCGGCACTACCATTAGGGGGTTGCTGGTACGACCATCCGCGCTCTCCCATTCGCGGTACAGGCAGCCTTCCTTCAGCCGCAGACTTTTCCACTGTGCCCAGTAAGCCTTCGCGATCGGGCTTTCACCAGCCATCTCCTGCCAGTCTGGACGTGCGCCTTGCTCCTTGCCTTCGACGATTTTTGCAAGATCCGCATCCTCATGCTGGTCCTTCTGTAGCCTCTCCGCAGACCACTCTTCCTCTGGCATGATGCTGACCAACCGGACGTCCACTATCTGTTCCTTGCTTTCGGCTCGCGAGCATTGCCTGCATTCGACTTTGCACGGACGGCGGGACAAGGCATCGGCATTTCCATGGCTACTGCCCTTGCGATGCTCTATCGTGTAGTCGTAGCTCTGCAGTCGCTCGATCCACCGCGCCAATTGCCCTTCAGGATCTTTAAAGTTCAGGAGCCATCTCAATGCCGCATGATCTGTGCGCAGGCGAAACCTTTGTCCATACAGATATTTGTGGAAGTGTTTTACGCAGTCCAATACCGCCAGCAGTTCTCTCCGTGTCACACAGTAATTGCGTTCCGGTTTCGATAAAACCCTACTGTAGTACGCTATCACTTGTTCCTGGCCGTCTATTATCTGTGATAGCACACCGCCAATACTACTCCCGCTTGCATCTGTATCCAGCACAAACATCTCCCCAGGCACGGGGAAGGCCAGAATTGGGGCACTGCACAGTTTTTCCTTCAGACGTGCAAAAGCCTGTTCCTGCTCCTCGTTCCACTCGAAAGCTTGGCTCTTTTTCGTCAGTTTGTGCAGGCTGCTGGCTATGTTCGCGAATCCCGAAACAAATCGGCGGTAGTATGTGCACAGACCCAGGAAACTGCGGAGTTCGTGTAGATTGCGTGGCCGGGGCCACTCCTTCACCGCCGTGATTTTGCCTTCATCCGTATGTACTCCGCGGGCGGAAACCGTATGACCCAGATACTTGACCTCCTTTTGGAACAGCGAGCACTTCTTTGGGTTGAGTTTAAGCCCGGCTTTTTGTATCCGCTCAAATACCTCCTTCAGCTTTCCCAGGTGGTCGTCGAAGCTTTTACCCATTACGATTATGTCGTCGAGGTACACCAGACACGTCCGCCAATGCAGCCCTTTTAGCACGCGTTCCATTAGCCGCTCGAATGTTGCTGGTGCGTTGCAGAGTCCAAACGGCATGACGGTGAACTGCCACAAACCATCGCCAACACTGAAAGCCGTTTTCTCCTTGTCCTTGTCTGCAAGCTCTACCTGCCAATAGCCGCTGCGTAAGTCGAGCGTGGAGAACCACTGCGTGCCTGACAGTGTATCCAGGGTGTCATCGATCCGAGGTAGTGGATAACTGCCCTTCTTGGTCACATCATTGAGCTTCCGATAGTCCACACAAAACCGGGTACTGCCATCTTTTTTCTTGACTAGCACGACCGGCGAGCACCAGGGGCCCGAAGAAGGCTCTATGACCTTGTCTTTCTGCATGTTTTCGATCAAATTTGCGACCTCTTCCCTCTTGGCCAGAGGAACTCGTCTTGGCGGTTGGCGAATCGGTTTTGCACTTCCGGTGTCGATGTTGTGCTTCACTATGGCTGTTCTTCCGCCTGCTTCTGCCGCAAATATTGACCCATAGTGCTGCAGGAGTGACCTCGCCTTCTGTTTCTGCTTGGCCGACAACTCGCTGCTCCACTGGTTCTCCTGCGGTATGGCGTCCATGTTAAACCCGCTCTTCTCATTACCTCCAGGCGGGCTACTCTCGCAATTGACCACTGCTACAGCTTCCTTACACTCGCCAATTACCTCATCTTTTCCGACATATCTGGGTGCATTCAGGGGGTTCAGTATTCTGACTGGTATCCTTCCATTTTTAGGTTCCACTAATGTACGTCCGATGATGATGTTGTCGTGTCCTTGCTTCGGTGCTTCTACTACCCACAGCCGACTCGTCCCATCGTCCTCGTCCACCTTTGCCCACACAATCGCCTCAGAATTCGCTGGTATCCTCCTGTGTTGACACGATAAAACCTTCCTTACCGCCACGCTTCGCTCATAGCCGGTGTGCAGCGGGAATTCAACGTTGGCATATCTCAGCACATTTTCCTTCAGGTCCAGCGTAAAACCGTGTCTAATCATGAAATCCACGCCGATAATCACGTCGTCCATTATATCCACGACGATGAACTCATGTTCCAGGCTGCTGGTGCCGATAGCAATCGTTTTTGTAACTTTCCCTCTTACCGGCGCGCGCTCGCCAGTCGCAGTCCGCAGCTGTATGCCATGCAGCGGTTCCCAGTTCTTCAGCAGCTTCCTCTTTATGATCGAATATGACGCTCCAGTATCCAGTGTCAACACGAACAACTTCCCATCCATCCTTCCTTCAATTGTCAAGCTGCTGGGCTGTCGTTTCAGCTGTGAGACAAGGACGGTGGGGCGGCAGATTGTGGGGATCAGCTCACGCCCCTTTGGGCTGACCCGTTTTAGTTTAACGACTCGCCGTCCTCAGCCCTGCGCTTGCTGGCTGGGCCTCGATTGTCAGCATTCCTTGCTTCAGGCGATTGCGATCGGGAACGGGAACGCCTCTTTCGTTGGCGGCAGTCTCGTGATATGTGGCCCTGCTTGCCACATACCCAGCAAACAACTTTAGAGGAGACCACCCGTGGCCTGTCCGGTATCTCAGAGCTTATGGCCTGGATCGGAATGTCGTTGTCCGCCTGAATCTGGCGTATCCTTGCAGGTGCATACCGAGTGCTCCCAATCCATGCCGCTTCATATGTCATCGCGCTGGTTACCGTCTCCTTAAATGTCGGCTTGCCCATCATCAACGCACTGCGACATGTTTCTGGATCATGAAGACCTTCAATAAACGACTCGATCTTCATCCTCTCGAGATCATCAGCACCAAATTTCGGGTAGCACAACTGTACGAGCCGCTCAATGTCTGCTGCATATGTCTGCAGCGCCTCGTTGGCCCTTTGCTTGCGGTTCTTCAGCTCACAGTAGTATAGCGCATGGTTGTGCTCGTTGCTATACAACGCTCTCATGATGGCACCGTAATCACTTCTTAAACATTCTGGAACTGATTTGATCACCTCGACCGCAGGACCTTTCAGCGCCAGTGCCAACCTCCGACCTTTCCTGATATCTGTCCACTGATTTTCCAAAGCAGCCAAGTCGAATTGCAATTTAAATGTATCGAACGGCGCAGCACCATCATAAGTAGGCACTTCTGTTCTGCCAGCAAAACCGTCCTGAACCGGTGGCAAACACTCTCGTGGCAGTACCTCCCTAAGCCGCTCGTCCATTTTTCTGTTCATCGAGTCTTCCAGACTATCAACTCGTTTGTTCAGGGAATCATCCAGGTCGCCAACTCGTTTGTTCAGGGCATCATCCAGGTCGTCGACTCGTTTATCCAAGTGCTCTACCCGCGTCTCCAGGTGCTCGACTTTCCCATTAATCCTGTCTGAGATTTCCTCCACTTTCTGCTCCAAACGCGCAGAATTTTCCTGAAGCTTGACTTCCATTCGCTCTGCCACTTGCGCCGATATTTCCTGGGTCGCCGTCTCGACTTTTGCCGAAATTTCGAGATTCGTAGCTTCCAGCTTCGCTGCCATCTCTTGATTCGCCGTTTCCATCTGCGCCGACATGCCTTTGAGTGCAGCCATTAGTTGGCTCATGTCCAACGCTTGTATTGGCGCAGCCGCTGCAGCTGTACTCTGTAGCGAAGCAGCACCCGCCGGCGACTCCTCCACCTTGGCCGACGCCTCTGGTTCTTGCGCTCCGAACTCGTGCACAGTCCAATCGACGCCTCGTGCCTCACATGCTTCTCGCAAGCGCAACTGCAACTCCACTTTTCCGCCAGCAGTCGGCAAATTCCAGGCAGCCAGCTCCTTCTTCAGCTGGTCTACCTTCAGCAGCTCGAGTTTAACCATGTCCGTACTTTTATAATTTTATTTATTTAGTTATTTTCAATTTTCCACAATCCCACTTCTGACACCAAATGTTACGAATATTAAGTCTAGTGGGCTGTCACGTATCTCTGGATTGTGTGATTTGAAAATAAAACACAGTCAGTTTCTTAAACGCAGACAATAAAATACACCAACAGTCACTTTATTATTCACAGTTTACACTTTACTGTTCGTACACCTAAGTATTTGCTTAATCACTTCGTGTGGCAACTTCACTTGTCAAAACCAGACTGACTCGCTGCACCGCATCTGGCCACCTTTTATACTCTGTCCGGCCGTCGCGCAGATCGTTCTCGCACGTTGCCAGATTGGACTAGAAGTTTCCCTGATGACCGCGACCATCGTTGCCAGGTTGGACTAAAAGTTACTATCGCGGCCGTCGTTGCCAGATTGGGTTATGGCACGGCACGTAGCGGCAGGGTTGCTTTGCACCGCGACAGACTGGCTCATCGTTACAATATTTTCCAAAGTAACCTGTTCTAACAAAGGAGCTCATGCATTCTACATTAATGAGATGTTTCTGTGCACTACGAGTGAGAGAGTGAGTTAAAGAGAGAAAGTTAAAGACAGAGAGAGATACAGACATAGAGAGTTAAAGACAAAGATAGAAAGAGAGTTTCTGACCCGCATTGCATGATAACGACAGTTTCTCCTTGTGAAAACTTTGACTTGATGGATTTAAGTAATGAGTATTCAAGTCAGAATCCTGTACCCTAACCCTTCAACCTTTTAGAATCAATGCAATGCTGACTCCTATAAAAAAGTTTTTTTATATCTGAGTTCTATATTAACCCTTTAGCACACGCCAGAAAGCAATCTGGGTGAGTCAAGTAAATATTGGTGAACGATGGGTAAAACTTTTTAGAGTTCTTTTACTTCATCTCAGTTATCAGTTATTTTCAATTTCTGAATTCTACTTGCATCTCTTTTGGCATTGCAGCCACTGCAATATTTCGAATTTTCCTTCACAAATCCTACAAGATTTAATTAAAATTTTATTTACACTAATGCAACAACAATTACACCGCTCCCGACATATGAACGATTGTCGCAGAGGGCCGCAGGCGACGCTTGCGTGGGTCGAAACACATGCCAAACGCATTGCCGAACAACAGTTATTGTCAATTAATGCCAGCCAATGTTGTAATTTGTTGTTGTTGCATACGAGTTCATAAAATATGCAACATGTGTACAGTTCAAGTGTGTGTGTGTGGCTGTGCCATAGGTGAGCGTTTGCCAGCCTCAACAGGCCACCAACGTTTGTTGGTTTTTTGGATTTAAATTGTTTTTTTTTTAATTTTTTTATTTGCATTTTTTATTTGTTTGTGTTTGGTTGCTAATTTGTTCAAGTCAATTTTCGGTTGACTTGTCGCCCGCAACGACGCCAACGCACGTGTTGTGCCTCAGCTGGTTTTCCCAGGTTGGCTGCAACACCTGCTGCACTCGTTGCAATTTATAAAAACAACAACAAATTTAAAATAAACTTTTATTTTGTTTATTTTTTATTGCACCATGTCGCAGTGCAGCGGCAATTTGCAGCTAAGTTTTTTGCGCTTCAAATCGCTTTGACTGTGCGCATGCGCAAAGGTCCAAGACGCGCCGCTGGTGGTGCTACTGATTGTTGTTGCAGTTGTTATTGCTTTTTAAACTACATGCATGTGATTTGTTGTGGCTTTCGGGCGGCTTCGCAGCGTGATGCGCTGCCCACGCCAAGCTCAGCAGCAGCCAGCCCGCAGAGATTTAGGCCATTTGCCGCAGACACGTTGGCTGCCCTGTTCGGCTTTGGATTTGCCATATTTTATGCAATTTTTTTTGCCTTTTATGCAAATGTGTGTGTATGTGTGTCTGAAGGGGGGCATATAAAATTCATTAAGCGATTTTCATTAAAACAAAAATTGAAGCAATTTGTTGTTATTGGTTTTGCTAAGTGCGTTTTAATTGGTTTTTTATGAGAAAAAAACATTTTGTTTTTAGTAAAAAGTAAAATAAGAAATGAGTGAATAATGAAGAAATAAATATTATAATTTTTTTAGTTTTAAATTGGTTAAAAACTCGATTTTTGTTAGCTTTCTGTTCGATTTAATATTATTGGGAATAATTAAAAAATATTGCGGCACTAATTTGAAAAGATTTTTGAGAAAAACTTTGAGAAAAACTTTTTTTTTTTAAATAAAAAAATCATTTTGTTTTTAGTAAAAAGTAAAATAAGAAACGAGAGAAGTTAATAATGAAGAAACAAATATTTTAAATTTTTTTTTCTTAGTTTTTTGTAGGATTTGACATTAATGGCAATTACTAAAAAATATTTCGACACCATTACGATAGTTTAGGAATTGTGAAACTTGTTCCCTGTAACTAGTTTGAGAAGATTTGCTTGAAGAAATAGAAGTGTTAAAAGACATACAGTCGAACTTCCCTATAATGAATTCACACGGCCCCAGAAAATAGCTTCATTATACAGAAACTTCATTGTATAGAAACTATGATTGTTTTTCATCTTTTATTTAAAATAATGAGGTATTTTAGTTTGGATTATACCCTTCCACTTTTCTTCCTCAACAAAGCCTTCTAATACATTTATAGACTTAAAAACATTATTCGGTACGTTGCTCTTCCTCTCCACAAAAGTTCAAAGTACATCAAGAGAAGCAGAAATTCGTCCCAATGTAGGTAACACCGCATCCGCCAATTCTTCTTCACTGGCCATTTCTTCATCGTTTTCTGAATTTCCAAATGTAGAATTAATGTATATCAAACTTTTGTGGCATTGTTCTTCTTATGCTGTTGTTATTTTTAACTTCTGGGGTTCCCCTAAATATGTTTTACTTTTTTCGGTATTCAGCGTTGTTAATATGCGTGAATTCATTATATGGAGTCAAAAACAAATAAAAGCGAAGTTTTCAACTAAAAAATTTATTCATTGTGGAGAAATGTTCACTATATGGAAATTCATTATCAGGAGATCAAAATGCACTTAGAATAGAACGATAAAGCTATATCTTTGAAATGAATTCATTATACGTGGAACTTCATTATATTGAAGTTCACTATAGGCAAGTTCGATTGCATAATGTTATTCATACACTCCGGGCCACCAGAATAGGTTCACTTTTTTTCTCGAGGAAAATGAGTAGTGTTCTTACAAAACACCGTTTTACCTCATTTATTGGTATCAAGATGTTCAAGGCATCTATTGTGAACCTACATGTCCAAAACACAATTTGACATTTATTTCATTTTTCTTTTTTGGCCCAATTTTGTAAAGTGAACCCCAAAACTGAGTACATTTTAGTGGGCCTCCAGAATAGGTTCACTCTGAAAATTAAGATTGAAACAGTGGTAAATGCAAATAATATGGACTGTTTGGTAAACAACACTTAAATTTATTGGTTTTAAAAGCGAGTATGGCCACCTTTATTTAGTATGGCTTCAAAAGTTCGCGTCAACATTGACTCGTATAAAGACTTAATTAAATCTAGAGAAATAGTCTCCCACGCTGCTTCAATGGCACCAATAAGTTCATCGTTGTTGTCGAACTGGCGTCCGAAGGCATAGACCTTCCTCACCAACCATCCCCAAACGTTTTCAATGATATTAAAATCAGCAAAATAGGGGGCCCGCTCCAGCTGATCAAAGTTTTGCTGCATCAACCACTGCTTCACGACCCGTAAAGTATGGATGGGTGCATTGTCCTGCTGGAATATCCACTTAATAGGACAAACAAGACAGACAATTGTGGAAAAACTCTCTCAAGCATGGTTTTATAGCCCATTACCGCCATTCTAGCTGTTTGAAATTTCAGCTTGACAGTTCCGTAGTAGGAAATCGCTCCCCATACCATAATTCCACCTTCTCAAACGTGGTGGCGTGTTAAAAAGCGTTCATTTTTTCTAAGGTCATGGAAATACAAATTGTATTCATCGGGTCCATCAAGATTAAACCGTTTTTCGCCCGAAAACTCGACGTACTTCCATTTGTCGTTCCATGCCATATGATTTCTGCGAAATTCCAAACGGTTTTCTTGGCGCTGAGCAGTTAGCAGTGGTTCTTTTTGCAGTTTTTTTCTTTTTAGGTTGGGGACATTCCGAATGACACGTTTGATCGTAGAATAGCTTGCAGAAAGTCCAGTTTTAGCCTTGATTTTGGCAACTGAGTCAGCGGAATTTGAAGCACATCGAAGTATGGCACGCTTGTCTGCAGACGTTGTCACCGAATGCGTGCAGCCTTTCATGTTTTTTCCATTAGTGATTTTATTTCGCAAATAATTGCTCACCAAATTTTGACTTCTGTTTATTTTAAACGCTATTTTATGCAAAGAATAATTTTCGCTTTTAAGCACTTTAATTTGAGCGATTTCTTCGGAAGTTAGAGCTTTTCCGTGGCCCATTTTCATACAAACGTTAAGAAAAACATTTAATGGAATGATCAAATTTGGTTTTGCTCCCAAAAGTCCCGTTATTCGCCAAAAAAGCAGCGATTTTGAATGTGAACCTATTCTGGTGGCCCACTAAAATGTACTCAGTTTTGGGGTTCACTTTACTAAAGTGGGCTAAAAACAAAAAATGAAATAAATGTCAAATTGTGTTTTGGACATGTAGGTTCACAATAGATGCCTTGAACATCTTGATACCAATAAATGAGGTAAAACGGTGTTTTGTAAGAACACTACTCATTTTCCTCTAGAAAAATATGTGAACCTATTCTGGTGGCCCGGAGTGTATTTCTATGTCAAAGACATTTAGTTCAGAAATCATGTACCGAAGAATAGAATCAAAAGAGAACCCGAAGAATAAAAAGTTGGACCATTCTTAAGATATTCATCACTCTTAGAATGCCGTCTGTGTTGTTGTCTGTTCTCTGTCAACCATATTTAGTTCAGAAGACATTCACTTAGAGAAGCTGAAGAATTAAAGGATAGATAGTTCTTGGGACAATAGAAAGGCATCTATATTTCAAAGGCAACGACATTTAGTTCAAGATCTATTCATTTAGGCAACTTGAACATAGACGGAAACCATAATTTTTAAGATAAAATCGGCTCCAAAATGTTGTCTTTATTTCTAACGACGACTCTATTTCGGTGTCAACCATATTCAGAATACATAGAACATGTTTTCCGAGAGAATTCGAAAAACAGAAAGATATATCATTTTTATTTCGAACGATTTTAGATTTTGTCTATATTTCCATGTGAAAAATTTATAATTTAGAAGACATTCACTGAGATAAGCCGAAGAATTAAAAGATAGATAATTTTTTTGGACAATATCAGACATGTTTAGAATGTCATTTACATTTAAATTTTAAGGATATTTACCATAATTTTTGAGACAGATTCAGATGCAGAGTGTTGCCTTTATTTCTACGTCAACAAAATTAAATTCACTTGGATAATTAGGATAGATAATTTGTGGGACAACTTTTGTATATTTAGTTCAGAAGCTGTAGACTAAGAGGACCTGAAGAATTGAAGCATATATCATTCTTGAGGCAATTTTAGACGTGGAACGCCATTCACATTTGAATACAAAGAACATTTAGTTCAAATTTTATAAACCTAAAGAAAAAAATAATCCAACATTTTTAAATATTTTCATGTCAACTAAACTTACAAATATGTATGCTTTTGTTTATTTTTTTCATTTAATCAAATCATTTGATTTGATATAAAAATTAATGCATCCCCAAATCTGACTTTCTGTCCTGAAACATTGCTGCTACTCCACACCCTCAACAACTAACCAACTTGCTCCCCATATTTCCAAATCTTCAATTTTTTTCAACAAATGTTCTTCTTGTCTCTGTCTATTCTCAGCACTTCAACACATTCTCAATGGCAGACAACATGCAAACAAAAATTCAAATGAAATTCAAAATTCATCAATTACACTTGAAAATCCCCCCTCTGCCACCCTCCCATCACTTTCACAAAGGCCAAAAGCGCAATGAATGCCATGCAACAACATCATTGGGCACACAGCGATCTATCAACAACAACAAATCGCTGGCAAGCAGCCACCAGGCCGCACAAACAGCCCCACTAATTCAGCGCCGAAAAGCCATAAAATCCGAAATCATTTCTCACTAAATTCAAACGCCAAACACAGCGGGGGACATTTTCGATATTTTCATTTTGGATTTTCCCCGCGCTACCGAGAACTAACGGCAAAAGTCTAAAACAAAAACAAAAACCAAAAAAAAGACGACAAATAATCTCGAGAAAATTGTTTTGCTTATAATTTTAATGTTTTTATTGTTGTCTTTGTGTGGTTGTTGTTGTTGTTGGCATTTCATTGAGAAAGCACTGACATTTTGCCGCACATTTAGCATTTAGCGCATGTCGAGCGCGCCGCACAGTGGGCGCTATTTTTAGAGACAAACACACACACACATACACACACAACAATAACAACATGTAAACAGGGGATTTTCCCCAAAAACAACGGTGGCGGTGTACGCTTTGACATTTGCAAGCGGCCGTCGGCCCCGCGTGCGGCGCCTTCCCGATCGTTCGTTGTGCATGTGCGGTGGCATGTGGCAGATTATTTGGTGCGCTTCACATGCAGCTGAATGCAACATATGGCGACGGCGTGTTTGCCGGCGCGGCACGCGTTCGCGTTTGTCGCCGCCGCCACGCACGCCCAGTTGCAAGTTGCTGCGACGAGGCAGTGAAATGTCAAACGCGTGCGCTCAACGCGCCCTGACGTTTGACAGCCAGTCGCGTTTGGGGCTGCGTGTCGTTTGCAGTGTGGGGAGCGATTTTTTCCGCTCGCTTTGCTCTTCTCCAATTGTGGAGTTTATTTTTGCATAATTCCAAGTTGCCGCTGTTGCAGTTGTTGCTGCTTGTGTTGCTGGTATGAATGACATTAGATGGAGCGTTTGATAAAAACGAACGCTGCCCTTGCTGCACCGTGTTGCAAGTAAATGCCGATGCCACACACTGTTGCACTTGCATGTCAATCAAATTTACGTTCAAATTACTCTTTACCTCATTTATCCGGTCACATCTTGAATATGCTGTTTTTATTTGGAGACCGTGCACTCAATCTGCTTCTAATAGAATCGAACGGGTTCAAAAAATCTTTCTTAAATTTGCTCTTCGTTCTTTAAACTTTGTTGATCCGTTACCGCCATATTCTTCTCGTCTTATGCTTATAAATCTTAAGTCTCTAGATAGTCGAAGGTCCATACTGTCTCTGTCTTTTACATACAATGTTATTAATGGAGTCATTAATTGTCCTTACTTGTTAGAAAGGATTAGATTTAATGTTCCCCAGCGCTCTCTTCGGATTTTCTTTCCGTTCTATGGGGATAACGCGAAGACGAATTATGCCTATAATGCCCCTATTTCTCGCGCCATTCGTGAATTTAATATCATAAGTCAAACTGTTACCCTTGACTTTTCTCTTACAAAGACAGCTTTTTTGAATCTTTTGAATTCAGTTCTTTAAATTTAAGAATTACTTGTAATTGTATTTGTAAATTTATTTTGTAAATCTATTTCGTATTATAATAGTCTGTAATTTATATATTAGACTAAATAAATGAAATGAAATGAAATGAAATGAAATGAAAATTTATTTTTGACATTGCTGCACACAGAGGACGTATGCCGTGCAACATTCGCTTTTGGCGTAGGAACAACACAAATCTTAGAAATACATATTTGTTTAGTTTATTTTCAAATTAATTTTTGTCGGAATCTCGATTTGGATTACAACAACTGACAGCCAACAAACAGAAATCATTTGACATTGCATTTGACATTTGGCGTAGTGTCAAAGTGAAAAATGCGCTATGCGACAGTGCAACTTTCGAACATATTGTAAATTGAAAATGTATTGAAAATCTTGTTTTGTACAAATCAGCCAAGCAGCGGGCTTAAGTTTGAGTGATGCCACATGAGTTTGTGGTGATGTGTCAAAGTCAAAATTGAATCGTTTTTGAGGTCAAGTCGCTGTTGATTTGTGGAGCGAGCATGCCGAGCTGTGTTGAAAGTAATTTGATATATTTGGAGAATTATTTTCTAAATTAGTCCGAGAGGTTGTTGACACTGTAAGTGAAGCTACTAAGGACACTTAATGTTCTGTTTTGTTTTTCTATGTTTTTTATGAATTTTATCTGGAAATTGAGATCATTCAATTGAACCTTAAGAAGTCATCATCCTTGTTTGCTTTCTTTATGTTTAATTCTCTGCTATGAGAAGGTACATTGCTGTCGGCTTCCACCAGTGGCACACTCAGGGGGGTATCGGGGGTGCAACCCCCTCAAATACAAAAATGCTGGTCCAAAATATGGCTTTAAATGGAATTCAGCTCAAAAGTTATACACAAACCCCCCTTCCCTCACATGAAATCATGTGTGCGCCACTGGCTTCCACACTAAGGCTTTAATGGCCAACAATTCTGAAGATTCTTATTTAAAAGAGTTGGATCTAAGTCTCGAAAAAGCATTGTATTTTACCAAAAGACTGTTAGGAACTGTTTAGACTGTTGACTTCTCTAACTTGTAACTGTCGCTGGTATCCAAGTCTCCCAAAAATATCATTTTATTTTCTCCGAGGATCTCTAGTACTTTCTACTTTTTTAACTCGTCTCGGTCGCATCTGAATTTTGAAAAATTATTGAGCCCATCTATATGTCCTTGCCACATCTCTAACTTCCAGATCTATTTTTCATATTTCTATTTCTAATTTTCTCTATAGTACATATATTTTTCATTCTCTTGCAATACTTCAAGTATGTACAATGGACTATTCGGCCTCAGTGCTTGAGGCATTACCTTAACTGAGGTTGTTTCTTGACTTTCCATTAAATTTATAAAACTTTTCTTTCATCGAAAACTTCTTTCATCCAACCTTCTACGCTTTTTTATTCCTTTATTATTCATACTCAAGATTGCTCTTCATATAAAACATTTTGAAAGTTATAGAAATTAATTGGATAACACCAATTAACTTCAATCAACGACTCATCTCTCTAATCACCAATAATCCATCTATGATTATTCAAAGAGCTTTACTAATTTTACCTTCAAAAGGATCTTTGTATCAGAAGTGATACATATTTCAATAACAATGTAATTATTCCAAAACCTTTTGAATCCACAATAAGGTCAACAAGATCTCAAACCAAATTATCAGCAGGTAACCTTTAAATCTTCAACATCGCTGCACTTCAAAGCTGCACTTTACACTCTAATCACACAAAATAATAATCAAAATTACCTCAAAAGACGGGCAACACAAAGAGAGCCACTTTTGAATGGATTTTAATTGCATTACAACAACAAATAATCAACACAAAAGCCTAAAAGACAATGATACATCCATAGAAGGCAAATGCATTCGATTGAGTGAAAACAACGACGACAGGATGTCACTGCTGAGCGACCGCAGCAGACAAATGAAGATTTTCCACAGTAAACAAATAATCGCTTCACTTGCCCCCTTCAGAATGCTATCAGAAAACATAAAAAGCTGAAATTAATGAAATCGTCTACAAAATAATAAAAGCAAAGCCAGACGACACATAGCTGAAGCGTTGTGGCGGCAGCGAGATAAATTTCCAGCGCTGCAATTAGGGTCATTCAGAAATTGTGACCCACACGTACCGACTTATCGACTGCACAAGACGCAACCACAGCACAGATAACAAGAACAAGGTGTGTAACAATAACAACAACAACAATAGCGACAACACAAAGTATGTATTAACCAACCAAAGACGAGCACAGTAAATCACGCGACTCATTAATATAAAATTCCTGGCACTTGAAGACGAACAACAACTCTTATAAGAAAAACAACAACAAGAAGAAACAACTGGCGCACATATTTTCATGTCGCTCTTGTTGTTGTCATTGTACAAATTAGGCAGCAGTGCGGCCAGGCGGCATTTAATCATTGTCGCTGCAGCATTGACAGTGTTGCCATAATTCTGTGGAAAACAATTTGTAAAGTTGATTAGCAGTGCGCCCATAAAAATGGCCTTTGATGGTGCTCCACCTACTCCCCCATTTAGAAAAATTACTTCAAGTGTGGTGCGTGCTTTCTTTCTATAAAATTTGTGGTCGTGTCTTTGGGCGTCAAGTGTGCGTTTCATTGGTTTTGTTGCCACTCGGTCAAGTTGAAAGTTGACAGAGGAATTTTCTTCAAAAAGAAGAAAGATGTTTTCAATAAAATCCCAAACAAGACATAAAAATGTTATTACAGAAATTTTTGGGAATTTTTTAAGATTTTTTTGTGTGGTTTGTTGAACAACTTTTATGTGATTTTGTGGGGAAAAGTCATAAATCTTTCAAGTGTCAGAGTGCATTCGAAATTTGTTTGAAATTTGTTTGGAATGCATTTAAGTGCAAACAAATTTGGGCGTTAAAGGGTTAATTACTTTCAATAAGTTTAGAAGAAGAGGCCAATGAGGCAAAGGTTGCGTCATTAGTTGTGGTTTTTTGAAGCAAAAATTTTAAAAATTTCATGGAACTAAAAATCTCGTAAACTGATCAAATTAGATTTGAAAAGAGACTAAGAATTGAATTAAAATTGTATAAATTGTAATAAAAAATTGTATCAAATATAAATATTAAACTATTCGAGGACGAACTTGTGTTGGTTACGTTAATTGGTTAAAGTTCTGCTAGAATATTTACAGACATTGGTCTAACTAGAGTTGGCGAACAGAGTTTTTGGAAAATGCTTTCAGATCTTAAGAGTTTCGAACTCGTCCTTTTCAAACCATTCGTTTTCTTCAATCAATTTTTGCCTTTTTGCATTGCAAAGTTTAGCAAAAGATTGAAAACTACGACCTGCTTCACTTCCCTCCCCGAAATTTCGCACTTCCTTTTTACTCTCCCACTCCCTAACTACACATTCTTCAAACTAATGAAACTTTTCACTCTTTATTGCCACATGAAAAACACTAAAGCTTACAGTTTACAGAACTTTTAACTCATTTTGGTTCAAGTCATAAAACAAACTAATTAAACGATCAACTGCAATTCTTCACTCCCCAGTGCCACTACATAAAAATCGCAGGAAAACTTACAAATTTCATGCACAAGTGCCCCATAAAAAATAGTAAAATTGAGTGGGGTACGAACTTTAAAGCTCAAACTCTCCCTTTGCTCCGTTGTCCGCATGGACATTTGTCAAATTAAAAATGCAAATTAAGAAAATCTTAAATCTTTGTGCGCTGCAATCAACAATTTTTTTATGATTTTCCTACAAAAACAAATCAAAGTTGCGCTCGCTTTCATTGTTGTTGTACACTTTGAGAACAGTTGGGGTGTCTGAAATTATGTCAACTTTTAGTGCAGCAGCTGCCGACACAGCTGACCGTATTTGGTGTTGTTGAAGTTTTCCATTGTGTTTGCTGCTAAAAATAGCAAACTTCATGAAAAGTTCACTCGTTGCACATTAAAAATTTCCCATTTTCATTTTATTAATTTTCTTCATGCTTTGTTCTGTGTTGGTTGACAGTTTATTAATGTGTTGGCCCATTAAAATGATTGTTGTGTTGAGTGTGTTGCATGCAACAAGTGTGTTGAGAGTTGCTTGCAAGTTTCTGTTTGATGATGAAAAATGCTGAATTTATTTGGTGAAAAATTGAAGTTTCTAATTTCGGGAATTTCTGAAAATCTGGGTCAAATGTTGTTGGATTTTATGGCCGCAGGAAAGTGCGCCATGAAGATTTCAGGGGAAGGCAAAGTGACAAATAAATTTGTCAGCCTGATAGTTGCATTGTCAATGCTGTTGCAGCAAATTGTCATCAATTTTTGAGCAAAAAAAATAGAAAGAAATATGAAAATGTAATTTATTTCATTTCATTTTATTTTATTTTATTTTATTTTATTTTATTTTTTCCACGATTTATTGAACTCCTTAAGGGTTAAATATTATATATCGGTTGTATAACGACAAGATACATAAAACTATTGCAGGTACATGGTATTTTCTTAAGCATATATACAATTTAACTTTCAATACTTAAAAACGAACGAACAATTGACGTTGTTGACAATATTACTGATTTTTGTATAGTCAAAAATTTATCCGCTAATTGAAGCCTCTCCAGTGTCGTCATTAACCCATTACTGCCTGCATATAGTTCTAGCCAGCGAATTTTGTCTAAATTTACATATGTTGGTAAGGGGTGCTTAGAATAGTTATACACAAAAATTCAGGTATCTACCTGATATAGCACCTGAGATATAGAGGGGGTGAAATTTCACCCATCCGGCACCAGGTGTGCCGAAATATCCATATATTGCAAGAAGCTTGGTTGACTTCTTATTGCCTCTTGAAAATTTCCGATATAATTAATTATTTTTATTTTTACGTTTATTTAATTATGGAAAGGACTATCTCTTATAAAAAAAGTAGCTGGGGTCTTCAGCTTTCATAAATGGGGCCAAAATAAATGACGGTTTTCTATTCTATGTTTTGCACGTAAAATTATAAATGAAGGCGAGAATTAACGAAAAATCAATGAAAATGATTCGCAGATGTGAAGTTTTGAGCACCTTCAAAATAAATGACATATTTAATTGAGGAAGAATGGAGTGAGCACGAAGACATCGCAAGTCTTGGCTGAGCCGACGATATAGACGTAGTGCTTTACCACCCGATCGTGTGATTGACTTGACCGACGATGATAAACTTGTGTTCAACGACACTGATCAAAATTTACCATCTGAGGTAGCCGGAGTAATGGAAGTAATGGAGTCACCCAATACATAGAGCTAAAAGATATGACCGTAAGCAATCTAAGCACATTTTCATTGACCAACAATATTCCCATTTTTACATACAACCAACGAATGAGTGGAGTTGATTTAGTAGATAAAGGCATTGCAAACTACAGAATCCGGGTTCGTGAAAAAAAAATGGTACTGGCCTTTGATAAGTAATGTGTTAGATGCGGTAAACGCCTGGAAGTTGCATTGTTTGCTTCAAAATTTTAATAAAAGCAAGCCGATGGCGCAATTCGAGCTTCGACGTGATGTTGTTAAGAGTTGGTTGCCCCCAATTGAGCGGAACGTACAATCCAAGAGATCATTTAGCACAGTGACACTAAGTCAAAAACGAGTTCGGAAATATGGGATTGGCTACTTACTGCAACGAGGAGACAAATACCGTCGTTGCAACCATTGCCAAGGAAAAACCTTCTTTGCATGCATGAAGTGTGACGTGTGCCTGCATCCAAAAAACTGTTCCGAAAAATATCAAACGACCAAACGAACAACATATTGATTTTATTGATATCAAAACTATTACAATATTAAAAATGTCTTCTAAGTACCAAAAAATCTTTCTCTAAGTACCAAAATAATAACGCGCAATTTTTGAAACTTCGGTACACCTGGTGCCGGACGGGTGAAATTTCACCCCATTCTGGAAAATCATTCATTGTACACAGGTAGATAGTACAAGCAATACCAAAAATTCACAGAAGATAGGCAGGGCGATGCACTACATACTCCAGAGAAAACTGCTGGAATTTCCAATATTTACTATTTTTTAAGAATTTTAAACTTCTCGATAAGGTAAACAAAAAAAGTTAGTCAACTTTAAACATGGATTGGGATAACTTAATGTCACAATTCTTCAATATTATTAAAAACGAAATAAACCTGCATCTATTCCAATTCATTCTGCCAAAATTTCAGCCAAATCGCATAACACATTTAATCAGGGGGGCCAAAGGGAAATCACCTTTCCAGGGGGTGAAATTTCACCCCATCCGGCTGGAATGGGTTAATGTTTTGGGCACTACCCCTGTCGATGAAATGATGATTGGTACAATCACTACCTTGTCAAGTTGCCACATCTGTTTCAGTTCTTGGGCCAGTTGCTGATATTTCCTGCTTTTTTCCGCGATACAGTCCTGTAGGTTGTGTGTGTTGGGAACTCCGATGTCAATTAGATGTGCGTTATTTGTCAATTTTTCGAGCAGGATAACATCTGGTCTGTTGTGCGGAATGCTCCTATCCGTCAATATTATTTTATTTTATTTTATTTTATTTTATTTTATTTTATTTTATTTTATTTTATTTTATTTTATTTTATTTTATTTTATTTTATTTTATTTTATTTTATTTTATTTTATTTTATTTTATTTTATTTTATTTTATTCTGTTCTATTTTATTTTCTTTTATTTTATGTTAATAAAACCACGGCAGCCGCCGTGGCTCAGTTGGTTAGTGCGCGGTCCAACGAGTCGCATGCATAGCGACGCAAGATCGAATACTGCATGTAGTAACACCTAAAAAAAATAACGGGAAACTCGTTTTCTCTTTCGGTGGCTGTTCTCTCAGCTGGAAATGGCAAACCTCTGAGAGTAAAAATTGCCTATGAAAAAGCTCCCAACCTGCCGTTCGGAACCGGCATAAAACTGTAGGTCCCTTCCACCCGCGTACAAAATTCACACGCACAACACGGGTGGTTGCGGGAAGCTAGGCCTTAGTCTCGCGTAAGCGGGCTGTCGTGCCAATCAATTAATTAATTAATTTAATATTTAAATTTATTTAATTTAATTTTATTTAATTTTATTTATTTTATTTATTTTATTTATTTTATTTATTTTATTTATTTTATTAATTTTATTAATTTTATTATATTTATTAATTTTATTAATTTTATTAATTTTATTAATTTTATTAATTTTATTTATTTTATTTATTTTATTTATTTTATTTATTTTATTTATTTTATTTATTTTATTTATTTTATTTATTTTATTTATTTTATTAATTTTATTTATTTTATTTATTTTATTTATTTTATTTATTTTATTTATTTTATTTGTTTTATTTATTTTATTTATTTTATTTATTTTATTTATTTTATTTGTTTTACTTATTTTATTTATTTTATTTATTTTATTTATTTTATTTATTTTATTTATTTTATTTATTTTATTTATTTTATTTATTCTATTTATTTTATTTATTTTATTTATTTTAGTTACTTTATTTATTTTATTTATCTTAATTATTTTATTTATTTTATTAATTTTATTAATTTTATTAATTTTATTAATTTTATTTATTTTATTTATTTTATTTATTTTATTTATTTTATTTATTTTTTTATTTATTTTATTTATTTTATTTATTTTATTTATTTTATTTATTTTATTTGTTTTATTTATTTTATTTATTTTATTTATTTTATTTATTTTATTTATTTTAGTTACTTTATTTATTTTATTTATTTTATTTATTTTATTTATTTTATTTATTTTATTTATTTTATTAATTTTATTAATTTTATTAATTTTATTTATTTTATTTATTTTATTTATTTTATTTATTTTATTTATTTTATTTATTTTATTTATTTTTTTATTTATTTTATTTATTTTATTTATTTTATTTATTTTATTTATTTTATTTATTTTATTTATTTTATTTATTTTATTTATTTTATTTATTTTATTTATTTTAGTTACTTTATTTATTTTATTTATTTTATTTATTTTATTTATTTTATTTATTTTATTTATTTTATTTTATTTGTTTTTTAATGCAATATTCCAAAAAATTTTGTTGGTGAAATCTGAACTTTATTATAATTTCCTCCCACCTTCTTCGCACTCATTCCACCCATTCTATCCTCCCAATTGTGCCACCGATTATACTCGCTGTTTCACTCTTCCAGTGTCCTTTACCCATTAATTCGATTGTCATGCGTCGCTTGATTGATGTGTAACACCCACCCATTCACTGACAATAAAATGACTTAACAATTCCTCGTCTTCTTTCACTTATTTTACAACAAATGTGCAGAAAAATATCAAGCAAATCAAATACCTCAAATACCTCGGTGTGTGTGTATGTTCCATGACATTATGTGAAATTATAATTCTTTTTTCGAATGTCCTGCCAAATGATTTTCCCCTAATTAAATGACTCTCCTTTATCTCTTCTTGCTGTCTGTCGCTCATATTTTTGTGTCTAATCATGGAAAATAAAATTTTTGGCTCATTAATGCAATGCGGATTTCATGACAACAAATCCAGCAGTACTTAAGCACACATTGCATTCACTCGAGGTGGACAGCCCCCAACACACACACACACACACACATACAGTCTCTCTCTGAGGGTGTGTGTATGTTCCGATGCTTTGCCATAAGTGAAAACGTGAAATTGCTTATTTAATGCCGCGTGTAGAGTGTTGGCTGGAAAATGTCGTGTGGGTGTTGCTGCAATTTATGAATTATTCATGAGTGAACACGACTTCGAGGAATAAACTATGTGTAGGTGGAAGTGTCGCTGACTGACTCTACGGGTATCAATGGCTCAATAAGTTGTACTACTTAATTTCAAGGCACTTGTTGTCAATGATGTGTTGAATTTCTGTGCAAGGGTGTGGTGGATCATTTGCCCATAGTTTGAGCAGAAAGTAGTGGAAAATTAATTTATTTGCTGATTTTTTTCTTAGGGCATTTGTGAGGCTGGTTTTATGTCAATAGATGACAGTGAGTTGGCTTAAGTTGCATTGAGTTGTGTATTGGTAGGTTTTATTATTGATGGGTAAAGTGCAATGCAACCTAAAAGATCTATTTTCCTCATAAGTAGCTTCAGTGATCGTTTCGTGGACTTCACTTAGGCTACACAGAGTTGTCCTCCTAAACGCTACCCATATTCGAGAACCAATTAACGGTTTTTAGGAATCTCAATAGATTTTTTGACAATGATTTTTTTGTAAGATTGCTAAACAACTGAGGAAATGATATTTTATGAAACGGAAGCATATCCTTTCTAGAGAGAAAAATTTGCTACTTAAAATTGTTCTACGCTTTTCTTGTAACATTTATCTCTGCAGACATTTATCTATGAAGAGTGGAGTTGATAAGGTACATGAATTAAATATAATCAAATTTTGGATAGTAACATCGTAAGGAATAGTAATGCTATATAATTTGAAAGAAAAGATCTTTAAGACCAAACATGCAACCATTCATAATCTATTTTCTTTGAATCGTAAAAATGGCATTATAAGTATTAATCCATTGGTACTTATGTGAGCTACCTTTAACAATTATAGTTCAGTTCACTGATCTACAAACGATTTGTGATCTATTTTCGGTGGATGGTAAATATGATATCACTACGAGGGATTCGTTTGTGCTTATGTGAGATTTTTTAGAAGAAACCATGCCTTACCTACTATAGATCACTTCATTGATCTTTGAACGATTTATGTTCAATTTTTCTTTTTTTTTTTGTATGGTAAACGTGGTATTAAACCAAGCCATACATTTCTGCTTGTATGAACTTATTGAGTAGAAGGCTGACATTCAAAACAAACCTTATGTATTATGATTACCTTCATGGATCTTCAAACGATTTATGATATATTTTCTGTAAATAATAAATATGGTATTATAACGAGTCATTCCTTTATGGTCATGTAAGTTTTTTCAGTATAAGGATGCTACTTTAAGCAATCTAATTTACTGTAGATTATATCATTGATGACTTATGAAATTTTTACCATGGATTGTTAATGTAATATCAAAACGCGTCATTTCTTTGTGCTTATGTGAGCTTCTTCCATAGAAGGCTTCCTTACCAACCAATTTTTGCTTATTATAGATAGCTTTATTGATCTTCAAATGACTTATGCTTTTTTTACTATGAATTATTAATGCTATACCACAACAAGTTATTTCTTTGTGCCAATGTGAGTTTTTTTAGTAGAAGGCTTCCTCACCAACCTATTCTTTCTTACTATCAATGATTTTTACTTATGATCAATGATTTTCAGACTTATCTATTTTTTTCTATCTATGTTCGATCTATTTTCTATGTATGGTAAATATGGCATCAAAATATACGTAACCATCTATTTGTGCTGATGTAAGGTTTTTCATAAGAAGGCTGTCACTCCAACCTAAACTTACCTGACATGGATGCCTTCATTGCTCTTCCCTGAGCTTAAGTTGGACAATTTTCAACAGTATTTTCACAATTCTGATTGGCTTTTTAAAAGGTGAACTTGCTTAAGCAATGAATTTTCTTTAATTAAATTAAATCAAACCTAAGAATGTGACATTTTATTACTTTATAAGAAATAATAAAATAATATATACAGGTCTCCCTCGTATAACGCGGTGGTTACGTTCCAGGAAAATTCCGCGTTATGTGATTCGCGTTATAGAAGACTTAACTTTCATATAAATTTTAGGATTATGTTCCAATAAGCTTTTTCCAAAATAAAATAGGCACTAAATTAACACGTTCGTGGAAGTGAATGCTATAGCAGTCATTTTCATAGTGATGCAAAATGACGTTAATGCTATAGCATTCAAATTTTAAAGCCAATTTTTATTAATTAAATGTGAAATAAATTGAAATTTTTGTAAATAATATGCTATATCATTCAATGTTTATAACAGCTAACATACGATAATCTGACAACTGCAACAATATATGTGTAATCAAATTTCAAATAGTTCTACTAGTTTCCACAAAAATTGACTGTCTATTTTTGCAGCTCACTGAAATTTTTACTGTCCGCGAACGTGTTAAAGATGTATGTACATTCCAACTCAAAATCAAAATGCATACCTTATTTAAAAAATTGAAAAAAACATAATGAAAAAAAACTGTTTTTTTTTAAATCGCGTTATATCGATAACGCGTTGTAGAAGTACCGCGCTATACGTGGGAGACCTGTAATAAAAAAATAAAAATAATAAAAAAAATTATAAATAATAGAAATAAAGAAGTACTTAATAATATTTAAAAAAATTATAAAATACTCAAAATTAACTATAAAATTCTTAACTTATTCAAAAATAGTTCAAAAATTCTTCACCATCAGACCAAACAAAATTCCCTTCCAACCATTCGAGGCAATTAAAATCAACGCAATTTTGCATTTAATGCACAAAAATTTGAATCGTTGAAGCTTTATCAATTATTTATGCAAGATTCTAAAATGCCACTTTCACTCATTAATCACGAACCGGTTAAGCAGCCGAGCGGCCTTTCCATCATGCCAGCTAATCCTTGCTTTCAAAGGCGGCCATGGGGAAGTGCGCAGTGGTGTGCAGACCTTAGCTAAAACCAATTAACAGCGCAACAACAACAACAACAGCCACACAAACAGCAAAAATCAACAGTAATGCCACATGGTAATGCGGCAATTAATCACAGCAGCACACACACACACACGCACACTCGCTCACAGTTGGCAGAAAAAAGGATACAAAGGATGCTCATAAATAATTACCCACAACGCTGAGCAGCGGCAGCGGCGGTGGCGGCTGTGGGAGCGGCAGCAATTCATCAAATAACTGCTTGAAAAAGGGTTAGCCATGGTTGCAAGTGGCAAAGCGAACGCGCCAAAGTTCACGCGTTGTTAACTTTGGCTGGAGAGCGCCTCGAATGCGGCGAATCAGCTCGACGAGCTGTTTTTTTTTAGAAAAAAAATATTTGTGTTAACGTGTGGCAAAACGCACTTTGGTCAAGTAAGCGTGGCAATTAGAGTGCGGCGCGCGCTAAAGCGGTTAGCGCTAACCGTTGCCGTAGGCGTGGGGCAACATTTTTCCATTTGTCATAATGGGCTAAACAGTTGCTGCAAAATGGCTGTAAATAAAAATATAAATAAATAAAACACTGAAATATGGCTTCTACATAAATTATTGTCGATTTGCCATTTGGGCGTAATTTGTGTAATTTCGACATTAAGCTGCACGCGCACGTTCCACGATGCAGCGCAACTGTCATAAATTCTCGGGAAGTGGCAGCGCACAGTTTGACAACTTTAAACTGACAAGTGCAACAACAACAACAACAACACAACTATTTGTGCATCTTGTTAACAAGCATTGAGAATGGGAAATTCTGCGCTGTTGCTGCAATTGCTACGAAAAGTGCAGCCTAGACACTTTCTTGGCAATTTCGCAAATCGAAAAAAGCTGTGCAAACTATAGTAAGAAGACAGCAAAGTCACGACAACGTTGCGGCCAACTTGTCAGGTGCTAATTGCGTATGCTGAATGCATGTGGTGCGACTGTCGCTTCTGCCTTGTGGACTAAATGTTTTTGTTGCTGCTGTTGTTGTTGTTCTCGTTGTTGTGGTAGTAGTGCAACGCTGCGTGTACACATCGATTTTTATTGCCATTTATTATTATTACAACTCAATTGCTGACAGTCGAACGGGCACTGCTAGTTGACAGACATTGGCGCAAAGACATTTGTAAAAGCGGCAGTTGAATGGCTCCGTTTATGGGCGTCGAATAATAAATGCCACAGTTGAAGATTGGTGCATTTTGAGGGAGAATAGTTAAAGGAGTAAAAAATAATGTTTTAGAACAAAGAACTTGAAAGTCAATGGAGCTAAAAGTAGAACGATTTGGTTTGGATGATGATTTGATTTTTTTTTAGAATTTTTGAAGTGAGAAAAACATTGACGTTGATTGGATTTGAGACATTTTGCAAAGTTTTTTCAATTTGCAAGTGAGAGTTGTCTATAGTGGGTCCGGTTTTGTTTTTGCATCATAATTTCCCAAAATTGATATATTTTCGAGCTCTAAATATATCATTGAATAGTTATTCATCTATCGTTTTACTTAATACAATTTATAGTTTTAATTGAATGGAAAATTTGTTTTTTCCAATAATCTGATAGGCTTAAAATTGGTTTAACAAATTTGTGTCTTCTTATTCGGAACTCTGCCTATGCTGCGCCATCTCTAGAGCTCGCCTGACTTGCTTAGGAGTTCCGACATTTGCAGGATTAGAACAGGTCTCGAAGCAAGGCGTCAAAACTTTCTGGAAGTTTGTGAGATTCACGAAAGTCCTAACTTAATCTTTAATCACATCTAAACGGAGCTACGACTGGAATCGCTAAGAAACCAATAGGGCCTGTGCGTGGCCTTGCTGGCAGCCAGTATAACCTAACCTATCCTAACCTATGTGGAAAAAGTCCCCAGTACGTTAAAAAAAAACTACAGAAAGAGTCCGAGGATTCGGACTTTTGATCCAAACGGAAACTAGAAACAAAATCAGTGTCATGCCATTTGCCCAAATCAGTGCATGGCAGAAGGTCCAGGGAATCAATATTTGAAATGTCTCCAAAACATGTTTTAAAACCTTTTACGATCAAACTAACTTTGTGAAGAACACAAAAAAGACAAGTCTCACGAATATCCCAATTTATGCCTCGTAACTTTTGGCTATTTGAGAATTTGGCAAAATCAGAAGTTGAGTCGAGTTATAAGTCTTAAGTTATGATTTTTAGATTTTTAGGGAAAATTATTTTTTTTATAAAAAAACCGAATAAAGACACCCGAATTATTGTTGTTGTAGAAAAAATTCTACTAAAATATTTAACCCTTAAAATATGCAGAAAAAAGTTGAAATTTGGTTGGCTGGGTTTTCAATGTTTTTTTTTTGTTTTGGAGCGGAGCTTTTTACGGTGCAAAAATTTTTTGTATTTTGTCAAATTGACTGCAGTCTGCCGCTCAGAGTTGACCCACAGCAAAAGCTGAAATTTTTTATTTTCTTATTAGCTAAGAAAAATATTAGTTTTGGAAAAAAATAAATTAGAAAGATTTTATAGATAACATTAAAAGAAATAATTCTAGTTCCATTTAACTTCTTCTGGCTTGTGAAGGCTCTTCAAATGGCAGCAAGACATACTTTTAAGTCTAAATGTACTCAGACAGCCATCTTTTCCTCACCTAACCTAACTTTACTTTTTTCCTAAATATTCTTTATATGAACTTGATTCCCTCAATTCATGTGTTATAATCTCAAAAGTTTTTCTTAAATACCAATAAAACAAATAAAAAAAAACGATAAGAATTAAAAATTTTACAATCTCACCGATGCATGATTTCGGTTTATGGTTGTAGATAAAATCAGCAGCGCTTAAGCCAAACTCGAGTGCACAACACATACAACGAATCACCGCAATGACCAGCCACCGATGAGCTGTTGACGATTAGTCATCAAAACCCACCAGCGACGAGCAAAGCGGCGAAGGCAGCGGACAACTACACAAACTTTGAATGTGAAGAGTAAATTTCAACATTGGTTTACTTGTTTGGATTCTCGGCTCACCTTTTCTGGCTGCGGCCCATTTTTACGAGCGCATTTCTTTCGACAATTGTTTGGCCAAAAAAAAAAACAACACCAAAACGATTAACAAATGTCAATTAGCTGACGTTTTGTTGCATGCGAGTTGCGTGTACAACAATGAGTGCAACGTGCTGCAGATGCAGATAGCGATACGAATGGCACAAACTGATCTTCAACAAGATGAAGTAACCCATCACAAAAACAACAACAACAACAAGAAAACAACAATTTTGGGTACATTGATCTATGCATCTCTGGTGATCGCTGACTGGTGATCGCTTATTGTCGTTTGGTACAATTTCATAACAACACCGAAAGATTTAGGGCCTTTCTTCTGTTGGGCATTTGTTAAATCTTCTATGTGTTGTTGTTGTTCGGTTTTTGAAGAAAAACTGTTGCGTCAACAGTCCAACGCGGACAGAATAACGTATAACAATAACCAAAAGCGAAGAAGAGCGATTTGTTTGCGTTGCTAATTGAAATTTATGTTGTGGAGTAGTCTGCAACAACAACAGCAACAACTAACCAACAAGAAAAATTAAAGAACAATATTTGTACAGCCACATTTGGTTGTCATTATTATAACTTGTTGCTTGTTATTGTTGTTGTTATTTATTTTCACATTATTCCAATGGTTGGAGTTATTGTTGTTGCTGGTGTTTTATGACCCTAACTGTGCCATTTGCCAGTTGGTGCGCTTGTTGACTGACGTTTGACGATATGACTGTTGCGTGTGTTGTTGCTGTCGATTTGTTGATATTCGTATCGCTCGGCGTATCGGCGTCAACGTCGGCGTGCGCAACTTTGCGGCGGCCGCCAGTTGCATGACTCACTCGCAGCGTGTGAACTTTTAATGATCGCATCTGATTGACTGCAGTCTGCAGCTTCTGCCGCTCCGAGGTGGCCCACAGCAGACGCCGCAAGTCGTTAGAACCACAGCGGTTGCGTGTTGCACTGTGCAACGTGCTGTGGTACAACAATAAAATCGCCTGTAATGCTCTTCGGAAAGGGCCAAACAATTGATGAGGCCGCGGAAGGGGTTAGTAGTAGAATAATATATTTTTTTGTATGTAGTTATTTTTATTTTTCATTTCTAACAACTTTTGTTGAAATGTCAGTTTTACTGTCGAAACGTGTCGTGCAGGAGTGCAATTAGAAGCCACTTGTTCTGATGCTACACCTTCTTATGCTTCTTCTTCTTTTCATCTCATATTCTCACTACTTAGGTGGCTTTCTTCAAGTTGCTTATAGTTTATTGTTGTTGTTGTTGCCAACTCATCAACATGTCATTAAATTAGCTGCAGTTCTTTGAAAATGCATTTTCAATGTGCTTTTGTGCTGCAAACAAATTTCCTTTAATTTATTGTATTTTTCTTATTAAAAGAGAGCAAAGCACCATTAAAAAAATCTTACTTTATGTGTAAAAGAAGAAATAAAACAAAAACCTAAAACCACCTTTAGAAAAAAGCTT
Source organism: Melieria omissa (assembly GCA_963971225.1). NCBI lineage: Eukaryota > Metazoa > Arthropoda > Insecta > Diptera > Ulidiidae > Melieria > Melieria omissa. Next base: position 69,269,054 of record OZ020268.1, on the reverse strand, counting down.
GAAAACCCACTCAGTCATTGCTTGGCTGCACTCATTTTTCTGCTCGAAATCAATTTCAAGCAGCTGTTGTAAATTAACTGCAACAACAACAAAAAACAACGTTTATATTGTAATTCTGATTTTCTGTGCCGTTTTTTTTTGTTGGCTGTCTGCATTTTCAATTAATTCATTGCCATTGTTTTTGCTGACGCATTGTGCAAAGGTGTAAAACCCTTTTAAGCCCAAATGCTGGCTGCCCGATGCCGTTGGCTGTGATCGTTAGTGCTTCAAACGAGAAACGGGTGAAATTTTCTATTTGCCTCTTAAACAAAAGTGTCACTTGCAAAACAATTTTTGCGTAAATATTTTGCAAAATTTCCACATGACTTGGAGCTGCAGTGCTACTGTGGTCAGAAATGGTATTTTTAATGAATAAGTTGTATGAAATATAAAAATAAAAGACAGATTGGGTTTTGCAGTTTGTATGTTTTATTGTATTAATGCAATCAAGTTACGCTAGATGGCGCTAGAAAATAAAATTTTGTACTAAAAAAACTTTTCAGGCAGTTTTAAGATTGCTTGGCTCAGATTTGTTTGAGCGAGTGTCAAAGATGGTCACCACCGAAAAGTGCTTATGTTCCTAAAACCATAACAGCCAATCACGTGCAATTTTATCATCAATTCGATTTCAGTAATTTTGATATAAAAAATGCATGACAGTCTGAAAAGTTAATTTTAGCAAATGTAAGCCATTGCCATGTAAGCACTGCTTGAAATGTCCAGAAGTTAAACAATGCAAAAAAGACCGTTTGGGATCACTTGAATAAGTCTGGATGCAAGAAGAAACTTGATGTATGGGTGCCAATCGAGTTAATGTCAGAATCCTCACGAGCTGATTCTCCATCTGTGAGTCACCAACAAATTTATTCATTTGGAAAAGTGGATGGCCAAAGGAAACTTTAAGTGAGAACAGTGTTGTTCGAATAGCGGTGAGCCGGCTTAAACGGTGCTCAAGCCAGGGTTGACGTTCGGGAATGTTTATTCTGTAGGTTTGAGGAGAATCGGCAGGAAATCCTCTACTGAATCTGAATCTGGGAATGTTTTTGAGAATTGGTAGGGAATTATCTCCACTCTACTGAGCTGCTTTTGTATGGCCAAACTCTAAAATAATTTGCCTCTGCATGAGACACACTTAGGCCAGTGTTGAGTGTAAATCTAAAAAAAAATACTGAAATTTCCTACCAAAAGTTAAAAAAATCTCCTAAACTTTTTAATTATTTAAAGGAATAGTAATTAATAATAATTTTTTAGGAATAAATATATAATAATTTTAAAGGAATAAAACTTCTCATAAAAAAAAACAAATATATAAATATAATTTTTTTTTAATGCAACCTTTTTCTATTCATCTTCCGTTTAACAACAAAAACTTAACGAAAACAAAACATATAACAAATGAATTAAACAAAAAGTACCATTTTTGGCGGGATTTCATTGTGACAGCAATAAGTGAGAACGAGATAGAACGAGCTTACAGATTTAAAGCTTACTAATTGTTAACACAATAGAGTGCTTTGCCTATTAAAATAGTTTTCAAAATATGTTTTGTTGCCAGTGTTGCCAACAATCGTTCGTTATCCAACAATCTCCCAAAAATCCACTAAGGACCCGAAAAATCCCCTAACATAAACTATAAATCTCCTAAACTTTCTCCTAAACAATTTTTCCTCCTAAAAATTCTCCTAATAGGCCAAGAATCTCCCAAATCTAGGAGAAAATCTCCGGATCTGGCAACACTGACTTAGGCCTATGGGCCCGTTGTGATACCACAAATTCCACACGTTTGAAATGTGTATGCAACAGTTTTTTTTTTTCCAACATGTGATACAACACATATTTCAAACGGATGGGGAAAGGGAGGAAGGAGACCTACAGTTTAACGCCGAATCCGAACGGCGATTGGCAGTTTTTCTTCACACTTGGAGGTTTTGCCATTGCCTGCACTTGTGCGATTCTTGCAATTATCATTCCCTTCATGTGTATAGCGATAGAAGTAGACGAGTTTTTCACCAGCCCGAGCCAGGAATCGAACCTGGGGCGCTACCCGTTGAGCTATCGAGGCCGGCTAATTGTTAAATTCAATTGTGTTCCAACAGGACAGAGCCAGTCCAGAGTCGATAGTGACTCGCCACAAGCTCTACTCTCTATTAGGGATAGTCCGGACCCGGAATGATTTTACTGATGAAAAATTAGCCTCAAGAGAAGTTTGTAACAACCGACTATCCCAGTTTTTTGCATATAGTAAGAAATTTTTCTATGAGAGAGGCAGAATGAAATAACCTTCAAAATGGCAACAAGGTATCGATGGAAACGGTGCATATTTGACCTAAATCGGATCATTCTAATTATGCTAAATAAAACTGGAGGTTTTTTATGCAAAATTAAGGTATTTCTTATTACTATCACCTTATAAAATTATTTGTAAGAAAGTTCCCCATCTTCCTTAAAGCTCGTCTCCTTGTGACATATCGGAAAGATCTATTCGATCACATATATCGATGCTTCACTTTACTTCTGCCACTATTTTACTTTCGTCTCATTTTGTCATCCCTAATCTCAAAACCGAAAAAGTCTTCCATTATTAATTAAAACAACAACTATAAACAAAAATTAACTTTTTCAGCTTCTTTGTTTTTCAACTCAAAGCTTTTGTTGAACAAATTAAAAACAAATTCTTCAAATGAAATCTTAACTAGTTTTTTTTTTTAATTTTGACTCAAATAGTCCCCTACAATGCCCACTGTAAGTCGCTGTTGTGCAACTTAATGTCCACTTGTGCTCACTCACTGCACCAAACAATGAATGTTGGATTTTCTGGCAGCATTTGCTATGTGCCACTCAGACATAAATTAAAATGAAATTACAACAAAACGACACCTTTTCTCCAAAACATTTCAAATAAAAAATAAAAATCTGAACCATGAAGCGAATAATGAAAAAGTGTTTATAAATAAAAATCACAGACGCTGAAAGTAATTGACCGCTGGGTAGTGAACCCATAAAAAATTTGCAGTACATAGGTGCTCGGGTTACCTTTGCTTGCTTCTAAAATAACATAAAAAAATTTATAAAAAAATCAAATGAAAAAGCAAATTTATTAATCGCATGTCGCATGTCAAAAGTGTTTTTAAGCGTTGTCGCAAAAGTTTTATAACGTGAAAAATGCCAAAAACACGCTACGGACAACAACAACTGACTGACTGAACTGACCTCCCCTTGTGGCTAATTAGAGGACGAGGGCGGTGCAAATTGCTTTTTAAGCAGTCAATTGATAAAAAAATTAGCCATAAATGTTGGCGGCTAAATAAACAAAAAGAGAGAAAACGAAAAAGTGAAAGTTGTGTGAGAGAGTGAAAAACCCGGGAAAGAGAAGAAGAAGAAGGACTGTGTTTGGCATCAAGTGAAAAAATTTGGTACCTGGTAATTTTTCAAATATATTTTTTTCTATGAAAAAGTAAAATTCTGACATTTATGTTGGCGTCAACTCCACCTCAAATTGTCAATACTCATTATTAGCCAGCAAGACGGCTGCAGACATGGAAGTGTGTAATAGAAGTGTGAGGAGGTTGTGGCACATTGGAGTAATTCACATGTCTGGCGCGAAACTTCACGCGATTGCTGGCAGTCAACAAATGACAAATGGCAACTACAACAACGCCACTGACAAATGGCACTGCCAAACAACGCGACGGTGTATATGCGAATACAAAGAATTATTTTGACGCGAAACGCTAAAGACTCATTAATCGCGCGCGCGTTCCTCTCGGCCACGTTTACCATAGTTGACGCTTTTTGTCGCTGCCGTCAATGCGACGCGATGTGTTGTACTAATTGTGCTTTGTGCCGGCACGAGACCACCGACAGCGTTGCACTTTTGTCACGGAAATTACAATCACACACATACACATACACACGTAGAGACCCACACACAGACGAGTTTATATACCCACACGTGGGTTTCGTACGCCAAGTGACGCTCGTCACTTTTAGTCCAGCTGGATTAACGCTAAAAATTGCTGATAAGCTGAAAACAACAACAACAATAATTATTGCCGCTGACCAACAGTCTGTCGTCCAGCTTTGTATGTCTGCTGTGTAATGAGCTTTTCCCAATGGCGCGTTTGCGCTTCCACTCTTCGTCCTCGTTCTCCTCACCTGAAATTGGCGCTGCAAGTTTCCACTGTGTTTGTTTTTTTTTGTTTTTGTTGTTTTTTGCTCATTTCTGTAATATGCAATTTTCGGGCGGACGTTTTTAATATGTGCACTTGTTGTTGTTGATACGTTTTTTTTTTGTAATTTCCTGCTGGGATTTGCGGGCGTCGAGTCTTCATTCTGAAACTTTGCTGACGCGGTCAGTGATTGTGTATTCGCGTTATTTGTTTTTTTTTTAACATTTGTTTGGACTTGTGTTTTTTGTAATTTGCGCGTCTACCTTTGCGCTACAACATTGATATGTCTGCTATATACCTGCATACATATATACAGTGGCGCACAGGAGATTTCATTAAGGAGGGACGGACTCAACCTTAGGGTCCAATAGCATTTAAAACCATATTTGCCCACAACGTTCGTGAGGAGGTTTGAGCCCCAAAAATCTATCTTACTTGCGCCACTGCATACATAGATGTGTGTGTATGTGTGTGTTATCCTTTCATTGTGCATATGTAGGTGTGACGGCGCGCACTGCATGCGAGATTTAATTGCAACGCTCGCTGGCGCAAAACTAAAGTGTATTACGACAGCGTACAATATTAATACAGGGTCTGCAAGCCTGAAATTTCCACTAAAACATGGAAAATCTGGAAAAGTGGAAAATTGTCAACCACCTAGAAAACGTATATAAATAATTATAATGTAAATATTTCAATCATCAACAATGATTGTGACATGAGCTGATCAATTTCTTGTATTACAACAGCGACTAATCAATACAGTGTGTTGGTTTTTCGATTAGAAATAATTTTTAAATAAGAATAACGATCGACTTCTATACTACCACCCCCCCCCCCCCCCTGGCAACATTCTGTTCATTCCCTCTTTACTACGTTTATGCATCTGTTGCGTGCATTGCTCCACGTTTGCCATAAATGTCACTGCAACACAAAGAAAAAACACACTGTAAAAGCAACACACTTAATCCTTTCTAATGTCCATCAAAGGATAAACGCATATTTGCCATTTTGGTTGAGCGGACAGGCGCCAGCAACAGGCAACAGTGCGCGCAACTTTGGCGCCATTAAAACTTTGCCAAAAGCGACTCATTAAGTTGCAACAGCAGCGAGCAAAAAGCAAAAATAGTGCAGCGAGCTTTGCAAGGGTTTTTCTGCAACTAACCACAACAACAACAAGATGTTATAAAACCTTAAAAACTAAAAACGAGGAGGCACATTAAAAAAGATAAACAGTTCGTGTAATGTGGAAATTGTAACGAAAACCGTTAAGATAAAATGGATATTTGTTGGGTACACCAATTGAGATGAAATATTTGAGGTTTTGTCATTAAAACTTTAAATCTTTCCGACATGAAAATGAACCCGTTCTATATGAATTGTATGGGCTTTAGTCCAATATATTGGACATTGTGACTGTAAGGATTAAAGAAGTAATGACCATTCTGCTACCCTAAGTCAACGTCTCCCAAGTAACAGAATGGCCATCACTGCCTTAAAGCATTACAACAGTAAAGAGACTGTAGCTGAATTTCATTCACTGTCCAGCGAGCTGTGTACTGTGTCCACAACATCTTCAAAATAATAAACACTCAAACATGCAAAAACATGCCACAAAAAACTAATTTTTTCACTCAACATTTAAGCATCAAAAAGGTGTAACGGCCATCTAACGAGCAGAGTTGCACAAAATTTGCAAAAGAACAAAAAAAAAGCAACACCGCGGTCATAAAATCCAGCGAGCTGTCATCTTGGCTTTTAATTGAATTTTCATTACATTTCCGTTGGCGTTGCCATTTACACTCGACTGCATCGGCATAACACAACGAAGCGAAGGCATTTTTTTTAAATCTCTCATCTCTTTTTCGCCCTTCCCTTCCGTCCCTTTCTTATAACTTCACTCTTCTTTCACCGTTTGTACTACATGACATTTCACTTGCATTTTCATTATGCAAAAATATTTTCGACAGTTGACAGCAACATTGAATTGAAAGCATTAGCGGCATCAACTTTGATGCCAACCTTCAGTCACACACCGCCCCCGCACATTAAGCCAGCTAGTCAGCCAACCATTTAGTCATTGCAACAACCATTCACTCTGCTAGTCAGTCAGCCAACCATCTTTACTGGCGTTTCAACAAGATTTTCTGGTTGTTTTTTGTTTGAAAATTTTTTTCATTACTGTTGTTAAATATTTCTTGTTCGTGCAGCTTTTCGGTTACGTTTTAGTTTTTTGTTTTTTGGTTGGAAATGAATGAGTTGGCGTTATAATATTTTTACGATGATTAAAAAGGCAACTTATCGCATGTCCTTTGCTCTGCTTTATGTTGCGCTGAATGGGCAAAAAGCGCTGAAAAAAAAACATTCGACCCGTTTTTTAATTGTTGTTGTTCAGTTTTCTGCTTTCAGTGGCAATGAGCAAAGTGAGTGAAGGACTCGGTTCAGCTCGGCTGACGTGCAAAATGTAATCAGAAAGCGCACAAAACAAAAATGAAATGTTTACTTTTAATGGTTTTAATTACAGTTGAAGGAATTTTTAATGACATTTTAAGATTTGCACTCCACTAACTGCGACGAAAATGTCATTGCAGTTTTTTACGAGCGACAGCATTGGTGATAAACCAAAAGAGCTGACAGTTGCAATGCATTCGGCTGAGTCTTTCCTCTCTCTCTCTTTCTCTCGCATTTTGGCATTGATTGCTACTAAAACGACCAAAGAAATGGCAAATTTTCCCAATGGATTTAAAGGCGTTTTGCGAGTAATAAATGTCGCCAAATGGCTGTGAAGAAATAATTTAATTAAAAAAATTAAATTAAAATACTTAAGTGTGAAACTTTTTCTTAAACACTTAAAATGTTCTATTCAATTTTTCCTAAAATTTATTTTTTCATCTCATTCTAGTCTCCGCCACTGTCGACTGCAAATAAATTGCTACCATTTTGCAAGCGTATTAAATGCAAATTCAAGGCGCCATAATTCATTTTGTCACTTTTATCTGCAGTGTGGCAAGTTTGTAAGAAAATGTTGCATACAGCCAGGTGTCCACTGCGGCTGCCAGTCCGACAGTGATTGCTGTGGAAATTGGCTTTTAAGTGCAGCTGTAAATTATATTAAACACAAAAACTTATTGATTACTCATAGAGTGTTGGCCACAGACACACACACACACACACAAATAATATATGACTTGCATGCCACATGCACTTACAGCGCATCTACTTGCCACCCACTCACAGCCGATTGGTGAGCAGTTGCTGCAGGCACACATGCGACACCAGGTTATAATGTAAAATAAATTGGATTATCCTTTGATTCATGCAAGCACACACACACACTCTTAGGCACTCACACAAATAGGCTTGATTGCAAGTGTAAGGCATAATTTACGATATCCTGTCCATATTTCAAATGTCCTTTGGCACTTACACTGTCGTTGCGCGTTCCTGTGCCTGGCTACGATTTATTAAGAAGCAACGTTCGTGTGTCGATGCGTGAATGCGTTTGAGGTGATAATTGCATGCGACAAATAAACTGATTTGATGCCATGTGAAATATCTCCTTAATAAAATATCCTTTGCGGCACTGGACACAGCATAGGCATAGATTCAGCTCATTGGTGAGCTGTTTTAATGCAACTCACAGTGGTCGAAATGATCAGGTTGAAGGAATTTTACAGGAACAAATTTAATCATTTGAATGTGAAGGAGAATCAAAGGTAGGAAAGGTAGAGTGGTTAGGTAGGGAAGGGTGTGAGCGGCACAAAGACCGCAATTACACTCGAAGGCCAAATTGGTTCATTCTGAACCCCTTCTTGAATGGTTCTGGAGCTAATCAAATAGTTGATTAGCTTCAGATGAGCTGATGGTAACGAGGGTTTTTCAGCGCATCAAATTTGGCAAACCTTAAACTTCCGTCTGAAGCTAAAGAAACTAAAAGAGAACCAGATACGATCCATGATTGGTTTTCTGTTTAATTGGAACACTCAGTAAAAGGTTGGGACTGTATGGAGAAGGAAGAGGAAGAAGATATACTTTGATTTGTCTGAATTTGGCGTGCTTTACCAAGAAGAAGGAAAGATCACCTGCGCAATTTATTTTTCGATTGTGTGGGGGAGAAGACTATTCACAGTCTACTAGGCTTCGTGAGAAGCTCAAACTGGTTCAATTAGTGAACAGTATTAACTAAGCTCGACTGTTTGTCGAATCACAAAGAGCCTTCATGGTCTAAGTGGATTCCGACTTGGGGACATCCACTCCTTCCCACCTGCTTATCTACATTTCAACATCGATATTTTTAGCTTTCCGATGGAATATCGGGAACTTTTGACCAACATTTTGAAAGCTGAAAAGTTTTTCTACAAAGTGAGCCACAATTTAGGTCGGTAGTCTTTTAAGTTTGAAAGTTACAGACAGTTGAACGGCTTTTTAATGAATGAGTGAGTTGAAGTTCCGGATCTGCTCTACTCTATCAAGAAGTCGAACAGATTTGCCCCGGACTGGGACTGATGGATTAGCTCCAGAACCATTTAAGAAAGGGTTCACAATGAGGATATTTTAGCCTCCGAGTGGAAGTGCGATCTCTGTGCCGCTCACACCCTTTCCTACCTAATCCAACCTAATCAACTCAAACTGGTTCAATAAGCAAGCAGACTTAGGCTCGATTGTTTGTGATATCACAATGGGCTCTCATGGCCTAAGTGCTCCCTTAGAGCAGCCTGGTAGCAGGGTCTACAGGTAACAGTGGCTACTTACAAAAATTGTGGGTGGCAAATATGGTTTGAAATTGTGTTTTGTTTGGAAGTTGTGCATTGAATCCCCCCTAAAAAAAGCCCTATGTACCCCAGGTTGGAAAATATGAACATTTTCGATAGATGAAGCTCTTCTTTGGGTTTGTTTTAATGTAATTCACAACGAAAAAAACAAGGCTCGGGGATTTTTTTTTTACAGAAACAAATAAGGAATAATATGGAGCAGGATGAAAGATAAGAAAGTTAAGTAAGGTAGGAAGATATGAAAATTGCAAGTTCAAGACTAAGGGCCTTAACTTACTTTAGAATTTTCTGCGAAAAATTTCAATAACCTTGTGTCCTTACATGTTTCTCCAAGAACGCAGGATCTCTCACACAATACTCAAGTATAAGCTTTACTGGAAGAACTTTTTGGTTTCCCTCAATGCTCCTTCGGCCACCTGCACCTTCATTACTTTATGCTTTGCCACTGCCACTGGACGCTTTATCTTACTGAATAACTTGCTCCTAATACATTGGCGATTTATCGAGCGACCGCAGTGACAAGTGATGATTAATGATGCGCCTATGCGGGGGTATCGATTTATGTTGGACATATCTCCATGCTGCACACTGCACACACACATTTGGGCAAATAATAATATGCGCAATCATGTTTATAGATTAACAAAGTTGCAGCAACACCTACGTGGTGCCTCTACTGTTTCCACCTCTTGTGTGGGTGGGTAGAGGGGCCAAGTTTAACAAGTACCCCCCGAGGCGCCAAACGACGCCAAAGGATAATCTGTCATTATGCTTGCAACATGAGTAAATAAATGCAGCCACAGCCATCGATAAACTCAATTATGCTATGTAATTGTGTTGCACACACACATACAGACAAAACACGCTGCGTCTTTCACAGGAAGGCGTGGAATTTGGAGTGTGTGTGGGCGTGTGAGATGGATTCATTGTGCCGGTTGTGTGTGTGAGTGTGTTGGGCGCTTAATGCAACATTATTAATTGCCTGCAAGTGTAAATTTCCAACTCAACTTTGTTTGTGCGTCCCTTCCTATGCTAATTTACATGTATGTTTATGTATACACATGTGTAAATATATAAATAGACATTTATATGTAAATCGTAAATAGCGAAATTGCACATTTGGTATTCACTTTGCTTGCGCTCTAACTGGCATTTTGCCTTAACTCAATTATCTCGACAATTTTCTATACACGCAACAAATATTCCATTGCCAGTGAATTCAATGGAAATGCTAAGTAAATTTTAATGAACCGCTTCGCAAATTGAATATGCGGCGCATGAGTTTGAAATGGAAATTTCACTTTTTAAGGAAATAGTAATAGAGTGAAAAAGGATTTAAGCTTCAGAGAGGAAGAGAGGTGTTGGTCTTTAATGAGTGGTTAGTGCGCTAGGTTATGGGTTTAAGTCTTGACTAGACAATGGACAAAATACGTATGAAAGTGCGAATCTCCATTTCATGCCCTTTGAACTTAACCTAGAACCATGTGAGTTCGTTCTAGTACTCAGCATCCTTTCCCTTAGTTGCTCGCCCAACTGCTGTGGTTTCTGTTCCCTTTGTCTGTCTTTCGGTCCAGCTCCACAAACTCACAGATCTAACCACACATCTCATTGTATGCTACATTTGAATTTTTTACTGAAGATTTTTTCTCACTAAGTGGACCGAATTATTAGCATTTATGCTGCTGCAAAACAAAGCAAAAAACTCCAAAAGCTAACAACCGAATGAAATGGAAATGAGCGAAAAAAACGAGATTTGCAATTTATTTGTTTGCAAAACAAATTTTCCGCACGGTAAATTTTTATTGACAATTAAATTTAGTAGACAAACACAAGAGCGACCACACAAACACACACAGAGTCACATATGAATGTATGCACACACACACGTCTTGTTGAGAAGGACTTGTCAGGCAGCTCCAGCGAAAGGCTGCAGGAAGCCAATTCCACACAAGACAGACTGCACTGAAAGCATTTGATTTTGCCAAATGAACGCAGCAAGCGAGCTGAAAAAATGCAAATTTATAAAAATGCGAGAAAACATTGAAACTGATGCAGCAGATGCCGCAGGATATGCAACAGGAAAGCGAAATCTTGCCGCACCCGTTTGCATTTCTTACAGTTGAACCATTGTGTGTGGTTTGCGGTTTGCTGCCTGCAGTTTGAAGAAAACACCAACATTTTGAAATTTTAATAATAATAAAAATATGAAAGCATGAAATGCAAACAAAACAGTCAAAGCAGCGACAGCGCGACAACACAACACGACAGCCAAAGTGAACACATTAAAAATCACATGAAATATTGCCAAAAAATTTGCGGTTGCAAATAAAAAAATGCACAAATAATAAATTATGCTGTCGGCAATAAAAAGCAGCAACATCAGCCAAACAGTGAAACCCGCAGTGAGAAGAAATCAGAATTTTGGTTTGGCCGCAGGATGTTTGTCGAGCGACATCAATTTCAATGGCGGCGCATTTGAGTGTAAAAAATGCTAATTTGGTGGTTTGATTCAAGAGATTTGGCCAATTCTGAATTAAGTGGTCGAGGGGTGCACGCAAAGAAGATCAACTGTGGAGGAAGGAAGAAGCGGAGAGATTTGGGCGAATTAAGGATTTTGTGGCGGCACATACTGTACCGCTCGACTCGAATAAAAAGTTGTGATTAAAAGTGCAGTGCGTTTCATTTAAAAGTGCTGGTGGACACTAAATCCACCAAAGATTGGTGACCCCGACGACTACACGCACCCGATAACAACAAACTCCTGACGTCAGTACAACGCCTTTTCTGAGAACCGATTCACACGATAGCTCCAATGACCAGCGACGAGGAAGACACAGCGATGCTGGACATCTCGCAGACCCGGGCCAACTCGACGGTGCGACCCAATGATGCACCAGCCCGCATGGACGCCATCGAGCACGGCAAAGTCAAGTTACCTGACTTTGCGGAAGAGCACACCGACCTCTGGTTTTGGCAGGTCGAGGCAGCATTTGAAGCAGCGGGCATCACATCCGATAAGAAAAAGTATTGCACCATCATCGGGCAGCTGCCCACACGGGTAATGTTTAAGCTGGCAGACCTGCGCTCCACGCCTCCAGTAAAAACGAAATGTACGACACGCTCAAAACACGCATCATCAACGAATTTGCTGACAGCACGCAAACTAAAATCACCAAACTGCTTGGCGCATTATTGCTTGGTGACCGAAAACCATCGCAGTTGTTGGCCGAAATGCGTTCCAAAGCAGCAGCGACGCCGGTGACCGAGGAGCTACTCAAGCAGCTATGGCTGCGCAATCTCCCTGGACAAGTTCGCGCGATTTTATCTGCTGACGAGCACATCACGCTTATCAACGCAGCAACGATGGCCGATCGCATCATGGAGGCGACCAGGACCAGCTCTGTCCACGTAAACACGATCCAGCCGGGTCCCAACAACCCTGCAACCGAAGCCGCACCGCCTAGCTCCATCGCGGACAACTTCTATCAACTACGCCGCCAAATCGATGAAATAACGCATCAACTACGTGACATGCGTTCATATCGTCACAACACTCGCAGTCGCAGTTCCACACCAGTACGTTCGGCCTCTCCAGCTCCGAAGCAATACGACAACTGCTGGTATCACTACAAATTCGGAGCGGACGCGCGTAAGTGCCGACAGCCGTGTAAGTTTGGCCATGTCGAACGCGCTGGATCAACGAATTCAAAAAACTAAGCGTTCGGGCCCAGGCCGGTGGAGAAACTTGCGCGCTCGACACAAACAAAAACCTCCGCCTTTTCGTCAAAAACCGCCTTACCGGTCAGCAATTTTTAATAGACACGGGAGCTGACATATCTGTCCTGCCAGCTACGACAGCCGATATGCAGCACCCACAACCAAACGCACAGCAAATTTACGCAGCAAACAACACGCCAATCAAAACATTCGGCAGCAAAAACGTCAAACTCAACCTCGGACTCCGCCGTGATTTCGACTGGACATTCTGCATAGCCAATGTCCATACACCTATCATCGGCGCGGATTTCCTTACACACTATCGACTCTTGGTGGACTTGGCGAACTCCTCACTCGTGGACCAAACAACAAATTTGTACACTTTCGGCGCCGTTGAAGCCGCAAGCATCGTAAGCATCAAACTCGTCACCAGCTGCAGCAAATACGCAACGTTAATTGGTGAGTTCAAAGAGGTCCTGACATCGCCCGACAACAAACCTCTTCCGAATTTGGAAACATGCCACCACGTCGTAACGAAAGGTCCGCCAGTTCACGCAAAGCCACGCCGATTAAACCCCGAAAAGCTCAAAATAGCAAAAGCAGAATTCGAGTTTTTATTAAAAAAACGTATTTGCCAACCTTCAAACAGCCAATGGGCTTCACCACTGCATATGGCGCCCAAGAAGGACAAAACTTGGCGACCGTGTGGAGACTACAGGGCTCTTAACGCAATCACCGAGAGGGATATGTACCCCATACCCAACATCTAGACATTTCATCACGTGTTGGCGGGTAAGAAAATTTTTTCTACTATCGATCTGGAAAAAGCGTACCACCAGATCCCGATGAATCCAGCGGACATACCCAAAACGGCAATAATTACGCCATTTGGTTTGTTCGAGTTTCGCTACATGACCTTGGGGTTATGCAATGCTGCACAGACATTCCAACGGCATATAGACACCGTACTGCGCGGTTTGGATTTCGTGATCCCCTATCTCGACGATATTTGCGTCGCATCGAAGGACGAAGAAGAGCACAAACATCATTTGCGCAGCGTTTTTGAACGACTCCAACAACACGGTTTGACGATAAACAGCAGCAAGTGCGTCTTCGGCCAGACAGAAGTAAAATTTCTCGGTCATCTGGTCACACCAAACGGTATCCTACCCTTGCCCGAAAAAGTTGCAGTCATCACAGCCTACGAAGAGCCAATTGTTGCGAAGGACCTACGACGTTTCGTTGCCATGGTAAATTTTTACAGACGTTTCATTCCAGCGGCAGCGCAGACGCAAGATCTGTTACAGGCGCTAATACCAGGCAACATCAAGAACGACAAACGCATCATACAGTGGACAGCTGAAGCAAGAACGGCATTTAACGACTTCAAAACTAAGTTAGCAAGCGCAACGCTGTTAGCTTACCCGCGAGAAGGTACTATGCTTACACTTTCTGTCGACGCATCAGACACAAGCATCGGAGGAGTGCTACATCAGGTGCACAGCAACAACACAGAGGAACCATTGGGGTTTTTCTCAAAAAAACTGTCTACAGCACAACGCAACTGGAGCGCTTACTCACGGGAGCTGCTTGCAATCTACAAAGGCGTAAAACACTTCGCAGACCAGATCGAGGGCAGGGAATGTATCATTTATACCGACCACAAACCCATCGCCTTTGCATTTAAGCAAAAGCCCGAAAAAGCAGATCCACGGCATATGCGGCAACTCCATTACATCAGCCAGTTCACGACCGACATTCGTCACGTGAAGGGTAAGGAAAACGTTGTCTCCGATTTTCTTTCCAGAATTAGCGCCATTCAGCACGACTCGATAAATTATGACGCGTTGGCACTCGAACAGGAGAAAGACGAAGAGGTGAAATCGATTTTGCAAGGCGACCCCCGCTACCATCTCACGCTGACAAAGCTGCCAATCGTTAACTCCATGCAGCAGCTCTATTGCCACGTGACTGACAACAGATGTAAGCCGTTTGTACCAGCAGCTATGCGAAAGAAAATCTTCGACGCCGTCCACAACATCTCGCATCCGGGTATACGAGCCACTTGCCGACTCATCAAGGACAGATTCATTTGGCCGAATGTCCACAGAGATGTCGCTGCTTGGTCGAGGAGCTGCATACCATGTCAGAAATCGAAAATTCATCGACACAACAAGTCACCGCTGCAGTTCTACGACATCAACGAAACGCGATTCGACCATATCAACATCGACATTGTGGGGCCGCTGCCACCGTCGAACGGTTACCGGTATCTACTCACGGCAATCGACAGGTTTACAAGATGGCCAGAAGCAACACCCATCTATGACATCACAGCAGAAACCGTCGCGAAGACGCTCATCGAAACCTGGATCTCGCGCTTTGGCGTCCCAAGCAAAATCACGACAGATCAAGGACGGCAATTTGAAAGTCAGCTTTTCCGGGAACTGAACGAGCGGCTAGGCATTCGTCACCTACGCACCACCGCTTATCACGCGCAATCCAATGGATTGATCGAACGGTTTCATCGTACCCTAAAAGCGGCTTTGAAATGCAAAGACAGCCTTCACTGGACGCAGGAGTTACCGCTGATCATGCTCGGACTGCGCTCAGCATTCAAAGAAGATATCCAGGCCACACCAGCTGAACTCGTATATGGCAAAAGTTTGCGGTTGCCATCCGAGTTTTTCATAGCACAAAAACCACGCGGCAGCGAGTCGGAATTCGCTCAACAGTTCCGGCAAATAATGTCAAAAATACGACCTACGCAGACTGCACACCATGGAGGTAAGAAACCATTTTTACAAAAAGAGCTCCATCACTGCAAGCAGGTCTTCGTCCGAAACGACGCCGTACATACGCCCTTGCAGCAACCATACGACGGACCATTTACGGTGCTAAAGCGACGCCCTAAATTCTACACGCTGAAGATCGGCAGCAGCACCAAAAATGTATCGCTTGACCGCCTGAAAGCAGCATTTACCGACCTTGGCAGCGAATTAAATACTGCAAAGGCAATGCAACCACCAAGCAGCGATAACGGCACTTACAGCACGGCAGCGCCAACAACACAGTCAGGACGAAGGGTCCGTTTTCCTGATCGCCTGTGTCTCTAGGCCGAGCCACATGCTGGAGGTGGGCTGGTTGTGGCGGCACATACTGTACCGCTCGACATATCAGTAACGGTACCAGCGTGGCACATGTCACGTCGGTGCCAGCGTGGCGGATGGCATGCAACGACGTAACGGACCGCAGCTGTGCTACGACGACAGCGTAGCGGTCTACGGCGGCGACAGCATAGCGGACCGCAGCTGTGCCACGACGACAGCATAGCGGTCTACGGCAGCGACGACATAGCGGACCGCAGCTGTGCCACGACGACAGCATAGCGGTCCACGGCAGCGACAGCATAGCGGTTCACGGCAGCGACAGCATAGCGGGCCGCAGCTGTGCCACGACGACAGCATAGCGGTTCACGGCAGCGACGACATAGCGGACCGCAGCTGTGCCACGACGACAGCATAGCGGTCCACGGCAGCGACAGCATAGCGGTTCACGGCAGCGACAGCGTAGCGGGCCGCAGCTGTGCCACGACGACAGCATAGCGGTCTACGGCAGCGACGACATAGCGGGCCGCAGCTGTGCCACGACGACAGCAACGGCATAGCGGACCGGCAGAACGGACCACGGCCGGCTCGCTGCTATAAAAGAAGCGGTCCTGACACCAGCAATGATCAGTCAATCGAGCAGTCAGTCACCGTCAGGACGCGACACCGGCGGCAGTCGCATTGTTAAAATTTTTAAATAAAAAGTTGTGATTAAAAGTGCAGTGCGTTTCATTTAAAAGTGCTGGTGGACACTAAATCCACCAAAATTTTAAAAGATTTTGACCCACAAAAGAGATGAGAGGTCGATCAGGAACTCGGTGAGGAATAGCGAAAAGGAAACACCACGTCTGCGGTGAAAGAATCAAGTAGGGGAAGAGCGCTACTATCAAAAGGTTTTGGGTGGATAGAAAAGGCTTCAGGACTTTTGACGAAGGGACCAATTTATTGATTGATTGTGACGAAGATAGAAAAACATGAAGAACCGAGGGAGTGTTTGAACCCCAAAAGCCTTTTCAAGTTCCCAGATTGAAAATGTTAAGAAAATCCTCAATCAACTGAATGCGATTCTGAGGTCTGGAGGCAACCGTCGAAATAGGACAAACCATAACCAGTTGTAAGCGCCAAGTTGTAACTAAGAAACCTTTTTAAATCCAAATGTATGATCTGTCATCTATAGAAGTACTTTGGAAACATTATGTGAAAAGCTGAATACTTCTGAATCGTGCTGAATACATTCTAAATAGAACTGAATTTGCCTGGCTCTAACGTTTGACTTAAAACTGAATTAAATGTGTTCAAATTGCTCCAAATCGTGAAACATATGCTGAAACATGTGTGCTAAATGACTTGAAATTGTGCTGAATTGGATTTTTTTTTTCGAAAATAGGTAACGAAAGGGACCGTTTTTATAGCACTGAGTAAGATTTTTTAATGCTGAATATGACAGCAAGGCATTGAATTGACTTTATTAATTACCAAAGTTTATGGATCTGAATAATTTCAAAAATTGTATATACATAACTTTCTGATAAGCTGAATTGATTTCTACAGAAAATGAAGATTGAATAATTTAAAAAATGTTACCCCTTCGTTAGTAAAGTGGGTGCCATATGTCACCCATTGGTTCATAGGTTATGTAGGTTACAATTTTCACTTGACTAACGCAGAGTTAAAGAATGAAATTATTAGCTGTATTTGCTTTTAATAAAAGTGCATTGATTTTGAATTTCAACCATTTTAATGAAATGTATGCATAGTACCAAAAAATATTGATTCCCTATTAAAACTAATCTATTACAAAAACTTTAATTGATTCCATGGTTAGTAAAATTGACTTTCAATCAAAATTTTCTGATCCCAAAGCAGCTAAATAAAATATTAGAAATTTTTATAAATTGAGCAAAACCAGGCTTTGCGGTTTTGTTTCAATAACTCAAGTCCTTCCCTTCAAATCCAACTGAAATGATTTGGCAGAGTGCACTGAAAAATTTGAACCAAAGAAGCAAAACTGTAGATACTTTCAAAACAATTCCCATGAAATTAAATATTTGTCTCTCTGCTCTTTCACCTCCAGAAGCAAATGTGACATATGACACCACATAATGCGCATAAAGCTGCAGCCAAAACAAAAAAATTACATCCCAAATTGACTTTTTCAGCTCGATTGACGCTCGAATGGCCAAAGACAGCCAACGAAAGCAAGAAAATTTGTAAATTTCACATATAAATTACAACAAATTACTTCCTTTTTGATGCACACTGCAACAGTGACAACTTAATCCGACAGCGCTGACGTATGGGCAACCCCTTTTTTATGCAATGATGTTTGTAAAAAAAATAAATAAAAAATGTGAGCCCACAGTTTTTCAGCGTGGCGCAATTTTTGTGTATGCAAATTTGTTGAGATTGTACGGGAACTGAATACAATTCTAAATAACAACAACAAACAGACCTGAAAGGAATCCAATAGAGCAGCACCCAGTAGCAGCAGAGTTCACTTTTTTAGAGAAGAAAGTCAATTTGTCTTGCCACTGCTTTGAGTTCAAACCCTCAGGAAGTGCAACTTACTTGGAAGAAAATGTTGACTTCTTCTTATTCTTCATGTGCGTAAGTATTTGTGTTGTATCAGCATTTCCATATTCCTTTGCGAACAGTTTATTAAAAATGTTGGGCTTTAAATAATTTCTTATATGAATATTTTTTTCATATTTTTATTTGCATATAAACCGCAGCCATCGATTCTTTGCCATTACTGTTCTACCCTTTTTTTTACGGGGCTGTGTAAATTTTACATGTGTGCAAACAATTGTCAACGACAACCTTACAGCATTCATGTTGGCTGCAATGTCTGCTATGAATATTCGATTTTTATTATGCGGAAAACATTTCCCCCTCCTTCCGTCACACCATACAACCGAGTCTTTTTCTCTCTGAATCTGCGGCCGCTGCAATCGCACTGATTTTCATGGCTTTGTTCGCACTGTGACGCGTCTGATTTGCTTTAGCGCCAAATTTCGCCCTTAAACCACTTAAGTTTGAACGCGTGAACGATATGAAAAGTCGTGTAAGCACACTGCAATTTACATAATTTTATTGTCGAGTTTTTTTGAGGAAATCTTACAGTTTTTGTTCGGTGTGTGTTGTGCATTTTATTTGCCGTTTGAAAAATTGAATTTTTCGTTACGGTTTTTTGATGGTTTTATAGTTTTTGGAAAAAATGTGGAAAAACGTTATCAGCACTTTGGTTGGCATAAGTACACTGCGTGACAAAATTCGAAGGATGATGTGGGTAAGTGCTATGTGGGGTTTGAATTTGATGGGATCATGAAGTACGGAAAATTTAATACAATTTTTTTGAGATACTATGGTTTACAGTTTTGAGAATGTATTGCCAGTTAAAACTGCCAGAATTTTGTTAACTATAAATTGATATGGAACTTTTTCTATTTAAAAACTTCCAGATGGAGTTACTAAGAGTCTTTGCTGATGGGGGAAAATCATGTTTTTTTAAGAGTTTTCAAAGTAATTGGTCCTATCCGTAGCTCAGCCTGAAGTGTTCTGGGTTGCTGTCCTGGAGGTCATGGATTCGATTTCTACCTGGCTTAGCCCAACACTTTCCTTTATCTCCAAATTTTCTTTCATTCAATTTCTATCTCATCCCTTCAGCATTAACCAGTCAAATCATTTACGTTGGAGAAGTTCCTATCTTAAGGACTCCTAGCAGTTGTGATGACCTCGCAGCAGATTTTCATATCCTTCACCTTTGAACAAGTTTCTATCTTTTCCACTACTAGCAGTTGTGATAAGCAGCTTGCGGCAGGTTTTCCTGTCTATTAACCAGTCGAATCCTTTATTTTTCGACAAACTTCAATCTTTTCCACTCCAATCATTAGAGGATATGAAAATCTGCTGCTGTGAGTAGCTAATAGCCGTACGAGTGCAGCAACAACAACAATAGCAGTGCCAGATCGGACTAACGAAAAATATTTCGCAGCACATACATCATCCAAGTTCATCAAAGACACCAACCTCTTTGTTTCACAACAACACCTCCTCACTAGAAGCAACGGATGCATAGAGGGCGCTCTACACAATCCAGTAATTAACTCTCACATACGGAGGCGTCTCTACTAGGGGACTAGAGACGGCAGTACCATAACCTGGGATTGTTAGCGAGAGACCTGAAAGAACTTTAACACTAGACAGATTGCAGGATTTCCATAGCTACATTATACCCGCTGACATCTCGAAAAATACAAATCAAATTGCACAGATCAGATTGTAATTGTAATTGTAGAAACCCAATTGTGGAAGTAATTGTAGCACCGGATAAAAAAAATAAAAGTCATGAAATCAAAAGTTCATAGAAATACCAAAAAAATACAGATATTTAAAAATGAAAACCCTTAAAACCGGTAAAATTAGTGTATTTTTTAAAGTGGAGATACAGCGATTTATGATGAAGAGAGGAAACAAATTTGTTGTTAACTAATGCAAATAAAGGACAAAAATCTCCGATTGATACTATTTAAGAATGAACTGAATTTTTTTAAAGTTTAAATAGAGTTGAACTTTGATTGTTAAAGATTCGATTAATCGGAATTAGTAAACACGATAAAGCAAATCAAGTGTTTTTACATAGATTGTACTATAAACCAGGTTAATTGAGTTAATTTTAATTTTCATAATAAATTTTCTTTTATAATTTTTAATTTTATTAATAATTTTCATTAATTACCAGCGATAATGATAACCAATAATGCGAATAAAGGCCAAAAATCTCCGTTTCAGAAAATTTTAAGAAAGAACTGAATTCTTTTAAGTGTAAATATAGTTGAACTTTGATTGTCAAAGATCCGATTAATTGGAATTATATGAAACGATTAAGAAAATAAGCTGTTTTTTGCATAGATTTTACTATTGTTCGGGTTAATTAATTTGATTTAAATTTTTAAAACAAAATTTTTTTTCTTAATTTTTAACTTCATTTATAATTTTAATTCATTACCAGCAAATCTGTGAGCATCAAAACGAAACTAAGAAGTTTTTTTGTTTGAGTAAAATTTGTAGATATGTGCTGGCAGGAGTTCCTTTGGCGGGGTCAGGGGGAAGGGCTGTGTACCACTTTTGAGTTCGATTCCATTTGAAACGATATTTTTCAACAGTAATTTGAGAGTGTTTAAACCACCAACCCCCTCCTATATGCGCCACTGTAAGAATGTTTCGGTTTAAATGTTTAGTTGTATTTGATACAAAAAGTTGATACACAAATTCATTTAAAAACCTACACACACTTTAGCATCAATCAACCTGGAAAATGAATTGAAAAACCAGGCTTCTGGACTCAAAGTCTCACTGTGCAGAAAATACCAAGAAGTTGTTTTCCCTTATCAATGCTAATTACTTTTCAAACAACCCTCACAGCTTCTGAAAAATCGATTGTTTCTTCTAATATGAATGAAAAATTAAAAACGATCTTTTAGTTCTAAAATTTTTCCTGCTTCTTTTCTTTACTGTTGAATGGTTGGCAAAAGTAAAACTCATCTTTCTTGTGAAAGCTGTTCATCAATAATTTCAGCTCACATTTAAAAAAATTCTGGTCAATCTGAGACGTCAACGCCGGCGGCACTAGCTAACGGTAGCAATAGCGGTAAACAATCAACGACAACACTCCGCACACTCGTCGTTGTCGCCCACATCTGCAACCTGGAAGCGCGATAACGATCCAGAAGCGTTGTCTGGCTTCGGTTGTTGCTTTTTTCAGATTTGTTTTGGTGCGTTTGCGTTAATTTCGAGAAGCACTAAAACGAATTCACTTAAAATGCAATTAAAAACGTAAAAATGCAAAGAACGGCCACCGAAGCGCGATGCAATCATTAAACGAAATGAAATAGAAAGAAATGATAACAATCAAAAGCGGCCAAATGAGCGCAAAGCTGACTGCCGGTGCAGTGCAGCTGTTGTGGCTGCGGTGCTGCATGTCTTTATTGTTGTTGTTGTTGGTTGCGTTGATTATGATGACTACGACGACGACGACGATGACGATGACGCGGAGGACGTTGCAGTCGTGGATGATGCTGCAGATGTTGGCCTTTGGTTTATATTTACATTTTCCATAATTGCACTTGTGGCACGAGACAAAATAAATGCCAGGCAACAACAGTAAAAAGAATAAAAAGTTTTTTTTTTATAAAAACAAGCAACAATAAGTACAACAGCGAGTGCGTAGGTTGTGCAAAGCTACTGTGGACTCGAGAGTTGGCACGTGAGTGGCGCACAAACAAACATGCAGTGTGCCCACACACACACACACATACATATGTCAAAACTGAAATTTGTTGTTGCAGCAACATGATCGCCTTTGACGTTTTGGAGGTTGCCACAAATATGCATTTTAATGACTTGCAAGTTGTGGCAAATTGCATAAAGCGTTCGCATCGCCGCTTTTGAGATAAAGAGCCGCCCTTCGTTTCGGTCGGTCGGTTGATTTGGTCCTTTTGGCTGCACAATTTAAAAAAAATGCATTTGATGCTACAGAGAAATTATTAAAAATAACATTAAGTCTTGCGAACACGTCGCATTGTTCTATTAGCCATGCGATTGTCATTAGTTGTGGCATGTGGCATAGTCAACAACAACAACAATAACCACTGATACAGTTGTTGTTGTTGTAAGTGCGTTTACAGCATACCATATGCCACGCGATGCAGCAACAATTCGGCATTTGAAATGTCAAAGTGTGGCGGCGCACTTGTACGAAATTTATGTGGCATGAAGAGTGCCCGCCGCACAGTGGGCAGGATTTTTCAAAGTTTGTTGTTGCTTATCTATAAAAATGAACTATAAAAATGAATGTGTGATTGTTTATCTGTTTGTTCTTTTTAGACTCGAAAACTACTTGATCGATTGATCTGAAATGGATTGACACAATGGATGGCACGTCCTAAGAAGTAGTCTATAAATGACAAACAGACAATCAGACAAACAAATAACATTATTTATAGACATAGCGATTAATTTTTTCACCACAACTTCACTCCTTTGCCCCACTGTTTCATGCCCAAGGCGAGCTGCTTTGCGCGCCGCCTCAACTCTCCAATGTACTTTGCCCCTCACGGTCGCCACTTCAAACATGTGTTTGTGTGTGTATGTGAGCTTGTCATAAATTTGATCTTTTAGCTGCAGCCACACTTCTTCAGCCTCGTGGCTATTTTGTTGCTTCTATTTTGCTCAAACGTAGAGTTTGTGCGTGTGTGTTTGTTTGTTTGTTTGTTTGGCTGTTGTGTTGTTTGTTTAGTGCACGTGTGCAACATTAGCATCTTGTGTTGCTGCATTTTGCCATATGTTGCACTCAACATAATCATTAAAATTATGATCGGGCCCATAGGCGGCTAGATCACCATAAAGTAGACTGCCAGCAGCAGCAGCCACAACAACAACAACCACAACATCAACAGCCCAGCAATTGACTGCATGGGGTCGCTGGCGCAGCTTGCCGCTACTAGTATAGTTGTTGTTAGTGATGTTGTTGTTGTTGTTGTTTTTGTATATTTAAACGCATGGTTATTAATTTCTGCCAGAGCAATTGCTGCACTTGTTCACAACAACAGCACGAACAATAATAACAACAACAAACAATTCCTTGAGCTCTACTATAGCCACAAGACAATAATAAAGGCCACTGAATTACTTCTATGTTGGCACGATGAAGTTGCATTATATGGTTGTTGTTGTTGTTGTTATTATTCTTTGTTGTTGAGCTTGTTGTATGTTTTTTTTAGGTTTTTTGTAAGAGCTACATTTAACACTTGTTGGCTGCTGATCGAACTGAAAATGTTAAGATTGGCGCAGAACTGGAAGGTTTCAGAGCGACAAAAGGCAGTTAAAAAATTTTGCAAAGGGGTTTAAGTAATTAAAACTTGGTATTAGAAAATATTGGCATTGTCTATTGAATAGAGTAACATTACTGTTACAGGATCAAAATTAGGGCAAAATATGAAGGAGAACCCATAAGGAATTGTTAAACCTATAGTCGTAGAGAGAGAGAGAGGGAGCACAGAGTGTTGTAATATAGTCAAAAACATGACAGTACCGTATGGACAGTGCGCGTTGAAACACTTTGTAGGGTCCCCAGAGAAGTCTGGTCTAAACTAAAACATTAGAGACCAAGTCCAAACAACTTCTGGGCTTCGGACGGACAATCACCTCTATTCTAGCGGTTCTAACTGGGCACTGTACCGTAGGGAGATACGCCAATTGCCTTTAAACGAGCACTGCCGAGGGTCCGATTCTATTTATGTATGAAGAAAAGGACGTCTGGTACCTAATGTACCTGGTTTGAATGGGACTCGGTCATCTGGATCAGTCCAAACTCTCAGCCATTGACATTAACGATATCGCCCGTTTCATAGAAGGTCCAATGGCTTCCCTCTTTTATCCCCGGGGTGAAGCTTCAGGGTCCTTCCCTATTCTTGTCATAACACAACGAGTCAATATTGGTCTATGTGAGCATCTTAAGCTCCCAGCCTAACCTAACCTAACCCTATGTGACGTGCGTCAACGTCTCGTGCCCTGACAACCACTTCAACCTAACCATAGCCGAGAAAATTTGACTTGAGAGCTGCTCTTCTGTAGTTCGAAATAATGTTACCCTTTTTACGAACAATGGGGCGAATTTGTTTCGTGAATTTAAATGTTCAATTTACCATCAAACCGATTCCGATTCAATCTACTTCTTAAATCAATTTAGCAAAAAAATTTATTTAAAATTTGAATTGATCGAGAGCAAGTTGAAAAAAGATCTCAAAGTCAAAGTTATCTCATGCAAATTATTAAAATATTTAATAGGAAAACGTTACTGCAACTGCAAACTGGAAAAAACTTCAACCATATTTCGAATAAAAAGTGTAATGAAAACTTATAAATTTGTAGACTCGATTTCATATTAAAAGTTTGCTCCGTCTTGATGCGCCACTGTCTGATGCCAGATGCAGACAGCTGCTGACTTGGAGACTAAGTGGGCCTTCTTGTTACTGTGGGCCGCTGTCGGTCTGCTGAAGATGCACAGTAGCAGCTTGAAGCAGTAAAACAACAATAACAACAAAATTCTAATAATAACTTTAGATCACAGTTACCAAGTTTACACATGGAAAGTTGTCCCAAAACAAATTAAACTTTTATATCGCTAGAAGAAATCTTTGGCTTGGATTCTTCAGCGTTTTCATAATGAACAGATTTGTTTGAAAAAAAAAGAAACGAAATCGAAAAACTCAACGAAAACAAAATACCAGATAATAGAGAGCTACAAAAATGACTATCTGCCCTCTTGTAACATGGAGCAAATTTTTGGCTAAGGTTCTTAAGCGATTTGTTTGTTCTTCTGACTTTGTCTCTTTCCTATAAAAAAATGCACTAAAGAATGAAAGCTTTCCTAGTGGAAACCGTGCCAGCAGTGCATCTTCAGCATTTCTTCAGAATCGCTACTGTCGGTTCATCATTTGCTGTGCTTGAACTTGCCACAGAATTGTAGCATCATAAATGATTTTATTTTTATTTTTTTATAAATGTTAGCTGTCAGTTGGCAGTGTGGCATCATTAAACAAAACTGTATGATACTTTTTATGTGGGCTGTAATTTTTCAAAGTTCTGTAAAGCAACAATATTAAATCACTTGTAGTTGGTTTGCGCTTCGCTTGGCTGCCGTTTCTGGGTCAAGTGCTGACAGTTTGTAATGTTTATGATTTTATTTCCATCTATTGTTGACTTAAGTTTTGTATTTTTTTGTATTTTTTTTAACATTCAAGTTGCATTTGACAAAGTGCGCCATTGGCGCGTGCCAGGCGGTATTTGCTTACAGCAGCGAGGGTCCGACTGATGTTGAGGGGCCGAGGAAATATTTTTGTTTTGAAGTGTCATATTTTAATAAAATTTTCAGCATCTTAAGAAGCTTTTCTAGATTTCTTAGAACACTTGGCGAATCTAGAAGCAATGTTGCTTTTTCTGTGAAAATTTTAATTGTTAGTATTTGTTGGATAAACTTGAATGGAAGGTGAAATTGTTTCATGAAATGGTTCTTGCCTATAGAAAAGCTCTCAATAAAAATCTAAAAAATAATTAATGTTTGTAACACTGTAATAAATTCCTTTAGTGGCTACAAATTTTGATTTACTTTTAAAAAGTACCACAAAAAGAATTCTGTTATCTGTCCAGTACACAAGGTTTGTTAATATTACAATCACCTCAGAAATTTTGGCATCTTCTTGTTCCACAACACTTTGGCTCCACCAATCATGCCCGGTGTTCGTACACATCCATCATTGTTCAACTATTTTTCCAGCAACGCTTGATAAAGCACAAAAATTAGTCAAATCTTGATAGCAGCCACCATAGATCACACCCGACATGCCCCCAATGCACATCAGCCGAACAGCAGAAATCACCAGCTGAACAGATAAACCGGCGGCCAGTGTCAAACTGCTGACAAAACCCCAAACTAAGCAATCCATCTAAGTTAGGGAAAATGGGTCTACACCCGAAAAACCAAACACACATACCAACACGTACAACATGAAAGCGGAATGTTGTTGGCCACTTAATTGCTCGACGCGCCGATAAAACCGAAAAAAATCCAACCAACAAAACTGTGCAGCTAATAAATAAAATACTTGTAAGATGGATGAAGATGCAGCAGCAGCAGCAACAAACAACCAACCAAAAACAACAATTTAATGAAGCTTTACAATTGTAGGTAATTCGGTGAAATGTGCGCGCGCGATCGCGTATCGGCAGCACGATCTCAATTTACGGCAGACGAGGCGGCCACAAGTGACCGATGCCAATAAAAAAGCATAAATTAGTCAATGTTGTGTTTGTTGGTTGTTGTTGTTGGTTTTCACGGTTAACGCTTTGAGGCCTTAGGCTAATCTATGGTTACTCATACGTCTTTATAGCACCTTGGACTCTTTGCCCCGCAGTTAAATGTTTTAGTCAGTTTTTTTTTTTATTATTTTTTAGTTATTTTGTTTTTTAATTTTTTGTTATTGTTTTTTGCTTAACGACTGCACTGATTGCTGTCCAATTGTAGATCAGTTGGCGGCGATATGTGTGCGTCATTAATTATGAGATTTTAAAATGCCATAAAATTTATTAAGCCAAGTCGCTTCAAGTCACTTTACGTTTGCCTGGTCGGCGGTCGGGGAGTGGACACGTTTTCCTGGTAGCACTTTGTTTATGGGCGTTTGTGGTGTGATTGTTGTTGTTGTTGTTATGAGTTGGCAGTGCAATTGTAGATGCACCCAAAAATGTGCCACACACATACACACACACACACACACACACGAATGCACATTTCTAGCGCCATAAATAGTCATAAACAGTGCGCGATGCCATCGTTTGGAAAATTTATTAAAAAAAAACAATTTATAAAGAAAGAAGCACAGAGAAATGGCTTTTTATGTCGTTGGTGCATAAACAACATTTTCCTCTCGTTCTTTCTTTACGCCGCAACTGTTGTTAGATCTGTTAATTGCCCACATTTTATATGAATTCATTTCTCTTCTCTGAATGCGTTTTGTGTTTTGATTTTGTTTTTCATGCCATAAAAAAGTGCAGCAGATTTTTCTTAATAAATTTCTTATGATTTTTGCTTTTGTTTAATTTTATGTTAAACCATAAAGCGCGTACTTTGGTGCAATTAACTTGAATTATCACTGCGGTTTTAGTGCACAGTGCGTCCACTTCTCCCCTACTTTTCTGTTCTTGTGTCTTCGGCGAAGTTTTTGTGGTGCTGTTGTGGCGGCTGTTGTCTTTTTTTATGACATTTCATTCGGTTCCACGTATTTGCTGGCTGCTAACTTTTATGCTCGTGGCGCTGGAATTATTAGTTTATAGTGTGGCTAATGCTGTTGTTGTTGTTATTGTTGGCTAGTACGTGCGCACTTCTAATGGGTTTAATTAACTTCTGGCTCTATGTGTGTTTTTGTGGCACAAATAAGATCCGGACGCAATGAATAGTTAGTGTATTTTTAGTAGTAAAATATGTTCTTATTTTAGTTTTGTTGGATTAGATTTGCAAGCTGTCCAAACAGATATTTGCAAATAACAAATATCAGTAATTAAAAACAACAATAAATTATAGTAACAAATTTCACCTACATATGTTTGTATGTAAATATTTCTAACATACACTAAAAAATTGCGGCAAAAAAAATTGCCAATGCAAATTGAAACCAAAAAATGTGCAGGTCGTGGCAGAAGGGAACTCGACCACAGCTCGCTAAGGGTGGCAACAATTTTGCGATGGTTTGGGCGCCGCATATTACAACAAAAAAAAATCGAAAGGTTAGTGTGTTCCTTGCACTGAGGTGGAGCGCACATTGAAGCAAAGCGCCTCACACATTGTAGCAAGTGCACCGAATGCACTCAGCACATACGACAATGTATTACGCGAAGTGGCGCGTTGGCAGAATTGACAGCTTGACCGCAGCTATTTGCATTGCGCTGGTTACTGTTGTTGTTGTTGTTGTTGTTGTTTGTATGGCTGATATGTTTATTGTTATTTACACACTGCATGCATGCATATTGTTGTGTTGTGTTGTTGCTGACAGCGCGAGGGTCTGTCGTTGTTATTGCAATTCAAGCGAAAAATCATTAATATCCTTTTGCGTTCTCGTTTTTTGCGCATTTGTGCATTGTTTTGCGGCCAAGGCGGCATAGTTGAAAACAAACAAAAAAAGTGGTGCACCCCCTTTTGACATGTGTTCCGTTGCAATGACAACTGAAATGCAATTCAGTTGGTGCACTTTTCGGGATTCCCAATGTATATGCAACGCTCGCTCAGCCCTTCGATACCTATTCTATCAATTTTTTATGCCTCGATTTGAATGATTTTTCGATTTTTTCCTGCACAATTTTTGGAATTGTTTTTGCTATTCCCAACAACACAGTTGCATTCAAGTGCAACTTGTGGCTTAATTCGGTTGTTTGCATAGCGGCCAAGTGCATTCAAGCATTTGGTGTGCATATGTGTGTTTGTGTTTCGGAAAATCCAACAACAACAACAACAGCAACAATGCAAAGTGCATTCACCAGCCAAAGTGTGGTAGCCATTGGGCAGCGATCGCAACTTTACTCGCACTGCATCGAGTACTTTTTCTTGTAACTCTTGTTTATTGTTGTTGGCTTTATGGTTATTGTTTTGTTGTTGTTGCTGTTGTCGCTGCTGTTTGCTGTTTGTAAATGCTGCGCACTTCTTTGCTCAATCAAATGGAAATAATTGCTGTGCGCGTCATCATCAACAATAAAAAATAACAACAACAACAAAAGCATTACTGTTCACTGCCAGCCCTCGATGAAGTCGACCCCCACCCCCTTGCTGTACTTGAGTGCTGCTTAGGTTCGTTCGCGTTGCTCGCATTTGCCGTAGTGCTTGTTGCAGTATTGATTGTTGTAATTGTTGTTGTTGTGCGTATTTTTTGATGGACATGTCGTTGACCAGCACTCGTTGACGTGTTGATGCATTTCAAGCTAGCAACTTTTTGTTGTTGGTACTTGAGTCATGTTCCATGGCGGCAGCAACGACAACGAAATGTTGTACTAAAAGTTTTAGCTGCACCGCCACTCATGAAAAATTTAACAATCATAAATGTTATCGGAAATACTGCAATGTATATCGACACGAATGACTGGCAGGTACAATAAATGTTAATTCTATAAGATTTTTGTACAAGTTTAAAAGTAAATTTATTAATTGATTTAACAGATTCAGAAGCGACTCAGACAGAGAAGCGGTTGAAAGACTTTGCAGATGTTGTGCTCGAAATAGAGAAGTTTAGAAGTCTTTAAAGACGAATTGCACAATTTCTGAACTCATAAAAGAGCAGCAATCATAAATGTAATCTGCAATATATCGACAAAAATATTTTGTCGTACACGAATACTAGCTTTGGGAAGTCTCTTTTCACAAATCTTAATGAACTCTCAAGCATTGAGACACGGAAAATCTTCCTAGAATCCTTTCTAAAGAAAACGAAATGCATATAACTGTAACTAGTAGCGCGCACTGGATTACTTTTTGTGGGGGGAAAAAGGGCCGTACAACTTTTGAGCCCAATACCATTTGAAACCATATTTTTGACCAGCAATTTTTGAATTTGGGTGTTTGAACCTCCAACACCCGGCCATCCTCGTATGCGCTACTGACTCTCGCTAACTAATCCAAACTTCTATCCCTTTTAAAGTTTACTAACAACCAAGTTTTCGTGGGATCAAAATGGCGCTAAAGTGGTAATTGTCGTTGGCGGATACAGGCGGATCAATGTTTACTTATTTAGGAGATAAGTCTAAAATGTAAGAGTAAAGGCCCATTGTCTTAAATCGTCTGTAGCCAATATTTGGTTTTTGCTAAACCATTACAACAACAACAATTTTAGTTGAGCGAAAAACAAAAACAAAAACAAAACAAAAAACTTGGTTCAAGTCCATGGAAAACGTGATGAGGTCTGTAGAACGCAATGAGTGAAGATGGAATAGGATCGGAAAACTTTTTTTCGGTACTTTTAAGCGTAGAAGAGGAATAAAAAATGCTCTGGTTTGACATGTTTTTACTTTTCTCGAAACTCATTGCAAAGTTTTTCCAACTCTATCCACTGTATTCTGCCAGCATTGCCTTTTAAGTCCATCACAAAAACATCCACACGTAGCCACTTTTGAATTTGTTCTGATAATAGGCGCATTAAAGGATTTACCGCAGGATTTAATGGAATTTTAAAGTGTCATACAAAGGCACAAATACACTAATTTTGTACAATGAGTTTTTGTTCAAAAAAAAGCGATAAAAGAACTGTTTTTTCCACTCAAAAATGCCCGACAAATATCGAAATATATTTGCTTTTGTTGTATGTAATTCTATGTTGCATGTCGCTTTTTGGTTGCACGTGTGCCTTTCACTATCGAAAAGCTACAATTTGGTATCGCTGATTATCCGCTCTGCCTGTGCGCAGCCACTTGCTGTCCCCCCGTTCAGCCGTTCACCCTCTTCACGGGCAACGCGCTTCTGGGTTTGGCCACATCCACTTGTGGCACTTGTGGCAGCACTGCCACTTGGACAATGATTCGTTTAAGCTGGCCTGTTGTATTTTTGATTGTTGTTGTTCCTGTGTTTCGTACAGTTGGCTCACGGTCGCTCAAATGTTTGTAAGCGGAAAATAACGCGGCGCAGCGTCTCTGCCGCAGCGTGACAGATGGTCAGCTTGGAAGTTGCGCACTCACGCTGCCATTAGGCGAAAACCACCACCACGAACTCCACACTAACACACACACACATACGCACAGGCGCATTCGACAGTGACTCAGTCGGTTGGTTTGTCTGTCACTCGTCAATGCTTTCGTCAGCGCCGCCAAGAACTAAATGACAGCGCACTGGCCGCAACTTTCAAAAGGACTCACACACCAAACTTACTGACTGACTGTACCGCTTGTTGTGGCGATGCGCTGTGTGTCACTTGCTGCCCTATAGGGGTTGAACGGCTGCGCTCGATTGATGTGTGCAGTGTGTGCTTGGTGTGGTGTGGTTTGGTGTAAGGGGTACGGTCAGGAGGGTACAGTTGGTGCATTGATACTGTTGTGAGTTGCCGCCACTGTTACAGTCACAGTCACAGTCACTGTCTCCCCAATACTCGACCCACGCCACCAACAACCACGTCAACTTGTACTCATCAACTCGGTCAGCGGCTGTGTGCATCGAGTCCTGTCGTCCAAAGTGCTTTTGTTGCTTGAGTTTTCGGTTCGCCTAAAGTCCTGTAAGCGCAAACAAATAACAGCAACGACAACAACAATCAGAGAAGTTGCACTTCTGACACGGCAACAACGCTTAGCCGAGGCCCAAAGACTGCATCAAGGCGTTGCCATGGCTGTGAATGCGCGACTGGCACAGCGAAACAGCGGGACGGTAAGACGGACTTTCCGTGCTAAGTGGGCAATTTGCCCACAGTGAGAAGGGAGGGAAAGGTATGAATTCGCACAAAATTATGCGGGTGTGCGTGATGACTAATGCAGCAACTAATATTTGATATTCTTCAAAATTTTATTCATTTTTGCAAAACATAATACAAATCGAGAGTACAATATTTTTCGACGAACAGAATTTTTTTTTAAATATATTCTATGGAGAGAGTTGATTGCTAATGGAAAACTTTGTCGCCATTGAAGTGGCTTGCTGGACAAGGTTTTTTGAACCTTATCAGGAGTTAGTTTTTAGTTTAAATCTCTAAGAAAAGCTTGGAGACTCAAACAAATTTCTTTAAAAGCAAAAACTGACTATTTCAAGGACATTTTTACATTCATGTCTAACATCTTTGCTCATTCAAGGACATTTTACATGTCATTATATTGCCATGAATCGTTTTAGCTGGTCTTCGTTTTTGTGTTTGTTTGTTTGTGTAATGGGTGAACGCTTCTAAACCTTCTTTGGACCAGATTCAAGTTAAAACTTTAGTAAACGTAACTTCCATCAGCATTTAAGGAAAAAAGAAATTTCTAAAGCAAATACAAAAACAAGTATCTTTAGATTTGAAGAGTTGGTGCTCATTATGGAGAAATGATTGGATCTTCTTTTACTGGACCTCTACTTGATGTCGTTTCTGTATTCTTCTAACTGTAGTTTGAACTAAATAGAACTAGAACTGAATGCTTAAGTTTAAAAACAAAATTCCCGTTAAAAATTTTCTATAGAAATAAATAAAAATAAATAAATTGATATAAATTACAAGTAAAAAAAATTAAGTTTGAAATATATTATTAGGTGTACAAGTAGAAAACCGCCGTGCCACCTTTGGAAATCGGTGAGAGAATTCCGATCAGAAACATCACATGGCAAGCTAAGATATCGGTTAACAACTCCACATGATCTCGCTTGTTTATTCTTATTGTCCATTTTTTTGTTGGTGCATGAAGATGTCGAAATTTGAACCGAATAAGCGTAATTTGCGGGAGATTTTGCTTTTCGCGTTTCATTCGAAAAAATCTGCAGCTGAAGCGCGTCGAATGATTGTAGCAACTTATAGTGAGTCGTGTATCAGTGAAAGAACGTGTCGAGAATGGTTCGTGAAATTCAAAAATGGTGATTATGACGTGAAAGACAAGGATCGGCCGGGTCCCGTGAAAAAGTTTGAAGATGCAGCTTTGGAGACTCTGTTGGATGAAGATTCTTGTCAGACGCAACAAGAACTCGCGGATTCTTTGGGTGTGACTCAGCAATCCATTTCCCTTCGCCTGAAAAGCTTGGGAATGATATTATGAAAAAAAACGGCGGTTTTCTACTTGTACACCCAATAAATAAATAAGAAAATTAATTTTTCTTTTAAAGAGAATTTTCATGAACAATTTTCTATAAAATTTAATAAAAAAAATAGTAATAACTTAATAAAAAGAAAAAAAATCAAATAGTTAATAAATAAATAAAAATAAATAATTAAATTTAAACAAATGAAATTAAATTAAATAAATAAATAAAAAATAAATACATTTTCTATCAAAGAAATTTCTCTTAAAACATTTTTTATAGTATTAAATAAAACTATTTAAAAAATAGATAAATAAATTAGCTCATAAATAACTGAATGAATAAATATATAAATGAACTTAAGTTAATTAAATAAAAATAAATAAATAAGAAGATAAAGAAATAAATAAGTAAATAAAAAATCAATGAATAAAGATATGAATAAATAAAAAAATTAAGTAAATATATATTTATTTTATTTTTTTATTTATTTATTATATTATATAAAAAATTGTCTTTTATTTCTCATTATAAATGTTCTGTACTTAGAATTAAATAAAAATAAATTAATAAATAAATAGAAAAATTGAAATAAATTAAATAAAAATAAATTAATACAAATGAATTAATTAACTAAAATAAATTAAACAAAAATAAATAAATAAATAAAAATAAATTACTTTTCTTTTAAATAAATTCCTCATAATAAATTTTCTAAAGAATAAAATAAAACTAAATAAATAAATAAGTAGATAGACAAATAAAAAAACAAATGAATAGATAAATAATAAATAAATAACTAAATAAACAAATAAATGAATAAATAAATAAAAAAATAAATTTTCTTCCAAAGAAATTTCTCATCAAAAATTTTCTATAGAATTAAATAAAAATAAATAAATGGATAAATATCTGAATAAAAAAATAAATAAATAGGTATATGAATAAATAAATAGATAAAAAGAAATCAATTAAAATAAAAAAAATTAGTTAAAATAAAATAAGTAAAAACACATAAATTTTCCTTTAAAAATTAAACATTTTCTATAGAAAAAATAATAATAATTTTGCAAAGGTTGGTTGCCATCTTAGATCTCTAGTTGAATTTCTTCTTTGTTGAAAATATTCTTCAAGTCTGTTCAGAACGCTTTTAACCACACTTTGGCTAGGACTCTTGGCTTACTAGTATAATTTAGATCAATTTAAAGACCCAAAAAGGCCATAGAAGCTTCATATCCCCGTACAACCAGACTCAAGCTCCTTTCCATAAAGACCAGATTACATATATGAAACACTTCTTTGCTGCTCAGTGTGGCAGGAAATTGCTACCTCATTATTCAAACAACTCTAATTGTTGTCAGAGCATATGTTCAGCCTGCCAACAAGCCACAGGATAATTGCTCATAATGTTCAGACACTAAATGCTCGCGACATGAGCATTTAGACACACTTCAGCGAGCGCCTAGACAAAAAGCCCGCAGGCGTTGGACTTTTAAGCCATAAAAACTAGAAAAATTGTGAAAAAATGTGCCTGGTATGGCCGGAAAGTATCTGACGTGTGGCGCAGTCATTTAAAGTCCTTGCCAGCTAACAGCTGAAACTATAAATAATTGTTTGTAGCTGGTGTGGCTGGAAATTGGTTTTTAAACTATGCAAAGATCGTGCAACATGGATGGCCGTTAAAATGCAAATTGGTGCTTCCTAGAAAAGTTGCAGAGTGCACACAGTGTTGCAGTTTTTCACCTATGCGCATAATTGTCCTCAACTAGTTCGAGGACTACAAAGCGACTTGCAAGGGTTATTTGGTGAGAGGACATATGACTAACACAGTGACCGTAAATTCTCTGTGTGTTTATGGTAATTCTGTAATTTTGCACTAGTTTTGAGGATAGAAAAAAAGAGGCCAACATTGTTGTCGACATTTTTGTGCGCTATGATAGCGCAAACTTAATGCCAGATATAAGCCACATATTTATGCCATGGCCTATAGGCAACACGGCGCAAGGGTTCCCGGTGACTTATTGTGCGAATTATTGAGCGCAATTAATTTTCTATGGCTTTTGAAGCGCACAAATTATTCATTGTGTAATTTGGCATGACAGCAATGCTTTGCCAACTGTCAAACGCAATTAATGACAACGGTTTGTCGTGTAATTATGGCGGCAATGTGGTCGATAAAAGGCGGGAAATTTATTTAAAACGAAAGGTGTATATGTTCTTTTATATTAAAATCGAAATATGTTTTAATTAAGGAGTGTACCGGAAAAAATCCGGATGCAAGAAAAAAATTATCAACTATATAAGGTTTTCCAACAAGAGGTGTTATTTTGGTATTCAAAGAAAAATGCCATTTTTTGAGATAAATGATCGAATGTTTATTTCATAATAAAGAGAAAGGTATGCCGTTAATAATGAAAGACAACATCAGCCAAATGGCCACCACGACCACGCTTACAGGACCATATCCTTTTCATGAAATTTTCCATAACCAAATCGCAAAGTGGCTGCCCTATGTCCTCGATAACCTCACGAATTCTATCTTTGAGGTCTTGAATCGACGCTGGGCTGTTGGCGTACACCTTATCTTTCACGTGGCCCCAAAGGAAGAAGTCGCAAGGTGTTAAATCACAAGATCTCGGTGGCCAATTGTGATCACCTCTTCCAGAGATAACACGGTCCGGAAACTGTTCCCGTAAAAGAGCAATGGTTTCGTTGCTTGTGTGGCACGTAGCGCCATCTTGTTGAAAGTAAACGTTGTCCAGATCAATACCATCCAACTCTGACCATAAAAAATCATTAATCATCTCTAGATAGCGCAATCCATTCACCGTAACTGTTGATCCAAACTCATTTTCGAAAAAGAAAGGTTCAATGACCCCGCCGGACCATAAACCGCACCAAACAGTCACACGTTGAGAATGGACCCAACAATAACTCTTGGGTTTTCCGAGCCCCAGATGCGACAATTTTGCTTGTTGACGTAGCCACCGAGGTGGAAATGGGCCTCATTAGTCAAGATGATTTTTCGATGGAATTCCGGATCATTTTCATGCATTTCAAGGACCCAATCAGCAAAGACACGACGTTGTTGATGATCGGTCGGTTTGAGTACTTGTATTAACTGAACTTTGTAAGCCTTAAGAACCAAGTCTTTATGCAAAATACGGTGTAATGACGTTTTTGGAATGCCCAATTCCAAAGAACGACGAGGAATCGACAAACCTGGGTTTTCTTCAACACTTTGGGCTACAGCAGCAATATTCTCAGTTGTTCTTGAGCGACGTGCACGGGTTTTATTCTTCACATCACTAACTTGTCCCAACAGCTCGAATTTTTCCACCAATTTCTGTATTGCGGTCCGACAAGGTGCTTCACGACGACCCAAAAATGCTTTAGTTTTGCGAACTGTGACTGCAAGATTTTCACCATTTTTGTAGTGAATTTTAATAATTTCAATGAGTTGTGGAAGCGTGTATCGTTCCATTTTTAGTAATGGCGTAGTTTCTACTTGTCAAATGTCAAAGAAAAAAAGGTTCAAAGATGACAGCTACCGAAATACCGGGTGATTCAAAGTAACACCTCTTGTTGGAAAACCCTATACATTCATAAAACGTTTCTTTCAATA
This sequence comes from Melieria omissa, assembly GCA_963971225.1. NCBI lineage: Eukaryota > Metazoa > Arthropoda > Insecta > Diptera > Ulidiidae > Melieria > Melieria omissa. The sequence goes on along the minus strand of OZ020268.1, from coordinate 69,232,347 downwards.
ATCAGTAACAGTTAAAAACCTGTAAGAAAATTAAATTAAATATAGTACACAAGTACAAGGTTTAAAGAACCAGAACTGTGTTGTAGTTACAGGTCGCATTGCATAAAGCAGGCATTCACAATGGACCATTTCGACCTAACGGTCGAAGTCGAAGCCACACACACACACCTTCCCTGACTAACCTAACCCAACTTATGTACTTCTACACTAACGAACTTCTTATAAGTTGTTTCACATTCCATGCGCATAAAATTGCTTTTCTTTCTGTCACGTTATGGTTTTTCATACAACAGTTCAATCTTATTGAAGTCTATATGAAATGAGCTTTTAAAGTTCTTCAGTAAAACGCAAAAGTTTAAGAAATATTTCATTAAAACTTGGCAGTACTATCAGTGTTGATAATTAGATACAAATCTATGAAGAACTTTGTTAACTACTCACATTTTATTTACTTTTATTGGATCTGACAGCTTTGCTTCAATATTTAAGTGCAAAAAAGGCATAAAGACAGGCAAAAAGGGAAAAATAAGAAGCTACATTAAAACACCATTCTATTCCTCATTCTGTCTATTGTGAGAGTTGTCATTACTTACACACACACACACACTTACAAACATTTGCATACAAATGAGCTCAGCTGAATTGAATCAAATATCAAATTCGTCCTCGCCATTTTGGCGCGTTGACAATTCGAAATGACAAAACAATACTTTGTAAACATCAACAGAGCAACAACAACAATAATAGAACCAACAGCTAATTGCCAAGCAAATTCAAAAAATTTGTATAGCACACTTGAGCACCAACACCTACCCCACTGTTTCACCTCTTTTCTCTTCTCTTTACTCTACGCACCTTTTACCTCGTTTGGGCGGTTTTGAATGCGCTGAGCGCCCAATTTGCCTCACACACTTGATGCAAATATTAAATTCCATTTATCCATTTGCAACAAAACTCGGCTATTTGCCACCACACCCATGTTTTCTATCAAACACAAAAGTAACAACAGCAACAACAATAAGAGTTACTCAGTTAGCCACCACCGAGATGCCAACAGCAGCGTTGCTGTGAAATTTGTTGATTGCCAAGCGGAAATTTTGTTTATTTAACGTAAAATTAATTGTGGCATCAGATTTCCGCATTTGCTGTATGCAAAATATGGCAGACGACAACAACGACAACAACAACAACAATTGCAAATCCAACAATTGCACAATGACAACAACGCAATGTGCGACGTGTTTGTGCAAGATTACTTAACGGTCTAAAATTTATTTACGTTGCTAATTGCAGCAGCCCCGCCCCATCAGTGGGCGCAGGTATAGTGGGTAAAACGGGCGGAGAGGTCTCAAGTGCCACTGTCAGCGTTCCTGCCTCATGATGTCGCCATGCCTCCCACCGAAAATTGGCTTTGTGCAAGTGTCATATGCGCCCAACGCCAACCCTGGCACCACCCCCCCTCCCATCCTGCCCACAGTCGGTTGCCACAGCGCGCCGCATGTGTTGCTGTCACTGGCAATTTGTTGCTTGCATAAGTGCCGAGCAACGAAGCTTCACATAATGAGCTCAGTTTACAGTAAATGACGCGCTCGCAACGAGTCCAACTGGCTGTCTGACTGTCTGCCTTGCTCACTGTTTATTTTGTGTAGATTTTATGGTAATTTGTCATTTATTGTTTGGCTTCAATTGTCGAGGCGAGAACTTTGAAAATTTGGGCGTGCAACTTTTGAGTTTCAAACTTTTCATTTTGATTGAAAAATTTCAAGAGTTGGAGAATTTTTCAGTTGTAAAATTTGACACATTAAGTTTTTTTTAATTTAATTAATCTTTAAGAGTTCTTATTCTTATTGGAAACTGTTACTGAATACTAAAAAAGAAGACTTGAATTTATTGTATTTTCTCCTAAGACTTAAATGCCGAACTTGCTCATCTCTAAGAGTTAAAAAAAGTTTCCTGACTATAATTCAGTTAAAATTAAACTCTTAAAATCTCTTTTCTCTTACTTCAAGCATCAAATTGCATATCAATGATTACTAGGGATCGCAATTTTTTGCCATTTTGCGATCCCGGGATTTTCGGGATTGAAAAGTCAAATCCCGGGATCCCGGGATTTAATCCCGGGATTCATATAACAAATTTTTTAATAAAACAATTTTCCCGAATTGCATAAATACTTGTTTATAATATATTTATCATAAAAATGGACACATTTTAATCACATTTGGGTAGTTTCAAGATTTGTTATCTTGAATTTAATCACATTTTGTTTAACCCTTCAATTCCCATGTCCAAAATAATGAAAAAGAAAATTTTCTTTTTAAATAAAAGAGCTTAGATACGTTTGGATAAGACAAAAAAATACATAAAAAATGTTTAAACTACCCTCATTTTTATATTGAAAGAAACCACACAAACTCGCACTGCTTTAATTACGCGTGAAACAAATGAATAAATTTTACATATGACGTATCGCTAGTGTTGGTAGGAAAATTAAATAAACAAGTACTACTAATTGACTTTGCTATACAAGTGTTAGAATTTTAAAATAAAAACCTATGTGGTAGGAAAACAAATATTAAGCATCTGTCACCTACAGGTGACACTGGGAATTGAAGAGTTAACTTAAAAGTTTTTCATTTGACATTTAACTTCAGTTTCATAGCATTTTGTTTTATCCAAAAATGACACTTAAACATAACTTATTACTTTGCAACCGATGTATCATAAAGTGCATATATATGCATATTTGATAAAAAAAATAAAATAGTTAATTTGTTTGTGCTTTTAGTTTTACTTCGATTATTTCGATAAAAAAGTTAAGCGTTTTGATTAACTAAAAACTGAGATCTTAAAAATACAAAGGCATTAAGTGTTTTGTTCTCTTATCTAGAGCGAAATTTATTTCAAATGAACCCTGCTGAAGAGAAACATCCTTCAGATTCAACACTTGTTGGTTGAATGCTTAGTAAATAATCATAAGCCTTTTGCAAAAGACGCACTCCATCCCCTCCCTTCTCCCTCAAATAAGGAATTGGGTTTTTGTGCCTTAAAATTTATTTCATTTGAACTTTGAAGCATCTTTTGCAATCCCGAAAATCCCGGGATAAAAGAATTTGAATCCCGGGATTTTCGGGACTGGAAAAAGTCCGGGATCCCGGGATCCCGGGATCCCGGGATTGCGATGCCTAATGATTACCCAGACGCTTTTCATATTTCAGCTTCATCAAATATGTTGCATGCGATAAATTTGCTGCTATCAGAGAACAAAGATCACAGATTGTTCCAGAGTTCATTAAACTGCAGCAAAAGCAGGTATGACAAAACTTAAATAAACTATAAAATAACAAATCGAGTCAATTTAGCGGAAATCAGCGTCCTAAAGCGATAAGAAAAAATGCAACAAACAGCAAACCGCTTCAAACGAAGAAAGGCGAAACAAAACCGTGCGGCAACACAATGAAGGCATTTTATGTGGCAGGTATGCGTTCGCTTTTTGTGTAAAGAAACTGAAACCACAATACAAAAGTGTGCAGTGAGTGCTGAAAAATACTAGAAAAATCAACAGAGCAAAAAGCAAAGCAAAGCAAAGACATTTGCAGGATATCAAAGAACAACCCCAAAGGAATGAAATCGTAAACGGCGATGCCATCGAGATGAGGGCAATGCTGATGCTGATATGAAAACTGCACAATGCACACAAGAATACAGTACATATGTACATTTATATAGAGTCATATATCTATGTGTAAGTGCTAAAGGATACCAAAGCCAGAGGCAATGACGTTGGAAGACTGCTGAAGTGTAGCGAAGCTGGCATTTTACCTGCAGCAGCCACAAGAAACCGAAGACTCTTGTAAGCAGAGCTGCAACACGCTCGATAAAGTCAACTGGTATTTGTATGCATTATATATCCACTCTCTCTCTCTCTCAGCGTGTTTGTGTTGTCCTTTTTGTTGCACATAAAAACGAGTGAAATATAGAAATTTTCAATTTTCACTCAACGCTAATGCGTGCAAATCAACTTAAAATGCTCATTTCTTCCTCTGCTTTCCCGGCACCGTTGTCTATGTTGTTTTGTTGCAACATTCACATGTGTTGGGACATTTAAAGGACTGTAGCACTGCAATATGAAATTTTTATCAACAGTAGCCACTAATCACAAACAACAAACAATGACTCGAACTTACACACAGACAGAGAGAGATGTGCACATAAGTATGGCCAACCAATTGCACCAGTGTCGCCTTAACAATTTTTCATGGTTAATTTCTGCACACAAAGCAAATCTTTGCTGTGTGTTTGGTTTGTAAAACAGGAAAAACATGCAATGCCGAGTAGCAAAATTTCCACAACAACCAAACAAACAAAACAAAACACATACGAATCCAGTGTTTACCACAATTGTCAGCGTTTGTGATAAATTGTTGCTGACATTATGTCGCAGCAAAACACACAATACATGCCATGAAGCAACAACAACAGTAGTGTTGGCGAAAAAACCCCTTAATAAATTTTTTGAAAAATTACAAAATTCGTAATGCTTACTTTGAATGTGATGTGCCGGTTTGACCCTCTTCACGTATGTACAACTGGAACCATAGCAGCGACACATGTAAGTCCGGGTGTTGGATCGTAATTGCCGCATTAGTTGCGGAACAAAAAGTGTTCCCTTTTTAAAAAATTTATTATTTAAGTATTTCTTTATATTTCATGTGATTGAGCTTTGAAGAAGCTACGGTATTGAGATACATGCGTAACCGATAGCAGCTCCAATGAAGACAGGCTTTTGTTGATTTTCTGAGTTTTCGTGGAGATATTGACCAGATCGATCCAAGTTGGAGAGATGGAGTTTTCTACTACAAAAAAGTGGAAATTTTAGGTAGATTCCCCTTCTAGTTTTACCTATTTAAGGTAGCTTCCACTTCTAGTTTAGGAGCAATGCTCAAAGAAACGTTCCAGAAACGCTGATCCGTAGCCAGTCAAGTTGAAAGCAGCGCGTATGAAGACAGACTTTAGCTGATTTTCTGGGCTTTCCGTTGAGCTATCGACCTCATCGACCCATTGTTCGAAAGCTGGAGATTTCTACTAAAAAAAATATAAATTTGAGGTAGCTTCTTCTTCTAGTTTAGGAGGTAACGGCAAAGAGAAACGCTCGAGAAACGCGAATACGTAGCTGGTCGGGCTGATAGTGAAGTGAAGACAGGCTTTAGCTGATTTTCTGAGCTTTCCCTTGAAATATTGACCAGATCAATCCCTTATTGGAAAGCTAAAGATTTCTACTACAAAAATAGTGCAAATTTTAATGAGCGACCTTTTCTGGTTTAGGCCAAGAGAAACGCTAATACGTAGGCCATCAGGCTGATAGCACCGCAAATGAAGACAGGCTTTTGTTGATTTTCTGGGCTCTCTGTTAAACTATCGACCAGATCGACCCATTGTTGGAAAGCTGGAGTTTTCTACTACTACAAAAGAAAGCATATTGGAGGCAGATATCCCTTCCGGGTTAGGAGCAACGCTCAAGAGATACGTTGATACATAGCCAAGCAGGTTGATAGCAGCGCCAATGAAGACAGGCTTTTGTCGATTTTTTGAGCTTTGCTCCATTGTTGTAAAGCTGAAGATTTCGACTACAAAAAAATTTTAAATTTGAGGCATCTTCCTCTTCTAGTTTAGAAACCACGCTTGAGAAAAATTTATAAGCTAAAAGCAGCGCCAACAAAACAGAATTTTTCGATTTTCTGGGCTTTGAATGCGTTTTTATCTCCATTCTCGCATTCTTTTCATCAAACCTCAAGTAAAGATAGGTTGTAAGTATCGAGGACTCATAGTTAAGAATTTTCTTACAAAACTAAGTCATGTCTAGTGGACACTACTGCCATCGGTTCTCTGCCATTAACTGAAGGACTCCTACAAATAACAGGACAAATAACAGGACAAATAACTCCCTGAGCACTTGACTCAACTCTTACAAAAAAGTATGAAAATATTAAAGGATTTATGTTTTTAATTTCAATTGTAAAATATGAATAAATGGCAAAAAACCACAAAATTCATTACTCAGCATCACCAAACCAACAAAATTTTCACTGCCTTAGCAAAATGAAATAATGAAAAAAATTCCCATATGCACAAAAAAGTGTTGACCGCTCAATTTTAGGTCCTCTCAAAATTTTTGTATTTACTTCAACTTTATTTTTATTTTATTTCTTTCGCCTGCCCGACTGAATACCAATTTTCGCCAAAGGTGCGCTTTGCCTGAAGTGTGGCTGTGGTTAAGCATTAAAATCATTCGAAAACGAAAAAAAAGATGAATAAAACACACTTTGGTGGCGGGCGCGCAATTTTCATAAATGCAAGATTAATGTCAGCCACAAAAGTACACAAAAAAGTGTTAATAACACTAATTTGCATGCGGTTAGCGGGTAATTTACATGTCGGCGTTTTTCGTTTTCCCTTCAACTTTAGCGCTCAGTTTGGGCCATGCAAACACCAAATTGTTGGTCAATGTTGAGTGGACATAAATCGGATTTTAAATTTAACGCTCCACTGCATTTGTGGATAAAATTAAACTTTTCCAACACTTGGCTTGTTGCATGCAACTGGCAGCGCATTCAGTTGTTTGTTGGTCGAAGGGTGCAACGTTGACACTTAACCGCCTAAACATTCAACGCAAATGAATTGTCTGTCATTTGTTATTATTTTAATTTAGAAAGGGAACATTTTTCAAGCAACTTTTCAGCGCTGCGGTCAACAATGCCATTGGGAAATCCACGACTGTTTGAAAACTTTCTTCGAGGGAGAACACGTTTTGTAAACCCAAATCAACTGCAGATCGCTTAGACTCGTATGTCGGTCAAGCAAAACTAACGCGTTGAAGTATTATCCTTTGAGCACCTAAATATAAAAAGTGAAATAAAAAAATACTCGAAAAAAGTTGTAACCCGTCGTTTCTCATTTCTTGTGCGCATTTCATTTACATTTTTGTACACAATTTTGCTTTGCTTGTAGGAATTTTTTGTTCGCTTGCAATCTTGAAAAGCCACCACCACCACTTGACCACTTGTCAGTTAGAGTAAGGACCTTCGTTTGGCTTACTCCTTCCCCGACTGCCTTGCACTCTCTGAAGGACTTTCTGGTGTCCCCACACGCTTTGCTGCTGACTTTTCGACAGCTTTTGGTTTCACTTGCGTCTGGTTCTGGTTGCTGGCTTTTCGCTCTTACTTATTGTGCGGATTTTTACTTAATATTTACAAATTACTTACGGTTAATAAATCATTCCGGTTGTCAAAATAAATGCATAAATTTTCAGTCTATAGTGGGCAAATTTTTTTCCGAGACATCTTTGCCATTCGAAATGCGCAATGCCAATGTTGCATATTAATGAGAGCCCTGCCTACTGTTGCTCTGGTTTTGGGGCACTCATAGCAATTGAAAACCGAAATAATCTACAGAAAGAGTGAAGGAAATAGAGAGTGAAAAATGAGGACTGAAGAGTTGGTTAGTGTTGAGGGGGTATGGGAGCAAGTGGCGCTGGTGTGACGGATGTTTGCAGTTGACTGAAATGTTGAGCAGCTTGTAAGGGCTTACAATGAGGCTTAGGACCGGTATATAGATTTTGATTATACTTAATTATATAAAAAAAATTACATAAAAATATAAAAAGTTGTCAATCACTTTCAGAAAATGTTCAGGTTAAATTCAGAGGGTTGAAACTCTGTTCCGGTCAGGTTAGGAGTCTTATAGTTTCCCTGCCTTGTTGAGGTTCTATGCTCCCAAGGGGAATGAATAATAATAACAATTTTAATAATTGACTGGCACAACAGCCCGCTTACGCGAGACTAAGGCCTAGCTTCCTGCAACCACCCGTGTTGTGCGTGTGAATTTGTACGCGGGTGGAAGGGACCTACAGTTTTATGCCGGTTCCGAACGGCAGGTTGGGAACTTTTTCATAGGCAATTTTTACTCTCAGAGGTTTGCCATTTCCAACTGAGAGGACAGCCATCGAAAGAGAAAACTAGTTTTCCCGTTATTTTTTTAGGTGTTATTACAAGCAGTATTGAACCTGGGTCGCTGCCTTCGACTCGCGGCCCAACGCACTAACCAACTGAGCTACGGCGGCTGCCGTGGAATGAGTAAGGAAACAAAAACTAGTTTCAGAGATCGCTTATATTTGAAGGGCTGCCATTGACCCCCCAGAGGGATTAAAACTATGAATAGAGACCTCAGAATTGTTGGTACAGGATCGTAAGGGTTTATAATAAGATTTTTTGGAGACTTATGACAATCTTTTGTCCCAAAAGAACACTTTCAATATAAAGAAGGCTAATGAATCTTCAAGCTTTTATAATGAAATAAAATATTTCATTGCTTTGATGCCAACCTATCCGACAGTCTGTCGAAGCGTATGGAATACTGGCAAAAATTTGGGCTTTTTTCAAAATTCATAATTCGTTACAAAAGTTGTCGAACTAAAACCATTATTTACTCTTTACAAATGCAAAAGAATTACTGAATTTAAAAAACCTTTATCCCAATTTTTACTACAAACGACCCCTTAACCACAAAATATCTCAGCATCTATGTTGATACCTTATAATTTTTCGATTTATAATCACAGGAATAACATTTATTTGCCTAAACAAAGTTGACCAGTCAGACAAAAAAAACAACAACAACAGCACAACTGACCAACTGAATAAAATAGAATTACCCCCAAATCGTTGGCCATTCGGCCGCAATAATAATAAAATCCAATAAGGAAATAAGTCAAGAAAATGATTGATTACCAGACGCTTAGCAAATGGACAACAATGAGCAGCGTGTCCCAGCGGAGCGCAAGCAACACTGGACCGAATTGGCAAAGCGACAGGCGCAGCAAAACGCCAGCAAAAGAAGCTAAAGAGAAAAGGGTTAAACCAATTTGTAGCGATAAAGCGTGAAGCTGTGCGCAAAAAAAAAGGATAAAGAAAATACAAGAAAAATGGTCGAAAGGGGAAAATGATGTACGGCTGTGAAGAAATTCGCAATGTGCTGTTCGGGCACAAAACTCACAACTCGGATCGCATAATTTGAGTCAATCAAATGTTGGACCCCTTTGCTCAATGCTATCGCTTTCGATTTGGCTGGGTTGGGTGGCGACGCGCGGTGGTGAATGGGTTAAATGGTTTATTTGGTGCAAAACGTTGTTGGCTGGAAGCGTAGCAGTCCACGCATTAAATAAAACTAAATAAATAAAAGGCAACAAATTGACTTGTGTGGCGCGCGGTGGGAATCAGTTCGGTTGTGTATGGAGGGGCGCAGGTTTAAGCGGGAAACGGGGTAAAAAGGGTTAGCTAAGTTGCTTATTGATTGATGCTCATTAACGTGGCTGCCACAAATCACAAATCAAGCGGCAGTGCGCGTTCGAATTACTCAATTAGAGGCAAAGGATTAATTTTTTGAAAAGTCAGACGAGTAAATGAACGAAAGGAGTTGGGAAAAAATTGATTTAAAAATTGAGCGCGCCACACTGGCAAAGTGATTATTGCTATAGAGAAGAGTGTGAGAGGGGCCCAGATGCGCTGGAAAATTACAGCCTAAGCGCACTTAAGCTAATTGCTTGAGGTATAAATTGCTGACGAGCTGTAAAGGAGCGTAAGCCGGGTGGCGAACTGAAATCTATTTATTTGAAGTCAAGAAAAAAAAATACGAAAAAAAATAAATATATTTTCAGAACCTTTCAATTGAGGCTAAGCCACAAAACATCATTAAAACTACGCAGATTGGTTTATTAAATTAAGGAAAATTGTTGCGTCTGGGTTGTGCTCGCTTTTCGGCTTAACAAAAGTGGTAATTTGATTGGGATAATCAGTGAGATGTTACACAACAGAACAACAAAAACAATAATTTTAAGTATTAAGAAAAGATTATGAAATGGTAGCAGCGAGGCAGGTGTGGCAATTGCACGAGGAGCAAAGTAATTGTGGCGCACAAACGAAGAGCCACACAAAGTGGCCCGAAAGAAATTAGAACCTTCATTAGAACCGCAGCAGACACTTGAGAAAATTACAAAAATCACGTAAATGCTGCATGAAGTTGCAGTTGCAGGCAAAACATTAGCAAGCAAATTGGTTGCAGGAGAAATATAGAAGACGAGTCGAGTCGAGTCGATGAAATTGAAGCCCAACTGTGGCTTCGAAGATGATTATGTAAGCAGAAGAGATGAACTAGAAAATTAAAGGAGGGAAGGCGGGGGGAACTGCGGATCGACGACAGTCAGCCTATGTCTGGCAGACGTTGTCGCGACGTTTCGGTCTTGATTTCGATGCTAAGCTTGTGGTTTTGTGGCGTCATTTACAACAAAAACAAAGCAAAAATATAAACAATCACAATAATAAAAACAATAACTAGCTTAAGTCTTAGGGATATTCAAGCAAGCTGAGCTGAACTGTGGACGTTAGAGTGCAGATACAGTGAGCAACAGTTGGAAGGGAACAGTTGTTAGAAGTTGAAATACATGGATTTTATTGACTTTTATGATCATTTCTGTGAAGATTTTTGAAAAGACAAGAATTTATAAAAGCAGAGATTTCATAAAGGAATCTGTGGACAATAAATTGTTTTCAGTCTAGAATTTTTTTTTATAAGATCATCAGATAGAAGGACACAGTTGTCAGAAGTTGAAATACATGGATTTTATTGACTTTTATGAATATTTCTGTGGAGATTTTATAAAAGACAAGAATTTATAAAAGCAAAGATTTCATAAAATTATTTGTAGAAAATAATTTTTTTTTTAAAGAATTTTTTTAAGAATTTTATCAGTGCAGAATTCTTGTATCAGGTCATCAGATAGAAGGGAACAACTGTCAGAAGTGGAAATAAATGAGTTCAATGACTTTTCTGTGGAGATTTTAGAAAATACAGGATTTTATGAAAGCAAAGATTTTATAAAAGAATCTGTGAAAAATAATTTTGTCTTAAGAATTTTATCAGTCTAGAATTTTTTTTAATCAGTAAAGATTTTTTAATAATAATTTAATCAGCTTCGTTGAGTACCAAATATTCAGAAAATTAAAATTTACATCTCAAATATTTCATATTCGGAACAAACCTAAACTCTCACCAAGTACTCATAATTTTGACCACGACTGTACCCACTATGGAGCCTACTAATAGCAACAATAATAGACGTCACTGTCTTGCGTCCTCTTCCACTCCAACGTCATCATTAAGCGGCACATGAACTGGAACGTCGTCGTGTGTCTCGTCGGTCTGGCAATTATCTGTCGCTCGCTATGTGTATCAGCTGCCAACAAACCGCATTAAAACCGCTATTATTATTTTTTTTAACTTATTTCTTCTTCTTCTTCTACTATTCTGGCTCTTGGCTCTTGCTGTTGTGTGATTACTTGTAGTTAAAATTTATTTATTTACTTTTAAAATTATACTGATTTGCTTTTTTAACTATTTTTCATTTCTTTTTTGTTTTCTCTTACTTTTGTTATTCTTAGTTGTTGCTGTATTTGGTGTCGGCACTTTTTACATATGAACAACGTTTGTAGTGCGGACACAAATTGCCAGCCACTTTGCTCTGTGCCGGCAGGCGCTTTGTCGTAATTTGTGCGTAATTTCATTTAATCAACGCAATTGAGTTTGATTTTCATTTGACAGTTTTGCCGAGCCTAATGTGCGGCGGCGACTGTGTTTTGAATGCGGCTTCTTTGAGTGTTTTAAAATTGTGTTTACTTCAATGAGGAAGCAATGCTTAAGTATCAAAGCGAGCCGTGAATGTGACTGAAGAAAAATTCAGACATCATTTACAGCTTCAAAGGAGTAAAGGATGATGAACTAAGACTATTGTAAGGCTCGAAGTTCTGTCATAAGTTCTCAGAGGTCTTTGACTTTCAAAAATCCCACAAATCCATTTTGAAAGCCACAGACTCTCTTGAAACAAGTATGAACTCTAAGTGCTCTCATAAGGTATCAGGTATCAAGGCATATGGTATCCTATTTGAAGATCTGTAGAAATTATTTGTAACAAAATTCCACAAAACCTTTTGAAACCAGTAAAACAGAGATAGCATTCAATTGAAGACTTGGAACCTTCAATTGAAATTTACAAGGGATCATGTTTCATAGATCAGAAACATCTTACATTTGTATTAAGCTTTAACAGCCATTTTAACTTTAAACAAATAAATATATGGTTATCAGGTCTCCTATAAGGTATCAGCATTTCATAGAAGATTCTTAAAAGCTTTTTGGAACCCAATAAATCTTTTGAAACCAGTACCGACATAACTCAAAGAACTTTTTCCAAGTCTGTAATTGAAATATTGGAAGGATCATTTCACATAGATCACTTACATCTCACATTAGTAGTTAAATCCTTAGAAACTCTTTAGAACTCACAGAATATTTGGTAACCAGTATAACTCAGAAAGTCATCATTTGAAAATTTGAAACCTGCAATTTTACAAAAGATCACATCACATCAATCAGATAAGAAAATTTAAAAGTTGGTGCAGATTTAACTTTGAACACATAAATTTATTTTTATTATGCACCTTGTCACACACATCACAACTTTAAGTCTCTGTTTTCTTTATTTCAATTTATTTTTTCTTTGGGTTCAGCACGATTATTTCTATCTTTGGAATTCAATTAAAAACTCTTCTAGATAATTAAAACGCTGCTGGGGAGCTAAAAAATTCTCCCCTTGCATAAATTTGCGACTTCAAAACACTTAAACTCTAAAACAAATCGTTGCGCCTGTTCCCAATTGTTTACGTTAATGTTCACACCAGAAAAAAATATTTTGAAAAACAAAAAAAATATGAAAAAAGAAATTATATTTACAAAACGTTTCCCCTTTTCATTGCCATTTGCCAAGTTGACATAAGACATATCAATGTTGCGGCAGCCTACAACTTGCCAACAGTGCAACACACATTTATTTGTTGCAAAAATGCAGTTTTTCCCCTTTTGAAATTTAAATTTGTTTTTCCTTTTCACTGTCAGTCAGTCAGTTTGTTTTCAGTCATTTTCTGTTCTAGGTTGGTTGGGTCCCATAGACAACGTATAAACTCCCTATTGGGTCCTTAATGAGTAGTATAACCGTATAGTAACGAATCTTTAACCAAAAACCGAATATTGCAGCTGCTTTTCGCTTTCCTCAAAATCCAGATCCCACTTCAATTCTTAATAGATAGGATAGATTTCCTTAAAGGATAGATTTCCCAAAAAATCTTAAGACTAAAAACCTCAACATTTCAGAGTAAATTGAACAAATATTGTTCAAGTTCAGAGGAGCGACGATCGCACACGCGTAATGCAATAAATTGAAATCTTGTGTCGGTTTTTTGTATAAGGTTTTATTAATGGTTGAGTGTCTGTTAAATTTTTCAACATTACACAGCACAACAGGAAATGCAACAATTAATTTTTGGGTCAGTTGCTTGTCGATCCGCATTGATTTACTAACATCCTGCGAAATGCTTAAAACAATAGCAAATGATAAAAAAAGCAAGTTGGGCTCCATAATCAATAAGTTTTTTTCTTCAAAATTCCTTTTCGAAACCTTAAACAGTCAGACGTGGGTTACAAAAAATCAGAAAAATATTTTCGCTATATTTGAAAATCCTTGAAACAATAGAAATCACGCTTTTCAGTAATTAATTTCAGTGAGAAAAAAACAAAAAACAATCCTTGTCTAAGGCATTTCCTTTTCCAAAAACCTTAAAACAAAAGAAATGGCAACAATTAATTGTAAAAAAATTATCCTTTTTTGTTTTGTTTTTCCTTCTAAGAATTTCTTAAAACAATGGAGAGTGTTAATTTAGCTCATCGATTCTTTTGGAACACGCTATGAAAATCCTAAAACAATAGCAATAAGGTAACAATTAATTCGTATCTGAGAGAAAACTATATGAAATCAATACCTGGTGCGTTTTTCTCTGTACCGCACTTGCTTGGAAAATCTCGAAACAATGCAAAAACCGTCTAATAATTACATATGCAAACAATTAAAAAATTGAGCACACATTTTTTTTGGGAAAAAGTGGCACCTTTTTTATATGAAAATCATTAAAGAGAAATCTGAACCGAAACCCCTAAAACAATGCACACAATTAATCCTAAAGGATCGTGAATTCGTGCGTTTCCTGTTGCAAACACACCTTCTCCCTTTCGAAATGTGTCTTTTGTTTTAATTTTTTCCAACGTGTGAATTTCTGTGTTGATCTACGAGCAACAACAAATACTCAACATCACTCTCACCCGCTTGTTGCAAGTTGCAACATTCCCTCGCACTAATTTATAGAGCTGCCCCCCTTCACCGCTGTTGCATTATTTTGGGTCATAAATAAATTTCGCTTGTGTGTAAATCCCACAACTCGACACAACTTGCCGGCTCTGGCCACTTCCTTGTCTGTCTTGTCTCTTTTCATTTATCTCCTTACAATGTGTTGTTGTTTTTGTTGTTGTTGTTGTTGTAGCGCGTTATCCATTGCCACTTGATTAAAATGTTTCGGCTGCCCCCAAGCAGGCAATAAATGTCCAATAAAAATATAATTATTACTTGGCCGGCTTACACCTTCGCCTTTTTCTCTCCCTTCGCTGTGTTTATCGCCGCATCCTTATCGCACATTAATCGCTCGCTCCCTCATGTGTGTGCGTGTGTGTGCCTGCACCCATATTGGCCAATGCGGCATTGCGGCTCAGGAAATGCCATAAATTTTGTTAAGTGTTTTTATGTTGTTTTTTGTTCCGCACTCCTTCGGCTTCGCTGCGGTTTCAGCAGGCTGCCGTATCCTGGCCAATGAATTGGAATTTTATGTGAAAAATTTGTTTATTAAGCACCGAACCCGAATGGCCCCTCGTTACTGTCTCTTCATGCGTCTTTGTGGATATTTCGGTTGCGAGTAGTTTTCCACTAATTTATTGTTCTAAGTGGATTTCAAGTGGCATTACGCGTCGTAATTAAGTGGGTGTGGTGCAAAGACAACTTTGTTGCCCATTAAATTATTCAATTTTTCGGGGTTTTCTACTTTCATTTGTTGCTATTTTATTAAAATTGCTGGCCGAAAGGTGTTTTTGTAATAAATTTTGCTTAGCGCTTACGGCGAGTTGCATGAAATTTATTTAATATTTCCGGCATTCAGTTCAAATGTTTCTCGACTGCAAGTATGAGGTTTTGATTTGAAAATCCTTTGAAGTATTTATGGTTTGTTTATGTAATATTTATGGTTTATTTTGTAAGTTTTAGTGTAGTTGTTGAACAATTTGTAATGGAGAAATTATTGAACATATTTTATGATTTTTGGTTTGTGTTGCAGCAAATCATTAAAATAAGGAAGTGATTTTTTAAAGTGTTTTATGCATTACGTGCTACAATAGTTTAGTTAAAAATGCATTTTTAATGAGCTGCACTTTCATATAAATTTCAAATTAGTTTTTCATAGTGAGACGATAAAATTATAATCGAAACAAACTTAATGGTCTGAAGCAGAGATTCGGTGTTCGATCAGCTCTCACTGAAATCGTTAGGTAGTTTTTGATTAAGAAGTCGTCTGGAAGACGTTAATGTATCTCTACTTGAATGGTCCTTGAATGTCAAGTGGTGGTCTGGAAGACATCCAGGTGCCATGCCAGGTTTTCCTTCTAGTCAGTTCCATGTTCACAACACACCCAAGCATGAGTCGAATGTCGTCGATATTCTACAGGAACATAGAAAAAATCAATGTTGAACGTAAACTTTGCAAAAAATCGCAAATGAAATCGTTTATCATTCAGCCCCTAAATCACAACTAATTTTTTGGTAGAAATTAATAGCTATTTATAAAAAAATGTCCACACAAATCCACGAAAATGTTCATGTCGAAAAAAGTCCACCCTTTCAAAAGCAGCCAAGTACCTGTAGTTTCTTAACCAGAGGCATTAGTGACCTTAAATGTGGCTTGTTTTGTAGCAGATTTCTTTAGCTTTCAAAATATGGGTAGAATGTTGGTGATATTTCGACGAAAAGCTCAGCTGTTGAAGCGAAGGAAGATATGTGAATAGGAGGCTATTCCACTTAGACCATAAAGGACCCATTGTGATACGAAAACATTCGAGCTTCGGTCTGCTTACCCATTGAACCAGTTTGAGCTCGTTAAAAAGCTGTTCAACGGTCTGTTGTTTCTTAGCCAGAAAGATTAGCGATTAAAAATGTAGCTCGTTTTGTAGCAGAACCCTTCAGCTTTCGAAATATTGGTAGAAAGTCCCTGATAACCCACCGAAAAAATTCGAATATCGAGATCTAAGTGTAAGTAGGTAGGAGTGGATGCCTCAAAGCGGAGTTTTCTAAGGCCAAAAAACTCATTGTGATATTTAAATCAATCGGGCTTAAGTTCGCTCAGTCATTGAAACAGTTTAAGTTCATTAAAAAGCCGTTCAACTGCGTGTAGCTCTTAAACTATAAAGGCTGGCGACCTAAAATGTGGCTCACTTTGTAGCAGAACTTTTCGGTTTTCGAAATATTGGCCGAAAGTCCCCGATTTTTCCCCAAAAAGCTAAGAATATAAATATTAAGATATAGATAGGCAGGGTAGAGAGGAATGACTGCTCTAAGAATTCTATTCTTCCGTTCAATCTGTCATAGAAATTGTCTATTGAAGGCCTGACGCCATAATCAAACGGCACATATCAAATCTCAGTCAGCTGCAGCTGTTGAAAACTCAAAGAGAGAGAACAGCAACAACTACTGAGACAGTGGCATACGCACACACCATCCGCACTTCGAATGTCAACAAAAATGTCAAGTGGATTTTCCACGTAAATGGCGTTTACGCGTTAAATCAACACACCAGCGCTCAGCGCCCAACTTCCAATGCTCCAAACGTAGGGAGCCACACACAGACAGACACGGCGTGCAACATATGCGGCGCAAAGTTGACTATGGCCTACGATTTCCAGAAACTAAACAACTTTGAGAAATCGCTTTTTGTTTGTGTTAAAAAATACAAAATCTTACAACAAAAATAGCCATTGAAAAGTGTAGAACGTAAAGTGAAAAGCCGCCTAAACTTTTCTTGCGGCCAAGTTGCAAATTGCATGACAGAACAGCCAATTGTCGCAACAGTGGGGGGAAAGTGCAGTATTTTTCTGCATAAATCTGAGAAAAGTGAGAAGCAGTGAGCCGACAGCAAAGCAAACATTGCGTATAGAACAACAACACCAACGTAGCTCAAGTGTGCCCTACGAATTCTCGCTAATTAAAGGCGGAAGATTTCTGTAAAGAAATAAACAAAAAAACCGAGATGCTGTGTCGAAAAGGGGGAGAAATGCACCAACACACATAACAAAAGTGGAGCTAAAAAATTTACCCCACGCGGTGCAGTCGCAATATTGAAATATTTTTCACTTTGATGTACATAGATGCAATCAAATAAAGACGCGACAACATATAAACATACAAACATACTTTCTCTATGTATGTATGTTAGTGTAAATGTACATGAATATGTGTAAAAGAGATTTGAAGTGGGTTTTTTGCTTTTATCGACAGATTCCAATTGTTTTTACAGAGTGGCGGCAGTGCTGCCAGACTGACAGGTGCGGAGACCGCAACAAGCAGCGATGATTTTTCTTTATGTAAAAAATGGCAATGCTGACAGTTGACATATGCAATGTTGGCAGTCCAACGCTGTTGTCAATGTCTGTTTGACTGCTGGAATTCGCAGCATGTCTTCTTTTATTTCCTTTACTTTGAGAATTCGTCAATTTCAAAGACAAAAGAGATTTGTTTGGCTGACAGGAATTTCGTTTGTGGCACAAATGTTGAGGAAAAAGTAAATCGCTCTTATTTGGCATCGAGACAGTCGTTGGTAAATGTTTAGAAATTTTAAATATTAAAAAAAATACGAAAAGAAAATTTAAAAATTAAAAAGTATAGCAGCATACGACCATATGAGAAGAAAATAGAAAACCTAACATTTAACAATGAATAGTATTTACTAGAAGCAATATTTTACGCCACTTATCTGAAGCTTATAAAATATTTATTATGTATTGTCTGCTGTTGCACCACTTGACAATCAAGTTTAATACCATTCAAGGCTAAATATTTGAGCTTTTAAAACTTGATTCAAATTTAAAGTTTGCAGCCGTTTACAATATACCAAATCAGATGCTGTCATATCACTTAGATTGCTCAATGCTTTGCATGTGTTGACAATCAGTTTGTCATTGACATAAATGTCACCACCACTTGACATGTAAATTTGACTTTCAATAGACATTCAACTAGCTCAGTTTTAGACGAATTTCCAAAGTATTCAAGAGATCATAAATTTATGGGAATTATCACGATTTGGTTTTAAGAACTTCTGAAAGCACTTCTGAAATATTTTCAATGTCAAGTTTGGCATTGTGACAAGTGATAAAAATTGCAACAGCTGTTTTGAATTTGAGAATCAATTATTTTAAGAATGCAATGAATTTTTATTTTTGTATTCAAGGTCGTCTGGTATTGAATGACTTCTTGTCAGTGGAAGTTTCAATTCTAGAATTCGTTTTGAAATCAGTAAAATTAATTGAATTTAATCGTTATAATTCTCAAGTCTCAAGGTCTTCAGCTTTGAGCTGGCTTAACTTTTATCAATGTGAGCCAAGTTCAATAAGAACTTTGAAGCTTGAACCATCTTCATCCATTAGCCTGAAGTATCTCAACTTCTTCTTTGAAACAACCCATCACAGTGGGCCGAATCATACATTGTTCAGCAGTTCGAAAGCCCTCTCTATTTTTTTGGTTTCACGTAGCACAAAAAGTCATCCATAAAAGCAACCATTTGAGAAAAATTTCACATGAAAATGCGCCAAAAAAACACACACGCACATCAAAATTAATCAACACCACATGACGTGTCCAAAAGTCAAACCAAGTGGTGAGACATGAAAATTTATCAAAATGTCGAATAGATGTCAAAAATTCAGCCAGTCCGTTACAGGGGTCGAGATGCAACAAAGTGTGAAGACAAAGTTGCAATTCGTTGTGCCACTTCAATTCGCACAACTTTAGGGCAAACAGCGTTCAGAGTTTTTAGCAACAAAAATTTACCCAAAAATCACACAAAACAAGCAAAAGGAGACAACATAATCTTGCATAATAGACAAAAGTCACAAAAAGGTTTCATAAACGCTGTATACCTCAAAGCGGGGAAAGCAACTGTCAGAAGGACGAAAAGGATGCTGTATGGTAAACTTAAAGAGCGTGTAAAAAATTACAAATACTGCAATTAATTGAAACATGAATTATGAAAAGACACGAAAGACCCTTCAGTGCGCAGCTTCCCCGCCGTGATGGCTGCTTGACAGCCGCGACTGACCAACGCCTGCTTGGCTGTGGTCAAGCAGCTTTTTTTGGCTCGTTGCCTGTCAACAATTGCACAAAAGTTGCTTTTGCACGTTGGCGCGAAGACAATGAGAAGATGTTGCAAGAAGGCAGTAGTAGTTGTCACTTGGCAGCGTCGTCAATTGTTGGACTTTGATGTGACGCAGCTGATTTGCGTCAGTTGATTTGTTGTTGATGTCATTAATCTTTGCTGCAAAACTTTGCATTGTTATTCATTTAATTAATGTGGATTTTGTGCAATGACAATGTGATCTGAAGAATTTCTTTTGAGCTGTGTTTTTTGTTTAATGCTTTTCTTGCAGTTATTGTTTTCTTCTTTTTGATGATGTTTTTTTGGGAGGAAAAGTTTTGTCCAAAAGTGTGAAAATGTGGTCAGTTTTGTTTTGAAAAATTCATTGTTGTCGGTGACGAGTGATGCGTTGTGATTAATCATGAAATTTGGAAGCTGTGTTGCTTTTGCATGGGATTTTTAAAAGAAAAAACTGTTTTTTTATTAGATTTTTTAGTAAACTTAACGTGGGAATTGTGTACGAATATTTGAATAAACTTCATGCAAGATTTTAAAAACTTTTTGGGTTGAAACACGGCGCAGTTGAGGTACGGTACTAGCAAGGTACTTCTGACATTGATGGATCGATGAATGGGTGGATAGATGAATGTATGGATGGATGAATAGATGGATAGATGGGTGAATAGATTAATGAATACATGGACGAATGGGGGAATGGGCAGATGAATAAATGGATGGATTGAATAGGAGAAGAAATAAAACTTCCTCAACTCAAACAGTCTATCAATCAGTCAACATTCTAAAGATAAAATTGTTTAGCCGTTGCCTTCATCATCTTTTTTGTGCCCAAGACTCTCAATGTTCAAAAAACTTTAATTTGTTTTAAAGAAATGTGTGAATTTTTTTGTACAATATCACTAATCTCTTTACTTATAATTGTTGAATCCATGCCTTATCGAATGAAGCCTTTGCACCTCCATCTGGTGTCGCTAAGGACTTTAGTAGTATTTTTTCTTTATTTTCATTAGAGTATAGTAGGCAAAAGTCTGCCCTTTGTGTCCTGGTTTGCTCCTTCCTTGCAATCAAGCAACGGGCTCACGGGCGTACGACCATCAAAGCCTGACCCGACTGGTCCATGCGTTGCCTTTGGCCGGCTAGTGCAACCTAAACAAACCTTCCGAACCCAACCTAAAATCTTTCTTACAACGATTCCACATACAAATCGTCTCCAACATTAATATCCCGCTTGTTGTAATTTCTTCATTTTTCATACTAAAAATCCCCAAATTTTACGTAGACAGAAATCAACAGTTCATTGTCTCGCAGGAGCCTAAAATGTCAACCCATGTTGACATGACATCTGACACCGCGAGACGATATGCCCCAAGTGTCACACATGCCCGTCGCGTGCTGGAGCATAAAATCTCCGCCAACACCCGCAGCAAGCGTTGCGCTGTCCAAGTCACAAACAATTTAGCTGAGAATATTTTTACGCGCTTCCTAATTAATATTACGGAATTTTAAGTTGTTCCACAAGCGGCAACAAATCTCGACAAGCCCTTAAGACAACACGCCAGCCGGATAGGCGGCAACTTACAAGTTAATCTGGCGCTCCCCCCTTTTGCTGTCATACGAGTGGAGTGGAGTGAGTTTCAAGCCGCGCTTGGCAACGCGCGCCGACCGGCTGACACTTTAATTAAGTGACAGCGTTGACAATGCTAGAACGACAACGTCTGTCGGTTTGTAGTCGGCAACGAGGATACGGAGCTGTGGGTAACGCAAAGGGTAACGCGCTGCTGCCTGCATTGGTGGAGAGACGACGGCCCACAAGTTTGGGCTGACGAACGCGTGACGGCACTGATTGGGTTTTAAATGAAAGCAGACGCCGAAGAATTGAGCGCGAGCACCAAATTTACATAGATTAATGATTAGTGAAAAATTAGTGAGAATGCGCCAGAACAGAGCACACAGATGCTGGGCAGCACTTACCGAGGGTTGGTTGAATTTGTTATTAATTGATTTATTGTCGATTTTACACAAAACGAATAAAGAAAATTGGCCACACTACACAAGTTTGAGCTAATTTTAAGAAAATAAACACAAATTTTACATCACTTGAACACTTTCACTGAACTACGCAACAACTGATTTGGCAAGTTTTAAGGCAGCATTACTCTAACTGTACTGCAGCAGTAAAGGTGGCATTGGTCAACTGTTGTGTGCGAGCGCAGTGTTGCATTTGCGTGTGAGTGCATTTGTTTGGCGCTTTTAGCAAATTAACTCCAACATGTACCGTTATATAGCAAGAGTTATACCATTTTATATTTTACATCGACTGCTCATTTTTTTAACCACTCACTGCGCTGCCATAATGTGCACCATTTAAAATTTCCCTTCGTTAATCAACTTCTTTTGGCATTCGTTTTATTGTCTACTTGCATTTTTTAAGGTTTTTCTTTTCATTTTCTTGTGGTAATCTTCTTCTTTAGCTTATTTTCACTGCATTTGGTGCTAGTTTCAGTCTTTACTTTTCCCAACTATGCTTCTTTCTCTCTTTTAAGCTGTTGTTGGCAATGAACCATGGTTGCTTTTCTCGAATTTCTTGTTTTTCATCTAACTTTGCGGATAAATGAAGCAATTAAATTAAAGCGTAGTAAAGCAAATTTATGACGCCTTAATTTCATATATTAACCTTTTATTACTTAATGCAGGTGCGGTGACAGCGCATGCATCAGTCGCTGAATTGAGTGCGCGCTGGGTGTGCTGGGGATTTTTGTCATAAAAGTAAATCTAGTCCGTCGTGCAGGTGATGCGAATTTGCAGTAGTTTTAGGGCGAAAAATTGCATCGTAAATTGGCGCATAAAAAGGTAGCTGGATTTTCAAGCTGACGATTAATGAGAGTGGGGAGAGAATCAAGTGTTGAGAGCGTTAAAATGAGAAATGATTTTGAAGGGAGAATTAAAAAAAAAATTTTCATTTTAATAAATGTTGCTGCAATTGAAATGAAAAATTATTTCAGTAGTTAGGAATACTTAAACAAAATTCCTAAATATTAAGGAATTAATTTTGCAATCCAATAGGACTAGACATAGTCTAGTAGGATTTGTGAGGACGTCAAATGACTATCAATTCAATACAATGACTATCTATGGGTATCACAATGATCTTTCATGGCCTAAGTGGGCTCGGCTTGGGGACAGCCAGTCCTACACAACTGGCCATGTAAAGGTCTAAGTGTGTCTGAAAGACAGCCACCGCAACCTACCTTACTTAACCTACCCCAATCAAACCTACTTTTATTTAAAAAATTTTAATAAAGTTTACTTCTTTTGTTTCAAACTGTTTCTCGCACGTCTTTTTCCAACACTA
Source organism: Melieria omissa (assembly GCA_963971225.1). Taxonomy (NCBI): domain Eukaryota; kingdom Metazoa; phylum Arthropoda; class Insecta; order Diptera; family Ulidiidae; genus Melieria; species Melieria omissa. Next base: position 69,209,595 of record OZ020268.1, on the reverse strand, counting down.
GTCATTCCTATGAGCTGAGTTCCTGTTTCAAAAATTGCTTTTGATAAAATCGCAATCTAACTTAAGAAAAAAATCCTTAAGTTTTTACCTTTTCCTTCATACATGTATCGCACGCATTGTGTGCATTCATTTTTAGTGGCAATTTTTATAGACGCCAGTGTACAGTAGCGGTGAATTTTATCGTTTATTGTTGATTGCATCATGATGCGTTGAACTTGAAGGCTCATCAAGTTGGCGAAACTTTAATACTTTGATGTGGTGAAGGATTTAAATTTTAGGGGAATGAAAGTCTAAGAGATGTAGTAAAATTTTAGTAAACTGCCTTAAAAAAAATTTCATAAAATTTGAAAAACTAAAAAAAAACATTTGAATGTTTAAAAATAAACCTATTTATATATTTTTTGGGTTATTTAATTTCTTACTCTAAGGTACATTTTTATAAAAAAAATATGTATATTTTAAAAAAAAATTGTATTTCATAATTTCCAGAGTAAAGTAAAGAACCATAAATTGTCAAACAGCGCGAAAACATCAGACACCTAATGACATTCGAACGTTTTCAAACACATACACACAGTGCTCGCTAATCGTCAACCCAACGCGCATTGCTGGGCATAAATCGCGACAACATGACAGCCAAGTGAGCAATAAAGCTCAGTGCAGCATAACAAAATCGCAGCGAAATCCAATTTTCGTGCGCGCGCGGAAAGTAACAACTCATGCAAACAGGTGGACTTGAAATTGTTGGCATTGAAATCGCAAAGCACGAGTTGTCAGCATAATCAGACAAGTAAGACAGAAAACAACAACAACAAAAGCAAAAGATTCAAATAAAATAAAAAGGAAATTGGCAAAGCCATCAGTGCGCCAATTTAATGACAGACATGATGACGCTGTGGCTCGACTGTGCGACGGCTCGCATCGCTGGCCAGGGGCGGCGCAATGATTTTGACATTGACAGCAACGCCGACGACGGCGATCTTGCTGACGATGCGCCGCACACTGCTGATGTCAAACGCCATTAGGCGAGTGCAACCGAAATGTCATGGCTCGTTGTGGCACGTTGTCGCTGCGCTGGCAGCCGGCGGGCGATGCACATTAGATCAGCAAAACGTACAACAACAACAACACAAACATAAATAAATCAAAGCGGTGAAAATCGACGCTGCACATTGGCAACGTTTGCGTTACAAACTGCAGATTGGATTCTTTCGGCGAGTTGGCGTCGGCGTCGGCGTTGCGCTCCAACGGCTGTCTGAGCATTTTTCGTGTCATTCGTTTTAATGGCTCATTTCGTGTGCAGCGAACGCTCAACTTGGTCTCTCGGCGCTTGCATGAAACGCGTGCCACATGGCGACAGCTACGACGTCACACCGACACTCCGACACTGGTCAATAAAAGTTGTAAGTCAATTTATCGTGTACCTGTCAGGACTGTTTCGCTTGATTTGTACACGCCACCAATTTTTATTGGCCGCTCTGCATTTTCACTCTTCCACAGAAATCGCATTGAATTAATTTATTGATAGCAGACAAAAGATAAACAAAAAATCGTAATGGTATCATTAGTCATAAAGCACCAAATGTAAAGAGGCGGGTAGGAACGTAGAGGCTATTGAACTGTAAATGGATGTGACTGGGTGTGTTGAAAGTAAAGAAAGCAGAGAGTCGTAGCACAGAATTCGTTGGCAATGATTAAGGACTATTTTTAAATAATTTAAAACTCTACTAATTAGCATGAAAAACTGATCTTTTGGCCGACACTATTGGTTTGTTTACTCGATGGTTTCAAAGGCTAATAGAGGTCAATAAACTGCGTACTCGACGAATTCAATATAATAGTCCAATTTACAAAACCCAATACCAACTATGGCAATGAACTTTGATCCCATTCTAAATGCAGCTAAGTTTGTTTTTACATGGTTTTTTCTAAACTCAACGTCAATTATTTCGCGTCCTGAAGATTAACCTCAGCATAAAACATATGAGCTCAGATTGACGGTTTCTTACAGGGAAGAAGTACCTCAGACTGGCGGTCCCTCTGTCCCTCTGTTTCTATCTTACAGGGAAGAAGTAGCTCAGACTGCCGGGTTCCCTGTTTCTATCTTACAGGGAAAAATTACCTCAGACTGGCGGGCCCCCTGTTTCTATTTTACAGGGAAAGAGTACCTCAGACTGCCGGGTTCCCTGTTTCTATCTTACAGGGAGAGAGTACCTCAGACTGCCGGGTTCCCTGTTTCTATCTTACAGGGAAAAAGGACCTCAGACTGCCGGGCTCCCTGTTTCTATTTTACAGGGAAAGAGTACCTCAGACTGGCGGGTTCCCTGTTTCTATCTTAAAGGGAAAGAGTACCTCAGACTAGCGGGCTCACTGTTTCTATTTTACAGGGAAAAAGTACCTCAGACTGACGGGTTCCCTGTTTCTATCTTAAAGGGAAAGAGTACCTCAGACTAGCGGGCTACCTGTTTCTATCTTACAGGGAAAAAGTACCTCAGACTGCCGGGTTCTCTGTTTCTATGTTACAGGGAAAAAGTACCTCAGGCTGGCGGGCCCCCTGTTTCTATTTTACAGGGAAGGAGTACCTCAGACTGGCGGGCCCCCTGTTTCTATTTTACAGGGAAATAGTACCTCAGACTGCCGGGTTCCCTGTTTTTATCTTACAGGGAAAAGGTACCTCAGACTGGCGGCCCCCTGTTTCTATTTTACAGGGAAAAAGTACCTCAGACTGGCGGGCTCCCTGTATCTATTTTACAGGGAAAGAGTACCTCAGACTGGCGGGTTCCCTGTTTCTATCTTAAAGGGAAAGAGTACCTCAGACTGGTGGTCTCTCTGTTTCTATCTTACAGAGAAAGAATAGCTCAGACTAGCGGGTTATCTTTTTCTATCTTACAGAGAAAGAGTAGCTCAGACCGGCGGGTTCCCCGTTGCTATACTACAGGCGCCACAAGTAGCCCAGACTGACGAGTTCCCTGTTTCTATCTTACAGGGAAAGAGTAGCTTAAACTGGCGGGTTCCCAGTCGTATCCTACAGGCGTGACGTACAGTTCTTATATCCACTTGTATAGGTCAAGAAACAAGGAAAATGAATAGCAAAAACCTTTTCGAACATAATCACTGCATATGCCAGATGCCATTCCGTTCTTCTTTATCTCATATACAACACTCATTAGTTGTCCCAATGCAAGATTTCAACAAATGTCCTTTCTAACAAATTTATTGTCCCTTAAAGCAACTAGCGGAAAATTAAATTCAATGAACCAAAAAGCCGCAAAAACCCACAAAAGTTGCACTCACTAAATTCTCGACTGAACTGACAAACCCTACGAAAACGCAAAAAGGGAAAAACTGTTGGCAGCGACAATGATATTGGAGTTTGTTGAAATTCACACGCCTGAGCGGCAAACAGCCAGCCGAATTTTTAACCCTTTGAGCAACGCACAAACAAATGCAATTTAAATAAATCTTAGACATCGAGCAGCGAACAACGAGCAGCGAATGATGGGCAACAAACCCGTAGCGCATTAAATTGAATTGCTTAACATTTTGTAATGCGGCCCATTAGTGTCAGCTCTGAATGGCTGCATTAACACGTTGTTAAACATGTTGTTGTTGTACGCACCACTCGTCGCCTGTTTGTAGCGGTTTTGTATGCAACACCGAGCTAAAAATGTCGAGGTTGCGCATTCGAGGCCGAACATTAGACAGCACAGCACTGGGCAGTGTTGAGCAAATAATTTGAAATTTATAGGTTAACCGTAGCAACAGTTGAAAAAAAAAATGTTTAAATTAAAAAAAGCTGTGGACAAAGTCCGCACGGCCACAACAAGCAACAAGCGTGTTGACAAGTCCAACAACCCCATTGGGACATATAACAAAGATTTATGTGTGTCGGGCCAAGTGCGCATGCGGATGCGCATAATTAGTGGCGACTATGGGCCATCGAGCAAAAAAGTGAGATTTTCTAGTGCTGAAAAAAGGATACAAGAAAACAATTTACACGCAGCGCTGCGTAAATGTTTTTTATATGCAAATTACTTGCAGCAAATTTCTAGAGAACCGAGAATCCTCAGGCCTCAAGCAATCGTAAGCCGGAATGCTGCTTCAAGACAATTTTAATGATGTTGCATTTTTTAGGAGGAAATTTTTGATTGATGCCGGCATGTCTTCATGCGCGGCCAGCAATTATGTCACGTCGTCGGGATGCTGCCAACCGGATGTGCAGCAATTTTCTCGCTATGCGCTCAAATGCTCAGCTATGCGCCGAGTTTTTGTTCTTTGATTTGAATATTTATGACCAACGGTCATATTGCGCGGAAATTATTAGATGCCCGGCTGCGGAACGGCCCAGTTTTGTGGTAAATTTTTGTTAAAAATTCTCCAAAACCGGTTTGGGCATCTTTTTCTCGGGCGCGTTTAATGGTGTGAAAAGCCAGTCATTTATGGCAACTGTGAAATTTCTGAATTACTTTAAAAGTATTTTGAATAATATTAGTGCATTAATTTGAGCCTTTATGAGGCGACAAATACGACGGACGGGAAGAGTTGAAATTTAAATGGCAACATTTAGGGAAATTATTATAAGAAATGTGGGAAAAGGTTTGCAAAAGTCCTGCTGAGACACTTTGGTTCGAAAGTTGAAGGTGACTTCTAATGGGAGACTATTTCATACAATAAAGACATGTTGAACTGAAAATTTTTTTAAACCTAAAACTTCCTTCTACAAAGGCAAAAGCTAAGTAAAAGTGTTTCCTTGTACTCAAATGACTTCCATCCTCTGCATTAGTCTTAGATAAAGAAATAAACAGATAAACTAAACTAAAATTTACTTAACCCTTCGATGGGCATTAATTAGTAACTACACATCTGCACTTTGTCGTCTGGCCAGACGAAATCTGGGTCAGGCTTTTAACAAAGGCAAAGCGCAATGACAGATGACGTTTATTATGTTTATATGGTAGGCAACGCATGTACGTATATATACAAATTATGTTCATATATACTTACTAAGTTACCCACAAATACACTTTGAAAAGGAGATGAATCTGTGATTTTTTATTTTTTTTAACCATTTCGTCTGGCCAGACGACAAAGTCCATCCGAGGGTTAAAATCGAAAACATCATTCTAACAGCTAATAAATGCATTTTCCTCCTCTCAAAGGCTTTTAAACTTGTATCTCCATTAGCATTAAAAAAAATATATAAACAGATAAACCAAACGAAAATCTTCTTAAAATCCTAAAATTCATTCGAACAGCTGAAAAATTTATTTTATTACTCTCAAACGGCTTTCAAAATTTAATTAATTAAATAAAGAAATAAACTAAAGTAAAGCGAAAACATCATTCTAACAGCTGCTAAATGCATTTCTCGCAATGGCTTTCAAACGTTTGATATTCATTAGCCTTAAAAAAAAAGGATAAGAAAGTAAACCAAATTGAAATCTTCTTAAAATCCAAGACGCTCAAAGACGCTGAGCTAATTTCTTCCAGTTTGGGAAGCCTAACAATCTTATGTCAGTGGTTAGTTGGTCGTTAAAACGAAGATCTGACTCGTCTTTTTGATTCTGTACAGAGTCCGACCGATATCAAATATTTTGGCCGATGCCGATGCCGATTAATCGGCCGAAGAGGCGAAAATCGGCAAATTCCGATGCCGATTACATAGAAAAAAATAATACGAATGAAATCAATCAAAAACACATTATATTTCATAAAATAACAAAAGGAACTATTACATATTGTTTGTCATATTCATCACAAAATAACAAAACAACGAGAAAATAAATAATTAATTGACATATATTAAAAAAATAATATATCATATTTATCCACTGAGAGAGAAACAAAAATAGTGACATAAATATTGCAAGTAAATTCAGTTTTTTATTCAACTTAAAATTAAGATTTTTATATTAAAATGTGTACTCTCAAGGGTCGCACTTGGGTATAAGAACTCGTCGGTACAAAAAATGAAAACAAAAAAATTAAAGCAGAAAAATAGGCCAACGGCATCATCGACCAAAAAAGGCCGATGCCGATACCAATTTTATTCTAGCCGATGCCGATTAATCGGTCGGACTCTAATTCTGCAAACCTGAAGATGTGAACTGAAAATCAACGTGGAGCCTAACAATCTGGGGTCAGTGATCAGTTGATTTTTAAAGCAAAGGATCGGTCTTCGTGTTTCTCGGTCTTCTTGATCTCTTTTCTTCTTTTCTTTGGCCCGGTAGCTCACTGGCTTTTCATACCAGAGGTTCTTGGTTCGATTCCTAGTTGGGCTTGTTAGACACATGTCTACTTCTTCGATATTAGCTTCGGAAGAAGTAGATGAGAATTTTAAGCAACGCTTGAAACAAAACAAAGTTTTTAATAGTTTCTTCTCAATTAAAAAAATTACAATATTTTTCATTAAATAATAAAAAAATTTACAGTTTTTTTAAATAAAAACAAATATCTCTTAATTTTTTTTAATAAGTATACCAACAAATTGACTTTTGTTTTCCAATAAAAACAAATTATGTAAATACTTTTTCCTTAAAAAAATAATATCAAAACAAAATATAATAACAAAATATCTAATAAATCTTACTCAATGAAACAAAATTAATAATAAGATTTTTCAATAGCAACAAAATATTAGATACCAAAAAATTTACTTTTGTTTTCCAATAAAAACAAATTATGTAAATACTTTTTCCTTAAAAAAATAATATCAAAACAAAATATAATAACAAAATATCTAATAATTCTTTCTCAATGAAACAAAATAAGATTTTTCAATAGCAACAAAATATTAGATTATTCAGTATTTTTCTCAGTAAAAACAAAATATCCCATTAATTTTTTTCTCTACAAAATAAAAATAGAAAATATGTTTTCAAGAAAAACTAAATATTTCATTATTTTTATCATGTATTTTTTTCAATAAAATAAAAATATCTATTCGCTTTTTCGCAATATTTTTTTACATATTTTTTCTTTATATTTTTTTCTTATTTATTTTCCTAAAATTTTTCTGAAAAAAAAACAAAATATTTCACAATTCTTTTTTATTAAAAATAAATTATTCTTTATATTTCATAACTTGACGGTTAGGTGTTAAAAAAAACAATTATTACTTTATTTAAAAAGTTTATTAAAAAGTTAAAAAGTTATTTAAAAGTTTAAACTTTTTGAACAAGCATTTTGTTTTTTCTTTTCTTCTGAGCCTCTGATAAACGTGACAAATTGCCACCAATTAGACAATAGTAAATTTTTTCGAAGACTAATCATGACTAGTCAGAAATCTCTTTTCATTTAGCGCCACAAATAAATGCTCACCTTATTGAAACCTAAAAAGAAAAAACAAGAAAAATGTAGCTAAGCAGTAGTCGAAGAAGCAGCAGAAGGGTAGCGGTGTGAATGATGAATTTTTGTAGCAGCGGCGGCGATTTTTATGCGGGTACTCACTTAACTGACTGAACGCGTCTTGAGTCGCGTTCACAGGCGCACGAAACGCTAACCCTATCACATTACAAAAAAATATAACCAAAACGTCGAGCAATGAACCAATAGAAGGGCCAAAGGAAGGGGCGCGCACACCCCAAAACCGATAAACGTAAACAAAGCATTGACGAGTATGGCAAATAGTCGCAGACGAGAGGAGAAGAAAGGAAAGGCAAGTCGCAACAGGCACGGAATGAAAGCGTAATTAATTGCTTATCTGCGTGTAGCGATCGGTGGAAAAAATGACCAAAACTTGTACACATCATTAATTTATATGGAAGGGAATGAAGGAAGATTTCGGCTGGAAGCGATGGAAGGAGTAAAAAATCGGCCGGTTGGCCGCAAATCGACCCGCATAACGACAACGACAACGAAAATGGAACTTGAATTTCTCTTAATTGACTGCAAATCCTCGAAAATGGATTAAAAGTAGCTCACGAATGACTGAGGCGACACTGCGTTGTGGTCAACGTGAAAAATTCTGGTGTACTCGTACGAAGGGGAGAAAACATTTTTGCTCTCAATGCATTTCAGTTACATATTGATTACGTGGCATTTTGCGGTGCGGGGAAATGAAATTGGAACATGAAATAATTTTGACATTTCCATAGACTGCGAAAAGTCATTAATAAAAATCATAATAACGGGGCGTAACGAATGACGTCACGTTTTGTGATTAGTACGTGTCACGTTTGGGTCTTAAGGCCAACTTGTAGCAGAGACAGTTAAGTAGTCAGTGGAAAGAGAAGAGAGCGTTAGAGTGTCAAGAGTCACAGTTCTACATGAAAATGAAGCCACTTGATGCCGAATGACAGTCAAGTGACAGTACACTGGGCGCATTTGTTGTTTCTAAAGAGTGTAGAAAATTTTATTAATTACAGCAGACAAAATTAATTGGAATTGTAATGAAATTTGTCATAAGTTAAATTGAAATTTTGATGCTTGGCTGCACCCAAAAGGAAGTGACATTACAAAAGGCACTCAAGGGTTAATTGGAAAATGTCGGGGGGAGAGAGAGATTGCGCAGGGTTCGACTAAATACTTTAATTTCAATCCACATTATGTCTCACGTCTAGAGACGTTCTTAAGAATTAGAAATTAGTGCTCTAAACTCTCAAAAGACCATAAATTTCTTTCATAGAAATGACTTTAACTGCAAGCAAATCAAATTTAATCTGCTAATGAGTCAACTTTCTATGCAAACGGAATATTCCAATGTTCTCTTTCATTCATTTATCATGCAAAATCGATCGATCAGTAGCTGAAAATTCAACATGAAATCACCCCATATCACAATTACGTATAATTTCATTTATTTTAAAATTTATGACAAACGCAAGCAACAATTTATCAACTTAAATTACATTCCGTTGACACCCCACTACACACTTGCAGACTCCATACAAAACAGTTCCACTCAAGGCATTCCACACACTTTCGTATCTGCCACACATTGTGAAACCCTCCAATGCCAAGTTTTGATTTCCAACACACCGTAACTTAGATTTCAGTCAATGCGCCAACTTATCTCTCCGTCTCTATGCGTTTGTCTTCTCAATGTCTGCTTATCAGCAGCGAATATCAAAAATCATAAAAAAATATTGCATGCAATATTTCTTATTCCCATTCAAGCAGTTTTACATACACAAAGCATTTTGCACATTTCCCTTAACAATATTCATTCATACCTTTATCATTATCTGGCTATGAATTTCGATTTCTTATATTTATTCTTTGTTGTTGGCAATTTTCAAAATATGTCATCATTTTTTGTTGCTTGACTTTTTCTACGAAAGCGTAGAATGCACCACAGGCTTTCTTACCCCCAACAGTGCTCTGGTACTTCCTGACAACACTGTTTTTTTACAACAACAATAATGTAATTTTTTTTTTTTTTTTTTTTTGTTATTTTTTATATTTTTTCAGGCGCCTCATTGCAATATTTCTTATCAGTAAATAATAAAATAGCAGCCAAAAAATTCGAGTATGTGAACAAGAAATAATTTATGTTGTTGAGCAAACACTTTTTTGTTCGTTTACATGTCTTTTAGGTGTTTTTATTGTAGTTGTTGTTGTTGGCAAACACTTTAGCTAATACTATTGTTATTATTATTGGCATAATGTGAATCGTGATAAGTGTTTGCTGGGGTGGCAGTGGGCTGGAGGGGGAAAAACACGCAGAGTAAAAAAAAAAAACATGGGCATATTTTTGGTTTGGCTGTTGTTTTTTTTGTTTTTCTGATTTTTTTTTGTTTTAGGTTTAATGGGCAAACAGTGTTAGGGGTTAAGTTTGGCGTTTTTGTCACATTTTGGTTGGTTTCTGTGGGTGGAAAATGTTGTTGTTGTATGCAGTTGTTGATATGGTGAGTTGTGTATAGCAAGTTTGAAGGGTTTCTTGTTCTCTTTTTAAATTTTTCGAGTTAATATTTTTTTTCTGATTAAGAAGTTGAAAAATAAATTCCATATGCAACGAAATATTAGTTCAATAAATAATACCAATTTTCTAAATTCTTCGAAAATGTTAAGTTAGTTAACTTTATGGGCTTTTAAAAATTTGAAATGAATGAAAAATTCCTTTTATACGTAGGCTGCCTTTTATATTTTTTCAATAGGGATGGTCTAGTAAGTTTTTGAAAAATCTGAGATTGCCATTGAAAAGTTAGTCAGTTTTTACCATAAACGTGCTTAGAACATTTTGATGTTCAAGCGCTATTTGTGTTGTTTACACTGACTTGAAAAATTCATCTCAGTCAAAAATGGATTTATCTCGTGAACATTTTCGAGCAATAATTTTTTACGATTTCCGAAGTGAATTATCTCAACAATAGTGCTTCGATCGCTTTCATTCGGCATTTGATGATGAAGCACCAACTACAATTTGTAACTGGTTTAACAAATTCAAGCATTCGCCATTCGCTCCAGGACGAAAAAAAAAAAAAAAAAAAAAAAAATCGGTCATTGTGCCAGAAACCATCGATGCTGTGCGTGAACTGATAATGAAATATCATCATCATGTGATATACCGTGAGATAGAGGCATCCTTGGGCATTAGTTCCAAGGCCTTGCATTCGATATTGCATAAACATTTAGCTGTCAGAAAGATTTGTTCTCGTTGGATCCAGCATAATTTGGAAATCCCTCAAAAAAGGCTCGTGTCGATTGGTGCAAAGAAATGATGGAAAAATTCTATCGCGGTACTCTGAAAGACGTTTATAAGATCGTGACAGGTGACGAATCATAGATATATGCGCATGAGCCCGAAAAAAAACAGCAATCGACCGTGTGGGTCTTCCAAGACGAGCCAATTCCAACAAAAGTCTTTCGGGCAAGCAGAACATCGAAGAAAATGGTCGCCTGTTTCTTCGGCAAAACTGGTCATGTGGATACTGTGCCGTTAGTGCAACGTAGAATGGTCAATTCTGAGTCGTACACAGCAATTTGTTTGACAGAAGTGTTCAATGAAATACGTAAAAACAACCGCCGACGCCGATTCATTCTTCACCAGGATAATGCGCGCTCTCACACATCGGCTCGAACAACCACGTATTTGATCGACCAAAGCATTGATTTAATGGGTCGTCCGCCATACAGCTCTGAACTAGCACCCAATGACTTCTTTTTATTCCCGCACATAAAAAAAATTGCATAGTCAACGATTTTCATCGCCAGAAGATGCTGCTGAAGCAGTCAAAAACCATGTTTTGGAGGTGTCTCAATCGGAGTGGAAAATGTGCTTCGACAATTGGTTTGAATGCATACAAAAATGTATAAATCTTCAAGGTGAATACCTTGAAAAGCAATAAAACCATTTTTGATGATAACAAAATGCATTTTCATCCTTTTTGAAAAAATATAAAAAGCAACCCTCGTATGCCAAGAAATTTTATATTAATAAATAATACCAAATTTCTAAATTCTTAGGATATGTTACTCGTACGTTAGCTAACTTTATCGGCCCTTAAAAATTATATATTTTTATAACTATTCACAATTTTTTTTTTATTAAGAAAATGAAAAATAATGTTTTTATGAAACGAAATTTTTTCATAATGAATATTAATAAATTTCTTAATTCTTTGGAATTTTTAAATTTCTTTGCAGACCCTAAAAGAGAGGTCCGACATCTGTTTAATGTTTCATTGGACATCAATTGGTTCAATGACGTTCGGCAGTGTCGTAACATTTCTGGTCAGTTTTTCGATTGCCGGAAGAATGATTTGAAAATGTGAGAACAATGCTAAGCTTAAACACTAAAAAAGCCACAGCTGGCTGAAAGCTATGAAGCTTTGAATATTCACTTCTGGTTAATCTTTTTGATAAAATCCTCTTTCGTATTTTGGTTGAATTTAGGTTACAAAAATACTGTCACAGAGAACTTTGACTAACTGAAAAGACTAACAAATTTTGTATTATAAATTTGTATTTATTTTATTGTTCCGTCATAACACTAAATTACAAATTATAGCTAAACTTTCCAAACGCGTGTCATGCATTTAAAAAGCCTGTTAGTGCCTCTTGCTGTACGCACTTAAAAAAATAAATAAATTACAAATGTCCTCTAAATGGTACACAAAACACACCGCAATTCCATTGAACAGTTCACAACTTAACCCTTTCATGTAAACCTTTGGCAATCCTTCAATCGCTTCACGCGCGTAACCAATGCTGACTGCGTGCGTGTTGTTGCTGCAAACAACAAACTGTTGGCACTTTTGAAAAATTGCAATTGACAATTGTTGCGTGCAATTTAAAAAGGCAGTTTTCGCACTCGCAACAACTCAATTGTGCGTAAATAATGAGGGTTGCAAAATTTCGGGCGGGCGACAGAACAAAAAAAAAATAGAAAAAAACAAAAGAAAACCAAAATGAAAATTGTAAAATGTGCCGCACGTCTGTTCAGTACAAATTGATTTCTGACATATTTATTGGCTTAAAAGTGTATCAGAAGTTACCGAAGTGATGGCATTAAGTTAAAGTTGTTGTTGTTGGGTAGTTGGCAAAACAAATATGACCTTACAACTTGTGTAGTATTTTGTACAAACTTTTCATTCGTCCCAGGTTTGAATGTTCATTTGAAACGAAAGTGTAACGAATTGTTGTTCTTTCAGTGCAACATTTCTCCCTCCAACTGCTGCAATCGCCAAGTTGTGTTGCTGTTCAATGACACTCGAGCGTCCATTGTCCTCGACTCTAAACAAGTTTATGATTTCCGCTTTTGTGCCGCTTTTGTTGTTATCATTTTTATCTTTGTCCTCGTCCCCTCGTTGCCGATCACCACACAGTTAGGCACAAATAAACGCCTAATGATGTCCGCTTCAGTTCAGCTCAGCTCAGCTTGGGCAGCCCTTTTATTGTTTCTCATTTTCATTTTCATTTCCTAATCAAAGGCGTTCATTGTGTCCAGCGGATGTGGTCTGAAAAATATTGCAACAACAATAACAGCAAACCAAATAAAATCTCGCCTCGGTGTCGAATGCGTGTTTGATGTGTGTTTTGTTGGCTTTATTTTCAGTATTTTTTTGTTTTTCTCCGCCAAAGGACATTCTCCTCTCCCCCACACATGCACACATGCACATATGAGCTCTGTGCAGGACATTCCGGCCGCATCGACAACCCTTAGACGAGTTCGAGTGTGGAGTCACTTGACCGTTGCACGGTTGTGTGAGTTGCTTATCAGTTTTAACTGATGATGCCATCAGTCACAATTTACGATAATGTTTAAAATTATTACTTTATACTATTTAGGATTCGCCATGCATGCCTGCATCTGTGTATGTCTGTCTGCTCGAGTGCCTTTGTATCAGTGTGTGTTAGTTTTTGTGTGTTTCTGTGTTAAGTGAGCATAGCCAAGTTGATTTGTTAGAGCTCATAAATTGTTTATAATGAACAAACGAACAAAAGTTCGAGTTGAATGAAAATAATGCGCAGAAATGTGTGTGGAAATGTGCACCTGTGGAATTTTCATAACATTTCTAGGGGGAGGATTGTACACAATTTTTGAACAATTTGAAATCATATTAAAATTTTATTTATCAAATAACTTTCTGAAAACTTTAGACAAACTTTTTATATATAAATGGCGTCAATTCAACTTCTACTCCATTTCGACCCCTTTTTTTCTTAAAAATTCAAATAACAATAACAACAACAAAACCCTTTGTCATCAATCTCTGTCATCGGCCACAGTCGCTGCCAGCCAGCCAACTCAATCATCGAAAACGTATGCATTTAAATTAAACATTTAAGCCACCGTCTAAGCGCCAATGCTGTCAATTTGAAAATTCAGAATAAAACCAAAAACCATAAAAAAGAGACAAACATGTGTGAGTATTCGAAAAACAGAAGTTGAAAAAAATGAATCTCCTCATGCAACGCTTCACACCTTTGCGCCTCGAAATTGAATTTGCTTCTTTGTGGTGGCGTTTCGTTTTCGACATTTTTTTTGCTGCCGCTTGCAACATTGTTCGCCTCATGTCCAAATAGTCCTTTGGCCATTTTGTTGCATATTTTCGCATGTTCAGTTATGTTTTTTTTTGCATTCTTCAAAGTGTTGCAATATTTGCATTTTTTTCTAATACAAAAAAATGTAGCCACCAAAGTGCTGAGCGCTGAGTGGTTGAAATTAAAAAAAAAAAACAAAATATTTAAATTCTCACTTTGATTGATCGTGTGCGAGTATTTGCATGAAGCTGCGCTCGTCCTTGGATAATCTCGTTTCGAAATTGTCTGCTGGTATTTGCACAGTTTTCAGTTAATATTCTTTAAAGTTTCTTTCATAATGTTTTCACTACTTTAATTTTGAATACATTAATTCGTATTTATTAATTAAAAAAAAATAATAATAATAGTTATTCGTTAATCGGTGCTCACTGGAATGCAAAGCCTCAGTCTATCTGTGGCTAGTTAAGACCGCTGCTAGTTGAGAAAAATGAAAAGTTTATGAGTGCTCTTAACTCTTGTGTGCGCACCCACTTAAAACCTCATACTTGAACCCCCCATGGTCTGGCCAGACCATGTTGATGATTGTTGTAGATTTTTGTTGATGAGTTTATATATATCTTAGTATGTGTGAGTGTTTTGTCTGCGTATGTTTGTGTGTGTAGGCCTGTCAAAAAAAACAAGAAAGTGTGAATACAATAATTTCTGTTGCTTGTTTACTTTTTATTTAGGTAAAAAGGTAAAATTTTGCTTGATTTATAAAATACACAGCGAATTTCAACTTCAATAGATAAATTTTGAAATTAAAAATATACGATAGTAAGGAAAAAAATTAAAAACGTAAAATACGTTGTTATGGATTTGCCTCAACTGCTCCACCAATGCAGTGGTTGCAGGGATATAATGCAGTATAATGACTCAAACACATTGAGATTTTATATTGGACATATACAAATCGTGTTTTGATATATCTAACACATTTTTATTTCTGGATTCCTTTCACTATTGTCAATTATGCTTTGAATTCGAAAAGGTAGCTGACTAATACACAACACTGCGAACTATTAGCTGTCAATAAGACAAAATATCTTCTAAAACATTCCGTTCAAGCATAACATACTCTACATGTTACTGTTCATGCTGAACTGGTCTGATACCGCCAGCAACAAATGAATCCTCCATAAACTTTAAAAAGTGCAGGTGGTTCATTCAATTATCCCACAGAACTACGTATTCATTCAATGAGCCAATTGCGAGAATTATTTGCCTGTGTAATTTGTATGCTTCCGAGAAAAACTTTAGTGATAAGTATTCAACATTTAAGTTAAGCTTATTCAAACTATTTAATTAATGACTTAGAATAAATAAATAGTTAAATATCTTAATTCTGTTGCTCTAACGCTTTGGTTTTCGCTACTGCTTAAACTATTTTTTTTTAGAGAAATCGTCCTCTCTGATGTTACTCCAGCGTTGAAGTTCAAAAATAATGTACACCTTATCCTCGAAATAGCATTTGCTTCCTTTAATCTCTGTCACAGAAAACATACAATCCAATTGATTAAAATCAGACACGAAAAGAGCACAAATACTTCCTTCGCTTCAGAAATGTAATTGAATTGACACCAAAAACACAAATATAACCGCGAATACAATGGATAAATATTAATTTTGAATGTGTTCAGACATTGTTGTCTAACAAAAATTATAATTTACTAACCTAAAAGAAAATAAAAGCCAAGGCGAGTGAAAAACATTTGGGCCAGGTACATTTTGCGCTTGCTAACTCATGTCACTATTAACGAGATGGCACGAAAAAAGTGCTTCAAATCGGGTCAGATGGAAAAACCTAGTTGCACCCCTATGCTCCGTAGAGAACTGAATAAGGAACAAACGAAAAAAAATATTTATAAACAATTCTGACACTAATTACATCGAAAATAACAAAAAAAAACTGAAAATAACAGGCAACTTTGTATGAAAATACACCATGGTCTGGCCAGACCGTAGGGGGTTCAACTAAGGGGTATAAATACGTTTTGACCGATTCTCGCCTTGTTTTTGTAAAGATTTTGTTCATGTATTGGTTTTTCTGCTTAGAAAGGATCAGTTGAGGATATCATGAAATATGAACCCGATAGCTTTACTACAACCTTACTAAAAGTGGACCCAAAGTTTAATATGGTCTCGCCAGACCTGGGTGCGCACACAAGGGTTAAGTTCTGTAGAATTTTTTTGTTTTTGAGTCTCTGGCAGTTAGCTTTATTTAATTTGATTTCTTTATTGCTTTCTTTATAAATTAAAAAAAATTCGTATTCTAGAATTTTATTTTGAAAAATATATCACAAATTTTGTTTTTTCCATTCCGAATTATTACTTTCGATAATTTTTCTAAATAAAAAGTTCAAAATAAAAATCAAAAGATTTGCTTAGTGATTCAACTAAGATTATTTTAATCATTAACTTCGTCTCTAAAAACCTTTGTTCATTGACTGAATTTGAATAAAGAATAAATAATTATTGGTCTAGATTATTGGTCCCGATTGTTGGCCTGGATTGCTACTCATTATTACTACTATTGCACACTCTTCAGCATAATTTCTCTGAATCACTACTTTAGAATCAACAATTTACATCTTCCTAGATTTAAGTGGTCATGCATTTCACTACTCACAATAATTTTTGGATTTTTACCCTGGATTCCTTTACTGAGCTTAAAACTGCTTGTTTTTACCAGGAGATTCATTGCTACTGGTTCTGGTCTGTAATAAACCAACAAGATTAATTTGGATCATTGTGCTGGATCACTGTTTTGGATCACC